>CAWUFW010008976.1:235000-830685 GCA_963921515.1 Calotriton arnoldi
CGGGCCAAGGGAGGCTCTCCCCGGCCTGGCTAGGGTTCGGAAGCAGGGACCGGGCCCAGGGCTTGAGCTCCGTCCGGCAGGCCATGAGGTGCTGGAGCCCCCCCAGCCGAGGGTCCGGGTGCTGGGGACAGAGGGTCCACCGGGGCCCGGGGAGTCTCTCTCCAGCCTGGCTGGGTGTCAGAAGCAGGGACCGGGCCTGGGGCTTGAGCTCCGTCCGGCGGGCGGGCCCCGTGGTGCGGGAGCCCCACCGTCCTGCAAGCCAGCCGAGGGTCTGGGCATTCATCCGGGCCAAGGGAGGCTCTCCCCGGCCTGGCTAGGGTTCGGAAGCAGGGACCGGGCCCAGGGCTTGAGCTCCGTCCGGCAGGCCATGAGGTGCTGGAGCCCCCCCCAGCCGAGGGTCCGGGTGCTGGGGACAGAGGGTCCACCGGGGCCCAGGGAGTCTCTCTCCAGCCTGGCTGGGTGTCAGAAGCAGGGACCGGGCCTGGGGCTTGAGCTCCGTCCGGCGGGCGGGCGGGCCCCGGGGTGCGGGAGCCCCACCGTCCTGCAAGCCAGCCGAGGGTCTGGGCGTTCATCGGGGCCAAGGGAGGCTCTCCACGGCCTGGCTAGGGTTCGGAAGCAGGGACCGGGCCCAGGGCTTACGTCGTGCCCGGGGAGCCTCCCCCTGCTCGGCTGGGTTCAGGGGCCCCGGGGAAGGCGGCCTCCCCACCCCGGGCTCCGTCCTGCCGGGTGCCCGGGACAGGCTTCCCCATCGCCTCCGGGCCCAGGAGCCCCGGCTGGGTCCAGGGTCCCCACCGGGCCCCGGGTCGGGTGCTCCAGCCCTGGGCCCCGTCCCCCGGCCTGCCGCTCTGCCAAAGGTCCGAGACGGGGTTCCGTCCTGCCCGGGAGCCCCCCTCGCTCGGCTGGGTTCAGGAGCTCCATCCGGGGCCCTCATGAGGGCCCCGGGGAGGGTGGCCTCCCTACCCTGGGCTCCGTCCTCGGTCCTGCCGCGTGGCAGGGTGCCCGGGACGGGGTTCCGTCGTGCCCGGGGAGCCTCCCCCTGCTCGGCTGGGTTCAGGGGCCCCGGGCAAGGCGGCCTCCCCACCCCGGGCTCCGTCCTTGGTCCTGCCGAGTGCCCGGGACAGGCTTCCCCATCGCCTCCAGGCCCAGGAGCCCCGGCTGGGTCCAGGGTCCCCGTCAGTCCCCGGGTCGGGTGCTCCGGCCCTGGGCCCCGTCCCCCGGCCTGCTGCTATGCCAAAGGTCCGAGACGGGGTTCCGTCGTGCCTGGGGAGCCCCCCCCCCCTGGCTTGGCTGGGTTCAGGAGCTCCGTCCGAGCCCCGGGGAGGGTGGCCTCCCCACCCCGGGCTCTGTCCTCGGTCCTGCCGCGTGGCAGGGTGCCCGGGACGGGGTCCCGTGGGCCCGGGGAGGCTTCCCCTGCGCCTGGGAGCCCCGGCTGGGTCCAGGGGCCCCTCCGGGCCCCGGGTCGGGTGCTCCAGCCCTGGGCCCCGTCCCCCGGCCTGCTGCTATGCCAAAGGTCTGAGACGGGGTTCCGTCGTGCCCGGGGAGCCCCCCTCGCTTGGCTGGGTTCAGGAGCTCCGTCCGGGGCCCCGGGGAGGGTGGCCTCCCCACTACGGGCTCCGTCCTCGGTCCTGCCGCGTGGCAGGGTGCCCGGGAAGGGGTCCAGTGGGCCCGGGGAGGCTTCCCCTGTGCCTCTGGGCCCGGGAGCCCCGGCTGGGTCCAGGGGCCCCTCCGGGCCCCGGGTCGGGTGCTCCAGCCCTGGGCCCCGTCCCCCGGCCTGCTGCTATGCCAAAGGTCCGAGACGGGGTTCCGTCGTGCCCGGGGAGCCCCCCTCGCTTGGCTGGGTTCAGGAGCTCCGTCCGGGGCCCCGGGGAGGGTGGCCTCCCCACTACGGGCTCCGTCCTCGGTCCTGCCGCGTGGCAGGGTGCCCGGGAAGGGGTCCAGTGGGCCCGGGGAGGCTTCCCCTGTGCCTCTGGGCCCGGGAGCCCCGGCTGGGTCCAGGGGCCCCTCCGGGCCCCGGGTCGGGTGCTCCAGCCCTGGGCCCCATCCCCCGGCCTGCTGCTATGCCAAAGGTCCGAGACGGGGTTCCGTCGTGCCCGGGGAGCCCCCCTCGCTTGGCTGGGTTCAGGAGCTCCGTCCGGGGCCCCGGGAGGGTGGCCTCCCCACCACGGGCTCCGTCCTCGGTCCTGCCGCGTGGCAGGGTGCCCGGGAAGGGGTCCAGTGGGCCCGGGGAGGCTTCCCCTGTGCCTCTGGGCCCGGGAGCCCCGGCCGGGTCCAGGGGCCCCTCCGGGCCCCGGGTCGGGTGCTCCAGCCCTGGGCCCCGTCCCCCGGCCTGCCGCTATGCCAAAGGTCCGAGACGGGGTTTTGTCGTGCCCGGGGAGCCCCCCTCTCTTGGCTGGGTTCAGGAGCTCCGTCCGGGGCCCCTGAGGGCGCCGGGGAGGGCAGCCTCCCCACCCCGGGCTCCGTCCTCGGTCCTGCCGCGTGGCAGGGTGCCCGTGACGGGGTCCGGAGGGCCCGGGGTGGCATCCCCTGCGCCTCTGGGCCCGGTAGCCCCGGCTGGGTCCAGGGGCCCCGTCGGTCCCCGGGTCGGGTGCTCCGGCCCTGGGCCCCGTCCCCCTGCCTGCTGCTCCAGCAAGGGCCCAGGACAGGGGTCCGTCGGTCCCGTGCAGGCCTCCCCTGCTTGTCAAGGTGTCCGCGGGCCCCGGGTCGGAGGGCCCGTCGGGTCCCCCTCGCAGCCTCCATGGCTGGGGCCCAGCTGGGGCCCTGGGCCTCCGGCCCCCCCAGGCCCCGGCGCCCGCTCACTCTTTCGTTGGGGGCCACAGAGGGAGACACACGCTGATCCGTTCAGTGTAGCGCGCGTGCAGCCCCGGACATCTAAGGGCATCACAGACCTGTTATTGCTCGATCTCGTGTGGCTGAACGCCACTTGTCCCTCTAAGAAGTTGGACGCCGACCGCTGGGGGTCGCGTAACTAGTTAGCATGGAGGAGTCTCGTTCGTTATCGGAATTAACCAGACAAATCGCTCCACCAACTAAGAACGGCCATGCACCACCACCCACAGAATCGAGAAAGAGCTATCAATCTGTCAATCCTTTCCGTGTCCGGGCCGGGTGAGGTTTCCCGTGTTGAGTCAAATTAAGCCGCAGGCTCCACTCCTGGTGGTGCCCTTCCGTCAATTCCTTTAAGTTTCAGCTAGAAACATGCGGGGGGGCTGCGTGCCCCTCACAACTCTTTAATCAAGCCCTGTGGAGGTGGCGGTCCCTGGGCCCTGCAGTGTCATTTTTTCAGTGCCCCCGGGACCTGGCCCACCCGGGGGCTGAATAATAAAGAAGCGCGGGAGACCGCGCTTCGTTTTTTTTAAATTTTCGGCCGAAATTCGCGCTGGGTGCGCGAATCTCGCCGATTTGTTTTTGAAAGAAATGCTTTTTTGGGCCCTGGGGGTCCTTGTGGGACCCCCTGAGCAGGCCTAGGGGTTCAGGGTGTTTCTACCCTGCCCCCTTTCCTTTTTTTCGCGTTTGTTTTTCTCTTTTCTTGTGACTCGGTTCTACCGAGCCACAAGATGGCTGCCAACACTTCCTGGTTTGGAGTGTTGACAGCCAATTAGCATGAAGCTTGTGATCGGGAGGGTGCGCGGATCCACCACGGCCATAGATATTGAAACTTTTATTTTTTTAATTTCACAGGAACTACTGAACGGATTTACACCATTTAAAAAAAAGGGGGCTTTCTGAACCAAGCACTACCTTTTTGCCAAATTTGGTGTAATTCCGTTCAGCAGTTTTGGCTGTAACCGTGTCTAAAGTTTCCTATGGAAAATTGATTGTTTGACCTCTATTTTTTGATTTTCTCCGCAACTACTGAACGGATTTACACCATTTAAAAAAAGGGCGCTTTCTGAACCAAGCACTACCTTTTTGCCAAATTTGGTGTAATTCCGTTCAGCAGTTCGGGCTGTAGCCGTGGCTAAAGTTTCCTATGGGAATTAACATGGAGAAAACACGTTTTGGGACCCCCTTTTTTCTCAGCCCCCGCTTGCCGAATCACTCCGAAACTTTCAAGACAGGAGTTGACCAGAGCGCCCCACTAGTTTTGAAAATTTCGCGATGATTCGTCATCCTGCGCCAAAGTTATTGGGAAAACAAAAAACGCTTTTCCTATGGAAACTAGGTCCTAACTATAACTATCTACTGGCGACCGCCAGTAGATAATTGGGTGAGTAGTGCATATTGTTTAGATTTTTATTAATTCTATAGGGGGCTATGGGTATTTATTTTTAGATTTTTGTATTTTATATAATGAGATTGAAATTTGCAATACTTACCTTTTGCTACAGGATGCAGGGGATATAGGGGCTATGGGTGGGGAAGTGTTTTAATACCTGGTTATTCATTTTTATACCTGAGTATTACAGATTGCATTTGCAAGTATATATAATTTATTGCTAAAATAAATAATAAGTCACTTCACTTTACTTAAGAAATTTTAAACAGATTCAATTAGGAAAGGGATGGCGGGGATATAAAGGTTATTGTTGGGAATTGTATTAATACTGAAGTTTTATTAGAAATACCTGAGTATCAATTATTATTTGAGCTTTTAAAATAAAAGTTATTTAGGGGCTCATTACGATGGCGGGCGGAAGCACAACCGCCGTGCTGGCGGATGCAAAAACCACCAGTTACCGCCGGCACGCAGCAGTCCACACGCCCGCCCAATTACGATGCGAAAAGTAGGCCAAACACCGCCGGCAAGCCAGCAACACCGTCCGCCATCAAAGTGCGCCCGTACACGTAGCGGCGCAGCCCAACTGACACACACCGTCCGACGAAACACGTCCCGCCCGGCGTATAAATTACGATGCCGCAAACAAACGGCTCCCACGGCCAAGAGATACCGTACGACAAACCGAAGCGGTAACACGGACGCCGAGCACGGACAACCAAGAAGCGGCTCCCCGAGCATGAATCCAGCACTGCAGGCCCTCCCCATGCTCCTGCTGATGCACCACCAAGGACGCAACGTACCGCGGAGACGCAGGTAGGCACACACACAACAAGTGCACGCAAACAGCGCACACAGTGCAAGGGCGGAAAAAGCGGACAACCCCCCACCAGCGCGTGTACACTACACATCCACCATTGCATCCACATATGACACACAGGCCAAATCGTAACATCGCGTAACACATGTGTACACACCACCTGGGACTAGGAACCAACAACCCCGTCACGGCCCCAAAGCGGCGATGACGCCGCCACACATGCGCACAACGCAGAGGCCAACCGCAGCGCCATGCATGCGTCGCACACAGACACAGGGACACAACCAAGCAGCACACACATCAGCCCCACCCCGAACGCACATGACACGTGACAGGCCTGCCACAGACATGTCCCCAACGCCCAATTCACGGACAACACCCAACGCCACACAACCGAAGCACACATGTCAGTGAAGTCACGCAACAGCAGGACACACCCCAGTGTAACAAACATGGCGTAGCACACAGCGGCGGCAACACCAACTAGGAGAAGCAGGGCCCCTTCGGGAAGAGGAACGCCAGTACCACACTGAAACACCCATACCACCCTGCACATATGAACAAGACATATAAAACGGAACACCAAAGAGCCCGGGGTACCGACAACAGGTGGCCCAAGAATAACATTCACACACAAGGCCCAACGCAGAGTGGAAAGGCAGCCTGCCGCCCACAGAAGGGAGAGCAGACAGCACTGAATGACCTTCCATTCCAACTCCGAAACCACAGCCCTACGACAGAAGCCGATGAATACAGCCATTGTCCAAGAATAGACCAACACAGGCATGCCGAGGAGACCGACCACAGGGCAGATAGCGCATATCACAGAAGCACACAACGGACGGGGAAGAAAGAAGAAAACACTCCCCCATGTCGGCCACATGCAAGTTAATTGGAAGGAGTCACACATCACTGACCTTGAACTGTCTGAGAAGCATGTGGGATGAGGGCCCGTGTCCTCCAAACAAGCCAACAGAACACAAGTCCTGTCTCCCTACGAC
Source organism: Calotriton arnoldi (assembly GCA_963921515.1). Classification (NCBI taxonomy): domain Eukaryota; kingdom Metazoa; phylum Chordata; class Amphibia; order Caudata; family Salamandridae; genus Calotriton; species Calotriton arnoldi. Next base: position 241,038 of record CAWUFW010008976.1, read on the forward strand.
TACACAGAGCTCACAGCAACCTCGGAGCGTGCACATTGCAGACTGCACACACAGCCGGAGCACGCCACCACAACGCACCGCTGCGAAATGGCAACCGCAACACACCTACCCAACTACGCCGAACAGCTCAAGCTGTACAAAACCAACCTGTTTCATATATTGGGATGCGATCTCCTGTCCCTGCTGAACGTAAGTTACCGACTGACTTACCGCATCACATTGTTCAGCTGCGTCATGCCCGTCTTCTACTGTCGGAGGTGTCCCTACCAGCATCCCGTGGAGATATGCCTCTCCAACCCGGCATGTCTGAAGGCGGACCTGCTACCACTACTCCTCCCTCTGGACGCACACGACAGGGCCTGCTCTGCCTATGGGGGCATGGCGTATGTGGCCAACATCGCACCCGCACTGAAATGGGACCACTGTGCCTCCACACGACGGATCATCGAGAACAGCTACATCGAATGTCACCCAGCATGCCCCATCATGGTCCTCCAAGGGACAACTTACGAACAACACCTTGACAGCCACCATCCGCTACATTGGCTGGCAAACATGTACACCACCAATGACATGGAAGCCCTGCTGGACGGCATCGCATACCTGACAACCTGTAAATTCGTCGGACCACAACGCAGGTTCCCCGATTGACCTATGATGTCCAACCCCGCACCCATGCTTAGCTTCCGCACGGACTGGCCAGTCACCACCACAACAGCCATACCAAACGACCGGCAACTGTAACCACACCATCAACGACATCGCCATGACATCGGATATGACCGGGACATGCACACTGTTCCCCATCACATCCAGGAACACCGCATGCATCGTGGGAGGCAGTGGCATGGGCTCTGTGTATCGCACCCACATGGACGGAACTGCACGAACAACCAGGACACGACATGGATCCAGCGCACATGGACACACACACCGCTCAGTGGACATGAATAGGTCGCCTGGAGTCTGTGGGTGCTGCACCCCTCCCACCCCCGCCCCGGGAATCCCATACCAGGACCTTTGCATGGACGACAAGTGCATACAACAACAACACGACCCCAGTGACTGTGACATGTCCAGTAACCACCACAGTGCAACAACAAGTGGCACGCCGCTGCATGCACGCAAGCACATGCCCTGATGTCATCTCACATGCACGCGTGCATGAGGAACAACCGCAGCAAACCTGTCACATGGAACTGAGATGGACTGTGCCCATGATGCCAAGCGGTCTGGTAGGCTACATGTATACCGTCTGTGTCAAAGTCCGCAGCTCCGCAGCTATACGTAAATGTACATTAGCACAGCCTTGGCCAAGCAGATGTCACACTGAAGCCCACATCCCACATGCAACAGCCAATCACATGTAACCCCACACCCTATCCCATTTGCAATCATGCTCAGTATATCCTCAACATGTATTCCGCTGCCAGTAGTGTCCACTATACTGCATCACAGAGGACAGAAGACTCAATATAATGTTTGAAACCAAAACTGTCTCCGCTGACTCATTTCACCAGTACGAATGAGAGAGGATAAGAGTATGTGAAGTACACGGCAGTCGTGACATGACCATGTAGTCCACTGGTATTGGATGTCAACGCAAATGAGTAGCACAACTGTGGAAGACACACATGTGTCGTGTGAAGTCGTATGGACGCAGTGCTCAGGTGGGTGGGTGTGACGGGTAGATGCGCACATGCCAAGTTGGAGCATGCCGTGTTGGGAGGGGTCATGAACAGTACACCACCGCTTCCCTGGGCATTGTGAGAGGACACCTGTCGGGGGGAGTGAACACGTGTGTGCACAGCAGCCGGGCACACGTACAAAGCGGTACCAGGCACACCTCAGCCCACCCTCTGTGGACAAGCTGGATCCTGTTGTGCGCCCGCCATGCCCCTTGACAAGGCACACACAGCCCCAGTCGACCAGGTGTAACCCCAACATAGTCAATCCGCACAGGCGATACAGGGCACGGGATGGCAGTGGAGCATGGTGTGTGAGAGGTCTCCTCGCGCTCCTCCTGGTCATATCACGCAGGCAATAGAACCTCAACGTCTAGCATGGCACAAGTCAAATGGAAGTGTAGGGGGACGCACCACAGCACGAGCAGCACTGACGTCACGGGAGGTGGCTCGCACCATCCCATCCATTGCCCATCATACCAACCACGCCACATGCCATTGCGACTAAGTGCAAGCGCGTGCGCCACCACCCCCGAGCCCTCCCCAGAGAGGCCAAAGAGTGAATGTGTGGGCCATCAGCCACAGACAGACGCGGCCTGGCCGCAAGGGCAGCCACAGCCACTGGGTGTCGCAGGTGGCGGATCCGGAAGGCGAAGACTGTGATGCATAGTCCATGCAGGCCGGGTCTCCATTTGGGGCACCACGCAGGTGGACGGCGTCCCGCCACACATCATACCCTGAGACAGCCCACTCGTGCAACTGGACCCACACATACACTCCTTGCCCTCTCTGGTGCGAGCTTGGGGCTGCCTGTGCAAGCGCTAGCCTCGCAGGTGAGCATGCATATTGGGGGAGCGAGGGGAGGACATGAGGGCTGGGGCGAAGATGACTGTATCACTGTCAGTTAGTACAAGGGATGACCCAGATGTGGAAAGGAAGAGACGTGTCCCGTGTGTACTGCAACTAGTCGCCAATCCAACTACCCCCCATGTCCGGAATGTAAGCCCGCACCTAGGCCCGCCCATCCGCCACATCGAACATACCACCAGCACGACAACCTTCCCATTCGAAACACTGACTGGGGGTGGCGACCAGTGAACAATCATGTGTAGCCTACCCACGCGTACATGTGGGCCCTCCATGATCCATGTCACCTGCGGCAAAGTCATGACATGCGCAATGAGGGAAGTGAGGAGAGCTGTCCGCCCCACGCGCAGAAGGTGCATCAGCTCCACAGACCCAGCAGCGAGTCCAGCAGGGGTCACATGTGCAGGGGCAGCTGTGCCTGGTGTGAAGGCACATGCATATAGACAGCACATCGACCAATGTGTAGTCTGCCCACATCTACAGTCCATCATCATGCGGACATAGGAATTTAACACAGGGCAACACATCTTAGTTGGTGCACCCACCGTGACCAACAATGCGCAATCATCGACGTACCCGCCCTGTGCATGGCCCCCCACCCAACAGAGGCACATCCAGTGCCACCATCCCACACACACAAGCCTTCCACGGAACATGCTGTGTCCAATGGTCAGTACAGAGTCAGCGCCCATCTGGTGGATCCTGAACAGGAGACACATGCACACACATGCCAGCTCCCACTATGTACGTCTGCCACCTGGCACGTGCAATGTAACCTCTCACCTGTGACGTGTGACTGCAAGCACACAGCCGTCTTGGCATGGGGCTGTCAATGTGGACACCTGTCAATGTTTCGGGAGGTGTGATCCGTACAGTGCTGTACATAGGGTGCAGTGCTGACACCTACTACGGTCTCATATCCCCTCGTGCCACAGGTCCCACTTGTTTTGGCCGCTCAGCCTGTGCCCACATCGTCGTCGTCGTGTGCCATACTCATCCAGCCGCGGAAGCAGTTCCATGCTCAGCAGACATTCATGTTGCCGTGGCGTTGCCGCTTGACGGATATGCAGTCAGTCCCCATCAGCACGCCCCACAAGTCATTGGGGCCTAGATCCCCATGTGCATGCACATGGCAGTGGTTTGTATCACTAGCCATTGCCATTGTTGGGAGACCTGTGTAAGTGTATTGTGGCCGTGCCGTCCCAGCTTGACAGCTGGGCTGTGGCTCATGTGCTTGCTCAGTCATGTCAGTGATGTGTATGCGAAATTGCTATGTGTTGTGTTGCTTTGACATGTGTCCTCTGCCATTGTCCCTAGGCGGAGACCGAACATTGACCGCCCATACCAATTGCTGGCGGACATGGACGATACAGAGGTTATTAGGAAGTTTCGGCTGGACAGGCCAACCCTGCATCGACTGTGTGCCATGTTAGAACCCCATCTCCGTCCCCGCAGGGTGTATCCGACTGCTGTTACCCCCACGGCTAAGGTGATGGCCGCCATGCATTTCTTCGCCACTGGGTCATTCCAGCACACAGTGGGCATTGGAGGAGGGATGTCCCAGCCCATGTTCAGCAAGGTGCTGAGGGATGTACTGGCAGCCATGATGCTGTACCGAAACAGGTACATCCGCTTCCCCAGGGCTCGTGAATTGGCGGCAGTGAAGGGTGCATTCTATGCCCTTGGCAGAATCCCACACGTCGTTGGAGCCATTGACTGCACACATGTCGGCCTTGTTCCACCACAGGCCACTGAGCACCTGTACCGCAACAGGAAGCACACGCACTCCCTGAATGTGCAAGTGGTGTGCCTTGCGGACATGGTGATCACCCACGTGTGTGCAAAGTTCCCAGGCTCGGCCCATGACGCACACATAATGCGCAACAGCATCTTGCCACGACTGATGTCCAATATGCAACAGGATCGTGGCTGTATTGTCGGTGAGTATGTGGAGTGGTGTAGCGTGCTGGTTGTGCGATGCTGTCCCCTGTCCAGTTGGAATAGCAACGGTTCTCTGTGTCCGTCACACCCAGGTGACTCTGCGTACCCGAATGGGGCATGGCTGCTCAGTCCATTGAGGAATCCTCGCACCCCAGCAGACGATCGCTACAATGAGGCACATGGGAGGACCAGACGTGTGGTCGAGCGTACCTTTGGCCTCCTCAAGTCCAGGTTCAGGTGCCTGGACCGCACCGGGGTGCGCTGGCGTACTCCCCACAGAAGGTGTGCCGGATAGTGGTGGCGTGCTGCATGCTGCACAATCTGGCCATTCGGAAGCAGATCCCCCTCATCGTGGATGACGGAGATCAACCAGGGCCCCAGCCCGCAGACCAGGACAGCTCGAGTGAGGAGGACAGCGGAGAGGAGGAAGCTGGTAATGTGCGGCAGCAGCTCATCGCCCGCTACTTCACTTGACGGTGAGTGTCCATGTACGACGGCTGATGTGGCTGTATCTGTGCAGGTGTGTGTGTGCTGTGTCAGGGTGGCTGTTTGTTCACTGCGTGCTGTGTGTCAACGCTCCATGGCCAGGGTAGTATGCCACTGTTGGTGGCTGTGGCATTGTGCCCTATTGCTCTGTGCGATGTGTGTACATTGCTTGTAGTTGTTGACATGTACTGTGTGATGGGTGTGTGACACACTCATTGAATGTGCTCCTGTTCTGTCTCCCACCCCTAGGTCCCTACAGGCCCTCCGGATTCCATTGCCATGCCACGCATCAGGTGCCTTTCCGCCCAAGGTGGCCGTTGTATTCCGTACAAATAAAACACAGGGCACAAACAGCAGTTAGTGTAAGAGGTGCATTTATTTCAAACTGTGACATGTGATTGTGTGTAAGGTGATGACAAAAGTGGTGCGTGCAGTGACAATGAGCTGTCGGTCATGGCTGCGTGATGCTCAGGGTGTACCCACTGGTTCTATGTCCATAGTCCAACACACACATGCCATCCAGATGGCTGTGTGGAGTGGGATCGTAGTCCAAGTCAATGCAGTGGGTGGTCAAGGAAGGCTGGCTGGCTGCCTCACTTGCGTTTGGAGCGTGCGAAGTCCTCCCGGGAGATCTGTTTCCACTTCGGACGGCCCCTTCCACGTTTGCGAGGGGGTGCCTGCTTGCGACATGCTGGTGGTTGAGGTGTGCTCACTGGCTGTGGACACAGGGGAACTGGACACTGCTGCTCGACCCTGCGCCCCGGCAGGTGGTGGCGGAGGGGGAGCTGCTGTCCCTGGCTGTGACCTCACCGCCACCACCAGCTGGCCCATGAGGTCCACGAGTTGGCCCATACGGGCGTCCATGGACCTCAGCACCCCCAGCACCTCACGCGTGTCTGTAGCTGACCTGGCCCATTGTCCTTGGGCCTCTTCATAGGCCCCAAGGACTCTGGCCATTTGAGGCAGGGCATGGCTCCCAGGGGAGGCTGGCGTTTCCCTGACCCTGCTCCTCCTACCAGTCCTGCTGCCACCGGCCTGCCCACTAGCCACATTGCTCACCACAGTCCTCGCTGTGGCTCCCAGGGTGGATCCAGTCGGCCGGGCCACCACCTGCGCTGGGGCTGGTGCCAGCGAAGACGTGGTGGTGGTGGCGGCGGTGGTGGTCGGTGCGGCGATGGTGGCGGTTGCGGCAGTGGTAGTGGCCACAATGACCGTGGGTGTGGCCGCAACGACAGTGGCAGCAGGGGGCTGGGAATGTTCAGCAGCCCTGGATGATGGGTTGGTGGGTAGGAGGGGTCCTGGGGAGCGGCTGGGCCCTGCCACACCAGATGGGCCTGCTTGGTGGTCCGTGTCCGAAGAGGAGGACAGATCCTCCACATCCGTGTGTCCTCGTTGGGGGCTTGTAGGCTGGCTGTGCTGGCTGCTGGCTCCATCCCCAGCATCCAGCAGTTCGTCACCTGTGGAGAGAATGAGATTTGTTATTGTGTTGCACCTGGCGAAGTATGTATTTGTCGTCTGACATTAACAGTTCGTGCAATCTCATACATGGGTTTCCCGGAGGCGTGTGTGTGGCTGTAGCATTTGTAGTTGTGTGTGCTTGGCAATGGGACTGTGTGCTGTGCACATGTGGCATGGGACGGATTGGCCATGCCGATGGGTGTGTTGCTGTGCCCCTACTTATTGTGACTCTGGTGTATGCGGGCTCCTGGCCCATCCTGGGTCTGGTTTGTACTTTGCTTTTGGTGTTCAGATGGGACGCTTAGGAACGCATATGGCAACATGGGGGCCATGCCCCAGATTCGCATTTGGGAGGGAATATGCTTTTGGGGTTCAAATGGAACGCTTAGGAACGCATATGGCAACATGGGGGCCATGCCCCAGATTCGCATTTGGGAGGGAATATGCTTTTGGGGTTCAAATGGAACGCTTAGGAACGCATATGGCAACATGGGGGCCATGCCCCAGATTCGCATTTGGGAGGGAATATGCTTTTGGGGTTCAAATGGAACGCTTAGGAACGCATATGGCAACATGGGGGCCATGCCCCAGATTCGCATTTGGGAGGGAATATGCTTTTGGGGTTCAAATGGAACGCTTAGGAACGCATATGGCAACATGGGGCCCATGCCCCAGATTCGCATTTGGGAGGGAATATGCTTTTGGGGTTCAAATGGAACGCTTAGGAACGCATATGGCAACATGGGGGCCATGCCCCAGATTCGCATTTGGGAGGGAATATGCTTTTGGGGTTCAAATGGAACGCTTAGGAACGCATATGACAACATGGGGGCCATGCCCCAGATTCGCATTTGGGAGGGGATATGCTTTTGGGGTACATGCTGTGAGCCATGGGTGCCGAACGTGACATGTGTTGTGGCAGCATGACAGTGCATGGTTTGAGGTGTGTGCATGCTTGACATGGCCTGCATATTTGCTGTCTGTTGTGATTACTGGACATGGCATTGGACGCATCGTTATGAGTGAGTGATGGTTGTGTGCCAGCCAACGTATTGCAGTTGTCCCATCTCCTTGGTGTGCGTGCTGCCCTGTGCCATGTGCATCACTGCAGTGCTCGGGGGTGTGGCCCATGTTGTGTGTTGTTGCTCACAGTGTGTCGTGCGCTTCATTGACTTCTGGCACATGGTTGGTCATGGGCATGTATCTTAGCGTGACTGCTGTATGTGTGGCAGCTGTGCGGATGACATGCCTTTCATGAGACTGGGGCTGACGGATGGGATGGATGGTATGTTGTATGTGCATGGTGTGTCTGTGTGTTTGATGGGTTCAGTGGTGTTCGTGTGCATTTATGTTGTTCCGCTCTGTTGCGTCTAGTGTTGTTTGTCTTACATAGGCGTAGTTGTGGGGTGTGTGGTTGACAGGCAGTAGGGGCTACATGGACAGGACTTCAATGGTGTTTCGGTTGTGTGTGATGAGTTGCACAGTGGCTGCCGTGTGGTACTATATTCAGTGTGGCTTGTGCATGCAGACGTGGCTCCTTGGGTGTTGCTATGTCTGTGATGGGTCATGTGGGGTGTGAGTCTGTTGTTCATGTCCGTGTGCACATTGTTCACTTGTTCGTGACGGTGGGCGGTGCTGCGTGTTCGTCTGCTACGTGACATGTCCCATGTGTTGGTCGTGTTCCGGTCCTCATGCCTCCAGTAATCCAGCCCTGTCCAGTTTCCCACCTGCAAGTTGTTCGTGCGTGCACTGTACTGGATGCCACATGGCTCTAAGCGGGGGTGCTCCATGTTGCAGGTCTGTGGGGGTGGGGGGTGTTGTGGGTCGTGGGGGTGGCTGGACACCCACTGACACCGATTGCTGTGGACCGTGATGTCTGCCTTTCGGCTGTCGTTGTGCACTGCGGTGGCTGACACGTGGCTGTAGGGTGTGGGGGATGCTCCTCCTTGCTGTGCTGTGGGACTAGGGGCCTGGTGTGTGTTGTACTTGGGCTGTCCACCGTCCCACCCACTGCACTTTGTGTTCCTGCCACTTACCTGTTACTTGTCGGTTAGTGCAGCTGTGGCGGACACATGGGTGTGGTGGGTGCTCGTTGTGGCGCTTCTGGCATATTTGGGGACCTGTTGGTGGTTACGTGGCTGGCTGAGTGTACACATGTCCCCACGTATCTTACAGTTGTTCGGTTTGGGCTGTGTGTGGTGGTGTCTGTTGCATGTGTGTGTGATGTGTTGTGTATTGTGTGCTGGACATGGGGGTGTTTGTCCCTGGGAGCTGTGGCATGGTGGTAGTGCATGTGAGTACATAGCGGTGTGCTGGTATACATTAGTTTGTACTTACCAGCCTCCACTCCCCCTGCTAATCTCGGCGAGGATCTCCGGATGTATTATGACTCGCACCTTCTCCTCCCACGCTTTGAAGGTCTTGAAGAGCGCGGGATTCCCTCCACCAGTGACGGCAGCCAGCTCTCTGTTTTTGCCCTCCTTCTTCTTGACCAGGCTCTTGACGTCATTCCAACGTTTGTTTATTTCTCCTCTGTTCCTGGGCAGGGTCCCGACTGCATTGACCTGGTCTACGATCCGGTTCCACATTCTGTTTCTGGTGGCTAGTGGTGTGTGCTGGACCATGTTCCCATAGATTTGTGGGTGCACCTTGATGATCTCGTCGACCATGACCGTCAGCTCAATGGGCGTGAACTTGGGCATTCTTTGTGGTGCCATGGTGTTTGTGGTGCTGGTGCGGTGTGTGTTGTGTAATGTGCAGGGGGTTTGTGGTGCAGGTGTTTGGTGGTGGTGGTGGTGGTGGTGGTGTGATGTGTGCGTTTCTGTGGTGTGCTGCTGTCCTTGCTGTGTCACTGTGTCCTCTCCTCTCCTCTCTGGTTTGCAATGTTGCAAGGGGTTGTGGTCTGTGGGAGTGCTGCTTTTGTACTTACCTATGTGGGTGTGTCCTCATGGTCTGTTGTTTTCAGGTGTGTTGTGTCTGGGGTTCTGGCCTTTGTAGTTTTTGTTTGTCCGGGGGTGTTTTCGGGATGTGTACTGTGCTTGTGTATTTGTGCGTGCCTTGCTGTGTGGACTTGTTGGCCATGTTGTGTGCTATTGGTTTTGTGAGCGGATGGTTTCTGTGCAGGGACGTGGGCGCCATGGCTTCTGCCGTGTCGATTCTCATCGGCGTTGTTTGCGCTGGCGGGCGGTATATTTGTAGTTTTCCCGCGCTCATGGCGGTGCGATCGTAATTTCACGTGCGGTGTGTCGGCCGTGAGGGCGGGCGGTTTTGTGTTGTCGTGCGTGTTTCCGTCCGTGGCGGGCGGTTTGACTCCGACTCGGACGATGGCGGGCGGTATCTTGTGTGATTTTTCCGCCGCGCCGATGGCGGTTTTCGGTTTGTGTAATCGTAATGGCGTGGTCGGTGTTCAGACGGTGTGTGCGGGCGGATTTTTGCCGCTTCCATGCCTGGCGGATTTTTTTACGCCGGGTATCGTAATGGGCCCCTAAGGGAGCCCATACAGGGCCCCCTGATGCCTCTGTGCATGGGAGTGTATGCAGAGGGGCATATGATGTGCCTCCCCTGTATTTTTGTACCCCCTTTTGAAACATTGTGCACTTTTGTCCATGCAGGAACCGGCTACGGCGCTCCTACTGCAGTGCCTTTCTAAGGCTCTCCTATGAGCCTTAGAAAGGCACCGCTGTGGGACAGCCGCCACAGGACTGCCCACCATGATTATACTCGTAATCCGGCAGGCGGTCATACTACGGGTTTGGCGGCCTTGCAGCAGGCTGCTGGTATTGTGGCCCGCTGCGAGACCGCCAAACTTGTAATCAGGCCCTTAGCATAAAGAGTATAAACTGCTTGTGTTTTTGAATAACATACCTTTATGCAGGGTGTTTCATATTCATAATTACCTACTTGAGCCACTTCCTCGTCCCCTGTTTCCTACATGATGAATGCATGATGCCGCATGCCATAAGGAAAGAGAGGAGGAAGTGGCCCCTAGAGTAATAGTTGTTATTGTAGGCACTCAAACATTTGTGCATAGGTCTGAGAGAAATAGTTGCGCATTTTGGAATGGTAATGGTCAGTGCTTAATTTGTAATCAGTGCTGGTGTCCAAAGCTCTGCTCAGAAATCCATGGGCGGTGCTTCTAAACCTTAATGCATCGAATACCAAGGCTGCGTAGTCTTAAACCTACCTTATGCCTCCTAATCCACTAACAGATACTCCCTGCCTCTTTATGTCATCCTCATACACGTTCCTGCTTTCTCTTCTAAGATGGTTTTCCCTTCTTTCTCTTCCTACATCTTTCCTCTTTGTGGGCTTTTCCCTCTCTTGCTCGTGGTCAATGTCTGATGAGCAAATATATGTGCGGGTCCTGAAAGATGAGTGGCTCAAATTAAGCTCTGGTTATGATTGCATACAAGCTCATTTTGCATTTGTTTTTGTGAACCAGTCTTTTTGAGGGTTAATTGTGAATGGTAATTTTTAATAATCTACTAATTGCAGCCATATCTGCAAGTAGCACTGTCTAGTTTCAGGTGTTTACTGCACATTTCACTTACTGCACACCTCACCATATCAGTGAATGGATGTATGATGGAACAACGAGTGTCTTTACCATGCACGCCTTGACAACATGATTTTTACAATGCTCTCACTAGTGCAATGCACATTTTCCCCACCGAAACACACAACCACTCATATACACAGAGTAGCAATAAAAGTGTCGTTGACACACATACCATTACCACGTATCACATCAGCACGCATACTGTTACGTGTCATTATAACTAATGCAGAATAGTACTTTGAGTCACAATACGCAAAAAAACTAAAACTATTTTTAAAAAATCACAATAAAATTTGCACACTAACCCTTTCCAAAACACATTCCACAAATAAACATTATAAATAAAACATCACAATTACTTCTATTATTTCAAAAATGTGTTCCTAAATTCAACATTTGCAACTTAGTCCTACCTTTATTTTAACCCCTTATTTTCAGCTTTTCCCAAATTAGAATGACCTCGTTGTTAAACATGAAGTGAAAGCAATGTTTTCCTTATATGAACAAAATAATAAACTACACATCCACAATAAAACTAACTTGAAAACGTACATTCCACAACATATATTTGTTTAAATATTCATATACCACACCAAACATGTATAAAATAGGCTGCCCATCATTCTGCATTCGCTAGTACACTGGTTGCATTTGTGACCACACAGAGATTGTTACTGAAGAGAGACTTTAATACCACAGACTACTATCTACCCATCCAAGTAAGTAGAACTTTCACAAAAAAGTACTTGTGTTTCTACAAGTTAGTTATATTACATATTGTTTCATTTATTTTTCCTAAACTTACAGATTTCTTTCACACAATTTACAAAAGTTAGCCCGACAAACACTCACTGGGTTTGTATATTTTAAATTATTTTATATAAAACAATATTGCAGTTTAATAAAATGTTATTTTTGTAGCATATTATATATTTTATGTTACTAAAGAAAACAAATAAAGTGACAAAATGTTGCAATATATTGTTTTCCAAAAAAAACAATTACTAAACATCAACTTAAATAACTATAGCAAAGTAGCTAAGTGAATGCTTAGAAGCAAATACCAATAATGTAGTAGAAGCAAAAATTACAGTTATACCTCCACCACCTTCTTCCATCAGTTCAGGGGCTGGACAATGACAGGGATGAAAACGTACTATTCTAACCGCACCAGATGCTTCCCTTCGGGTACATACTAAACAGTAACTATAGTGCAAAATTACTATTCTAATTCCATCAGCAACTTACCTCAGGGCTGGTGCTGGATAGTGACTAGGGGGCAAAATTACTACTCTAACCACATCACATACTTACCTCAGGGCAGGTACTGTACTGTAACTAGGGTGCAAAATTACTATTCTAACTCCCACTATGTACTTACATAAGGGAAGGGGCTGGATAGTGCTATTCTAACTTCACTGGATACTAACCTCATGGCAGGTGCTGGACAGTGACTGGGAGTAAAATTACTATTCTAACTCCCACTGTGTACTTACCTCAGGCAGGTGTTGGACAGTGACTAGGGTCAGAATTACTATTCTAACCCCACTGGGTGCTTATGTCCTGGGCATGTGCTGGACAGTGACAGGGAGCAAAATTACTACTCTAACTTCCACCATGTACTTACCTCAGGGCAGGTGTTGGACAGTGACTGGGGTCAAAATTGCTACTTTAACTCCACTGGGTACTTACCTCAGGGCAGGTGTTGGACAGTGGCTTGGGTCAAAATTACTATTCTAATTCAACCAAGTACATACCTCAGGGCAGATGCTGGACAGTGACTATGGGCAAAATTGCTATTCTAACTCCACCAAGTACTTACCTCCGGGCAGGTGCTGTACAGCGAATAGGGGTAAAATTACTACTCTAACTTCCACCATGTACTTACCTCAGGGCAGTGACTGAGGTCAAAATTGCTATTTTAACTCCACTGGGTACTTATCTCAGGGCAGGTGTTGGACAGTGACTGGGGTCAAAAATACTATTCTAACTCCACCAAGTACCTACCTCAGTGCAGGTGCTTGACATTAACTAGAGCACAGATTTAGTAGTTTAACTTCACCAAATACTTACCTCAAACCAATTGCTCAAGTTGATAAAATAAATACTTTAAAAAAAATAACAACATTTATTTTCTTTCTTATTAAAACATATACATCTACCTATGAAACAACTTGAAATACATCAAACTACAGGACATATCCTACACAACAAAAACACAAATATCGATGTAAGTATTGTAAATAACAAGAGTAAACAGTAAAAAAAACAAAATCTCAAAGTTAATCAATAAATAATAAATTGCATTTTTCTTTTTGGAATAGATATCAACATAATTGAATAAAGAACAGTTTTGCTAGAGAACACTTCAAAGTACAAACTGCTACTACCAATAACCTCCATCAAAAACAAAACAACTCAACAATTTCCGGGTAAAAAAATTAAATATTTTCAAATATAACAATTTTTTCCAGGTGAAAAACTATTAACTAACAATAAATATTCTCTTTTCAACAGAGTATCTAAACTTTTTCTTTTTCCACAGAAAAACAAAATCACAAAACATTTTTCATTCATTTACCAGGCAAATAAACAAACAAAAAACCCAGTAAAAACAGTCACTTGTACTCCTTTTCTATTTCTCTTTTTTAACAGAACCAACATCAATGACATCAGCCAATCAAGCATGTTAGGTCAAATCCAGGAGAGGTAACAGACTATTAAGGTGCACTGGCTACCTTTATTGTAAGGACAGGTTAACTGTTCACAGGTGTAATTGGAGGTATGTGGAGTACTTTTTATTTCATTGCACAGGCAGAGCGGTTACTCTGGGTGACAATGTAGTTAAGACAACTGAGCATAAGCCCTCTGCCTCTGCAATGGAGCTTGAAGTATGTGAAGGCATACAAAATAATTAAAGCACATGCGTCCACCTCCAATGAGCCCTGTGGCTTAAGTTTTAGACTGGTATCTGAAACTATTCCCATGCATATACTAGTAGTATGCCCACACTTCCCAATATTAGGAGAATGGTGCAAAGACTAAAAAAGGCAATTAATCCCCAGCTAATAACACCACACACTTATTCTGACATTAACATCCCCCCTTAATTAACTATCACTTTCTCTGAAGAACCTTTCCTATTGCATGATAACGAAAACGTTCAAAAAAGAATACCAATATTTAGCACAAACCATAACCTTTTAGCACTTGAGAATTGTGATACTTTGTTGATGGATGGTACTTTTAAATCAACACCCCATCCATTCACCTAAATTCACACTAACATAAATAACACAACTGTCCCATTAGTGTATTGTTTACTCCCTGACAAGCAATCCTCAACATACACTGAATTATTAAGTTGTAAAATCCAAAACAATGAATAAAAGTCCTAGAAAAGTAATAATTGACTTCGAATTATCAATGATTAACACAATTGCAAACATTTACCCTACCACTGAAATTCAAGGATGTGTTTTTGCACTTTTCACAGGCATATGGGGGAAAAATCTGAAAATCATCCTTAGTTGAGGATTACTTATCAAACAGTAAACTTAATTTTGAATTAAAAAATGACCTGCCTTATGCTTTGTACCTCCTGATAGTGTAGATGAGTACTACACATCCATTTTTTTATCAGAATATTTTACACAAAATTAAGGGAAATTGGCAGCCCTACTAAATTATTTCGAAGATACATGGATTGGCCATCTAAGCAGGTCGGGTCACAGGAGGAAGTCAAGTTTTCCCATTGAATGGTGGTGCTGTTACACGACCTGCTTAGAAGTAGGTGCAAAGACTAACAATACTATTGAGGGGTGGCACAATTCCTTCAGTAAATCATTTGGCAAACTTCATCCAAACCTATATCAATTTTTCAAAATTTTAAAGAAGGAACAAAGTTTTCAAGAAATGAGACTTGTACAGTCACTGTCAGGTAGCCTGAACAAACATATATCAAAAAAGACTAAAGAAATGTCTGAGAGACTATTGGGTCAAATTCAACAATTTTCGTTGATGGTGGCTTCAGACTACCTGGACAATATTGTATATATACTACATTACTAATGCTCACTAATATTTCAACACATTACTTGCCTATTCTAAAAATGGCATATTTCTATTGTTGTTGTCCAAATTATAACAATTTTGGGGTTCCTACCTGTAGTTGTCTTCTTTCTTCAACTCTTGGTGACTTTTTCAAACATCGTGTTACCAAGAGTCAGCAGTACTCCAATAATCCATATAGACAAATTAACATCCTCAAAAAAAATAAAGTCCCCAAAAACTTAGTTTTAAATGTTAAACCATCACCTACCACCCAATTATTACAAATGTATGCATTTTGAATAAGCAAAAATATGAAAAAATATTTTTTTTCAGTACCCAGAAAAAATCTATTTTCCAAAAATGAACTGACATCCCAAAAAAGCCAGTAGTAATACATAAATGTGGATGCAAGCAATACAAAAAAGCAACATCTGCATTAGAAACTCTGTTAATAAAACCATAACTTAAAAAATGAACACTGTTTCCAAATAGACATGTCCCAAAAATAACACTGTAGTACGGGATTAATAGCATCCATCTTCCTCCTGCAGCCACATGATATTTGTCCAGAGAATTCTACAAACAGTATTAAAAACACATAGCCCAAAAAGTCAAAATGTTGCTTTTGTTTCAAATATGTTTTAAAAAGTTATAAAATGTTATCTTTCAACTTTTCTAAATTTACTTTGAAAGAAACCAACCATCCCAACATGAGCATATGAACACAACCTGCATGGGATTGGAAAAGTGGTAAAAACACATAAAACATACAATGTATTTCTATCTACCATCTACCTACCTCCACCCTGTACCTTACAATAAAACATATCCACCTATATACCTATTAAAATAAAAGAAATTCTTCTTACCTGACCGCAACTCTTCCTTGCTTCCGAACTTGACTGCGATGATCCACTGACCGTAAAAGCAGACGTGTACCCACAAGCATCAAACACAAGTAAAAACAGAAAAAGGACAATATTTGGCATTAAAGTCAAAGAAAAACCATGGGAAAATCTTTCAAAATTTTTAAAAAATAAGTTAGAGATTATACAAAATGTTATTTATATTTTGTAAAATATGTTATATGATTTACAAATTTTTACATTTTTTGACTATTTTTATACTATTTATAAATAAATAATGTAATTTTGTCATATAATATTTTTTTAATTACCTATTATATTTTAAGTATTTAAATAATGTATACTGGTATTAAAATAAAATAAATATTTAATTTACTTCTATATTTTTCACTTAAATAAATGACCTTCATTTATTAATATTCAGCTCCTATAAATAATACCAGATTCTAAATACAATTCCCCACCCAGTACCCCTAACTAACTTAAATACCATCCCTAAATAGTATATTTTTTTTTTAAATATATAAATGTAATATTAATTAAAATGTGCAACATTTAAAAAACTTAAGCATTAATACTGAAAAACAAATCTTATTACCCGAGTATTAATACACTTCCCCAAACAATACCCCTATATCCCTTGCACCCTGTCCCTAAAATATTGTATTACACTTGCTAAACATCTTTTTCACAATTAACATTAACCTGAAAAAACATAAATTACAATATTAAATTATAAATACTAAAGCATTAAATTAATACCTGAGTATTACTAATTCGCAAAAATAACAATTGTGCTATAATAATTTTAAAGTATTAAAATCAATGTCTGGGTATTAATATACTTCCCCACCTAATACCACTATATCCCTTACATCCCGTCCCTAAAACCTATTATAAATTTAAAAACTATATAAAATAATTATCAAATGGATATTTACCAAATATCTATAACTTATACTTACTTATATTCTTACCCATATACTTACATATTGATGTGTGGTAAAAATATTTGTGGTAATGACACTAGTGGTAAAAAAAAAATGAATAGTAATGACACTAGTGGTATACACATGTGTGCTAAATGTCTAGATCCCAAAAAGGTTTTAAAGTCATGCGTGCTAATGACACTAGTGGTCAGTTCATATTAGTTGTAAAAAACCTGTGTGGTAAAGACTGAAGCGTGGTTAGGACTTTGCTGTAAAGGTACACAGTGGTTTAGGCTGCATTGTAAATGCTGTTTCCCAGTAAATATAATCATGCTAGGAATTCTGAGATATAAAAAATTGATTCACAAAATGCACAAAAAGAATACAACAAAATGGACCGTAAAGTAGAGTAGGATTCAAAGCCATATTCCATGCTGTCAAATAACAAGGATAGCTCATAAGGGATCACTCTCATTACTCCATTCTCACACAACAAAAAAGAAGTTATTCAAAAGTACTTGTCATAGAGCATTATTGGCTAACATTGAAGACATAACATTTATGATTAGGATATGGTAGCACCTATATGACCTTTGTTTGATCTGGTCAGAAACAGAACATACCTGCAATGCTCAGAGGTTAATGAAAGTGCCTTTATTGCTGTGCACAAAGCACTTACTTTGTATGTTTGGCAGGGAACCAGTGGTTGTGACTTCACTGTGAACTAGAATAGTAAGAAGAAACATTCTACACACAATGTTCTCAGCACATCCTCTTTATTTGGCTGCTGCTTCTGTCAGTGTCAGATGTGTGTGAGATATGACCAGGTCCTTTCTAAAGCACTGTGACATATTCAGTGCCACTTGGATTATCGGGCAGGGGAAAACCAAATTTTGAGGCAGGGTTGACTAAATTATGAGGAAAGAAAATACAAATCATGCAGCATAATACGGCACATAATCAAGCAGAAATACTTCCCTAGTTTGCCATTTTATGCACTTTAAAAATGCATGGGCAAAGGTTTCACCTCATTAATATCAGTTTAAGACCTAAATACATCAATCAAGAACTGAAGGGTGACCTGCCACTGTGTGAAAAAGCCTGCCACTGCATAGCAACATTCGCAGAAGCGTTTTTAGTAACTTTTTATCTGTTTGACCTAGAAACATTTTTTTGTTAAAATCTGCAGATTTTCAAGAAGACGGTGGATTATGAGGCAAATCAATAAATATGCAAAAAAAACACCGCAACTGCTGAATTGCATAATTCCAATGGCCCTAGACATAATGCTCTGTGTAAGTTCAGCTTCCCTCTCCAATCAAAATCCAACAAGTTCAACTTTGAGAAGGGACTTAACATCAAACTTCTATCGAGCATTGTCTCAAGCAAAATCGTTAAATAATTAATTGATTTTCCAATATGCACTAGTATCCAGTCAAAAGGTGCATAATTAAACATTTTAAGTTCACTTGTTCTAAAATTAATTTCTTTCTATGTACTTTAAATGATTTCTTAATTTAAATTGATGTAATGACATATAGCTAAAATTAATATAAAAGTTTAGTGTTACCATTAAGATTATGGAATGGGTAACATTGCTTTAAAAAAATAATACCTTCATTAAATTAACACATTTACTCAAAATTATACTCTTGTAGGGGTTGCGATTAGGGTTTGGTTTATGTTTATTGTTAAAATTAAAGTTAGGTTTCTGTTTTTGTAGTACAAACCCATACAATTTAATTTCTTTTAGTTAAAATTATATAAAACATTGAAAAATATTAGAGATAGAATTAGCATTAGAGCAAAGATGTGGTATCAATTTACGTTTAATTGAATACAATTAATTGTATATTTAACAAGGGCTAGGATTAGTGTTCGCAATGTTTACTTAATTGAGTTTGTTTTATTCTATGTGGAATTAATATAAAAACATCAACATACCATAACGTTAATTAAAAATGTATTTTCTTGGTAAGGGGTTGTGTGAGGGTCACGAGAAGAAAATTGACCATAAAAATATTTATTTTATTGTTTTATCTAATATTATTATATGTTTTATAATATGTATATCTTAATGAAGTTCTACATAAATTGCCAAACTGTTTTAAAAATGTTTTACTTTATTGACTGAGCTTTAACATACATATAATTAAATACAAATTTAAAAAAATTAAACTCCACTCTCCGGTACAGATATCGCATTAGCAATATGACTAGAACAACTGAACATTTAATACCTTAATTTAATGTAAATAAAATAATTTCATTAGTGCTAAAATAACAGAATATTTAATAGTGTTAATTAATTGAGTTATTATATTAATCAGTATTGAGTAGGTAAAAGTCAGGGCAAGGAGATAATGTTAAGATAATAGAAATTTTAATGTTAGCAATCGACTGATGAGGTAAAGTCGAACAAGCGAACTGTTTTGGTAACAGTAGAAGAGGTAATATCAAAAGAGGTTTTTATGTGCATTCACTTTGAAATGACGGATAACAGAGAATTGGAAGTTCAACACTTAGCTCACTGCATCAACACCTACACCAGGAGTCTTCAAACTGGGGGGTGAAAACCCCTAAGGGGTCTTCAAGTGTTCCCAGGGGGAGCGCCAGGCTATTGCCAAAAGCAGCATTATGCTGATAACAGTGCTGTGTTTTCAGTGGAAAAAAATGACCGGCAGTAAGCCGCTGTGTAATGGGCCATTCACTAACATCTTTTGTCATTTATACCCTAGTTGAGAGAAACTTTCAAAAAGGGAAGGGACTGCAAATATTCTTTAAAACCCTCACTCCCATTTCTTATAATCACACTGTGGATACTTTTACATGTTAGTAAGGCCTGGCTAACAAGAATAGTATGTTTGGCAATCATGTATTTGAGTGCATTTTTAAAACCGTAACAGAACTTAACTGCAATGTTTAAATAATACTAGACATATTTAAACATTGCCAGTTTAATAGAATTGTGAAAAGTTTTGAGGGAGGACCAATGGATTTTTTTGCACTGGGGCGTGGCATTGAAAGGGTTGAAGACCACTGACCTACACCAAAGGGTTTGCACATGAAGATATTTGGTGCCGCAGCTAATGCGATATAGTATCTCAGGTTTATTAAATGCCTGGGCCTCAGGGTCAGACTGGAAACAAAAATAAAAACCAGCCCCACATGGCAGGAGATTTACAACTAGGATTGGGATGATGGGGTTTAGTATTGACAGCCCAACCATTACTGAATTGACCCTTATCCCAGTCTGCTAAAGGTGGTGTTTAGATTCTAAGTTCCTGAGGGCAATAGTTGATTGATGTTACCCTTGGACATGTTTGTACTGAGACTGTCTGGAGAGACAGACTGCCTTCATGAGTGGCTTTGGGGTTGGTAGTTTCATTATCAGTAGTTTCCTCAACTTCTAGGCCATTTGTCTTACCAGTGGCTTCAAACCCACAAACGGAGGCGGCTCTGGGAAAGGAAAACATTCATCCAAGTCTTGACAGTTGATTCTGGTACTCTCAATTATGTTCCAAATGACACTTGCATTAATGGGTAGAGTACCTATCACAAAAAAAAAATTCCACATGCATTTGATATGTCGAGCTGCAATGGAATTTGTTCCCAAGAAGCTGGACATGCACCATGACAAGCACCATGACAAGATCGCCTACCTGATAGTCTGAGTGCCTAGAACCTCTCTTACAACTTGTTCACTCATTGTGTAACTTTCTTCATGCAGCTATTGTGTCATCTGTGATGTCGTTGGGGGCCAGGAGATATGCTCAGAAGTGCACATAAGTGGTCAGAGTTGGTGATATCCTCTCACCTCAATCAGAAGGCAGCTAGTTCCAGTTTCTTGTTTTGTTTTCCTTTAATGCTTTAATTTTCTTTGGGTCTTATGAAGAACTAAATATTGTCATTTGCTTGAGGCCAGTGAGTAATTACCTAATGATGTTTTCCTTGTCAGTCTAGGAACAGCAGAAATTCTTGGTCTTAGTCTAATGTGAGTTTATGACAGAGACCATGAGTCTCTAAATAGCTAATGAACTTGATCTCTATTACAGATTATCATGAGCCTTGATCCACTACCACCCATGGTTGTTTACTGGTAGAGACACAACAGAAGTCCATGCTCATGTTTCTCGCTGTTGCTATCTGAGTCACTCCAAGATGTTTGCAGATGAGGCTGTGGGTGATATCCAGCTCCACCATCCACCGAACTCTAGGAATTCCTTGATGTGAGGAAACAACTCAACCATTTCCTTTCTTAGATAACAGTACTTTAGCCATAATTTTTCTGTGCTTAATTTCGGCAAGAGCAGCTGTAGTTTGGTTGGAATCAGGGGAGCAGTTTTGAGATTAGTAAATTGTAAATTGTCCTCTCATTTTCAGGAACTACTGCTGACACTTATTGTAAAAGAGCTCTTTTTAATTAATGGTATGTAAATTGCAGGATGAATCATCCAAGTGGAGATTTTGAAAAAGCTCACCCTCTCAACCTGGTTTTGCCAACTGCCAAACCAACAATGTAATAGCATGCAATCTGTGACATAATCATGCCTACTTAGCAGGATGTCAAAAAAATGCACAAACACTCATAAAACCGCTCAGTGAGAAATGGAAATCCCAAGATACTGCAGCACTTTTGCTGTATTAGTTCTTGGCAATGCATTACTTGTGGACTTTAGGTATTTGTCTTCTTTTAAAACATGGACACTGTGAAGAATTGTCTTGTAGGTTGAGGGGGGTGTCAGCCTTTCTCAAGTGACAGCTGCAATCCTTATCAGTGTGAACCACAAACAGTGGCTAAATTCACATGTGCTTAACCCTCTGGAAGCTTAGCACAAAAGCAGTCAGGCTTAATTTAGAGGCAATGTGTAAAGTATTTTTGCAGCATACAAATGAAATAAAGGGAAGGCACAACAGAAAAATCCCAGAAAAATTAAGTAAAATAACTAAATTATTTGACACCAAAGCAATAAAAATCTAATGTGTAAAACCGGAGATATGCGATTTCTAAGTTTTAAAGTAATTGTAGCACCTAATTGCACAAGCCACCAACTCTTGTTGTCTGTTCATGCCAGATCGGGACAAAGTCACAAGTTCAGGCCTACCTCAATAGAGTGCGAGCCAGAGACAGGGACCACGGTAGTCAAGTGAGGATAGTACCATATATCCTTGATGTGGAGCATTGTGTTGGTTCTAATGAGGAGCTGCAAGGGTGGTGATGCGAAGTCCTGTGTCGAGTTGCGCGGCACTTCATCTCTTTTGATGAGGAGCTGCGAGGGCTGTGATGTGAGGCTCTGCGTTGAGTTGCACCGCACTTAAATGGTTCCAATGAGGAGCTGTGAGGGCTGTGAACTGGGGTCCTGCATTGAGTTGCATCGCGCTGTGTTGGTTCTGAGGAAACCCATAGTTGGGCCAGGAGTACACTCTGATGCCAGCCAATGGTCCAGAACCTGGGGGACACCTCTTCGGGATCAGGACTCACTCCAGCAGAGGCCAGCAGCAGGACACAGGCAGGTCCAGTTAAGCCTGGGCAGCTGGGCAGATGCAGGACATGTGTCTGGAGCTTGTTATGTCCTTGTAACTCAGAATAGGAGGCCAGTAGGCTAGCCCTTGGAGGCAGTCTGGTAGTTCTGGCTCAAGGTGCAGGCCCAGTCTTCCTTCTTCAGGCAGCTGGGCAGTCCTTCCTGCAGCAGGACAGTCTTTCCAGCAGTAGGGAAGCAGAGCAGTTTTTCTTCTGAGTCTTCCACAGGTCCAGAAGTAAACTGAAGAGTGGTTCTGAGTGTCCCGTTTTTATATCTAGTGGCCCCTTTGAAGTGGGAGAAGCTTCTGGAGTTTTCCCCCCATAGAGGTGTCTGGAATTGCCTCTCTCCCTGGCCTGGACTCAGTCTGTCTGGGGCACAAAAGGCTAGAGTGAAGTCCTTTGTGAGTGTGCTGGGTCAGTGCTTTTGAAGTGCAAGTGTGTTAAGTGACAGTGACAGCTCCCCCCTCCATTAAGTCAGGATGGCCCATCCTGCCAACACCCAGAACCTCTATTGTGATATTGTCTGGGAAGACTACCCAAAGGCCAACTTCCTAACAACTACTTAGCCATGTAACCCAGGATACAGGTCCCAAATGGTTAGGACAAGAAAATGCCAACATTTTAAAAGTCACATTGTGGCTTAAATCCGATTTTACCATTACAGAGGGTTTTAAATTACAATTCCTCAGACACCCAACATGACATTCCTACCTGCTCCCTCACACGGTGTCATTCACTGACGAGCACGAATTCAGATCATTATTGGATGGTGATTTATATGTGAAGTAACACACTGAATGAATCGGCTGCTTTGAGACAAATATTATTACCGAAAGGTGAATTAACTCTGATGTAGCACACTGAAATACATGGCTACTTTAAAACTAAGATTCCAATTTGGATGATGGAATCTTCCAATCCCTAAATACCGATCTGCTGAGTCCTTTTTCTTGTAGAGACTTTCTACCAAAACAAGCACCCTCTCAGCGAAGAGTCCAACCGGATGGTGGATTCTTCATTTCCTGATGACTATTGCTGCTCAAAAGGCTTGTCATGTGGAAACCTATACCACAACACTTGGCTGTCCTCCTCCACCTCTCTATCCTGAAGACAACCCACTGTGACGTTGGTTCAATAATGCACATTCGTGGGTCGAAACGTTGACTCTCTACACCATTCCATGTCCTACAGCTTCCTCACCCCAAAGTTGGAATAACATTTGTACCAGGGATCTTGAGAATACATGAAATAGAAATTGTATAAGGACGGATACTTATTAATTCTCGCATTTTATTTTGACGTAATCTTCCCTTGCTGTATATATATTTCACGCACAATATCACTTTGTCACTTTTTTCACTTGCTCACTAAAAGTCACCCATTTTTTATTGTCATTTGTTGAGGTGCTTATTTGACAGCCATATATACAAAAAGAATAATATATTAACTGTTTAAACTACGCAATAATTATCTCTGTGTGATTCTTGTTACATATCAATTATGGCATGCTAAGAAATTGTTTAATCTGTCAGAACCATCTGTAGTTTGTTGTGCCCTCACACAGGTTATCACTCATTCAATGTAATATGGTAACTGAATGTTATTCTATTGAAGAGGTAGGGCTCACAGTTGTGAAAAACTAATTTAGGAGTTTTTCAGTACCAGGACACGTAAAACCTAAACATACATGTCCAACTCTTTGAATACAAAGCACCCTGCCCTATGGGCTGTTTAGGGTCTACCATAGGGGTGACTTATATGTAATAAAAAGGCAGCTTTAGGCCTGGTAAAAATGCCTTTTGCCAGGTCGAAATGGCAGTTTAAAACTCCACCCACTGGTTGCAATGGTGGGCATGAGACAGGTTTTAAATTGCTACTTAAGTAAGAGTGGCACAATACGTGCTGCAGGCACACAAGTAGCATTTAATTGACAGTCCCTGGGTATATGGTATACCAGTTTACTAGGGACTTATAAGTCAATTGAATATGTCAATCAGGTGTAAGACAATTTTAGCATGTTTCAGGGAGTGAGCACAAGCACTTTAGTAGTGTATATAAGTTGTAAAAAGCACAGAGTCCTAAGGCCAACAAAAACTAATTCAGCAAAATAGGAGGGTGAAGGCAAGTTGTTTTGGAGAAAATCACCCTAAGGCTGATAGGTCTAACAGGCCCCCCTGCAGAATGTGAAGAGGTGCCCCAGAGTCTCCATATCTCATAGATATACATTGGCCTTGCGAGGAATGAGGCCTCCTTGATGGGTTGTGGGGCCTCTGAAGAGTTGCCACCCCCCCCCCGCACCACTGGGGCTTCAGGGGCCAGTGTTACACTTCTGATTATGGTTAGTTTTTTAATATAAGTCCAATGGTTGCCATCTTAGTAGCTGCCAAGATAAAAGTATAATCAGCCTATGAAGACTTTCTCTGGAAAGCAATTCGTACACTTATTGACAGCGACATTTTGTTTAGAGTTGAAAATGCTAAAATGTATATTGCTTTGTTACTGTGTACCTCATACATAAAACAAAATCTGCTATGGCCATATATGTAAAGTTCATCTTCGTGAATGACAGTAAGCTCTGAACAGTGGTGCTTGCGTTCATTCACGAAAACACAGGCTTCCTTGTGCAGCTGACCATTGTGTATGCCCCTGCTTTGTAGACAGAATCTCGCGCACCAGGCTCCAGACTTATAATGAGCTACTGTGAGTGCATGTTATTTACTGATTTTTGCAGCCGCTGTTTAGAACAGAATCGCTTAAATTTAAAAAAAGTTTTTTTTTTCTAACTTAGACCGATTTTGTTTGCTTTCGTGTAACTCGTACCAGTTGATTCAAAATTAGAAAGGAAACCCGTTTACTGAAGGCCACCTATCCCAGATAAATCCTCTTTAATGGAGATTGAGCATATAAACGTGAAAGCATATTTAACAGACTGGATTTTTGGTCTTTTCAGTACAAACAGCTCAGAATGACCTGGTGAAGAGGTTATGTTATGTTTAAGTGCCAGATGCCTTCCTCGGAGCAGTTCCCCACTTTAATTTAACGCTCGCATGTATTACCAACTCAAGAAAACACTTGCAGCACCTCTGTGTTGTCCACAGTTAATACCCGATTGTATCATATCTGTGTACCTGAGTCACCATAGTTACACGAGTCGTGGTTTTTTCTGTTGGGATGATATCAATGACACAAAAGCAAGCACACTCGATACAACTTTACACGTCCTGCCACCCTGTGGTTTCTCATGGTCGTGTTAAAGACTGGAAATAATAGTGCATTGAATTTGTTGTGAATAATGAGTGTACGAGTTAATTATCTCGTAAAGCCAATCAGAAAAGAGCATTTCTAACTAGCATATAGACATCTTCTTTAATGTGCAATGCAACTAAACGCTTTGTTCTGGCTTGGTGAGCATTGCAAGTGTAGTCCAAATAAAGCAGTGGAGACTAACAGGGCATTTGCACGAATTAAACAGCCTCATTAATATACAGATAGCCATCAACCATTCAGCACAGCAACAATAGCTATTCATGAAAAAAACACAGCATGTGTACATTAAAGCTCCAAATATAAAGGCAAACGAAACATTCAAATTAAAGTCAGCCTTCTATATCCCACTGGAATAATTTTGTCAAATCCAGCAGTCAATTTCTAAACCAAATTTGGTTGAGTTATACAGGCCCTCTTCTTTTTCCTCTTCCTTGGAGGTGGCATGGTCTTATCTTTACTATCTGGGGCTAGTAACATGGGGCATATTAGCAAGACCCACGTTAAAATTATCGCCGTTTTAGCGGCAGGAAACTGCCGCTAAAACGAGCGCTAATGGGCTTGCTAATATGCGTTATGGAATTCCAATAGAAGCCCAGGTTAGATGTCCTGCACATCTAACCTGGGCTTCTATTGGAATTCTATAACGCATATTAGCAAGCCCATTATCGCCGTTTTAGCGGCAGTTTCCTGCCGCTAAAACGGCGATAATTTTAACGTGGGTCTTGCTAATATGCCCCATGGTCTTTTTTAAAGAGAAGGAGCTTATCAAAGAAATACCAGGGCATTTTGCACGTATTGTAAAAGTAGGTTTATATGCAATGCAATTAATATGTCTTGAGCTACGCAAATGCGAATTATTAAATGAATGCGTGCCTTCTAAAATTTTAAAGTTACACTACCCTCAGCGATACTTCTATGTAAACCGAAAGGAAACCCTCCCCATTTACTGAATATTTTTGGCAGAACCTCCTCAGAGAAGGGCGCATTTGCACATCTAGGTAAAAATATTAAGCAACAATAAATAGCTTTTCGACACTCAATTGTAAATTTCAGGTGAACTTTTTTTCTTACACTTTCAAATGAGTCGTATTTTTATGAACGGTGGATGAAACAAGATAAACCAATCATTGTTTAGCAGAAAATGTCTATGCTATCCGTACGCAAATCTGTAGAATAAGAATCAATATTATCATTTGCAGTACATGTTTATAAATGTCTCAGATGCGCTAGGAGTTTTCTCCAAGCACATCATGGACGTTTTCAGGGTTTTCGGTCCAGGACCAGGATGGTGTACTCTATGGTCTAGTGACAGTACCCCAAATGGTGGAGGGCCAGACACAGTTAATTAGATGTTGTTCTCACTGTGGGGCTGGCAGCTGCTCCACCATCAGGAACAACAGCTTCTACCACCATCTAAAGGGGGCAGGTTAAATGCATAAGTTTGTGTAAAGAAACAAGGGGGCATATTCACAAGGACTGGAGATACCTATCGCAAACGCCAGTTAGCAGCAGTTTTTTTATCGCCGCCTAACCCTGAAAACTATCGCCATGTTAGCGGCGTATTACCAAGCCGTCGCTACATGGCGATTGTATCAGGGAACAGCAGTGAAAACTGCCGCTAACATTAGTGCGATGGCGATAGGAATTCCGGCGTTAGCGGGCGAAAACCAGCGATAGGCCCATTAGCGGGAAAAAAACTCACGTTAGTCAGCCCAACGTGAGCTTTCTTGCCTCTAATGCAAAAAATAGCCTATCAGTCAACCCCCAATAGAAAATAGGCATAAAAAACAATAACATGCAGAATGGAGCAGTCAGGGCCAAGTGCAGCACACATCAACAACCCCTGCAAGCCAGCCAACATCCAGGATGACCAGGTTGTGAGCCTTGATGCCTCGCTGGACCTGCGTCTGGAACCTGGATGCCTCACTGGACCTGCGTCTGGAGCCTGGATGCCTCGCTGGACCTGCATCTGGAGCCTCGATGCCTCACTGGACCTGCATCTGGAGCCTGCATGCCTTGCTGGACCTGCGTCTGGAGCCTGGATGCCTCGCTGGTCCTGTGTCTGGAGCCTGGATGCCTCGCTGGACCTGCGTCTGGAGCCTGGATGCCTTGCCGGACCTGCGTCTGGAGCCTGGATGCCTTGCCGGACCTGCGTCTGGAGCCTGGATGCCTTGCTGGACCTGCTCCTGGAGCCTGGATGCCTTGCTGGACCTGCGTCTGGAGCCTGGATGCCTCGCTGGACCTGCGTCTGGAGCCTGGATGCCTTGCTGGACCTGCGTCTGGAGCCTGGAGTGGGATGTGGATGAGCTGTGGAATCGATGAGCCGTGGCGGTAGACATTGAGGCGCGACAATCGCCCGTACCTGGTGGTGAAGTCTGGCAGGTCGCATGGAGACATGTTGCTGACCTGTGTGAGAAGACCGCCTTGCGCCCCTTGGAGCTGTTAATGGTAGAGGCGCTCCTGCGCACCTACGTAGTGAGGTCCGCATCGCATACTACGATCCACCACTACACCGGGATGCACGGAGGGGATTACCAACGGTGGGTGCTGTCTCCCTGCATCACAGGCCGGTTGATGTTGGGCTGGCCATACGCTGTGGAGGGTGAGGCCCCTGTGCTACGCCGAACTTGTGTGGCGTGAGCACTGCAACTTCATGCCTAAGGGGGCCCTGCTGCATCAACTGCATCGGGAGGTCCACCAGCGGACTAGGCGGCGACTGCTGTACCCAGCCTAGTGAAATCACACCTGGCTGAGGCTCCTGCTGGATAAGTCACAGATTTGGAGAGAGTGCAGTGGATTGCGCCAAGGTGTCAATGTCCATCAATCAATCAATCAATCAGGGGTTCATAGAGCGCGCTACTCACCCGTGAGGGTCTCAAGGCACTGGGGAGGGGGTGGGTGCAGCTCCGGATCATTCGAAGAGCCAGGTTTTGAGGCTTTTCCTGAAGGTGTGCAGGGTGGGGGAGCGTCTGATGTTGACTGGGAGCTCATTCCAGGTCTTAGCTGTGAGGTAGGAGAAGGCCCTTCCGCCTGCTCTGTTTCTGCGGATGCGTGGGGTCTCTGCCAGGGCGGCGGAGCAGAGGTTCCTTTTGGGTACGTGGAAAGAGACTCTTTCGTTGAGGTATTTGGGTCCGATGTTGTGGAGGGATTTGTAGGCATGGGTGAGTAGCTTGAATGTTACTCTCTTCTTGATAGGGAGCCAGTGTAGGTCTCGTAGGTGCTGGGTCATATGCTCGTGTCATGGGCTTCCGAGGATGAGTCTGGCTGCGGTGTTCTGGATTGTTTGGAGTTTGTGTAGCAGGGTTTTGTTGATCCCTGCGTAGAGGGCATTACCGTAGTCCAGTCTGCTGGTTATGAGTGTGTGGGTGACGGTCTATCTGCATTCGGGTGGGATCCACTTGAAGGTCTTGCGGAGGATGCGGAAGGAGTTGAAGCAGGTGGCAGTGACGGCATTGTCCTGGCGGGTCATGGTGAGGGAGGAGTCTAGAATGATGCAGAGGTTCCGGGCGTGGTCCGTCGGGGTGGGTGGGTTGCCGAGCGCAGGGGGCCACCAGGAGCTGTCCCCTGCAGTGGGGGAGGGTCTGAGGACAAGGACCTCAGTCTTCTTCGAGTTCAGTTTCAGGCAGCTGTCGTTCATCCATGCTGCGACGTCTTTCATTCCTTCTTGGAAGCTGAGTCTGGTGTATTCGGGGTTCTTTGTGAGAGAGAGGATGAGCTGGGTGTCGTCGGTGTAAGATACTATGCTGAGCCCATGCTGTCTGACGTTGTTGGAGAGGGGGGCCATGTAGATGTTGAAGTGCGTGGGGCTGAGCGAGGATCCTTGGGATACTCCACAGTTGATCTCTGTATGTTCGGAGAGGAAGGGGGAGACCGATCCTTTGGGTTCTGCCGGAGAGAAAGGAGTGGATCCAGTCGAGGGCGGTTCCTCTTATACCGGCGTCGTGGAGTCTGGCTGCGAGAGTGCGGTGTGAGACGGTGTCGAAGGCTGCGGAGAGGCCCAGTAGGATGAGGGCCGCAGTGTGGCCCTGGTCGAGTAGCAAGCAGATGTCTTCGGTGGCGGCGAGGAGGGTGGTCTCGGTGCTGTGGTTGCTGAGAAATCCGGACTGGGAGGAGTCGAGGATGGCGTACTCTTAGATGAAGGTGGTCAGCTGGGCGTTGATGAATCACTCAGTGACTTTGGCTGCGAAGGGAAGGAGAGAGATGGGCCGGTAGTGTTTCAGGTCTGTCGGGTCTGCTGAGGGTTTCTTGAGGCGGGGCTTGACCTCTGCCCGCTTCCAGTCGTCGGGGAAGATGCCGGATTCGAGGGAGGCGTTGATGGTCCTTCCTAGTTCGGGTGCTGTGGCGGTGACGGCTCTGTGGGTAGGGGTGGTGACGAGCTGCTTCAGTCCGAGGTTGGCGAGGTTGTTAAGGAGGGTGGTGTTTGGCATCGATCTTTGGCAGATGTTGTTTCTTCTGGGGTTGAGTGCGAGGATGGTAGTGTAGTTGTAATGGTGGAAGGTCATAGATCCAGGGTTCCTGGCGCCGGCTGCGGTTGGCTCGCGGAGGGGTGCCGACAGGCTTGGCTTTGGCGCACCTTGGGCACGCCAGCGGCGCATCCGCGCAGCTGACGGCATTAAATAGGGGTGGGGAGGGAGACACAGCTGGGAGGCAGGAGCGGGAATCGGCAGGGGGAGGGGCCGCGGGGGCAGCAGCGGCTGGTGGGGAAGCAGGAAAAAACGGGCAGAGAGGGCGGACCGGCACAATAACAAACAAAGGCACAATAAGTGAAAAGAGAGTAAAAAGCACAGAAGAATAAAAGCACAATGAGGAAAGGCAGTTAGAGAGACAACAGGGCTAAACCAAGAAGGGCACAACCTAGGCAAGAGCCGAGGCTCCAACCCCTACTTGCCTAGGGCAGATGCACAGCACAGCAGCTGGAGCTACGGAGGGAGAGAGCAGGTCCCTGGCCGAGGTCAAAGGTCCTGTCCAGGTAAGGAGAAGGGGGACGCGCAGCGCAGGAGGGCCGGGGGCGAGTCGCTCAGGCCTATCACACGTAGATGATGCACCCCCAGTGGCGGCTCATCTGCTATGGCGGAAGAGCGTTGCCCCACTGCCTTCAAGCAGTACAGAAGAGGGACAATCATCACATGATGATAACTTACTGATGTAATCATGCTATGTATCCTTAGGGGTTTGGAGGGTGGGTAGGACTGCTCCAAGCACGGAGCAGGGCATGGGCGGATTGGCATGCCCACTCATGTGCGCAATGACTGTTTGGTTGGCCCACTCAGGCCGCACAAAGCAGTCATGCGCACTTCCTTGTTCGCAATGCAGGCTGCATTACAGCCTGCATGGAGAACATGCCCACCCCTCTAGCCCCTGGCTGTATGCCTTGTCCCGTTGCCCATTACCAATCCCACCGCCGCATCGCTGCGTTATGATTGACTCAGGGGAGGGAGCCTGGCTGCCTACTTCCTGTCCCTGGAAGCAGACGCAGGAGAGCAGGAGATCCGAAGACACGGGGCCCAGCTTCGAGGTAAGACTTCCCTCATTAAAATATTTACAACACCCGCTCACACACACATCCCCGCGTCCACGTCCCATCCAGTATTCTTTCCGGCGTTTACCACCTCACAGCTGTCCAGCCCATCCCCCCAGCACTTCTCAATGGCGGCCGTTGTGCGCCCATGCACAGCGGGCGTACCACTCGTGTGCCAAAGGCATTTATGTACTTACGACACATGACATAACATCGCATTCCATTCCAATGCATACTAATACTAGGCACATTGCAACAGTAGGGTAGGTGTTGCATAGCAGAGACATAAATATCACTATTCCCACTTCAGTGAGTGCAACCCTAAACTAACTTTTGCACCCCAAACCCAACCGTGAGCTCTGGAATTCCTTTTTGAGCCCCCAAAACACACCCCAAATTTCATATTGTACCCCAAATGCACACCCCAATTTTCATATTTTACCCCAAATGCACACCCCAATTTTCATATTTTACCCCAAATGTACACCCCAATTTTCATATTTTACCCCAAATGCACACCCCAATTTTCATATTTTACCCCAAAACACACCCCAATTTCCAGATCCGACATCTGAAACCCATGCCCACCCGAAAAACTTAAAATTACCCCATTACTGACCTCACAATGCGTTGTTATCAAATGCAATGTAAAGGCGCCTGAGTTGTCGGAGTTGCGGTGTTAACGATGTACTGCCTGCGTTGTAATGGACATCTCCCATGCCAAAGGCAACCCATAGGCAAGCCAGTTTGCGTCTGTCTGCCCCTGGATAGCGCTCAGCACCTAGGAGCCTTCCTCTTGGGCACTCCACCGCTACGACGCCAGCACCCTCCTCGCCATCAACCCTGGATGCCACCTCGCCTGCCAGGACCAACCTCTGCTCCGGACCGGACATCGCCATCGCCATCACTGACGGCTGCAGTATCACCCGCAAGGAGCACCCCGACCGTCAAGGAGGAGGCATTGCCATCACCTACAGAAGCAGACTCCTACTGACCATGCACTCTAATGACCCAAGGGTGACCATGGACCACCTCAACTCCCAGATCCGGACAAGGCCCAAGCACATCCTCTGCGGCACCTCCATGTGCAGGTCCCCCAGGCCATGGCCCCCCCTTCTCCAATACCATTGTAGACCTCATTGCACCCCAGGGTCTCCCATCCACCGACGACATCCTACTCGGTGAACTCAAGTTCCACCTGGACAACCCCAGTGACCAGAACACCACCCCCTCCTGGGGAAGGTCCCCAACATCAGATGCAAGCAGCAAGTCACCTCAAAAAGCCACATAGCAGGGCACATGGTCGAGCACGTCACCTCCGCCAGCGGGAACTTCAACTACAGCCACAGCACCGGACTCTCCTGGACCGACCATCATTGGATACATCACGTCTTCACCTTGCCCACCGGACGCCACCGCCATCATCGCACACCCTCGCAGCTGGATCAAAGCCACCGAAGAACGTCTCGTCAACTCCCTCCGCTCCAACACTCCGCCAATGCTTTCAAACGATGACACCGCAGCGCACAATCACCACCGATGGATCTCCAACAGCGCCGACATTCGGGCACCCCTCATGAACGGCACTGCGTCAGTACCTTCCGCCTGCCTGATGGCAGGCATGAGGGTGACGCAGTGCCACAGGGATAGGCTGGCCCCATGCATTGATGGAGTTGCGTCATGGTTGTGACACGACTGCAGCAATGCGTGACTTTAGTGCAGACAGATACGACAGGATTCCAGACGTATCTGTCATTACTTGCGTCATGGAGCGCTGTCCAGTGAATACAGCGCATCCATGCTGTCGCAAGAAGGGCGTAGTGAGAATTGTTGCAACGCTGTCTTGTCTCAGCGCTGCAACACTTTTCATGACTGGGGCCCAGGAATGCGCACTATCTTGTTGATGGTGCATATTCCTGCACTGTAGTTTTGTCACAGGGCAGCGCTGCAACATTGCTTGCAGCGCTGTCCAGCACCAAAACCTGCTGAGATGAGGCCCCAAGTGTTGTCTCCATTTTCAAGACCAGCTATTTTCTGGTCTTAAGTCCCAGCAGCTAACGGGCCTTAGCGGCTGTTTTTTTAACGTATCGCCGGTCCGTGCGACCGTTGTGAATATCGCGAAGTAGGGTTAGCATTAACCCTGGGCGTAGTTCGCGTAGTAGCGCTACTCGTAGCTACGCGAAGTGCACTTCGCACTACGCGAGCTACGCGTAGCACTACGCAAACTGCGTAGTGCGGTAGGAAATGCTGTTCGCAATGATTGCACAGTGCCGGATGCTTGTCCGCACTGTGCAATCATTGCAAGCGGCATCTTGCACAGTGCAAGCGGTTAGTTTTCTGCCGCTCGAGTAGATTTGTACTCGAGCGGCAGTCTTCTCAACGCGGACTGGTAGTTTCTCATCGCGAGCGGTCGCGAGCATACGCGACCACTCGCAATGAGAAACCTGACCTCCCCGCGTTGAGAATCTCGCCGGAGGTTTATTTTCCACGCTCGCGATCGGCAACTTGATGTTGCTGATCGCGAACGAGGAAAAGTCTCGCCGGGATGTCATTTTGCTCGCTCCACGGTCGCCAACTTGACGTTGAGGACCGCAAGCAAGCAAAAATGCCCGCTTACGCTACGCGTTTTTGCACTGTGCTACGTGCAATTCGCGTAGCACGTAGTTGCGCAAACTACGCGAGCGTAGCGTAGTTTTCCGCCCAGGCCTAGTTAGCATGCGTTTTTGCACGGGAACGCCTACATTGCATATCATTAGCAATAGTAATCGCTAACATCGTTGGCGAAGCTGGATGCGGCCGCTATTGCCAGAAAGCTGTCGCTAAGGGCTGTTAGCGACAGCTTGGTAATACGGCGATAAAAATACGGCGATAAAAATATCGCTGCATTAGCGGCAGAAAAGTGAGATTTACTTCTGAAACACACCTGACTTTGCCAGGTCTAAAAACCCACTTGTTAAAGAGTGCAACATTTATTTATACATGACAAATTTTCTTGAATTGGCACCATTGAGGGCGTTTACTTCAGTTATATTGTCTGTCACTACTATTTTACATATGCATCTGAGGTTATTTGCCAAATCTTGAGAAACGTGCTACAATTTACAATTTATGCATGTGCAAGTTGCACACGTGTGGAGCAAATGCCACACATGGAATTCAAGGTATACCAGACCGCATCTTTCACTTTTTACTTTGTAAGACGTGCACTTTTTATGTGCTCGTATTGTAATTTTTAATAAATTGTGAACTTTTAAGTATGAAAAAGCACTGTGAGACGGGCCTAACATGTCCAAAATTAAGTGAACATCATCTCAAAATAAATAGTTCGAGTAGATATTAATGTAATATTTACTTTCATTTTATTTTGAAATAATCAAAATGTCAAATTTGCTTGCAAAACAAATTGTGGTCTTTACTAATCAAACTGTTTATTATTACCATGACATGCATCAGTTGCCCATAGGTAAAATCTCTCCAGCAACAGACTCAGAAGGTAGGAAAACAGCAGTGCCCAGCTTAAAGTGTATTCTTGGCTGGAGGCATGCTAGCGTGCTCCAGACTGCACCTCCAAATAGTGCACATGTATGCTCATGTCAGTTTTTAATATCAACTCCTATATGTGTGTCTGCACGCAATAAGTAAACGTAGAAAGGGCAGATGCTTCAACTACAACGTTAAAGTTATAAACATAAGTTGGCAGTAACCTTTTTATCTCTTTTAATTTGCTTTATCTACTTCAGTGGTACCCAGTGGTTAATTTGTGTAAAATTATGTGCTGGGGCTCTCGTCAGGGGGCAGCTTCCCCCAGACCATTGCTTCTATTAGCAGTGGCGGCTCCCAAAGGTAACGCTGTAGGGCAGTGAGGTGGGGCGGGGGCGTGGCTGGGTGGGGGGGTAGTGGAGTTCGACATACGACGGCAAAGGTGAACGTAAATAAATAAATAAATATCTGCCGTCGTATGTCGGACTCCACTACTTCCCCCCAGCCCCGCCCCCGCCTCACAGCCCCACAGAGTTACCCTTGCGAGCTGCCACTGCCTACTAGCGCCACCTATAACAGAACTAAGCAAAACCCGACAACTGGGGAGGGGATGTGGCATAACGGCCGGAGCTGCCTACTTTGGAGCTGGGGTTCGAGTCTTGGCTAGGCTCAACATCCTCGGATTCTGGGCAAATCACGTAATCTCCCTGGGCCTACATAAAATGAAAAATGAATGTGACCTTAACTGGTGCTCATGAAAAGTGCACCTTTGGGTCGACATCCCACTAGTGTTGAAGATTAAGTGCCGGTGCAGAGCACTTGAAACCCCGGGCTCAAATTAAGCACTGGTGTTACCTCCACCAAGGCAGAAGACCGCCCCAAATAGATTAAAAGCAAATCACAGCCACAAGATGTTTGTGTGATGTGAAAAGAAACAGATGCTTGCTTTATCTTTCTTTTCGACCTGGAAAGCACATTTTTATAATAATTTAGGGCTCTGGAAATTTTTTATTTGGGACAGTATTGCACAGCGGATTTTGGGAGTAATCTAAGTGATATGACTTCCTAAATTAAGCATAGAAACCAAAGCACCAAATGTACAAAGATTGGCAGTCAAAGTACAATCCTGCCAATGTACAAATGTTCTTGTCTAAGGCAGGGTTTAGAATGTAAGGGCTGGGTACATCAGCTATTTGCAATAAAGCACTAATTGATTAATTGTAATCAAGAGTGGTATGCATTTGGGCAGCTTGCTGGGCAGCAGCAAATCTAATATGGCTGCCCCTTAAGGAGAGCAGGACTCTATCTCAGGAAATCGTATTGAGTTATGGGTGCCTATGGTACAATCTTTTCTTTAAAGAGCCCAAGGTAGAATATTTTCTCCACATCCTGATCCCCGCAGTATAACATCTCTTTTCACTATCTGACAGATGGGCATTTAGCATGCATATATTTGGAGCTGCCAACGTAATTGCTAGATGTGGAAAATTCTGATCGTTAAGAAGAGATACACCATCTCTATCTGTTCCTGAACTACAAGAGGGGACAATGTAAACAATGTACTTCATAATACATCCTTTGGGAGTTCAAATGTAATCAGAAAATTGACTAAAGATAGCCCTCCTATTCAAATGATTACTTTTTTCATGCTGACCCTTCACAGGTGTAATCAGGTATGTATAACTTCCCAACATTGTTTAAATTGCTGATCTATACCATTTTAAATTAAGATCTTGCTCTTTTCAAAATTTTCATTATCTAATTTGCTTATAATCATGTTTCACTGTATTTTTTCTGGTTTATTTTCTTAAAACATTGTTCAATCATAATTATTTAAAGACTCGTATGGAGAGAGAAAATGTGTTTATTAAAATGCATGCGCTTAAATATTTTTAAACAATATGTGTAAGTATTTAATCTTACTTTGGTTCAGAATAAAAGGACCTGTATTAAAGCAATTAACATGGATGATTTAAAGAGGGCAGTGGCGAAAAAAATGAATGGGTGACCAGATTTAAAAATGTTTTCGACTGTTTCAGAAGGGAGGGAAATAACATTGGTGTGCTCTTTGGGAAGCTTATTTGGATAGCAAACTTCCATTCTGACTAAGGGGTCAATTACAATGTCGTTCAGAAAGGCTCCGAACGGCATTCGGGTCGTCCGAATCCGATTTGGAAGCCTTGTTTCTGACCGACTTCTGAACACTTCAGAACGACCGATTTTGATGTTCGGAAACTGTTCGGACTTTCCGACTCATTTCCGACGGCATTCGAAGTAACTGAGTTGTTCGGAGCCGACTCGTACAGGTCTACGGACTGCGTTTCCGAACGAATGATTAGGATGTTGGATTCGGACAGCGTTTCCAAATCGGTTGTTCCAACACTGATCGACTGTCAGAATCTGACTTTGGGGGCCCGTAGCAGACCCCCTTTACCTGGGGGCCTCCGAATCGGGCCCGTGGGGGTATCCATGGGTCCCCCCTTTCCAACTATGCACAGTGGGGCAGCCACCATGGGGTGCCCGCCACAGGGTGCACAATTTTCCCACCCACTACTTTTTTCAATGGGTGAAAAAGCATTCTCGCTCGGAACACAGGCTCCGATTGAAGTCAATGTGAGTCCGACCGAAAGATGTTTAATAGCATTGTAATCGGTCATTCGGACTCGCAGAACTCGATTCAGTCGGAAACGATTCCGAAACCAATTTGGTCAGATGAATTTCCGAACAGTATTGTAATTGGCCCCTAAGTGTGTCATTCATAGTTTGTCTTAAATCACGGAGATAACTTTTTGGTGCCCACACTCTGGCAAACTTGTGGTCCCCATTCCTGCCTTTGAAACAGACGCACGCACACGCCGCCGGCCACCACGCCGCAATTATGGAAACAAACAGTATATGAGATTCCTCTTTTGAACGTTGGACTGATGAAATGATTATCAACTGTGAAAACGTACTGTGATTCTTATGAGCCCTGAAGAAGTCTCCTTGTGAGACGAAACGCGTCGGCTATGGTCCTTTGAATTTTAATGAAAATTTAATAAAGAATCACTTGGAACAAAAAGAAAACATTTGGAATCCGGAAATCCTTTTATGTGCTCATTGTTTTGAACTTTTTTTGATTGTACATTGTTGAGTGCTGAACCAATTGCTTTGAAGTTTGTATAGGAACTTGTTCCTTATTAAGGAGTATAGAGGGAAGTGCTCCTTGTTTCTTTGCACTGTTACTCATCACTCAGATATTATATTGTCGGGTGTGGATTGCTATAGCCTCTACCCTCAGTGTGTGGTTAATTAATGGTCCCCATTCCTTATTCAGATGAACCATAGGACCTTGGCTGTCTCCATCAGTGGAAATCTTTCACCTGTTACTCAGCCTGTCAATCAGCAGGCAGGTCACAGTGACAGTTGTAGTGCTCTATGTAGGGGTAGTCAGCCATCAAGAAATTTACCTGCTGGACCTTCTTTCAAGGTATGGCTCTCCTGGGCATGGAAATCAGACCATTACCCCAACACTCAAGTAGAAAACTCCCTTTGTGTAAGGGATTTTTTTTTCCTGCTTTAAGATTTTGTTTTTGAAAAGAAAATAATTTGCAAAGACCATGGTACCCACGTAGCTAACTCTTTTTCCTTCATAGAAAACACATCACAGTTAGTTACTCTAAGCAATGCAGTGAGATCCCAGCCAAGGAGGAGGAGATCTTCCAATAGGGTTAGAAATCATCCACCAGGGTATTGGATGTTATACCCTATGTTCACCTCTTGGGCTGCTGAGTTGCCCTTAGGGCCCTCAATGAGCATGTTAGTCATTAGAGAATGAAGTTTACTTTAAGTTTCCCTTGAGTGTTGAAGGCCAGCCTTGAAACCTTACAAAACGTACTTTCACACAGACTCAGGTGACTGATGGTTCATTGATGGGACCCACAGAGCTGGTCCATGGCTCACCAGGGGTAGCCATTAAATGCAAAAGGTTACGTTAGTTAGGCCATTGCAGAACCTATAGGTGGAGTCTGCCTTGGTGATAAGGTTCAAACAGGAGAAGAAAAGTATCTTTAGTATATCTGTTCCTAAAATGGAGAGGGTTCACATACAGTCCTTGGTAGCAACAATACTAACCCTGGGCAAAGCACTACGCTACGCTTGCGTAGTTTGCGAAGTTTGCGCTACTTCGCACTACGCGAATTGCACGTAGCACAGTGCAAACACGCGTAGCGTAGTGCAGCGGTCATTTTTTGCTTGCTCGCGGTCCTCAACGTCAAGATGGCGACCGCGAGCAAGCAAATTGACATCCCGGCGAGACTTTTCTCGCTCGCGATCAGCAACATCAAGTTGCCGATCGCGAGCGTGGAAAATAAACCTCGGCGAGATTCTCAACGCAGGGAGGTCAGGTTTCTCATTGCGAGTGGTCGCGTATGCTCGCGACCGCTCGCGATGAGAAACTACCAGTCCGCGTTGAAAGCTGCCGCTCGGTAAAATCTACTCGAGCGGCAGTAAACGACAGCTCGCACTGTGCAAGATGCCGTTTTCAATGATTGCACAGTGCGGACAAGCATCCGGCACTGTGCAATCATTGCGTAACAGCGCACTACGCAGTTCGCGTAGTGCTACGCGTAGCTCGCGAAGTGCACTTTGCGTAGCTTCGCGTAGCGCTACTTCGCGAACTACGCCCAGGGTTAAACAATACTAATATTGTTAATGGCAATTACGACCCATGCAACAGGGGGTATTCCAATTAAGGGTTATATTCTGGAGAGAAATGAGCTCCATAAACCATGAAAAATGATAGAAGTCCAAAGTGATTACCCTACTCTTGAACCTGCAGAGTTATCTCTGCTTGCAGAAGAAGAGTCAATTTTGGGGTAAAGGGCTTTGGCCTAAGTCCTTTGGGGTCTCATAGAGCAGCCTAAGCTTCACAAAGGTGAAGATCTATGCAAAGTAGGCCATTTTAGGAGACAAGGGAGGTGTCATTGTAAACAGATTGTCTCAGTAACCAGAAGGACAAGATATACTGCGTACATAAATGCAAAGACTCTGGGACAGCCAGGAATGTGATACTGTTTTAATGTTTAGAAGATTCTTGACTCCAACTAGGCCAGTAAATCACTCTGTAAGAAGAGGGCATATCTAGTTGAATTTATCACTTAATTCATCCTCATACTATTTCAGGAAGAAAATATTCTCAGAAATATGAACATTGAACCACAAAGTGCATCAGTAGAGCTTACTAGTCCATTATTGCGACAGGATTGGTAGGAATCTGAAGGTGATCTTTTCCACAGTGGCATCCCATAGAAGATTCCTTGCTCAATGAATCAACTCATCTTTATGCTCCATGCTCATTATGGAATACATATCCATGCTCAATGTGGCATACTTTTAGAAACACATGCAAGTTAGTCTACATTTACCCGCAAACAAATCGTGTGGTAGGGAGTTTTACCCTAGCTTGGAAAAACATATCACAAGGATTAGAAGAATATGTAAAAAGAATACATGATCTCAACCACATGTCAGATATCAGTTCATAAGAGCAGATTTCTTGACAAACCAGATAGTTCAATCATTTGGACTAATATTTGAACAGCATACCAGAGGTAATTCTGACTGATTATGACTGGTGAGAAATGGTTAGGAAGGCTATCAGATAGCCCACACTTGTGACAATGTTAAATGCTTTGATTCTATGCAAATCACAACTTTACAAAAAAACAAGAACTTCCGCAGGAGTTTAGATAAACACAGGCATGACAAGATAAGCCGGCATGACATGAATGCACTTTCGCTGACTACTAGTCTGATATTGATCAATAGTTCCACATTAGATTTATCCTCTAGGGGAGACCCTCTAACATTCTATTTCAAAATGTTCAGTAATTCTTATTAATTTCTCCAGGTAAAAACAATGTTCATAGTTTAAAAAAGTCATAGACTAAAAAGTGGCTATGTAGACTATGCAGTATTTCCTCATTTTGGTCTTGGAATACATGGTTATGATCTTCAGTTGGGCGTTGAGACCTCACAATAGGCTTTAAATCTTACATAGTCTGTATAATATTTAAAAATAACAAACATTGCATCTTCAGTTCTGCCTTGCTGCTTTGGGAGTGGTGTAGCATACTAGCACAGAAAGGTTGACTGTGCTGGATTTGGTGGCTAAGACATTCACTATAGAGATCTGTATTTGCCCCAATATCAACAGTTTAATTCTGAAAGTCTACACAGCCTTTCATCCTTCCAAGGTTGATAAATTAGTATGATTGAAATTGGTTACAAAAACATCTCTCATCTGTCTCTCTGATTCTCGGAATAGACTGGAGTGTACAAATTGAGAAAAAAAACATATTGTTTGTCAGCTGAAGAAGTTGAACACTTTGGAAGCAGAGATTAAGATGTTCTTGCACCAGAAGTGCAGGCAATAACTAGGCAGCTACCCAAAACATGAACCCAAATTCTTCTTGCTGGAATATTCTCTGCGGTTATTACAGGTCAACCACAGGATTCTGCTAAAGGGCTCACAGGGTACCTAGTCTGCTGTTTGCTGTAGAAGGTGTGCTGCGTTCACAGGCAGCTATTAGACTGTAAAGAACTCGGATGGACTGGAACTCAATGAACCTATTGTAGGAACTGCTGGGAGAATGGCTGCTTAAACCTAGAGTACTTTGAAGGGACAGGCTCTGGGACAGAGGGCTTCTGGAACTTGTTTCCTATTAAATAACACAGTTTTTTCTCAAAAGGATGGGATAACTTGTCTTGAAGGTCTGGTAAAGGGTAAAATGCCTTTTAAAATCTTTCCCGCAGAAGCATTTTTCAGATGTTAAGGGTTAATGAAGGACTTGCATAATACAAAGTGAACACCCCAAAGAACAAGT
Source organism: Calotriton arnoldi (assembly GCA_963921515.1). Lineage (NCBI taxonomy): Eukaryota > Metazoa > Chordata > Amphibia > Caudata > Salamandridae > Calotriton > Calotriton arnoldi. The sequence continues at coordinate 282,533 of CAWUFW010008976.1, forward strand.
TGGATAAAACCACAAATAGTAGAGATGTTTTGCCTTTCTATAAATTTGGATCACCTTTGCCTTTTCTCTGCATTTTGCTTTTCATTAATTAATATGATTAATATGTTGTTGGTTTCTTGGGCCCAACATGTAGATGCACATTCCATGTGGCTTATCTTGTCTCTCTGGCCAAGCTACCAAAGGTTTTGCACTTATTTAAAATGGTCTACCTCAATGGATTGAATTGCCTGTTATCACCAGACAGGCTGCATTAGGCTATTAACAATTAATATAAAGTATATGTAAGTTTAGGTAGTAGTTATCATTTTCTAGTGAATCATTTTCATGATTATAAGTCAGATAAGAATTTCTGAAGGATGAAGTTATATATTAGATTTACTAAATTTGTACAAAAAATTATGCTTGTGGTTCCTTGGAGAAGTCATTTTCCTGAAATGAGAACTAACGTTTGACCATCTCTGTGACACTAAGGGACTTATTATGAGTTTTGGCGGTTCTGGAGATGGCAGCATGCCACCGCTCCGCTCCAGGACTGACAAAACTCACCTCGGCCTGCGCACTAGATTACAACTAATTTTGTGGTCTGGCGGGTGGCCTCATGGTGGTACAGTGGTGGTGCTGTTTAAAGGCTCATTGTGAGCCTTAAACAGCACTGCTGTGGGACTGCCAGTACAAGTTCCTACACAGGAAGGATTGCACCTTGTCATGCCTTCCTTCCCATGCATGAACTGGGGGTGCAAAACTACAGGGGGCACAACATGTGCCCCCCTGCATGCACCCCCATGCACAGATGCACATTGGGGCCCTGGAGGGCCCCCTTTGTTGCCTCACCGCCCCCCTTTTCATGGTGGTGTGACCACCATGAAAAGGGTGGCAGTGAGACAACTCAAAATATGCTCGGCGGTGCCTCTGCAGCACCACTAGCATATTTTGGCCTCAAACCACTGCCAGATCACCGCAGTATCCTTGATCCGCGGTGGTAGCAGTGGTTCACTGGTGGTCCGACCACCACATGTATATTACTGCAGGCTGTCCCAACGGAATGGACACATCGTGTCGCATCCCCTCTCAAAAGCTCTGCATCGGAGCCAGTGTGCGACTCAGCTTCAACACCCGTCCTCGCATCACAAGCCCCTTGTTGACGGCATCCTCGAATCCGATGCAAGACTCCTCATCACAAGCTCACAGCTTCCTTGGAAACAGCCGGGTGCATGACGCATCTTTGAGGCAAGACTTCTCAACTCACACTACCTTATCAACATCCTCCTCGACGACGACGCAGGACCTCACATCGCAACCTTGCAGCTCCTCAGAAATGAGGCAGTGCGACACATCTCCATTCCAGGACCTCGCATCACCTTGGCTGTGAGACGCACCCTCGACACAGGACTTTGCAATGCTCCGCAACCAGGATTTAAGGTGCTCTTGTTCAGTGGGCCTAACAGGGTCCCTGTAGCTGGCCTGTGCTCCATTGCAGTCAGCTCGAACTTGTGACTTTGCCCCGGTCCTGCGTGACAAGATAACCATAGCTGGCACTTTGTGCTTTTAGGCATTATTTTCACTTACAACTTTAAAATTGCAAATCTCGTGTTCTACTAATTGGATTTTTGTTGTTTTGGTCTTGAATTATTTATTATATTTTGCTCTATTTTTCTAATTTTGCTGTAGGATTTTCCCTTATGTTATGCTTCACTTTATTACTGTTTGAAGTGCTGCTCAAATATTTTACTGAATTGCCTCTCAGTTAAGTCTGCTTGATTTTGTGCCAAGCTACCAGAGGGTAAAGCAAAGGTTAACTTTGGATGTGATTGTGACTTCACCTTGCAAAGGACTGTGCTTACTGCTTGAGTAGGGCTCAAACCCCACTCAACCAATAACCCAATTTCATACAGCAAGTTATAATAATTTGAAGGTGGTGCATAACATATAATTTGAAGGCAGAAGTATAACTTTAGACTGTCTAATGTTTGTGTAGTTTAAGTTTGGTTGCTATAGAAAGTTATAGTAATTTAAAGCTGGTAGTAAATCATAAATATAAGGTATATGCATACATTAACTACAATTCTCGTCTTCTCCATGCACTGCTTATACCCTTTCATATTACATCATTTATACCATCTGAAATTATAGCATTCATAACAAGACATATGACATCTCAAATGACATCATTTCTGAGAACAAAGTGCATGGTAGAGTGGTGAGTTGTTGTAGTTAATGTTGTGTGGCTACCAAGTTCACTGTGCTGTGTACGGAGGTGAGCTAGTTCTAATATTGTGAAGGTGGTGCGTAAATTATAAATTTAAGGTATAAGTTTAAAAAATGTTCATGTATTTGTTGCTTTTGTTTGTTTTGAATAGAAAGTATTAAAAAAGGTATAGTAATTTAAAGCTGGTGTGTAAATTATACATTTAAGGTATAACTGTAAATGTAGAGTTTATATATACCTCCAGTAGGTATAGTTAGGACCTAGTTTCCATAGGAAAAGCGTTTTTTGATTTGCCAATATCTTTGGCGCCGGTTGACGAATCTTCGCGAAATTTTCAAACTTAATGGGGTGCTCTAGTCAGCTCCTGTCCTGAAAGTTTCAGGGTGATTGGTCAAGCGAGGGCCGAGAATAAAGGGGGTCCCAAAACGCATTTTCCCCATGTTAATTTTCATAGGAACTTTTGTCGCGGATACAGCCCGAACTGCTGAACGGAATTACACCAAATTTGGCAGAGAGGTAGCTCTTGGTCCAGGGTGCACTTTTTGCTTCAAATGGTGTAAATCCGTTCAGTGGTTCCTGAGAAATTAAAAAAATACAAAATATTGATATATGTGACCGCTGTGGGTTCGGGAAACCTCCCGAGTACGAGCTTCATTCTGATTGGCTTCCGACACTTCAAACCAAGAAGTGTTGGCAGTCATCACAAGAAAACAGTAAAAAAAAGATTTAAAAAAAAGAAAAGGGGGCAGGGTAGTAACACCCTGACCCCCTAGGCATGGTCAGGTGGGTACCACAGGGACCCTCAGGGCCAAAAAAAGCATTTTTTTAAAAAAATTCATCCGGAGACGCGCTGGGTGCGCGATTCCGGCAAAAAAAAAACCCAAAATAAAGCGCGGGCTCCTGCGCTTGGTTTTCCTTAAGCCCCCGGGTGGGCCAGGTCTGGGGGCAATAGCTGATTATGTAGCTGGAGCCCCTGCAGCCCCGGGGACCGCTACCTCCACGGGACTTGAAAAAAAAATGCGTGGGGTGGCTCCTCCCTCCCTCACGCTGCCCCAGGGACTGCCACCTCCCCGGGGCTTCAATTTATATGAGGTGGGGGCCTCGTGGGCCCCCCAAGTCCTGGGGACCACCACCTCCCCGGGGCTTCAATACATTTAAAGAAGTGTGGCGGGGGCTCTTGCCTCTCCCCATACTGCCCCGGGGACCACCACCTCCCCGGGGCACTAATTATTTAAATATGGGGGTCTGTTGCGGACCCCTGGCCCCGGGGACCACCACCTCCCCGGGGCAATTTAGATGTTGGGAGGGGGTCGTGGGGCCCCCCTCCTGGAGCCCTACATGTCCGTAGGGACCACCACCCCCAGGGCCGGCTCCTGCAATGTCCTGGGGTGCCCACCCCTGGGACATTGCTGTGTGCTATGGCAGGGTGGGAGCACTGCTCCCGCCCTGCCATAGCAAACGCTGCTTTGCTTTTTGGAAGCGAGAGCTTCCAAGAAGCAAAGCAGAATTGCTTTTGGACAAGGGGAGCTGTGTGTCAGCAGCTCCCCTTGTCCAAAAGCAATGCCTGCTCCCGCAGGAGGCGGGGTGCCGGCTGGGACCACGGGGGCATTGGGGCTTTTTTCTCGCGTGCTTGGAGTCGTGACTCTATTGCGGCTCTCAGCGCGGCCCCCCAGTGTAAACGTGATGGGTTCGCGACTCCAAGCAAAATTAAAAAAAGAATGTGTATGTTTTTTAAAAATTAATATTAACTTTTGGGTTGTATGGTGGCTCTAAAAAGAGCCCTTGTTTTCATAATGAGTTTGTTGTAACTACATGTAAGTGCGGATGCACAGCTTTAGGTTGTTGAGGAAGACTCTGTTTCCTTGATCTGTGAAGTGCACTCCATCACTTCTGTAGATGTTGTTCATATAAAAACGTAGATTGTTGTTGTATATGGACCCCATTCTATGATCTCTGAGGTATGCAGAAACAGCTTTATTGACACTCTTCCTAGCTTTCTCAAACTGTGGACAGAATTGATTTGACCAGTTCCATTTCTGTCTTTGGCATATGTTAGAGCATACAAAGACAGTTTGAGGCAAAAGCAACATCAACTGTGCAAAGGTGTCCTTCATTAGCATTTCCAGACCTGCCCCAGTCAATGTGCCTAGGTCATTGCCACCACAGTGCACAATCATGAGGTCAGGGGTTGGAGATGAAAAAGGTTTTAACCAAAGGCAACAATTGGTGCCACTTTAACCCTCTCTGTGCAATCCATTTAATGTCCACATTTTCCAAAGCTAGGTGTTTGGCAATACCTCTGCGTTCAGCATACCTTTTGCACCAGAAAACATAGCTGTGTCCTACAATCCAGACTGTGAGCATCTTGAAGGGATGTCTGGAAGTAATCAAAAGATGTCTGTAGCTCAGGTAGTCAGTTGGTAGAATGAGAGGTATCTAAAATGGTGGAGAACATGTTGTTTTTTAAAAGTTGATAAGTGATTGGCTGTTCATCAAGATTGTGCACTGAAAAATAGGATGCATGTTACTTTGCTAAGGTATCATGTTTGTGATTCGTTGTTAGAAAATGTTTGAAAGGTACAGTTGATATCATAAGGTAATATTTTGCAAAAGTCAACCATGCTTGCTGTATGCATTAGTAAGCTTGTGTGCTGAACTTGAAACTACGGTGAACTTGTGACCTGCTAGTACAGTTGAATGTTCCATGAACTGTTACTATGGAAACTGGCATTAAGCAGAATGGGGGAAGGGTTGAAACTTAACTGTGGACTTAAAATGTGAAATGGATATATAAATATAAGTGAAAAGATAGTAAATTAAGGTTTTCTAAGATAGTAGTATGTGGAGAATTAGTGGGTTGCTGAAAATCCATACTAGTATTATTAGAAATAGGTATTTGAACTCCCGTGTGGAGTCGCGGCTCCATCGCGGTGGAGTCGCGACTTCAGAAAATTACAGAAGCAGTTTGGGCACCATTTGAAGACAGTTAGAAAGGGTTAATATGTCTAACCAATAGAAATGTGTTTTATAATTTGAAATAATGATGGAAGCAATGTGATTTGATACTTACATTTATTTCAGTGCAAAAAGAGAGGGAAAGTTGGCCATTTCTGGTTTCACCTGTCTGAGAGAGGTGTATTACATTTCTTGTGTGGAAAATAAAATCTGTTAAGAGTTTCTGATATTTGGTATGCTGCAATACTACCTCAAATGTGAGTAACCAATTTGTAAGGTGTATTATATATTATTCAGTACTGCTTTATTGTTTCTAGTGATATTTTTACTTTAAAAAAAATTCCAAGTGTTGAAATTGTAAGAGAAATGTGATGTATGAAATATGTTATGAAATGTACAGTTAGTGTTTGTTTTCTGGAATTTAGTGAGAATTATATGTCTAGACTCATGCACTCGGTATGCAGTATTGTCAATATGCACAAGTGAGTCCTGGAGTTATGTATTCAGATGTGTGCTCTTATTTAGTTATGCAATCTAGGAGGCACTATCTATATACAGTTATAATTCCTTAGACTTTAACCATAGATTTGTGCAATCACTCAGGCACTACTATCCCACTCAAACACTCAGTCAGGCACTACCCATGCTCTCATCTACTCACTAAGGTACTACTGATACTCTCATAGAATGGCCCAAGCATTACCCTTATACTCATATTTTGTCTCATGTACTTCGTATACACTCATACAATCATGTAGTTACTACCACTGCAGTCATAAAATCACTCAGGCAGTACCCATACATTTTTTTATTCTTTGTAGCACTACTCATACACTCTTGTCTTTAACCATGCATTTAGCCTTGCACTTATGGTTTGTCTAAGGTATTTTTGCTGCACTGTTCTAATCACTCATTCAGTGCTGCTGCTCTCATGCAATCACCCAGGCAGTACTCTTCAAATGAATGTTTCACTCAAGTACTACCCATCCAGTCATCTATTCTCTCAGGCACTACCCACTACTTATCTATTTGTATGTTTCTTTCATATATGATGCATGTTTTAAAAGGTACATACACATGCATGCATGCTCTCTGGAATATGGTGAGACTTTTAACACATACATTGAAAAAGTTGCTGCTTTGTATTTGGCTAGGCCCAACACTCTGAGTACTTGCTGAATAATGAAGCTGCAGCCCAAAAGAGAGGTTTAAGATTTGTTGGTAGAAGGATTAGTTATTAGGTTAGCTTGTATTGGTTTGTGGAGATGTACACTTCAAGTATGCCGCATAATTGTAGGTGTCTCTTTAAAATGGGAATTGCAGTCTGTCAAGTTTAAGGGACTTTTTAGTCTTATGACTGAGGTATGTGTCTGCGTGCACATGTTTTCTCACATGTGTTATGCCTAAACAGATGGTAGAGGTATAAAACTCTGGTATACATGTATGTGTATGCTTTTATATATCATGCCACTAGGAAAATGGCACAGACACATGCATGCCATGTAATGCCTCAGACATTAACCATAGATTCGTGTAATCACCCAGGCACCACTATCCCACTCAAACATTCAGACAGGCACTACCCATGCTCTCATCTACTCAGTCAGGTACTACTGATCTACTCATAGAATGGCCCAAGCATTACCCTTACACTCATATTTTCTCTCAGGTACTTCCCATACACTCATACAATCATCCAGCTACTACCACTGCAGTCATAGAATCTGCCTCAGGCAGTACCCATGCACTTTTCTATTCTTTCTAGCACTACTCATATACTCTTGTCTTTAACCATGCATTAGTCTTGCACTCATGCAATCACCGAGGCAGTACTCTTCAAATGAATGTTTCACTCAGGCACTACCCATCCAGTCATCTATTCTCTCAGGCACTACCCACTACTTATCTGTTTTTATGTTTCTTTCATATATGATGTGTCTTTTAAAAGGTACATACACATCCATGCATGCACTCTGGAATATGGTGAGACTTTTAACACATAAATTGAAAACATTGCTGCTTTGTATTTGGCTAGGTCCAACACTCTGAATAGGTGCTGAATAGTGAAGCTGCAGCCGAAAAGAGAGGTTTAAGGCATATTGGCAGAGGGATTAGTTATTAGGTTAGCTCGTATTGGTCTATGGAGATGTACACTTCTTGCTTCTTTCTGCACCCCTCTTGTCTCTTTCTGCACCCCTCTTCCCTCTTTCTATAACTCTGTTGCCTCTTTCTGCACCTCACTTGTTTCTTTCTGCACTCCTCTTGGCTCTTTCTACACCCCTATTCCCTCTTTCTGTACTTCTGTTGCTTTTTTCTGCACCCCTCTTCTGTCTTTCTGTACCTCAGTTGCCTGTTTCTACAATTCTCTTGCCTCTTTGTGCAGTTTTTTTGCCTCTTTTTCCATTTCTATTATTTGTTTCTGTACCTTACTTGCGTTTTTGTACAACTGTTTCCTCTTTCTGTACTTCTTTTGCGTCTTTCTGCACCTGTGTTTTTTCTTTCTGTACATCTGTTGCTTCTTTCTGTATTTCTTACATTTTTCAGTAGCTGTGTTGTTTGAGTATTTCATTTTGCTGTTTGTAAACATTTTGTTTTTTTCCTTTCTCCTTTTGGCTGTGTGACCACCTATTCTTGTGTTTTTGCATATGTTTTGCTTATTTTTATACTTTTCTCTTCTTATGAGATATAAATGCAATAGAAATTTAATTATAATTTTGTGCTTAGTCGTTATTTTTAAAATTGAAATGTTATTAATTTAGAAATTTTAATTAATGTACTAAAATAATTAAACTATTATTTGTTTTTTAGGATTAGAAATATTTTATTTGGATTAGAAATAAAAGATGGCAAGAAAACATGAAAAGAGAAGAGAACAAAGGAAGTACTTAATGAAAACTAAAACGAGTGGAGTAGAAAAACACCAAAAAGATGTTCAGGATAAAGTGGCTTCTGGTAAGAGAACTAAACAATGTATTAAAAAAGTTGTGCCGAGATTGAATGATCAAAATACTAAGCAAAGGAGGAAAGATATTTTTCGAACAAAGGAGAAGCAAATGAAGAAACACAATGGAAAAGAAGGACATGTGACAAAAAGACAAAAACAATTTAAGGACATACGTGTCCGTATGTTTCGAAATAGAGTAATTCAAAATTTATTAAAAGATTATAAAAGTATAAAAAAGATCTGCAACATATAAGAAGAAGCAACAGATTAAAAGTGTAGTAGATACTGCTTTTGAATTGAAACAGAAATTATTTATATTGGTATTGAAGAGAATGAAAACATTGAATAAAACAATGAACTTTATGAAGGAGAAAAGCAAAAGAAAAAGACTGATTAATAGAAGTAACGTTTGCATAGCTTTTTCTTGTGAATGGAAGCATACTTTCAGTACTGACCCTTTATTCAACGAAGAGTTATTTTCAACAAAATGCATTAGTTCACGCAGTTGATACCTGTGGTCGTTGTTATGAAATGAAAAATGGTTGTCCAATTGAAAAGGAAAAGATGGTTCCTAGAGGTTCCTAGAGATATTGAAGAAGTAATAGCTGAAGATGTTCAAGGGAGACGTGCACATGCTCCAGTGTATAAGTGGGATTGTAGTAGTATTTGTAGTATTCGACAGGAATCGATTGATATGTTACAAGTTTTCTTACGAGAATATGCTAAAAACAAGTGTTAAACAGAAGATTAAGATATTGCAAGGACTAGATCCATGTAAAGTAAGAAAATATACTAAGTTGCAGGGTCATTCTCTTGCTTGTCTCCCTAGAAAAGTGTGCAAAAGTACTTTTCATCATTTAAGAATGTTAGCAGTACATCATACAGAAATGCGGAAGTTAGTAAGGAGATTGTACTACGTAAAAAGTCCTGCATTATCTTTAAGTGAAATGAATGCAGCTCTTTTGCATGGTTCAGTATCGGATGTAAAAAAAGTTTGTGATGATATACAGTTTCGTTTCTTTGGATCACAAGAGGAGTGTACAGGAAGTGAGAGCTTCATAAGTGTAGGTGTTGAAGAACAGGTAGAAGATATTAGTACTGAGAAGTTTTCAGGAGAAATTACAAAGTTTAAGATACTTTCATGTGAAAAACCAAACTATGTTTGTATTTGTTGTCGAAGTACTCACTATAGAATTCAAACTAGGAATGTTGATGTATATTTAAAAAGTGAAAAGGAAAATAATGATAAGTGGGAGCAATTTGGTGCTTATTTGTTGGTGGAAGGTCGTTTTGAGTTGGGTACTGATCAACGTATTTGTAAATATTGTTACAATAAATTAGAAGAGAACAAAATGCCAGCTAGAGCAGTACATAACAAGTTAGAGTTGGTAGCTATTCCTCCAGAACTGGCAGATTTAAATACATATGAGTCCATTATTATTCAATCTGTGCACTCGTTTCAGGCTATTGTTCGAATGGAGCCTAAAACAGGTAAGCTTCCTCCAACAGATTTACAAAGAGGTCTGAAAGGCAGAGTTTTGTACTTACCTTTAGATTTTAAGAAAAATATTGAAACTGTTGGTATAGAGAGAGAGGAAAGTGAGCCTGTAGTTATTCTAGTTAATGGTGTACCAACAAAGAGTCGGAAAATATGGCAAGAGTTAGTAGATGTGACCAAACTTCAAAAGGCTACTTTATATCTTATACAGAACAATATTTATTATAAAACTGTAAATGTGGAAGAACAGGAAATATGTTTAGAGGAAGATACAGAAATTTCAAGTGGCCAAATAGAAAAAGTAGAAAAGTCCAGGAGTGAAGAGATTTACAAACATCACAGAATACATCCTCTACATTCAAAAGAAGTGATTGGAAACAGTATTGAATTATTCCAAATGAAGAAAGCGAAGGGAACTCCCATGAGTGTAATGGGAAAAAGGTTTAGAAGCTTGTTCTTTTCCACTGCTGTTCCCCACTGGAGAAGGTGGACAATATGATGAATGAGCAGTACAGATTCCAGCTTCAGAATACCAGACGACAAGATTGTACTCAGAAGATCCAAGATTTTGACAGTGAATTCCATATATATTTCATCTTCTATTTGAAAGTGACTTGTCTGGACTTTCATATGCTGTGAATCACATATTAAAAACAGGACTTCATCTTACACATGTTTCTGCAAAGGAATTTATGGACAAAGTTCAACAAAGAGACGATCATTTAGAATCTCAGTTAATTCATTTGATGGCGTGTCAACGTGGTACTAATGAGTATTGGTATCATCGTCACAGAGAACTTAAATTTATGTTAAGAAACTTAGGTACCCCTACGTGGTTTGTTACGCTTAGCTGTGCTGAATACGCATGGGATGATTTACTTGCATTTCTACGACAAACAAATTCAAATGTAAAAAACATTGAATTGAAGACAGCTGGAGAACTATATTCCTTGGATCCTGTAAATGTGTGCAGATATTTTAATCATAGGTTTCAAGCTATGATGTCTTTTATCTGCAAGAAAAAATAATTCACCTCTTGGAGAAGTTACTGATTTCTTTTGGATAAAGGAGCACCAAGCTAGAGGTGCTCCTCATATACACATGTTATTATGGATCAAGGATGCACCTAAATTTGGAACCGATTCTAATGAAAGTGTTTTGTCTTTTATCGAAGAATATGTTACCTGTGCCATTCCAAAAAAAGGAGGAGAACAGAGCTTTAGAGAACAAGTTTTATGTTTTCAAAGTCATCGATGTGGAAAATATTGTTGACGAAAATACAAGTCAAAGGGAAAAGTTTTATACAAAATGTCGTTTTGGGATTTCCACGTCCAGTAATTTCAAAAGGAAGACTCAATAGTTTTATGTCAGCAGTAACACACACTATAACACGAAAATCTCCAAAGAATACATACAACATAAGAAGAACTGAAGATTCAAAGTATGGTAATGACTACAATCCAGTGATTTTGGCAATGTGGAATGCTAACATGGATATCCAGTATGTTGCAGATAATTCAATTGCTGTTGCTCGCTATGTTACGTCATATATAACGAAATCTGAAAAGACAGAGTTGAAGGAAATGTGGGAAGAAATTTCACAAGAGAAGAGTCTTAGTAACAAATTGTACAGCTTTAGTTTGAAAATGCTTTCACATCGAGAGATTGGATCCTACTAATGTTCGGATCGGTTGAGTTCTGCGAGTTTATATTCAAAGTCAAGAGGAATCATTTGGGTAAGTCTAGGCCTTGCGGCTACACGAAATAGAGTTTTGAAATCTCTACAAGAAATTGAATACTTAGCATTGAATGAACCAGAAAGTACAGATATTGCTAAAACTAATATGTTGGATACGTACTGTCCCAAAAGGAGTCCAAACCTGGAAAACATATGTCTCTATAAAGTACTGCAACATTACAGCTTTAAGAGAAATGTTACAGAAAATATAAATGAAGAAAAATATACAGTAATTGGATGTGATGGATGTTTGGTAAAACGTGCCAAAGGGAATCTTATTAACCACAGAAAACTAAGTTGTGAAACTCCTGACAAAAGGGAATTTTTCTATTTAGCACTACTGCAACTGTTCAAGCCTTGGCGTAGTGAAGCAGAATTAGTTGGAGATTTTGACTGCTATGAAGATTCTTCTAATGCATGTAAAGATAACATTCAATGCACAATTTTCCCTACTTATCTACAAATGTTAAATGAAGAGATTGAACAAGAAACTAAAATTGCAGCTGAAATAGCTAGAGACAGTTCTCAAGATAGTCAGAGTTCTGCTCCACTAAGTCAAGATCCACTAGGACAACCAATTATTGAAAATGAAGCAGCAATAGCCATGAAATAGTAGAAACGACAATGCAACAAGCACAACAGGATATTATTGAGTTGGGAAACTTGGAAGAACAACTAAATATTGAACAAAGAGAAATATATGAGCAAGTGACACTACAGATACAGCATGGTTTGCTACATGAAAAAAAAGAATGCCAATGCACATCATTTAAACCTATTTGAATGTACATCAGTGGTCAAGCTGGAACAGGAAAAAGTTTCTTAATTAAAGTTTTCACCAGTTATATACACAAAACTACTGGATGCCATTTATCTTGTGTTGTTACAGCTCCAACTGGATTTGCAGCACACAACATTAAAGGGATTACTTTACATCGATTACTCATGCTACCAGTTGAACATGAAAATAAGTTGGAATATCACAAGCTATCTGGAGAAGCTTGTTATGAAGTTTCAAGAGTACTGAAGAAAATGAAACTTCTAATCATTGATAAGGTGAGCATGGTCTCAAACTTAATGCTTGCCTTTGTACATTTAAGAATGCAACAGATTTTAAAAACAGATTATGATGTTCTATTTGGAGGAAAACATGTAATTGTATTCGGCGATCTACTACAGCTTACTCCTGTAAAAGGACCTGTTTTTAAAACACTTGTCCAAGAAGACACTAGGAAATCTTTGGGAAGTATTGGAAATGTGAACATTTGGTCTCATTTTGAATATAAAGAACTTATTAAGAATATGCGTCAAGCAAGTGATAAATATTATGGAAACATTCTTCAAGATATAAGAATTGGTGTTTTGACAAAACATGGTAAAGAAGCTTTACAAAGTCGGCTACTGACGAACTTGTTTCCAAATGAAAACATTGTACCTGAAATAATCAGTGGCGGCTCGCATAGGGCGTGCTGCGGGCGGTGGGGCGGGGGAGGGGCATGGTGGAGGGGTAGTAAACTCGGACATACAATGGAATGGAGGAACGTATTAATTACTTTCCTCCGTTCCGTCGTATGTCCAAGTTTACTACCCCTCCAACCTGCCCCTCCGCCGCCCCGCCCCTCCGCCCCGCAGCACCCCCTATGTAAGCCGCCATTGGAAATAATGTACAAAAAAATTGGAGAAAAGAAGTCTATAATTTGCCTAATGCCTACACTGCAAGAGTGTTCTACATTTAATCAAGAACTTTTGAAATTGGAAAAACAACCAATAGTGAAAATGGAAGCTCTTGATAAAATGGAACACGAAGGAGTTACTATTCTTCTCTCAAAGAAATTACAATCAAAATTGGATTCTTTGGAAAAGTCTGTGTCTAAGACTGCAGGTTTAGAAAAGACTTTATATGTATGTATAAACTGTCGGCTAATTTTACGGCGTAATTTGGATGTAGAGAAAGGTTTAGTAAATGAAGCAATGGAAAAAATTGTTGATTTTGTAAATGATCAGAACAGAGATGGAATTGAATTTTTGAAGATTAAATTTGATCAGATTGAAGAGGTAAACCAGATTGGACGTTGTGCTGTTCATTTTTTGCTTGTAAAAGACTTGTATGTTCGTAGAAAACATTTTCCTCTTTCTTTAGCATATGCAGTAACCATTCATAAATCTCAAGGTTTAAGTGTAGACAGTGCTTAGGTAAATATTGGAAGTACAGTGTTTAAAGAGGGCATGGCATACGTTGCATTGTCTCGAGTAAGAACATTGTCTGGTTTGTATTTGATTGATTTGGATGAGAAAAAGATTAGTGCTGATGCAAATTGTGTAAGAGAGAACAATCGGTTAAGAAGACTTTATGCTCCTAACTTAGGTGAATATCCTGTATATGAGAAACGTTTAGTGTGTCAAAAATGGAAATATGACAAACATTCTACTGAGATTCAAAAAAAGAAAAGAATTCAAGAGAATCATGAAAAAAAAATGAAAATGGAAACTGTTGATGATATTGTAGGATACCAGTTAGAAAATAGTTCAGGTATCAACTGCTATGCTAATGTAATTGTGAATGTTGTCTTTTATCTAGAAGATCTTCATCATGAAATTATGGAAAATCGAGAAAAAAGATTCTGTTCTTTGCTACATTATATTTTTCAAAAGTTGGTAACTGATAGAAGTAAAATCCATACTGTTTCTGGTATTCGGCATCTTTTGGATATATGTACTGGTTCTTCGCAATTTACACTCAATATACAACAAGATGCACAACAATTTCTTATGTTTATGCTTGGAGTATTGGAAGATGAAGGAATAGAAATTGAAAATGTATTTGGACTAAGTTACAGTTGGGAACATAAATGTGAAGAGTGTTAATTTATTTCTACCACTGAAATAGACAGTGAACGATTCATATACTTGACGATACCAGATTGCAAATCAGTGTCTTTTAACAAATTAGTAAAAACAGCTAATCAAGATATGAAATGTTCTCATTGTAAATCAGAAATGTTGTCAACATTATATATACAAAGATTTGGAAAAAATGTCATTTTAATGCTACAACGTTATAGAGCAAATGGAAGAAGATTGGAACCCAAAATAAAAAAAATTGTGGCAACTCAAGTATTAATTTCAGGAAGAACTTTTAAAGCTGTGGCTGTTGTTTTCGCATGATGGACCTACTACAACATCTGGACACTATACTGTGTATTTAAAGTGCAATAAAGGATGGACACATTGCAATGATGCTCATTTGGAATTCAAATGTAGGTTGCCTTACGAATTACTGAATTCATATCTGATATTTTTGATGCCAAAGTTTTGAAAACATCTTTCGGCCTATTGGGAAGATGTGAATACGAATTAGCGAGTTTATTTTGAATATTTTCTATGCAAATGGATTTGGAAACATTATTCGGCCTATTGGGAAGATGTGATCAATTACTGTTTGGATTATTGTTTGTGCTAATTCTTATTGCATTTGCAAAATTGTGTTTCAAAGAAGTAGTTTATAAATTTGATCTTTATATTATACGCGATGTAAATGGGAGTCTATATTTTACAAAATGTACTTCAGAGAAATAAATGATTTAATGTAGTTGAAGAATGTAATTTAGAAACTGTATATAGGTAAACAGATAGTTGCGCTTGTTGTAAATATTTTAACGCAGATTTGTTCATTTTTTACAGTCTAATTGATTGTATTTTTTTCCCGCTGGTATATGATGACCTACATTGAAATCACTGTGTATGGTGCAATTCAGTAGAATCTGAGAACAGCAAAAAAGGGAAACTGAATATGTTATGTAATTCTAAAATTATGTTGTGTTCTTAAAACTTTAATATTATATTCGATAACAGCTTTTGTTTTTCTTTTTTACAGAAGGTACTGGTAAAGTTTGAAAAGATTACAGTTTACAGTTAATTTTACTGCACTCATCCATTTTTTCAAACACTACCGATGCACTCATCTATACAGTTAGGCACTATTCCCACACTCCTCCAATCACCCACGCACTAACCATGTACTTCTCCAATCACCTATCCAATACCCATACATTTATAATATCACCCAGACACTACCTACGCACTACTCCAATCACTCAAGCACTACCTGTACACTCATGCAATCAGCTAGACATTACCCCTACACTCATGGAATTACCCCGGTACTACTCTTGCACTCCTCCAATTACCCAGGCACTACCCATGTACAGCTCCATACACCCAGGCATTACCCACACACTCTTCTAATCACCCAGACATTACCCCTGCACTCATGCAATCACCTAGGCATTACCCATGTACTCCTTCTATCACCCAGCCACAACCAATGCACTTATAAAATCACTCATGCACTACCCTTGCACTCCTCCAATCACCCAGGTACTACCTCTGCACTCATGCAATCACCCAAGCACTACCTATGCACTCATGCAATCACCCAGGCATTACCCATGCAGTCCTACAATCAGTCAGGCAGTACCCATGCACTCCTCCAATCACCCAGTCATTACCTGTGCACTCTTCAAATTATCCAGGCACTATCCATGCACTCCAACTATCACTCAAGCAGGCACTACCTATGCACTCATGGAATAATGCAGCCACTACCCATGCAGTTGTCCATGCACTCAGGCATTACCCATACACTCTTCCAAACACCCAGGCACTATCCATGTGCTCCTCCAATGACCCAAGCACTACCCATGCACTCATGGAGTCACTCAGGCACTACCCATGCACTTATACATGCACTGAGGCACTTCTACTGCACTCATGTAATCATTGAAGCACTACCCATGCAGTTTTTCAATCATCCAGGCACTACACGTGTACTCATGCAATCACCCAAGTACTACTCATGCACTCCTCCAGTCACCCATGGACTACGTATACACTCAAGCAAACACACAGACACTACCCATGCAGTTCTCCATGCACCCAAGCATTACCCATGTACTCTTCCAATCACCCAGACATTACCCCTGCAGTGATGCAATCACCCAAGCACTACCTATGCACTCATGCAATAACCCAGGCACTACCCATGTACTCCTCCATACACCCAGGCATTACCCATACACTCTTCTAATCACCCAGACATTACCCCTGCCCTCATGCAATCACACAGACATAACCCATGCACTTCTTCAATCACTCAGGCAGTACCCATCCAATCCTCCAATCACCCAGACATTACCCCTACACTCATGCAAGCACCCAAGCATTACCCGTGCACTCCTTCTATCACCCAGCCACTACCCATGCACTTATAAAATCACTCACGCACTACCCTTGCACTCCTCCAATCACCCAGGTACTACCTCTGCACTCATGCAACCACCCAAGCACTACCTATGCACTCATGCAATCACAATGAAATTACCCATGCAGTCCTACAATCAGTCAGGCAGTACCCATGCACTCCTCCAATCACCCAGTCATTATCTGTGCACTCTTCAAAATATCCAGGCACTATCCATGCACTCCAACTATCACTCAAGCAGGCACTACCTATGCACTCATAGAATAATGCAGGCACTACCCATGCAGTTGTCCATGCACTCAGGCATTACCCATACACTCTTCCAAACACCCAGGCACTATACATGTGCTCCTCCAATGACCCAAGCACTACCCATGCACTCATGGAGTCACTCAGGCACTACCCATGCACTTATACATGCACTGAGGCACTTCTACTGCACTCATGTAATCATTGAAGCACTACCCATGCAGTTTTCCAATCATCCAGGCACTACACGTGTACTCATGCAATCACCCAGGTACTACTCATGCACTCCTCCAGTCACCCATGGACTACGTATGCACTCAAGCAAACACACAGACACTACCCATGCAGTTCTCCATGCACCCAAGCATTACCCATGTACTCTTCCAATCACCCAGACATTACCCCTGCAGTGATGCAATCACCCAAGCACTACCTATGCACTCATGCAATAACCCAGGCACTACCCATGTACTCCTCCATACACCCAGGCATTACCCATACACTCTTCTAATCACCCAGACATTACCCCTGCCCTCATGCAATCACACAGACATAACCCATGCACTTCTTCAATCACTCAGGCAGTACCCATCCAATCCTCCAATCACCCAGACATTACCCCTGCACTCATGCAAGCACCCAAGCATTACCCGTGCACTCCTTCTATCACCCAGCCACTACCCATGCACTTATAAAATCACTCACGCACTACCCTTGCACTCCTCCAATCACCCAGGTACTACCTCTGCACTCATGCAACCACCCAAGCACTACCTATGCACTCATGCAATCACAATGGAATTACCCAGGCAGTCCTACAATCAGTCAGGCAGTACCCATGCACTCCTCCAATCACCCAGTCATTATCTGTGCACTCTTCAAAATATCCAGGCACTATCCATGCACTCCAACTATCACTCAAGCAGGCATTACCTATGCACTCATAGAATAATGCAGGCACTACCCATGCAGTTGTCCATGCACTCAGGCATTACCCATACACTCTTCCAAACACCCAGGCACTATACATGTGCTCCTCCAATGACCCAAGCACTACCCATGCACTCATGAAGTCACTCAGGCACTACCCATGCACTTATACATGCACTGAGGCACTTCTACTGCACTCATGTAATCATTGAAACACTACCCATGCAGCCTTTCAATCATCCAGGCACTACCCGTGCACTCATGCAATCAACCAAGTACTACTCATGCACTCCTCCAGTCACCCATGGACTACTTATGCACTCATGAAATCACCCAGACACTACCCATGTAGTTCTCCATACACCCAAGCATTACCCATGCACTCTTCCAATCACCCAGACATTACCCCTGCAGTGATGCAATCACCCAAGCACTACCTATGCACTCATGCAATAACCCAGGCACTACCCATGTACTCCTCCATACACTCAGGCATTACCCATACACTTTTCTAATCACCCAGACATTATCCCTGCACTCATGCAATCACACAGACATAACCCATGCACTCCTTCAGTCACTCAGGCAATACCCATCCACTCCTCCAATCACCCTGTCATTACTCCTGCACTCATGCAATCACCCATTCATTACCCATGCACTCCTTCTATCACCCAGCTACTACCCATGCACTCATGCATGCACTCAGGCACTTCTGCTGCACTCATGCAATCATGCAAGCACTATCCATGCATTCATGCAATCATTCACACACTATACAAGTACTCCTACAATCACTCAGTTACTATCCTTGCACTCATGCAATCACTCAGGTAATTTTTCTACTTTTAACCAATATATGTGGTTCCGTAAGGACCGTTTTTTTTTGTTTTCAAACAATTTTAAATTGTTTTTGTATTTTTTTAACGTTTTTGTCTTTTTTGGGGAGTTTTTGACTTTTTTTTTAAACAAAACAAAATTGAAAACTCCAAAGGAACTGTTTGAGAAAAAAAAAGGAAAAGGAGATTTGGGAGCACATTATAAAAAAAAATTAACATTTATGTACTTTAATTGCATTGGTAATAACGTCAATGCACTGCTCCCCGATGCAGAGTTTTGCATCACATTTCTTACAAATTATGGCCACTTCCAACAGTTCTGGAACAATGTGTGGCCTTGGTGTTGTGGAAGTCCTTCAGAGGATGTTGAAGGGGCATTAAGGGCTTGTTCTGCCGCTTCATTCTGCTCTCTACGTGTTACTTCTCTTGCCAGATGTAAGGGATGGATAGTCTCTAAATGCTTATTGATGCATGATGTTCCGCATGAATATTTCTTTTCAGAGCCTCTTGACAAGACTCTCTTGCAGATGTTACAGGTGACTTTACGGGCGTTCACCTTCTTTTCTCCCTCTGGCACACTAAAAAAGGCCCGTACCGCCCTTTCCTTCCTTTTCTTGACTGGATCCACAATGTCATCATCCTCAAGTTCCAGTGGATCAATATCAGGATGACTAGATGCCATAATGTAAAATAAAAGTAAAAAAACACACAAAAATTGAAAAAATGAAGAGAGGTAGAACAAGCCGGACTTGATACCAAGACAGACAAATAATGAGAGGAATATAACAAGGATGGATCCTCCCTCTTACAGAATGAAAATGATTTAAACCAATCAGAAGCTTTCTTTTCAGCTCACATGAAGTCGCATAGGGTGCGCGCACCCGTCGCTTACACGTCACGCACCCGCAAAATATTGTATACATAATTATAAAGTATAAATAGATGTTCATACCATATTTTTAAAAGCATATTAGTGAAAGTGTTTATACAAATCTGATATTTTAACTTTGTATAGTGATATTTCAGACTTTGAAAATACGCTGAAGTCGCGACACCGGCGCGACTCCGAAAACACATGCAGGGCGGGGTCACGTACCGTACGCGCATACGTCGCGCACTCGTGAAATTTCGCATAGTCAATAGTAAACTAAAAAACACTGTTTATAAATTGTTTTCTACAATATATTAGTGAAAGTCTTCAACCAAAACTTATATTTATAATTTCTACAATGATATTATATACTTTTGAAACTACGCCGAAGTCGCGACTCCAACTCGACTCCGCAAATGTGCGCCAGCAGGGTTCGCGCACCCTTAATCTGCGCACCCATCGAGTACGTTCACTTAGAGTGCGCGACTCCTTCGTCAAAATTAAAAAAGAAAGCATAACAATACAATAAAACAACTTTCAAAGTATTAAAAGAATTATTTCCCAAAAATATAATAGTAACTTGTACATATAAAAAACAGTGATATGCTTGAGATTGCTATTTTATATTTGGTAGGCGTAACATTCTGAGCACTCAATGAATATTAAACTTTCAAGAGAAAAGTGAGATTTAAGACGTCTTGGGAGATAGATTAGTGATTAGGTTACTTTGTATGAGTCTGTTGTAAGGTACAGTCAAAGTAGGCCTCTTTCTGCACCTCTGTTGGTTCTTTCTGCATATCTGTTGCTTCTTTCTGCACCTTTCTTCCTCTTTCTGGACTTCTGTTGTTTGTTTGTGCATTTCTCTTGATTCTTTCTGTACCTTTCTTTCTGTTTCTGCACATGTCCTACCTCTGTAGGCATAGTTAGAAATTAGCATTTTAAAAACCTTAGAAATTCACTGAAAAAACCACAGGTTTCAGGGATGTTATAGTTAGAAATTAGCATTTAAAAAACCTTTGAAATTCACTGAAAAAAACATAGGTTTCAGGGACGTTATAGTTAGAAATTAGCATTTAAAAAACCTTGGAAATTCACTGAAAAAAAACACAGGTTTCAGGGCCGTTATAGTTAGTTGGACATTTCGCTCATACAAAACCAGAGAAATGTGGCCGTTATAGTTAGTTGAGCTAACTATAACTCACGCCCGCAATGCACTGTTGATGACATGGTCAGTGACATCACTGATGACATCACTGATGACATCATCCAGTGAATGAGTGTTTCTAAAAAGTTTAAATATGTTTTATATATATATATATATGCCAAGGTGTATTGAAGAATGAGTGGGTGTATAAGTGTCTGAATAGATGATTTAGTAGGTGCGTGACTGACTGTATAACCTATGGTTTTTTCAGTGAATATATATATATATATGTGTGTGTGTGTGTGTGTCTCCTGTTACACCTTTATCCCAACGGGTTTGGAGTGCTTGCTGAAGGAATGCACTAGCCTAATCCAAATCCAAATCCATAAAGATGGCGCTAACTCAGGGCAGTTGCAGTAACTGCATGTATTAGTTTATTCACAGCAACATCAGCTCATGACGCATTTTAGCTTCACACAGCCTTGATCACATGACCGGTAGTGAAATCTGCCACCATACATATTGTACAAACATAGAAAACAGGCTGAGGACACAATGTGAGCTCATAGGAAGTCCATGGCGAGGGCATAAGGATTCCATACTTACATATTGTCCTTTCTTCTTTTCGTTTGGTTTGTTGGTTGATTTGATTCATTAAGGTATCTTTTATGCCTCTTTTGTTTTATCTTCTTTTTTCAATGTAACTGTGGAAAATGGAATATATAACATTTTTATGATTACATTTATTGTTAAAATGTGTTTTTATTTGATTTATTTATTATTTTATTATTAATACATTTTGGTAGTATTGATGATGTTAGTATTTTCTTTTGCTATTCTCAGTTTAACTTACTCTTTTACTTGTTTGATTTGGTATTCTCCAGTCCCAGTATCTGTATCTTGGAGACATAAATTTAGAAATAATTATTTGTGGTGTTTAATATTATTAATTTGTTTTTTAAATTTGTTATGATAGTTTCAATGTATGTTATTTTCTTTGAATTTAGTTTTAATGGGGGCTCTCCTGTTTAGTTTGTAGAAGTCTTTTACTGTTTATTTTTTTGTCATTTGGAGGAATATTCATGTATTGCTTCCTGAGGCCAATCACATTGTCCACTACATCCTTCTGTGAAGATGCAGAGGTTGCTTCCCATTCTTCTCTGTCTAAGGTTAGGGGAACCATAACCCCTTCTGGGGAATCTCCTGGTAGGCAAAAAAGAGACATGTCAGGAGAAGGTCCCACTTCGTTCTGAAGTTCTCTGGCAACGTTCTCATCATGCTCTTAAATCTAAAATCTAAATCTAAATCTAAATCCGTATTTGTAAAGCGCGAACTACTCACCCTTACGGGTCTCAAGGCGCTGGGGGCCGTCGTGGAAATTAAGTGAGCTATTGCCCAGAGTCACATGGTGCTGAGCTGAGCTGCCGCCGGAGCCAGGGATCGAACCGTGAACCCTGTGCTCCGAAGTCAGCTGCCCTGGCCGCTGCACCACACCTCTCCAGTGTCTTGTTAAACTGCTGCACCAAGCCATTGGTTGGTGGGTGGTAAACTGTGGAAAAGTGTTATGTCAGATTAGCTTGCACCCACATCTCTCTCCTACAAAAGGATTTGAAGTTGGTTCCCTGGTCAGAAATTACAGCCCTTGGGATTCCGACCTTAGAAAAGATCCCCAGGAGAGCAATTGCTGCCACCAGGGCAGTCATGCTCCTTAGAAGTACAGCTTCCGGGTACCTGGTGGCATTATCCATCTCAACAGAGATATACTTGTTGCCTGGCTGTGAGGAGGGGTCAGATGAACCAATTTTGTGTATTCCCACCCGCTCAAATGGAACACCTACAACTGGTAGAGGCCTTAGTCCTCACTCCCATCTTATCACTTATCTGGAAAGTGGGACAGTTTCTACAGAACCTCTCTGTGTCTCCGTGCATTCTTAGCTAGTAAAATAGAGGGTCCAACCTGTCCTGGATCCTTATAATCCATAGGTGTTGTGCACTTCATAGGCAAATGACAACAAGATATTCCTGTGCACTAATGAAACAACTACCCTCTTGTTAGTTCTTGACTCAGGATTTACCGGCTCACTATAAAATGGGCCATCCTCTCAGCCAGCAAAGTGTTTCCCAATTTCTCCTCTGCTGACTTGTTCCTAGGCTTTCTTCCAAAGTCCCACAAGCATAGGGCACTCCTTTTGTGCCTTGTAGAAATCTTTCCAGGTAGGCCCCCCAGCAGCTAGCAAACCCTGCAGCTCTGGAAGCTACCCAGACTCCAGCACCTGGTCTGAATCAGGAGCCTCATCCTCACATTCTCCTGAGCAGAAGCAAAGGCCTGCATGGCCATTGCCTTCCCGGAGTCTGCCCTTTCATGTAAACTACCTTGTCCTGGTCTCTGCAAATCCAAAATTATTCCAGTACCATTCTGAAACTGATGTACTGCATGTGTTCTGTTTAACACAGCTGATGTGGTCCAAAACATAAAGGCTTCTGGTCCTGACACCAAGCCAGGGGCAATCAAATCATTACCCACAAGACATCCAGCACCTTGCTCTTCCCTCACCACGACATCAATCATGGGCGCCTTGCCATTGAGCTCAATCTCAACCCCCCACCAGATACTCCATGTCCTCTCCACTGGGTATCAAACCTGTATCTTTTAGTCCATGGAGTATCTCCTCAGACTTAAGGTACTTTCTCTCAACCATAGTGCGGAAGGTTTCAGTATCCTTCAGGGCAGGCACTTTCCTCCCATTTATGCATACTTTCTGCACAAACCCCATTGTGTTAGGATGAATGTGCTTGGAATTAGCTGAGTTCTTCTTCCAAATCCCCATAGATGCTAGTTTCAGTGCAACGGGGCCCTCTCTGGTCCCTCCAACCGCATGTATCATGCTTACTATCACCAGTGTTGCTGGGTCAGGATCTTTCTTTAGCCTTACAATTTCCCTTGAAATTTATTGCAATACCTCATAGCCCTGGGAACAAGTCACCATCCTGGACTCAGAAGAACTTCCTTGACCTCCCTTATCATAATGCTCCTTTCTAGACACACCATTACCATTATTTTGTTCCTGGTCCCTCCTCAAGCCCCTTGGGAAATACCCTGGCCCTTCACCTCAGGTTTGGAGGCAGTCAGTGGTGAGTTCCGCTCTCCCTTTGGCTTAGAACCATGCTGTTCTAGTCATAAACCATGTTAGCTAACCACTTGTCAGCCAACTATGCAAGCTTCTCTAGATCTCGCTCTGTCAAAATCAGACAGGTGTTGCCTAAGTGAGGTACAAGATTACTTCCTAAGTCGTTCTGTCACCATCAACTGGTTGAGGGATTTAAAGTCAGTGGCCTCCATCCCTCTCACACACTCATTCCCATTCTGCAAGACGCCATGAATCTAAGTTTTCAAAGGAACACCATCTGATACCAAGATACTGAGCTGGCTTCAGCCCAGACCATCTAATCAGAGATTCTTTCAGTCGCTCATTGTCTACGACAGGAGTACAACCAATGATTCCTGTCTCTTCCAATGGCATACGCTCATCAAGGCAGCTGCCTTAGACACCTCATTCAAGGTCTGTACCTTACAAGTGACCTCAAACCTCACAAACTATTTCAAAATGTCCTGACCATCCACATACACATGCACAAAATCTCTTGGATGACCTGAACAGGATGTAGAGTAACTTATCCCAGATGGAGTTGTCATTGTTGTCATCCTAAATTTCTCTCTCTTAAGGTCTATCCTTTCCCTCTCCAGTTCTCTTTCCTTTTCCTTTTGTTTCTCCTTCCACTCTCTCTGTATTTCCTCCCTTCCACTTTGTTTCTCTTCCTTCTCCTGGAACTTCTCTTCCTGGGACCATTCCTTCTGTGTCTCCTGCCTCCTCAACTCACCAGCGCCGGGAAACCTCTGTTTGAGGTAGCTGTGCCCTTTAGAAATATTTATTATTATTATTATTGTTCCCACTGAGCTAGTCTTAGCTTCTCCCTCTCAAACTCACTGGCCTTTTCTTCTTCCTCAGCCCTAGCTTTCTGAAGCAACAGGTGCAAGCTCAGGGTCTCTGCCAGACTCAACCCACCCAAGGGATTTACTCCTGGAATTGCTGACAATGGTACCCTAGAATTTCGAGGTGTTGGACACACATGGGGCATTTTAGAAACTAAAGGTGAGGAGTGGCTTAGTGAAACTCTGAAAAATGCATTAGGGTACACACTCTGCTGTGTCTGGAATAGATCTGTCCTAAGGGGATCCTAGAGCCTGAATCCACAGCGCTCTCTTCCTGGGTTGCTTTCATGGCTCCATACCCAGAGTCAACTACAGCTACATCCCTTTCACCCAGTGTCTCAAACTGGTCTCTAATGAAGTTAGTGAGGACCTCACTGTCCCTACTCCGGGGACTCCACCCTCTGTCCCTACACTAATCGTTCATCTGATATGTGGACATGGTGCTGAGATCTATACCCAACCCTGTGTTATCCATTGTCTATATGTGTCAACTTTGTGCATTCAAACTGGACATATTGTACTACTGGTGTAAATTGTAAATGGTCAATACCACTCTTCTGTGCAAGGCTCCCAAATATTGGGTGCTAACCGCTTGCCGCCAATTGCCAGAAACCCATTCAGAGGTCCACAAGGCAAGCAGGAGTAACAGGCCCAACCCTGGGGGGTTGACGCCATTTACTCAAGATGTCCTGGGGCCCGACCTACTATAGATCCTAAGCAAGTGGGCTGAGTACCCATTCAGCACTTGACTCTTAGTAGTAGCAAGGGTCAAGCCATCCAAGGCTTCTCGGGAGGGGGGTATAAGTAGACACATGGAGCTGAACACAGGCTCACAATGCAAAATACACTCATCAGCAGCAATAAATGATTGTCCATTCAAATACTTGCTTTTATGAAAAAAGGAGTATTCATATATGAACACAAAGTCAAAATCGACATTCACAAGCAATACACAGTCCCCTGAGGTCAGGGCTCTAATGATTCCTAGGCAGGCTCTGTGTCTCTCTCCCCTGTCTCTAGTGGGAGTGGAGCTTCTCCATGCACTATAGGTGACATTCAGGGTAAACCTGCTGAGGTCACATTTCAGTTGTCTTACACTCTGGACGAATACTGTACTAGTGCCCAACAGCCATGAAATACAAGAGGATTAGGCCATCAGCAGGACTCAAACATTGCCTTGGTTTTCCTAAATATTCCAATCCTTTGAAAGACTTAGGGGCCAATTCCGATCTCGGCCGGTAGGGCACCGAATCGGATTCGGCTTTACCGGATCCGATTCGGACGCCCTGTTTCCGACCGATTCGAACACCCGTCCGCGCGAGCAAGTACGATGCGAGCGTACGCGAAATCCCCGACCGACTCGTTCCCGGCTCCGAACCGCTCCGACCGACTCGTACGGACTCGACTCGCACCACGCAATGGAGATGTTCCCCGACCGGGCAAGTACGATGCGCGCCTCGAACAGTCTGACCGACTCGCGCCATCCGGCTCGAAAGAGCAGTCGGAGCCGGACTTCGGGGATCCGTGTTGGACCCCCTGTACGCGTAGCCGCGCGAGTCGCACACAGGAGGGACCCATGGGTCCCCCCTACACATGCATGTACGGCGCAAGTCGCACCGACGCGTACCCGCTGTAGGGGGCGCCCTTCTTCGCGACGCACCCATTGAGTCAATGGGAGCCCGTGTACGCGTCGTACGACCGGCTCCCATTGACTTCAATGGGAGTCCGACCGAATCGAGTCCGATAGCATGCGTCCGCATCGTACTCATTCGGTCGGACTGCTAGAGTCCGGTTCGGTCGGAAATCTCTCCGAATTCGACTCGGTCGGAGAGATTTCCGGCCCGAATCGGAATCGGCCCCTAAGTCTTCCTCATAAATGGAACAATCTTATTCTATAAGTGTTACTTCAGCTTACAGAAATGTACTGGGAACCCTTTGACTGATGTAAACTATTAGAACATTGGAAAGTTGAGCGCTCCACTGAAAACAATGGAGTGCGCCAGGCATTTTATGATTGGTAGAAGCCTGGAGCTTCAACATTCCAGTGTTTGTTCACAGCAACAGCTGTGAACAAAGGCCTCACAGTGCCTGAGGGGATTTCAACCCTATCAGGCACCGTGAGGCCTTTGTTTTACAAATTAGAACATTTAGATGAACTATGTTTTAATAGCCTTAGAGCCCTGCATAGCGGGCTCTGCATGCCATTAATGGCCCGCTCCCTTGTTAAAGGCCCTCGTCTTTGGTTCCGGCCTTTATCACTTCGAGCAGGCCTTTATTGGCCGGTAGAGTCTGCTACAGCAGGCTCTAAGGCTATATTAGACATCTCTTGAGGTTTTCTTAAATCAGAAATGCTTCCCACAGGGGTCTCCAATCTTTTGTACTCCAAATTTTAAAAAAAATCATCCCGATCTACTAATATAATAGGTATTGTAATAGTGACCACACCAGACAAGATTACAGTAGTGGCCACCTTTTACAAGATTACTAGCTGTGATAACCTCAGTGTATCAGTTAGGGTTGCCACCAGGAGTTTAAACAACTCTGACTCAATTTGGAATTCCTCTACATGGGTAAAACAGAACAACCATAGTTCCAATGCCACTGGCTCCAAGGTACTATTAGTAATACGTCTGCCCAACACTACATGATTTTGAATTTCAATTTTAATATATTTTGGACATTCAAACATTTTTCTCCAAATGTAAGCTTGTGAGCTCTGAAAATGCACACATTTTCATTTCAAATAAACACTCTCAATTGTGTTATACATATGTTACACAAAGCAAAAGCTTTGAATTTAGTAAGCTAGGCTGTGCACAAGGGAGTTACTTAAAGGTAGATGGAGAGCTACCAGTACCCCACAAGCTACTCGTTGAAGAATCCTGCTCTAAACTAATGTACTTAAAGTGTAGATTGGGCATTTTGCCTTTGGCAAGTTTCACATTTGCATGCAAAGTATTGTTTCTATTGTTGAAAAACTGCTGAACCAAAAGTGAACCTTTTGCAATCTTGTCCTATGTACTATAAACTGAGGATGAAATGGCTTGACTATTCTTTCAGATTGTTGGCATAAGCAATGATAAGGCTATGCCAACAATCAGCCAAGCTAAAGCAGATACAGTTGCTGCCCTACTTTTCTTTGAGTCTGGCTTTATGTATTTCAAGTGTTTGACGACATCCAAGGGGCATATTTTCAAGGATTCTCATTAAGCTGTTTATACGCTGCTTAGCGTAAATTGTTTTACCGCTGCCGTTCGCCGATTCCTAACGCCATGTTTGTGACGGCCAGAAAATCGCACTAGTCGGCCTATAGTCAAATTTCAGAATCTAGCAGGAAAAAAGCTTACAAATACGCTGCTAAGTAAAAAAAAACCTGAATGAAGAATGGAGCAGCAAGGACCAAGCTCAGCACAGGAAAACAACACCGCCAACCCCACCAACAGCGAGGATGACGAGCCAGAGTCCAAGGGGAAGAGGAAGAAGAAATGCAGATTCAGTCAGGAGGAGAATGAGATCGTGATTGCAGAGGTGACGAAGAATCAACACCAGCTCTTCCTCAGCTCCAAGGGGTCATTGGGGACCAAAAAAATTACATATCAGTCTATAGTCAACAAGGTGAACTCTATCGCAGAAGTCAAGAGGACAGTGATGGACTGCAAGAAGCGCTGGCATGATGCCAAGCGAAAAACTAAGATGAAACTGGCAAGCAATCGACAGGCAGCACTGCAGAACGGAGTTGGAATTCCAGCACTCCAGGAAGGGGCTTGATCCCTTGGAGGAGCAGGTGTCCACAGTCATCTGTGAGGTGTCGCTGGTTGGAGTAGAGGGACAGGACAGTGCTGACTATGACCAACTACATCAACAACAGGGTAAGTACCAACAAGAGAAAGGGGGGAAATATGTCATGCTGTACAGTCCAGGCACCTATGCCTCAGCGCTCTCCCACACTGTGTGCAGGTCAAACAGTAGCCACCCATGTACCCTGGGGCTTATTCACAAGCCCTTTGTGCTGCAGGTACCTCACTTTATACCTTTTTAAAAGTGACATACTGGTGGCACAAAAAGCTTGTAAATAAGCCCTTCATATGTAGAAACAATGACAAGTGAACAGTTATGTGTCTTTAGCACAAATGTTTGCATTAGGCAGTGTTGCAAGTCTCACAGTCAGCCTATATTAACACACATTGTAATAGCAGCCATGCCAAGATAGGGCACTTTCCTGTCCTACTTTGGGGCCTACATACCATAATCTAGCAGAGCGCAGTGTTACACCAAAATTGGTAATGCTGTGCTCTGACAAAATAGAAATCCAGGGATGCGCTGTATGCACAAAAATGTGACGCACCCCAGCATGTCCCTTAGTGCTTTTGCTTCAAAGAATTGACTTGCACCAGCTCAGCCACCCTTGTGCCATGTTGCTAGGGTGTCTGTGCTGCAGTGGCAAATATTGGTTTGCAGAAAGGGACACCTTCTAGCACATAAATAATCCTTACACGTGTTTTGCTGTTTCTATGTGTGCAGCAGAATGCAGCATACATAGAAACAGCAAAAATTAAGAAGGAATGCATAATTGTTTCTTCGCATTTCACTATCCTAAGAACAAGACCCTAATTTACAAGACCCTTGCACTGCCGGTGCATCATTTTTAATATGAGAAAAAGTGACATACTGGCAATGCTAGGGGCTTGAAAATAGGGCCCCAGTGTTTAACTGTTGTAAAAAGCTGGCTCTGTGTATACTATACCAAAGTAAGGTATAGTGTGCACAGAGTCCAGTGGATCCGCAAAGGTGGGAAGAGGTAAAAGTATATAGCACCTTACTCTCTATTTGTGGTAGTGTGGGCGAGCAGTAAGGCTTTGCAGAGGGTAGTGTTAAGCATTTGTTGTACACACTCAGGCAGCAAAAGATGTCACAAACTCAAAGACTGAACTCAGACCATTTTGTTTGTATCAAAAATAATATTGAGTTATTTTATTTCTAGAACAAAGCCAAGCCTGGTGCAGGTAAGTGAAATAAAACTTTGCAAAAACCTTATGCAGTGTTTTACATTTGAATGCTGGTTCAAATGCAGTTGGTTGAATTACAGGTAAGTCAACAGTTTGGAATTACTTTTTAGTTTCTTTACAGTTTACTATGTACGTTACTTTTTAGATTACTTTTCCTAATCAGTGTGATATGCCTAGATATCACACTGAAAAACACGTGAGAGGATGCACTCCTTCCCTTATAATTATTTATGTTAAGTTAATTAGTTTAATTTGAAAGTGCGTGCGATCAGTGACTGTGAATCGCCCCCAGTCACAGTAAATACTCAAGTAATCCAAAAAAGGAGCACTTTCCTCGTGCTCCAAACTGTCGCACTGCCAATGTGGGAAAACATCCCTCCAATGTAACAATTCATCCAGGTAATCCATAGTAAACACACGATACCAAGTATTAAACTCTTCCTTCTTCCAAACTTATGCTCTTTTCATCACTGCGGAGACAACGTGATTGCACTCAAATTCTTTATTCAAGTCTTCTCATGCTCTGTATGCCCATCCAGGCTTCGTACAACAACACGTTGAGGTCAATCATTTCATGGAATAGACACGTATATTCATACCCAATGCATTTCGAGCCTGTGCGGCTCTTCGTCAGGGGTCTCTACAATAGAATAAAAGAAACCACTCAACCCACTGATCATTGGACACCCACTGTATACTAAACTATCCTATGATTCCCCAAAACATCCCCCTCTCACATTATCCCCCCTTATCCCAAACACAAATAATCTACTGTGAACCTAATGAAAACCCAAAACCTCTAAATGTGTCTCCCCCCACGAAAACATACTCTTGTGACAAAACTGCTACAAGAAAAAAGCTGTGACATGATTCAACCCTGACCTGTATCCCATTACTAAGTTACTTGTAGAGTGTTACCTTGGAAAACGCCGCAACCAGCGGCTTAATCTCCTCGTACTATTCTCCTTGTTCGTGGCAACCCTTAGCTCTGGTTCACAATTCTGATTATATTCACCCTCGTAAACAGATGATTCATAACACCTACTAAATCACTCTTACCATGTGACCTTTTCCCCAATGAGTGTGCTTCATCCTGACGGAAACTCATTTAAAAAAACACAATCTCCCACAATACATTTTTAAATGAGGGTTGAATCATGTAAAATAATTTTGGGGAATATGGGAGGTTTGTGGGAGGAAAAACGAATTTTGACATATTGGGACATGTCACAGCTTTTTTCTTGTAGCAGTTTTGTCACAAGAGTATGTTTTCGTGGGGGGAGACAAGGGTTGCATTTAGAGGTTTTGGGTTTTCATTCGGTTCACAGTAGATTATTTGTGTTTGGGGATAATGTGAGAGGGGGATGTTTTGGGGAATCATAGGATAGTTTAGTATACAGTGGGTGTCCAATGATCAGTGGGTTGAGTGGTTTCTTTTATTCTATTGTAGAGACCCCTGACGAAGAGCCGCACAGGCTCGAAATGCATTGGGTATGAATATACGTGTCTATTCCATGAAATGATTGACCTCAACGTGTTGTTGTACAAAGCCTGGATGGGCATACAGCGCATGAGAAGACTTGAATAAAGAATTTGAGTGCAATCACGTTGTCTCCGCAGTGATGAAAAGAGCATAAGTTTGGAAGAAGGAAGAGTTTAATACTTGGTATCGTGTGTTTACTATGGATTACCTGGATGAATTGTTACATTGGAGGGATGTTTTCCCACATTGGCAGTGCGACAGTTTGGAGCACGAGGAAAGTGCTCCTTTTTTGGATCACTTGAGTATTTACTGTGACTGGGGGAGATTCACAGTCACTGATCGCACGCACTTTCAAATTAAACTAATTAACTTAACATAAATAATTATAAGGGAAGGAGTGCATCCTCTCACGTGTTTTTCTGCTTTGCAATATTTTTGCCTCCATGAGGCATGCACCCCAGTGTTGTATTGAAATTTCTTGTATACAGAGTACAGAGAACGTGAAAAGGTTTGTCACAGCGGAGACAGCGTAAAAGTGGAGTGGAGCTTATGGAGTTACCACCGAACATTTCAAAGGAATTGCAACAATTGAACTATGCGACAGCCATGTCTGGATTTGGATCATTTTCAACAAAACGAACTGTTTATAATTATGCGTTTGAGTTAACAGTGATGGACTTTCAATTGCAGTTAGTATGTATTTAGAGGACGTTAATGTAGGACATGGTTATTTCAGTTTTTAGTTAGCATGTATATTTTTCATTTGAGAAGAGGGCAGAGCACGAGTGAAGGTGTCTTGATGATTTTGGGTAACACTGGGCAATGTATTGTGGGAGATTGTGTTTTTTTAAATGAGTTTCCGTCAGGATGAAGCACACTCATTGGGGAAAAGGTCACGTGGTAAGAGTGATTTAGCAGATGTTATGAATCATCTGTTTACGAGGGTGAATATAATCAGAATTGTGAACCAGAGCTAAGGGTTGCCACGAACAAGGAGAATAGTACGAGGAGATTAAGCCGCTGGTTGCGGCGTTTTCCAAGGTAACACTCTACAAGTAACTTAGTAATGGGATACAGGTCAGGGTTGAATCATGTAAAATAATTTTGGGGAATATGGGAGGTTTGTGGGAGGAAAAACGAATTTTGACATATTGGGACATGTCACAGCTTTTTTCTTGTAGCAGTTTTGTCACAAGAGTATTTTTTCGTGGGGGAGACAAGGGTTGCATTTAGAGGTTTTGGGTTTTCATTCGGTTCACAGTAGATTATTTGTGTTTGGGATAAGGGGGGATAATGTGAGAGGGGGATGTTTTGGGGAATCATAGTATTGTTTAGTATACAGTGGGTGTCCAATGATCAGTGGGTTGAGTGGTTTCTTTTATTCTATTGTAGAGACCCCTGACGAAGAGCCGCACAGGCTCGAAATGCATTGGGTATGAATATACGTGTCTATTCCATGAAATGATTGACCTCAACGTGTTGTTGTACGAAGCCTGGATGGGCATACAGCGCATGAGAAGACTTGAATAAAGAATTTGAGTGCAATCACGTTGTCTCCGCAGTGATGAAAAGAGCATAAGTTTGGAAGAAGGAAGAGTTTAATACTTGGTATCGTGTGTTTACTATGGATTACCTGGATGAATTGTTACATTGGAGGGATGTTTTCCCACATTGGCAGTGCGACAGTTTTGGAGCACGAGGAAAGTGCTCCTTTTTTGGATTACTTAGATATCACACTGAGACATGCCCTAGACAAAAGGTAAGTAATTCACTTTTAGTACCTATGCAGTTTTTCAATGTTCCATACAAACAAACTCCACACTTAGAACAATTTTCAAGAAAAGCAGTCAATGCAATCCTATGGGAGGAAATGAAGTTAACGGTTTGCAGGTAAGTCTTATTTGTGGGAGTTGGTATTCTGGGGTTAGAACAGGGTTCCCCCAGGGTCAAGGATGCACTCTTGAAACACCCCCAGTGGCACTAGGGCGGCCGGGTGCAGAGTGCTGAGGCCCAATGTTATCCAATGGGGGAGAGGGGTCCTCTGGTTGGTGGCTGCTCACGAGCAGGCCACAAGGTTGTGGGAGCAAAGCTCCAGGTGTTAGGTTCAGGGCAAAGGGGGATCCGAGTTAGCACACAAGGTGCACTCGCAGCGGCGCATGGGCAGCTGGGTGCAGAGTGCTGTTTTGGCGTTGGTGCCCTGTTGTTTTTAATGGGAGTTGCCGGTTTTGGATTTTGGCTGCACGCTCGGTCCAGGAAGACTTCCAGGAGGAACCAACAGCTGGGCATGTAAGTTGGAGGGCTTGGGGACGTAAGTGCACCTCAGGTCCTCTTCTCCAGGGCACCGGATGGCTGGATGCAGGGGTGTCTTTTGAGGTTGGATTTCACCTTACTGGGCCACTCGCGGTTGGGGGAGTCTCTGTGCAGAGGCTACAGACGACATCAGGGAGTCCTGGAGGGGTCAACCCACAGTGGACTCAGACTCTGGAGTGCTGGGGGACCTCTCTTGGACCGGTGGGCCACTTGAACTTGGGCTGTAGGCGACAGGTGCAGTGGTGGTTCCAGGTTTCAGGTTTTTTTGTCATCAGCAGGCTCAGAGTCTTTCTTGGCTGTTTCTTTTGAACAGAGCTGCTGTTCACAGGATATCCGGTCTTTGTTGAAGGAAGTCAGTCCTCCCAGGCGTTTTGGAGGTCTCTGGCTGCAGGACAAGGTGACTTTTGGTGCAGGATCTCTGGCAACTGCAGATGGGCCGGTAGGGCTGGGCCAAGTCAGTTCTTCTCTGCAGTCTCCTCTCCTGGGCGTCTTCTTAAGTCCATCTTCTTCATAGGTTGTGGGAATCTGTTTTCTTGGTTCAGTGCTGCCCCCTAAACGCTGTATTTAGGGGGCATTTTAGGGGTCTCGAGGTCAGTAGTCAATGGGCTACTGACCTTAGGGTGACTACACCCTTGGTGTGCTCACCCCACATGGGGGAGTGGGCACAATCCCTAATCCTGATTGGAGAGTGCCTGCCATCTGCAAGATGGTGGGCACTGAAGAGTGGGCTTCACCTCACCTCCCCCCCTGAGGGGTGGGGTTGGCTGAGGTGGGCACACCTTCTGGGCTGTGCTAATTTTTTTTGCCGAAAAGGAGGGGAGACAGGAGAGGGGCCTGCTCCTGATAGCAGGAGAGGCTAGGAGTCGCATAACAAAGGCGGCAAGGCCTTTGAAGCTCCCCACAGATGACTCTTCCTGGCCTGGGGGAGGTGTGACCACCTCCACCCAGGAAAGGCTTTGTTTCTGGGCTCAGGGAGTGAAGGCTCCCACCCCAGGGGTCCAGAAACATGTCTTCTGGTGGCAGGCTGGTGTGTACCAGTCAGCAAACCCACCAGAGGCTGGTCGTTTTTCAGGGGGCATCTCTAAGATGCCCTCTGAGTGCATTTTTCATTAAATCCCACACTGGCATCAGTGTGGGTTTATTGGGGCCGATTCACAGAACTAATCTGAGACAAAATCCTAAACTTACTACTTTTGGTATTCACAGAAGGCACTTTCGATTTTTGGTATTCACAGAATGCACTTACGACTACTAACTTTACATCCGCAATAGGGCCAGAATTTCAGCACTCGGGCTGGAATTTCCGCACCCGGAGAGGAAATCCAGCATTTGTGCTGAAATTTGCGCTCTCGGGCCGGAATTTCCGCTCCCGGCCCGGAAACTCCGCTCTCGGGCCGGAATACCCGCACTCTGGCCATCATTTTCCTCAAGGGTAAACACCTGTCTAAGTGCCTACCATCCCCCACCATGCATCAGCTGACACACTGCAGCCAATCCCAGCCCTGCAGCATGTATGAATGCAGAGCAGACACACACAAACTCTTTCAACATGTCACTGAATCTGTTTCTTGCTCTGCCCCTTGCCATGCGGCAAGAAGACTTGAGGAGGAGGAGGAGAAGGAGGAGAGTAGAGAGGATCTTCAGACAAAGGATCAACCTATTTGGGATGTCTAGCCAAGATGTCAGGGACAGATACCGTTTCCCTCCAGAAGTCATCTTGGAGATGGTATGTGAGTGGGAGCAGGAACTTGACTCTGTGACCTGCAGCTCCCATGCCATTCCAGCCTATCTCAAGATCCTTTCTGCTCTCCATTTCTTTGCCACTGGGTCATTCCAAAGGGTCTCCAGTGACCTTGTGGGCATTTCCCAGGCAAGCCAGTCGCGGTGCTTGCATCGGGTACTGAGATGCATCACTGCAAGAGCCCACCACCACATACGAATGCCCCATACACTGGCCATGAGACAAAGGGCAGCTAGAGATTTCGATCTCATTGCTCGCTTCCCATGTGTGCTGGGTGCAATTGATTGTACCCATGTGGCCCTTCAGCCACCCCGCCGTATTGCACACATCTTCTGTAACAGACACCGATGGCATTCCATCAATGTGCAAGCTGTCTGTGATTCCAATGGGAGATTAATTGATGTGCATGCAGTGTTTCCAGGCAGTACCCATGACAGCTTTGTATTCCGCATGTCACCTCTTGCCCGGCGGATGGCTGTGGGAGAATTTGGCAACATGTGGATACTGGGTAAGTACCAAGCACTAAAAATAAGGGATATGTGTAAATTAAATGTATGAATGCCACCTTACATTAACAACTATTGTACAATAAGAATCATAAAGCAACATACACGGTCTCAACAGACACTGCATGTACCAAAGTATAGATCATGTCCTGTGTAAATCAAAGAGGGATATGTAACCAATTGCCCTTTCTTCCCTCCTCAGGCGACGCTGGGTATGCACTCTCCCCACAACTCCTCACCCCTTACAGACATGCAACCATTGTACCTCAGCGTAGGTACAATAGGGCACACATACGAACTCGAGCCATCATAGAGCGCACTTTTGGTCTGTTGAAGTTGCGATTCAGATGTCTTGACCGTACAGGGGGTGTGCTGATGTACTCCCCTGAAGTCGTGTGCAAGATCATATTAGCTTGTTGTGTTTTGCACAACATAGCTTTAAGGCATGGCTTTACACATACCTCTTGTACCTCGGCTAGCTCTGAATCCGGGAAACCGGGCCATTGCACATAACCGAGGTCAGGGTATGCAAGTCCGTGATCAGCTGGTTGCCATGTTTTTCACATGAGCAACCTGTTGTGTCATGGACAAAATGTGGTTTGCAGTCTGTTGTAAATGATGAAAGTTGGATAATTACGACTCTGTCTAAAAATTCCATCATGAGACTACTTTGCAAGCCACACTAACTGCATGTAAACAGCCAGGATGACATGAGTCAAAAGATTGACCGTACACCAGGTCATGTGCCCATGTCAGCGATCAGTGTAGTGGATGTCCCTAAGGAATCTATTGACGCAGAGGAAAAAATTTACATGTTCTGAGAGACCTTCCCGGACCTTATGAGGATGGGTTTCTTAATCACAAAAGGGCATAACTATTGCATTCTCAGTGTCTTTGCCCTCAACAGATTTGACTCCCCCACAAATGATGGGCCCACAACGTGAGTGATGATGTTATGGGTGAATCTGGCACTATGTGTCTGGGATACACAGCACTGCTTCCCCCCAATTTTCCAAAACACAACACACAACTCTTGTGTTGAGCACTAAATATGAACTACATGTACCATAATGCAAAGGAGGAGAAAACTAAACTGGGTTTTGATGTTGTGTCAGCCACCCCCCATGTCCAAGCCAAAATGTCATTAAATGGTCTGTTCCCCCTTTTGTTACATATCTATGTTTTTCTCCTGCACTGTCATTTCAGGTTTCTCCACTACAGAACAGCAGGATGGCTGTGGATTTGATCTGTGATTGAATCAGAATGAATACAAAATGACTGTCAACTACTTCCTGTGATGTATTTCCTGTCTCCGACTTCCTGTATATCATTTCCTGTATGAAATAATGGGTTCTGGTTCAATTTCGGAGATTACGGCCCAAAAACGTAATTTCTGATTCCGGAGCGTGCGCCGCACATGCGGATCCGACGCTCCGGAACCGGAAATTACGTTTTCGGGCCGTAATCTCCGAAATTGAACCGGAACACATCATTTTATACAGGAAATGATATATAAGAAGTAGGAGACAGGAAATACATCACAGGAAGTTGTTGACAGCCATTTTGTGTTCATTCTGAGTCATCCTCTCTCACAGATCAGATCCTCTGCCATCCTGCTGCTCTTTTCAACCTTATTCCCCCAAAATGGCTGAGGGTTATGAGGAGAAAGCACCCCCATTTGCTGAAAGGGAATTAGACATTTTGGCTGAGGGGGTGCTGTCCAAATATCCTCAGCTATATGAGGGGCAGAGTACCAGCTGAGCAATGCAGCGCGGGCCAGACTATGGGCCGACATTGGTGAGCGCTGCAGTGC
This sequence comes from Calotriton arnoldi, assembly GCA_963921515.1. Classification (NCBI taxonomy): domain Eukaryota; kingdom Metazoa; phylum Chordata; class Amphibia; order Caudata; family Salamandridae; genus Calotriton; species Calotriton arnoldi. The sequence goes on from CAWUFW010008976.1 coordinate 320,017, forward strand.
AGTGGCTGTTCACACCAGGAATGTGAGGGCATGCCGCAAGCGCTGGGAGGACCTAAAACGATGGGCCTGGCACAAGACCGAGGAGCTACTGGGCCAGTCTTCCCAGCACCATGTGCATCTTCCTCACCTCTCCCCACTGTACAGGAGGGTCCTGCGTGCAGCTCATCCGACCCTCCATGCTCAGCTGGAGGAGCATGAGCAGCAGAGACCTGGTAAGTGCATTATATGCAATATGTGTCTGGAAGTATGATGTGAGTGAAGACAGAGCTGTACGATTGTGTGGCCCATGCCTCCATTCACCTATTCTGTGTCTATGCATCAGTCATCATGAAGCAAAAGGCTCACTGTAGCATATTGACTGTACAGGGCAGAGTGCATTCTGGGAGTTGCAGTTTCTTCATGACAACTGGGGAATTGAGCCACACACATGCATTTGTACTGAACTTTGCACTGCCAGCACCACTAACAGTGAATCAAGGGAATCATAACTGATGTGTGCATTGGATGAGGAATGGTACAGACACTGTCCAGTGTGTGTATGAGACGCCAATGGGTATTGGATGCTGTGACTTACATTGCATTTGTTGAGTTTGGGTTCTGATTGAGACAGATCATCATGTGCCATGGAGTCAAGACAGACTTTGAGATCCTTGCCTCACTCTTAAGTGTTTCCAATTTTGCCAAGTGTATCCACAGACACACCTCTTACCCTCAGTGGCTTGTATGAAATTTTTCATGTACAGGTAGCTGTAACAATGACCCACTACTGTTCACCAGTACACAGCACTACCTTATCAGTCACCGAAGCCAATATGGGCACTGGATTGTCAGCTTTTGTGAGGGAATATCAAAAGGTTAGACTTACAACTTAGCAAACCGAATAGCCCAGACCCTATGTGGATGTGTGACCCACAATCGGCATTTGTCTTGTCCCATACAATGCTACATAGCAGATAACATTTGTCCAGATGTAAAAATTCTGAGACTCCATATCACAGGCCCTTTTCAATACCATCTGGACTCTCTCTGATCTCCATTTGTAGACTGGGTTTGGAACCTGCCCATGTAGCAGTGATAGGACACACAGATCACAAGAATGCCAAAGTTGAGGGTTGGCCAGTACAGTTGTGTAAGCCACCAAAAATCTTGTGAGATGTCCATGTCAGACTCAAATCAGGAGATGACAGTGAACATACATGTAATGTAAGCTCATAAACACTGACAACTGTTTAGTGTGATCAGAGGAGAACAAAGTCTGACCTTGGCTCATCTAGGTATGTTTCTTGTCTTGACGTGTACAACCACTACATCATGATTTTTCTTACATTTCAGTGGGCTCAGCTGGCCAAATGGAACAACAGCCGGACACGGTTCAGAGCCGGACATCTTTGGTGCGCCGGTGGCTACGACCTCTTTCAAAAAGTGAGGAAGAAGAGGATGAGGCGGGACCCTCAACATCAGGAGGCAGGGGGATTGCGCCCACCCGGACTGACCAGGAAGACAACTCTGGTGCTACGGACCGGGTGGAGGCTGTGGACATTGAAGTGGGGGGGAAGAACTGGACACCTCTGGCCAGGGGGGTGGAGAGCTACTCTCCCCCAGACCATTAACCAGTTAGTTTTGTCAAGGTGTCCCCGGGCCAGGCCACTACCCAACCTGGGCCTGCCATCACCCCCTCCCTAATTCTAGAGGCCCCCATTCCATCGGGGCCTCCAGCTGCATCCCCTGCAACCTGTCTCCCTCATCGTAGCTGCCAGGTCAACACCAACATTGGCTCCAAGCCTGAGGTACCAAACCCCTCATGTTCAACCCAAACCCCTCCCTGTGTTGTTCCTTCTGTGAATGTCCCAGAGGACGTGATGTGGGTATGTGAGGGTCAGCCAGACATGTCCTCTCGCATCATGCTGCAGATGTGTCTAGAGATACGCATGATGCGAGAGGAAATTGCTGGAGCTCTGGCCACCCTCACTGCCAGTGTCAATTCCCTGTCTGCAGCCATGTCATCTTTGTTTTCCAACCTCCTTCCCACACCACCGTCAATGTCTCCCCCTGTCCGTTGCGCCACAGTGTTTCCCCCGTACTCCTCGTGTGTCCCGACCCCGTGTGGTACCTGTTCCTGCACCGGCCAGCCATGTGCCCGCATCGGACTCGGAGGATCTGGACATTGTGGTACTAGAGGATGACCAGAAGGACACTTGACCTGTTCGACAGAATTTTCTTTGTGGACAATTATTTACTTTTCCCCTTGTAAATAGACCGGTTCCCCTGACGCTCCCTGATGTGTTATATTTTTGTTGCCCTACCCCAATCCGAGCTCCCTTCTCCTTCTGTATTAAGAACATCATTTGTTTTCCTTTCTCCCTTCCTAACAGACTGTTGTTGTTTTTCAAATCACACACTTCTATTTATATAAAATCTATTTTTGAATCCTACTTTCTTTAACTTGTTTAACTTCATTGTGAATGTCTTGTACAAAATATGAGTGTAGGGACAACAGAACAGCTGTATTGCACTCAATTTTCACAGAATAAACAATGTCCACAATAAAAACAGACAGAATTCGATTGCAGTCTGCACCCTCTGGGGTGGTTCCACCCCACCGCCTGTTCAAAATTAAAAAGGAGAAATAGGACAGAAGTCTTAGACAGAAAGTGCACTACTTCCTGCACTCAACGGAGTGTCTCACAATTGTTAAACTTCAGTTAGAGCAGTTTATGAACTATACATATCGTTTGAGTTCCAATGTAAGCAACAGATTTGTAAATAAGAGTCCCAAACAATAGTCCTTGACACCGTTAATTCATTACTTCATGAATTTGGGTTTATTCAAAATTGAATTTTTCCCAAAACCAAAGTTCCTTTATATGTCGATCATACATGTCAGGCGTGGATCACATAAATCCCGATGCATTTTGGGTGTTGAAACCACCCTTCCTCAGGGGAATCTACAAACAAATGATGATACCAATAAATATATATTTGATACAATCACATTGATGCATGTGGTTAATCAAAGGCCCTTAATCCTGTGAGGTAGTTGTGTATAGGAAATGTCAAATAGGTGAGAAAAGCCCAAGTTTTACACGAGGCTGTAGGAAAAAAGATCATCGAAAACGACTCAACATGAAAGGAAAAAGAGAGAAGTGTGTAAAGGAAAAAAGAAAAAGAACAGAATGAAACATGAAGAAAGGAAAACCTAATAGAACCATTGTGCTCTACTTATCCAAGCGAGAGTGACACCCTCTCAGTGAACATGCTTATCCCAGCGTGAGACAATATTCCGCGCTGTATTCCTGAGTTTTTTAACTCGTTGGGTATTGTCCATAAAAAGGTAACTGTGCATCATGCATTACTGTAACACGGCATGCAAGCATCATAAAGGTGTCCTACAAATATCCATAAGTACCTCCATGCCAGATTTCCTCTAGTGGAACGACTGAAGATTATCTCCTAATGGTGCACAATGGTGTTGAAGACAATTCTTATGCAACAGGAGGAGGTTTATATCACACGTAAAAATGCCGGTGGTACGTCCTAATCATCAAAACTACTTCCGGTGTACACTCAAAATACAACAATAACTTCTGAACTGCAATCTTAACTTTGGGGTTAAACTGCCACTTGATGTCAAAGCAAATGCCACTCACCGATTATCTGATATCAAGTGCGCCGTGACAACCGCTTACGCCCTAAGTGCCTTGCACATTGATTTAAAATCTTGCACCAAACCAAGTTCTCTTCAGCGATCGTACCACCGTCAACTGTGAATTAAACGATATGGCGTCACTAACTTACCGCATCTAAATGCGCAAACCGCCCACTCTCTTAAAAACTACTTACTTCTCCAATGACTCGGGAGTGTAGCCCAAACCGCCATTGTGTAATCACTATGCATACCCCGTAGTAGAGATACCGCCGTGATTTTATAAGTAACCCGCATCCTTTCTCAAAACGCTTCCCGTCGGTACGTAACGCGCCTTCACCAGTGGTAGAAATAGACAAAGGAAGGGAAAGTTCTTGAGCAGATTCAAGTAAAAGCAATATGTCTGCCAAAGTGCCGTCTGATACCCATAATGTGCTGTACTAATGAGCGTGACCAAAATTCTCAATTCCATAATTTCTTCTGCTAATGTGTGACAAGTATTTTCACTTGCAATGTTAATGGACAAACATTTGAAGAAGTATTACAGCAACATTTGTTTTACAGATGCATGTCAAGTGGTTTCAATTGCAATATATTTGAACAAACAGCGTCCAAACATGAACATGATACTTTTCATAATAAACATGCTGTGAATCTGCCTCAAATTTACTTGGCTATACGTTGAAGTGTTCTGATCACAGTAGCTCAGGTGAGACTACTGATGCAATAAAAGTACCCAAGGTTCTTAGCAGCTTTCTGTGCCTTAACAGTAAATCCACCAACTTTGAAATGTATGTATTGACACTCCAATTTATACAACGCTGCTGATCTGGAAATAATCTTGCTGTTAATCATCAATAAGGTTGAATTGATATACACTGAATGTTCCATGTGAGAAATTAAAGTTATGTTCTCTAACACTTCACATATATAACAGAGTGAATAATAATGTTACAGATCACATTATGCCCAATTCTGTGCATATCACCATTCATAATAAGCTGTGTATTCCTGAGAACTCTTAAAAAGGGATGACTGTACATCCGCTGTACAATAGTCTACTTGAAACCTCTGGAATCCTGATGTCTAAGGTCTGAGGTCTTGCTAGGGAGTAATGTTAACAGCTGTGCTATGTAATGTACTACCGTGTAAGTAGTGGAACTAAAATGTAACTATAGAAAACAAAAAAAGAGAAAATAATAAAAATGAAAGCCTACAGGAAACAATCCAATTCAAGCTTGTTGTTGAGACCCTTGGGCATTAGAGTATCCAGAAAACGAATCCAAAAACGTTCTCGCTGGATAAGAAACTTGAACGTCTCCCTGTCATTTCTGATCTTTACTACTTCCAGCACCGTAAACCTGAGTTGGGCGATGGTGTGGTGATTATCGGCCCAGTGACTAGCTAAGGCTGAACTTGTGGTCCTAGTTCTGATCCTGCTCTTGTGCTCCGTGATCCGGGTTCGCAACGATCTCTCCGTCTTGCCCACATAATACAGGCCGCATAGACACTTGATAGTGTAGATCACGTTTTTCTCATTGCAATTAGCTGTGAAATGTAAATTCACAGGTTTCCCTGTCCAGGGATGGGAAATGGAAGAACCGGTTAATACGTTGTTGCGATGTGAGCAATTATAGCACTTTTGCATCCCTCTGTGTTCCATCTTCTTGTCTGAAACACTTTCCATTAGAATCTCTCTGAGATTGCGTGATCTTTTGTAAGCAAAAATCGGGGGGCCACGGAATAGATTGTAAAAATCAGGCTCGGATTGCAATAGCTCCCATCGATTCAGGATCACCTGTTTGATTGCTGATGACTGTGTAGAGAATGTGGTTATGAAAACCTCTCTTTTATCCGTCGTCTTTTCCTTCTTCCTCAAAAGGTCTGTTCTATGTATCTCCTGTGCCCTTTTTGCTGCTCTCTCAACCACCTCAATGGGATATCCGCGCCCAAGAAAACCTTGTTTGTATCCCTCTAGAGCATTAATATACTGAGTGTTGTCTGACGTGATCCTCTTCACTCTAAGAAACTGGGAGAATGAGAGGTGTTTCTTCAAAGATGTAGGATGGGAACTACTGTATAGTAGTGTGATGTTACGATCTGTAGGTTTTCTGAAAACCGAAGTAGTAATTGTGGTACCAACCAACTCTATCATCACATCCAAGTAGGAGATGCTCCGACGATCAATGGTGTAAGTGAATTGGATCCTCGGATTCCTTTCATTCAACTGTGTTAATTTGGTCACTAGATGTTGTGTATCTCGCCAAATGATTAATATAACATCAATGTACCTATGATATAGAATCAAATGCTCCATCCAGGTAATATCATTCAAGACGTAATCGAACTCAAATTTCATCATGAAGATGTTAGCGTAGCTGGGGGCCCACGAAAAACCCATGGAGGTCCCATTGGTTTATAAAAAGGATTTTTGCTTCCACTTAAAATAACTGTGGAACAAGCAGTATTGAAGCAATTCAAGTAAAAAAAACTTTATTAGCCTGTACTTCTTCCTTTTAGAGGAGTGCCCATTCAACAGCTTCAATTCCCTCTATGTGGGGAATAGATGTGTAAAGTGCAACTAACGTCCACTGTACATAACCAAATCTCTGCCTCATCCGGTATCACAATCTCATCCAAGAGTTTTAGAAGGTGAGTCGTGTCTTGTACGTATGTTGTTCCTGACTGTACAATTGGCTGTAGGAAAGAATCCAGATACTGTCCTAATGGCTCATGAATGGATCCGCAACCCGATACAATGGGGCGGTGAGGAGAATTTCTCAAATCTTTATGAATTTTTGGCAGCATGTAGATGAGAGGTCTGCGAGGTAATCTAGAATATAGGAAGTCCGATGTCTTGTCTGAGATCCATCCCATGTCTTTAGTGTGTAATAGGATCTTATTGAGACTGTCTTGAAACTCCGTTGTTGGATCTTGTGTCAAAGCCAGGTAGGTCAATTCATCTGCCAACATTGTTTCAACTTTCCTCTCGTAAAAGATGCAGTCCATCACCACCACCACTATTTACCTTGCGCTCCCTGCATCGCCAATTTGGCGATGCAGTGAGCGCAAGGTAAATAGTTTTATTTATTTATTTACTTACCTTACTCCTGTCCGTCGTATGTCCGACTCCACTACCCCCCCACCCACCCCCTCCCCCGCCCCCCCACCCCACCGCCCTGCAGCACTCCCTCTGTGATCCGCCAGTGTCTCATGTGTGATCTGCTCTATACAAAAGAATGTGGTGTGTGAGGTCAGTTCAAGACCAAGAGCTTGAATTAGAGTTTGACAAACAGGTACTCTGACATCCTGTCTGCCCTATGAAAAGTATGTCACATCCTAATAAACATGGAATAAGGCAGACGGAAAATCTGTCACGTTTGTGACAGAGTATCTGTCTACCAAACTGTAAGCCAGGACATATATGACATAACACTGGATAGCACTGGATGAGATACAGGGAGAGAGGGACATGTTACTGTCATTGTACCAAGTAGATCTGATTACAGTTCATTTGTAAGATATTTTGTTGATTATTTAAAACCATCATCAACAAATGACAGTAGCCACAATTTGAAGAAACACAAGGAACCTTCACTCGTGTATTAGCTGCAGACAGAAGTATGGCTGGTGCTGGAGTGATTCAATGTGATAGTGACAAAACTTGCAAGCACCTGTGTTATTGCCACCTCATGTTGTCCATGAATGGCTAACCTTCAAAATGTCTGTCAGAAAAAAACAATTTTGAGGCATATGATTTGGGAGAAGGACACATACAGAATTTCTTCTTCAACATATTGAAAAAAGAGCCCTAAACATATCTCATGTGTGCCTTCGACATTAACTTAGCTTGATTTAATATTATCTTTTTTTTAAAAACAGAATTATAGTAGTTAAGGTCATAAGGAGTTTGTGCTTGCATATTATCTGGTATAAGCACAATGGTTCCATGGGTCACAATTTACCATAAAGTTAAGATACAAGGATCTACTCAAGCCTTGATATCAGCAATTATTACAGTATCTATTCTTTCAATAGGTGCTTTATAAATTGAAATAGTGGAGACAGTGTAGGGCTCATATGTGCAGCGATGGGAACGATAAAATATGATACATATATACAATAGGGATATCCACAGTTATAAACAATGCCCATTTCAGTATGATTTCTGTATTGAGTCCTATGTATACTGGTTAATCCTGACTTCAGTGTCGACGTTTCGATCAACACCCTATTTTCAGTGGTTCTCTTTAGTACAAAACATGCCGCCTGGCACAACACTTCAGAGCTGTGTCTGGCCACGAGACTTGCCGTGAAGCCCAGTAGTTGGCTCACCAAAATCACAACTCGAGTTCACCTTGAGTTCAAAAGTGTAGCCCCAACCTAATTGGGATCCGTATGTGTGCTGTGAATACTAGTGCAACTGCCCATCAATGTCTTCCGAGTGGGCGGTCACATTTGTACACACAGCGCTCGATCTGCACAGTTTTCCATTTATTGATTTTCGCCATTACATTCGGGGGCCCATTTAATTCATCTCATCGGCCCACCCTTTCAATATTGCCAACTGCATATAAATTCTCAGCCACTGGTTGAGCCAGACCAATGAATGTTGTCTGTGTGAAGTTGTGACTATCCACTCTGGTGCCTAAGTTGCTGATATAGCTAAATAAAGGAACACCGATTTACTAAAATTTTGCGTTTGGGTTAAGTCACTTTTGTGGCACAGCCCGATGCAAAATCTACATACCTTGCATCAGGTAGGCACTACATGGGTGGGGCTTGGGTGTTCTCATGTATCCACCCACATATCCTGATGCAAACCCATATTTTCTAAGACTTGTAAACATGGGCCTGCGCCAAAATAGTGTGCCTGTCTGAGGCTGACTTAGCAAGAAGAAATATTTTTATTCTGCCTTGTTAATTCGACTTTGCATGTGTACTGCATTCTGCAGCACATATACCAAGAGGAACAAACCTTAAAGAATAGTTTTTGTGCAGGAAAGCACACCTTCCTGCACAAAAACGAACCTGACTTTAACAGAGGCACCCTTGTGCCATGGGGCAAGGATGCCTGCATTGGTGACAGGCATCCAAAGGATAGAGCTGAACTGTGCAATATCTTCATAAATTTGGCGCAGTTCTGCTCTCATCCGTTTCACGCAACGCAGCACAGCACATCCCTTGTGGGAAATCTATATAAATCTGCACCAAGAGTATAACTAATATGCAATCCAACGCTGCGTCCTGATCAGCTGAAAATGGAGTATAGTGACATTATCAGTTTTCTATGTTTCCAGTTGAAATTTGTAAAGCAAAAATATGTTCATTTACAATGTGCTTTGGAACAGTCAGTAGAAAGAGGCAAAGGCAAATATTTCAAGTGAATAAACTTACAAAAACATTTAATGAAAAAAAAACCTTGGGTCAGAAAGTACTTTAATATTATACCAACGTTCTTATATATTTTTCAACCGAAACATTTTGTCATCATGCTCTTGTCCTTCCTTAGTTCTGGGGCAGTATTTTATGGCAGATATATGCAGGGCATCATATCTGCATCGTAGCTACATAATGTTGGCTGGAGACAGTAGTTTTGTTCATTTTAGTTCAGTGGCTCCATATCAGTATCCTGTGTTCGGATCTATTACAAGGTGGCTTTTTAATGTTTTCATAAATTCTGAGACACACACACACAGGCTCACAAACACTGTCAAAAGGCATGCAGTGTAATAGATCACATTGTTGCATTCATGTTAACCAATACTATGAGGCTTATTCAATCTAGGACAGTAGTTTACCCACAATGGGCAGTGGCTTTTTGGGCAAAATCTTATTCAACATGTATGAAGTGTGTAATTAATGTTAAAAGGCAAAGTGTGTGTCATCTCCTCAATCATAAAAATTTATGTCATGGCCATTACAATGCGAAATGATTGTGTCATCTATAAAACTTTATTTATGCCCAACATCACACAGAGAATCATTTTAGCAAAAACGTAATTTGTGTGTAATTCTATTAGATCGAGTTGTACCTTTTTTTGGAAAACATTTTTTGCCAATTTCTGTAATTGTAGAGAAACTGGAAGCCCACTGCACACTTTCCACAGAAATTATTTGCAATCTTTAATTGTTAAGCAATCGATTAGTTAGAGCTACAGTATTCTCTAGGCAATTAATTAACCTGTAGGATGTCTAAACACTATGAAATTTAAATAACTTTGGTCCAGATTTAAAACACTGTCACAAAACGCAGTGTAGCTCCCAAAGTTGCTGTGCTGTGATGCATGAGAGGGAGTAAGCAGGAGCGCAGCATATCTACTAAGATATGGCACTATCCCGCTCTCTGCCTCGCACTGTCACACAATCAGCCTGCTGATCGCCGCGCACACATCTTTGCAGCATAGTGCAAATGTGTCTGCGGGATTTTAGCATAGGATTCATACTGGAAGGATAAACTCCCAGTACAAAATATTATGCCTAAATAAATTTTAAAATGTTTCCCACTTCAGATGTGTGCTGTAAAGTGCAGCAAACATGCAAAGTGGGAAAAGTTAGAAGAAATAAAAGCATTTCTTCTTTTTAATGCCTGCTTCAAAGTGTTGTTATTTTTTGGTGAAAACCCGCAAATGGGCTGATTCGCTTACGATTACGAACACAAAAAAGGCTTTTTACATGTATCAAAATCCATTTTGCGATTTGGTAACCTGTTATTGATTTGGTATTTGGAAGGGGCGTTCCTTCCAAAAAGCAAATCCTAATGGTATGTATGAATGTTTTGTGACCGTGAATGCGGTCGCGCAACATTCGCATTTTACCACCTACTTGAAGTAGGTGGTAACCCATTTGCAAAAGGAAAACGAGCTGCATTTAAAAAAAAAAAAAAAGATTGCTTTATTTAAAAGCAATCACTGACATGGTGGTCTGCTGACCCCAGCAGGCCACCATCCCTTGATTTTAGAGATTCCTAGGAGGTCGCAAATTGCGATCAACACATTGGAAATTGGGTTTACCTAATTGTGATTTGCAGAAAATCGCAATTAGGTCATCTCAATTGTCAAATTTGATACATGTGGCCCATAGAGTTTTGCATCACAAACAATGGGGGATTGCATGAGAACGCCCATGTACCACCCATGGAACGCCTCCTTGAAACTGAGCAATGCAAAGCAGCGCTTTGCTCTTTGTTACTTTGAAGCAACTTTCTGGTGCATAATATTTTGGCTGGAAAGTAAATCTGAAAAATATTTTGTGCAGGTTTGTGTCAGTTATGTGATGCAAACTCAGCACAAAATGTTTGTAAATCTAAGTCTTGATTTTTCTGTAATGTTAAGTAATTTGCTAGCTGCTTGTTGTGACCGATCCTGCAAACGGTCCTTTGCTAAATAGTGTAACTTTGACTTTCAGAGCTTACAAGATGTGCTGATACTAGTGCCTGATGCAGCCACTGAAATTGGCTCTTCTTTAATAGGGATTGTTTTCAAAACATTAAAAGAATGGCAGGTAGCTAGAAACATTGTTAACTTTGCCCAACAAATCTAAATATGTTAATTTATTATGTTGTATTTTTATAGCACCAATGCAGACCAAAGGTCTATTCAGAGAGCTGTCTAAGGAAAAGGGAGATTACTGTGATATTGGAGAGTCAGCTGGGAGGATAACCACTTAATAGGAGGATAGCTGTAGTGCAAGTTGGTCACTGACTGTCTTGCAAGCCCCAAGCCTGTCAAAACAAGTTTTTCTTCAGGGGCTTCCTGAATCTCAGAAAACTGTCTTTACTTTGAAGGGTTAAGAAAGTGACTTGTATTGAACAAGGCATTGATCCTGAGAATTTATGCCAGCATGGCATTTATATTTGAACAGATGATGGGAGAGTACAGATGAAACAATAAGTTGAATTTAAAGGGGGGTACTTATCTCTGATTGTCTTTGTGCACAAGGCATAAAGTCTTAATATTAACTGTTTGTTCGGTCAGTGTAGGTGATATTTGCACTGAATGTGTTGCATGGCATTGCGTGGCTTGATAAATCTCACTTAGGTTTTGTTTCACCCTTGTGCCCCCTTGCATGGTGGACGGGCGATGTAAAACCTTGATAAACCTAGTCCTTCACTTCTTTTCCCAATAATTTACTTTCACAAATATGTGACACTTTCAGGATATGAGGAATGTTGCAGTCATTGATCTAGGTATCTGCTGTACAAGAGCGGCCCATGCAGGTAAGAGTGGTGGGGTGGGGTGAGGGGAGGGACTCGACAAAAAACGAGGGAAAATTAAATAAATATTTAATTTTCCCTCGTCGTCTATCGACTTACCCCCCACACCCCACCCCACCCCACCGCTCTTACCTGCACGAGCCGCTCTTGCTGCTGTATTTGTAGACTCTATATGACACACACATACGCATACATATTTATTGCACTGGTGGTGATAGCATCAGTGTAGTCATGGCTGGGTCAGAGTTTCAATAGAAAAGGCATTTTTTTGTTTTCATCATAATTTTTGCACTGTTTGGCTAATCTGCACAAAACTTACCAAAAAAAAAGTAAATCCTCTTTGTTCTTCGTGGCTTGTTTTGTGCTGATTTGTCACGCAAGAGCCCAAGAAAATGAGATATAAGAAATGTGGCAGTCATTGACCCAGTTATGTGCTGTGCTGTATTTGGAGACAGTATGTAACACACACACACACACGCATTTACACCATGGCAGTGAAAATACATGTGACCGATAACATGTTATTCAGAGATTCAGAGCAACTGTACTAATAAAAGCACATATACACATTTCTTACTATATTTAAAAAAATGGATTGCATTACAACACAAATGACATAAGAAAACACTGTTTACTGCCTCACAGATTTCACGAAGCAATGTTTTAATCCGGGAAAACAGCTCTCCTTAAAGTCACAGTAATTCTTCCGGTGATTTTACCTTACTCCACAAACTAAAGTCCTTTAAATGCTGGTTTGGGTTAAATGAAAACATGCATGGCATGAACCATGTGTGCAGATGTGTAGGGCACAATAAGCTATGTTTTGCTATTCTTGAGGTAGGGTAGAGACATCATTACCCATTCAAGACTTCCCATCTCAGGAGCGCTTGCTCCTCCCCACACTCAAAAATGGTAATAAATAGCATTTCACAACCTTCAGATATATATAGTGTATGTATATTTAGAGCTGGTGGCCAAAATGTGGTTTAAGAATCTTTACCCCATAAATAATTAGGGTAATTAAGTGTGAATTTCTTTGTATTTTTTAACGAATGAAATAAGCAACTTTTTCCTGCACGGCATTTGCCATTTGCAAATGTAACTAGTGTTTGTTGACAGAAACAGTTCAAGTTCCATGTCTACGCATAGTTCATTTTACCATAATTAGGTAATAATGAAGATTATCGTGTTTTTAAATTATATTTAATTAACTAGAAAGTGTTGTAGCTGCAAATAATACATTTGCAGCATTTTTTTATTTTGTAGTTTAGATGGGGAATAACTTGAGCTCCTAGAAACAGAGTGCCTTTTATAGTTTCACAATTAAAAGCACTGTAACGAAATACAATTTTGTGTAAGAGTAGCATTTCACATTTTGGAATAATATGTTTTGTTACAATGCAACCCCTAGTGAAGGGACTCGGGGATTCGTGTATACACCCATTCACAGCTCTGAAAAAAGAACGAATTAACGGTACTACCAGAAATGTTTGTTTATATCCTATTATTTGAAGTTTTCCAATTGGTAATTAGCCATAGAAGCAAGTCTGAGTGGCAAATGAATAATATCCTGTACTGCTAGGGTAATGCCATAAAGGCATTTTTATAATGCAAATATGCCAAAATAGGTTTGCAGATATATTAAGTTAAAACATTGCCTTTCACAGATAGCATCGATATTAACGTTGATAATGAGATATGTCAGGTGATACTGATGCAGTCTGTTTAACATGCTTTCTTCAGCATCGAGTTACTCTCAAAGTAGTTTGAGACAAGAGCAACACGGACATCTTAGTTCACTTGACAAGATCATAATTCATTTATGACATTTAGTAAGATTTGTAGATATCTTAGGATTCATCTTAAACGTACTGAAATCTGAAGTCTGGATTGTCTCCGTTTTGGTATGCCACAATAAGCCTACCCACACCAGAAACGGTACACTTAATGAAATGTAGAAAAGAGGTTTACGTGTAATAAACTGTGGTGACTATGAAAATAAATCTGAAACTAAAAATTCAAAACTGTCATAAAACTTCAAGGCAAGGTTTGAAAAGTCTGAATTGTAGCGAAATGAGAGCACGGTTCCTTTTTATTCGACGCCCTGTGCATTCACATGACTTCTATTGTATCTACTGTGTCTAAGGCTGAACTAATTAATTTGCAATTAGTATATAATTACAGGCCAGCTACTAATTCTAATTTGCCAAGTTATTTACGCGTAAATTGTTCGTGTCACAGAAACTTTGGGCTAATAGCAGCGATCACATTGTTTACTGTATTCTTTACTTTTCTGAGCAACAAGTGTTTTTAAAGGAGCCGCCCAATGAATGATGTCTATGTCTCAAAACTCAAGAAGACATCATTAAAATAAAACACGGAACGTTCTAGAATACGGATTGTTGGTGATTGCTAGTGATGCAGGCCTGGTAAAGGGATCTGTTTGTTTCTCTTTAATAGACGGACCCTTTAAATTCAGTCATATTCATTTATGTTATGGCCTGTCATGTTATTTATTTTGTATTATGGTCTGTTTTGTTACATTACATTACTTTATTGGCATTTTGAATTAAACATATGCTAATAAATGATTTCTTGCTGCCACTGGATGGCACCTTGTACATAAGGTTCTCGTGAAGGGGAAGTTCAAAGCATCTTGGGGCAGATTTACAAGCCCCTTGCGCCACTTTTGCGTCACTTTTCCCATGTTAAAAATGACGCAAAAGTGGCGCAAGGGCCTTGTAAATAAGCCCCCTAGTATTTGAGAATAAGCTGAATCGGACATGCATTTTGCTAAAGCCAATATAAGCACAATATGTACATGCCACCAGTAGCGGCCCGTGGAGGGAGTTCCGTGGGGCGGTGAGGCGGGGCGGGGGGTAGTAAACACCGGAATATGGATGAACGGAGGTAAGTAAACAATTTAATAAATTAAACGAATTTCGTTGCGTGCGCTGCATCGCAAAATGCGATGCAGCGCACGCAAGGAAATTCGTTTTATTTATTTAATTGTTTACTTACCTCCGTTCATCCATATTCCGGTGTTTACTACCCCCCGCCCCGCCTCACCGCCCCACGGAACTCCCTCCACTGGCCGCTACTGCATGCCACTATCCCATCTAATGACTTTAGATTTAGACAACTAGGAAACACTCTGCTTTCATCATTTATGACTCAAAAGCAGCTTTTGCTATATAAAAGCCATGCTCTCATAGAACTAGCCATTGTTTGCACAATGGAAAATCTTGAGTCTTATTAATGGCACAATTGTTTGTAAGCACAGTTTTGTGAATATATTAAAACTGTCTTTGGTTCTTACAGCATCTCTGGCATCTTATTGTAGTTTAGTTTCATGACTTCCAGTTGCTCTACAAAATAGTTGCCACTGTTATTAGCATTAGTAATATACATTTGCTAAGATGCAAATGCTCCCATTAAGAAGCTATGGAACAGTAAGCAAGGAAATACCTTCATCAGTCTCTGATATGCTCTAAGCTGTGTGACAATTTATGAATGACAATATAGGAATATTGTACAACTGTAGATAAAAAGATAGTCACCCTAAGTAGGAGAGCGATATAGAAGCACTACTAATGCAGAGCCATACTGACGGAAGGTTGGTCCCGTCCGAGAAGAACAAACAAAACCAGATATTTCTCAGTCATAAGATCCTTGACATCCACTGCGGTGAAGAGACAGGCAGGCTGTACACAGCTGTGCATAAGCACCTCAGATGGGCTGATTGTTACAGATGTGTTATTGCCTACCGTGATGATCACAAAATATTCTGCATACCCTACAGCAGTGGTGAACACTTGCGGCATTGACAATTGGGAAGACTTGGGAAACACATCAGCGAGAGAATTGGCAGCTCCAGAATGACATGGCAGACACTGGCTGTATTCGGATGCCTACGGCTGAAGAGTGTCCTGCCAGAAAAAATAATTGAGTCAAAAAAAATGTAAAAGACTCCCCGGCACCCAATCTCCCATGTAAACACAGCAGAGTAAATGTGTTCTTCCACAAAATGAATAATTCAGTGATTCTGAACATGGTGTGAAAATGAGGTGTATATTAACTGCTGGAAGAGAGAGAGGGAAGAGTGTCGTATGGAGTGTTGAAGGAATGTGTGTTGTCTGGTGAACGCGCCTGGTGCTACAATTGCAAGAGAAGGGCGGGCAATATTGAAATCGCACTGGAATCTTTTGAGAATGAAAGGGTGTATGTGTGTACATATGCATTTCACCTGAGGTACAGCATTGTGGCAGAATATATGTTTGAATATTGCAAATGAGCCTTTGTTCAGGATTGTCATCCTGTGAGGAACTCCTCCCTAGCAGATGTAGAGAAGTAAATATTCTTGGAGTTTAGCATGGCAACCTTTTAATCAGACAGATCACTACTTTTATACAAAATGATCTGCATCCTGTTTTGCATCTCAGTTCCATATATTTACTTTAATATGTTGCATTTTGTCTCCATTTCATTTCAAAGAAATTGATGCAGGATAGGGTTAAGAAATTTAAATCATGATCCAGTTTAACAAAGTCAAGTCAAATGAAGGAGGCAGTTGCATATTATAATTATGTCTAATTACAGAACTGGCACATGCTCACTATTAATATCTAACTGCAGCCAAGATACAGTAATACATCATACATAAATATGAGTCAACCGAGAGAAAGGTAGAGCAGATCTGCTGTAAATTTACCCGGACCAATTGAGATTAGGTCTCCATTAAAAGGTTCCATGACTATAAACCTTCAAAATTTTAAATTGTGTTTTATGCACATATACATCTGCCTTCATTGAGGGAATACAGGACCTAATTTGCAAACAGATATTTCCCAATTGAATTCCTTCCTAATATTCATTTGAATGTTTTTCAGTAAGCAGCGGAGATATCACAAATTTGTAGCATTCTGTTTTGCAAGAAGATAAGAGGGATAAGCCGGATGGTGTGATTGTCCACAAGTTTGCTTAATGCTATCATAAAAGAGAATTTGTTATGATTAATTATTTTGAAGAAAAATATAGGCAGATGTTAGAGTGGTAATTATGTGGATAAAAAGCCTTGTAGCCAAATATCACACAAATAAACCTGGATGATTTCACCTCTTGCAAGAAATAAAGATCATATTTTTTCTGTCCTGGAAGCGAAGTTTTATACTGTAGGCCAGGAATACAGCTGTACTCTGATGTACAGAAGCAGAATTATGTCCACATTTCTAATACTAGTCTAGTTTGAATACATAAACATAAAGTAGGTTTGATTTTCAGTACAGGTTTTATGAGTCCTTGGAAACTCTATGTAACAGGTGTCTGGCTCATTAATGAATCAGTACCTCAGTGCTCTTCTAACATTTAGCTTTCCCAGTTTTGTCATTGTCCTTGTTTGTTTTGCTTTCATGCACAGAAAGATGTTAAATTTAATGGTCCATGGGGTACTTGGACATCAGAACAAGCACATCATCCCATTCCAGCACACAATGTGTGTATTTCGAGGTTTTTCTTCATTTGAAGCCTACCGTTGTTAATGCAGCAGACACAAATATTTGCCATTCTATAAAAGCATGTGACATGAAAGCATGAGTGCAATTTATTGTGTTATTCTAAAAAGTAAAGAGAATATTGGACATTTTATAAATAGAAACGCATTTATTTGTAAAAGGAATTTTGCTGCTGATTAAATGTTATTAATTCCTTTCTCATTCTTATATGAACTCTCCTTTGCAAAGTATTTTCAAGAGTAACATAAAATGGCTACATAGACAATGGAGATTGGTGTGGATACTCAGGTGTGGATAGCAAACCTAAGCACATTTTTTTGTCAAGGTTGAAAATTATTCAAGGATTATGTTTTCTTTATACATATCTAATGAACACTTACATACATGGTGCCAACTGATTAGAGTTTGGGAGAGTGGTCTGAAGTCAGGGTAAATGAGTAGAAGCATATGACATTTCATTATTAGTGGGCTGACTGCTGAGTTTATTTTAATGGACAGTGACATCACTAATGGATATTTATTCCTTTTTCAAGTACCTTAAATGCATTAATGTGAAACAGTCATGACAAAACATCAAGCCAATGTCATGATTAGTTCTTCTGGGATAATGCATGTGAATAAACCAAAGCTACTTGTTCAGGATTTTGATAATGAACATCATCAAATGATATGAGGATGTAGGTAGAAATCTAGGGGCCGATTCACTGAACTAATCTGAGATAAAATCCTAAACTTACTACTTTTGGTATTCACAGAAGGCATTTAGTAGTAGTAAAGTTAGGACTCCTAACTTTACTACTACTAAATGCCTTTTGTGAATACCGAAAGTCGTAAAGTTAGGATTTTGTCTCAGTTTAGTAGTAGTAAAGTTAGGAGTCCTATCTTTACTACTACTAAATTCCTTCTGTGAATACCAAAGGTAGCAAGTTTAGGATTTTATCTCAGATTAGTTCAGTGAATCGGCCCCCTAGTCTTTTCCTCAAATAAATGTATTTGTGCCTCCCAGTGCCCAGAGAAATTACCTGGCAAATTCTGTTCTCAAGTTGTACCACTTTCAAAGAGAAATATCCTATAAACATACCTTTGGCTATATCTATGTAATGTAGCTGCTCTTAATTGTATGAAATTGCCTCTAATCATAAGTTTAGCAGGAGATATTTTGTTCCTGAAAGTTAGATTGTTATACTCTGATACCAACCTTTATTTTCATGATAATGGTTAAGTAAAGATCTCCCAACAACCCACTTCGAGAAAAACAATTATTTGCATCAATCACAATTTAAAGAGCACCAGATATACTTTAAATTACCCTCTCAAAACCAGAAGCCAGCTCTTTAAGTATCATATTTAGTATCTAATAGCGTCCTTGATATTACTGTATATCAAAAACAATATGTTCTACTACGGTTCTCAATTAAATGAACAATTATACATTTCAATAATTGCAAGTAGACCCTTCCATCTCCCAACTCTGTTTATTAAAGACTCCTTGAACAGTTACTTCAAGAAATCTAGCAGAATTTAGCATACACATATTTAAACTGGCCGTGCATGAGTTCATAAGTGAGCCCTTTATATAACAAGAATCTTTGCTAATTAAGCATTTTGAAGTTTTGGAAGGAAAGCAAGGAGTAGATACACGTAGCTCTGCTGTCAGAAAAAACAGAACAGCAGATGTTCCTATTGGATACACTTTCCAATCCAACCTCCCAATTATCACGTTTTGATATTTTTCACTGACCTTTGACTGTTGTTTCCTTTTCTAAGTAGCCATAATATATTTGTTTCAACACCTACAACATTCATCTGTGACCCATAGGCGGCATTCAGACCAAATTCTAGCCATGCACAGGTGCTCTGGATACTCCAAAAATCAAAATAAAACACTGCCTTATTTAGAATTTGGCAGCCAGTATTCAACCTCACAAACTGGCGGATGTCCCATTTGCGTATTACAAGTACATTATAGCCTGTTAAGCTTGTAATACAATCAAACAGGATATCTGTCACATTTTAACACAAGGGAGTATGCCTACTGCAAAACTCTAAATAAGATCCCTAGTTCTCCCCAAGGGTTCTCTGTATCTATTTATCCACTACTGGCCTTAACAAACCCATGATATTATACACAGTCATTGAAAAAAGTGTTTGAACATTTCATAAAATTAATGTAATCATTTCATAAAATTCGTAATGACTTTCACTGGATACTAATATTTTATGTTGTCCTGTTCTACTACTGGGTGGGAAACGTCAGATGTGAATTATTTGCATGTTGATCCACTCAGTAATGGTAACAAAGAAGTGTTTATAACATCGATACTAGAGTTATTTTACTATACAAAGCCACCATCATTTTCATTCTCAAGCCTTAGACATTTTCATTTTCATGCCAGATTCAATGATTTATGTTAAGCCAAACCTTGAGAAACGTCATATGCTTCCTTTAGACTTCCTGGGCTGTTACAAGCTACTTATTTTGAAATGGATTCAAACAGTAGTTTCCGTAAATCGCTTAGAAAAACCCATAGAAAAATGCAGCCATGAAAGATTTAGGTAAAATTAATAAAGCCATACATTTACTTTATAAACACTTGAAATGTGAAAATGGTGACGTTGCACATATATAATGTAGACTAGGACTGCAATAATGAAGCATTTGTATACTGTGGAAAGTAGTGGGTGTTCTCGTAGTTTTCGCATTGAAAACAGGGTCTTCAAATCAGGTCTTTACTTCAAGTAAAGACCATTCAACCCCACTCATAGCAATGGCTAATCCATGGATGTATTTCTTAGCAATATGGAGTTGGTCTGATAGTAAAATTCAAAATTTCTCCATGGCAGACTTGCCTAGTCCCCTCTTCCCCCATCTCTTTGAACATCAGTCAACACTAGTACTAAGCTCCAGATGAATTTGCAAATGGGTCATTGTAGGTTATGACATTTTGAGCATTTGAGCACCCAAAAAAAGTTGCACGATTTTGGCTCACAAAACTGTAAACAAGTGCTTTAATCATGACCAGAACACAGCAAAATAACAGGCAAGATTTTTCGAAAGAACCTGGAGACAGATGTATTATCCAGTTTTCAAACCAAATATCTGTTGGCTAAGAACATACTGTAACTGATAGTATGTTGCAAATTTCCATTTGGCATAGGATCATTTTGCAAAACCTCATAAGTAGCCCTTCTGAATTCTTTTTTAAATAATTTGTTTATTGACATTTTCACAAGTTACAATAAACACATGCTTCAATGTGCCAACTGGGTTACATGGTTTGGGATTCGTGCATACCTCTCTTTACAATTAGAACCAAACAACAAGAAAAAACAGTCGAAACTGGTCAGCATGTCAATATCAATGCAATCTAGGTAAACAATACACTGCTATAGGGAGGACCACCATCATAATGATAATAATGCAGGATGTCCCAACATATTAGTACTGACAAATCCTACTAAAAAACCCATGTACCACAGTTTAAAAAAAAAAAAAAGACGTCCACAAGCTATCCCCACCTATTCCACGGAGTCGTTTCTGTTCTAAGCAAGCCCCACACCACTTCCTATGTTCTTCACACTTCTCTATATATTTTGATAATCAAGGCCAGTGTGTTAACGCTATACACCATGTCTGAACAGGGGGCAGCAGTCTCCTGAGCCCTTCTGAATTCTTAATGAATGTTTGAACAGCTGTGTCACTAAGTCTAAAGTTATTATACTTGTACACCATGTGTGACTTGTTTTATTTTGTAACCCACAATCTTTACATTTTTATAACAATACTCATGCATGTTTTTCATCACCCATCCCACCTTCTCTTAGTGCCCCTTAATCATTTTCAAATCTCTCAGAAGAGAAGTTTAGAGTTGCAGTGGAGAGTAGCAAAGGTTTTGCTTCCCATTTGCTTTTTGACCATGTTTTCTCTAGAAATGTTTCCAATCCTATTTCTTTCATCAGTCCATGATTGAAATCATTAACTTGATTTATTAGTTTCTGACTAAGTCCCAAAATATGTCTACCCATTTCTTGTAATTATATAAAGAGGTCCCAGTAGAAGCTGATGGAAAGGACAAAGACATTGGGGTGGAAGGAGGAAAGGATGTTGTGGGAAAACATGGTGGAAGACATTGGACTCTAAAATAGGTTGAATTTATTTAGCAAAAAGAGAGGAAAGAACAATGATGTGGATTACTGAACTGAGCAACCCATATTAATGGTAAAGATTGTTGCGGAAAATATGGGGAAAATGCTTACCTCCCAACTCTTCTCCAAAGGCCTGAGCTCCCTCAGTGACTTCTCAAGACAAATGGGAGAAGAGGGGTGGATAAGGCCTAGTTAGCCTGAAAGCCTCTTTGCAAGACTCTTTGAGGGGAGGGTGTTGGAAGGTGGATGGGGCACACATGTTGCTCTTGAAAGAAAATGCAATCAAAAAAGTACAGTTGAAAGTAAATGTAAAGCAATTCTGGCATGTTAGTTAAACAGTAATATTAGGGATCAGAAAGAAGAATGTTAGTGGAGATAAAATTGAAAATAATTTCTATAAACGTGAATGGTTTATTAGTAAGATGAAAATCTAATCTAGTGATGAGCTGGTTAAGGAGACAGAAGGAAGGAATTCTCTTCCTGCAGGAAACTTAGTTTACAATAGATAAACTGAAAACCGTGTCGTAATATAACTGTATCCAAGATGTGGATCATGCAATGCCTTGTACTGTTCACACAGGTGAAGCAATAATTATTGGAAAAAAATTCAAGGTGCTGAGGGTTATACAAACAGCAATGGATAACGCATGTTACTGGTTAATACTGAAAATTATGCATTCTGGGTAAGAATTCATATTGGTGAGATACTATGGACCAATTCATTTCGATTGAAGTGTTATAATGAGGTCTGTTTTAGAATGGTGAACAACGTAGTTCCCATTATAACTACAGGTAGTTTTAATGTGGCAGTGACGCCTAGTGATAGGTTTTCAGTATGGGTAACGCAAACAGAGAGGGAAAAAAATGAAGCAATGCACATTGTTTAACCATACAGCGCCTACTTGAAGATTAATATTATTTTCGGGATATGTGGCAACTAAGCCACCCTACTCAAAGGCAGTGCACTTACATGAATCAGCGATATAACAGTTAGGCCAGATTGGATTACTTTATTATTTCAAGATATATGATGCATAGAATTAAAAGTTCTGCCTGCCATGATATCTTGCCATTCTCCAGTAGAAATTGTGGGTGAATTCTCCTTAAGACGTCAATGAGGATTGGTAAAACCTCTTGGCAACTGGGCAAGACTTTACTAGTTGATAATGTCTTTGTTCACCAAATGAAAGAACAGTTACCTTGATAAATATTGATACATGCATACCTATTTTATTAATATTGAAAGCCTTCTTCAGGGAAGTTGTCATAAAATATATTGCTTAAAAAGAGGAAGACAGAGTGTGACGGTATTGATAGACTGGAGTGTGAAGTCAGAAAGGCCCAAGCTATGTGGGATTATAATCTTGCCCTGAGAATATAGCAAAGATAAGAACAGCAACAGGGGCTCTAAAGAAGAACATTTTGAGACCAACCAACTTAATCCAGTGTTACAAAAAATATTTGAGGAGAATAATAAGGTTGGACAACTCCCAGCCTGGCAGACACAGCAAAACATACTCAGAGCCAAAGGAAGAAAACAGTCAATCACATCACTCGAATAATGGAGAAAGACAGTGAGGGTTTTTAAGTTATTACACCAACTTTTATTATGAAATGCTCTTTTCACACAGACAATGCTGTAATAAATTAATCAAATTCAAATGAGCGAATGACAGAAGTAACAGATCAAGAGGTTTGGGAGGAAGTCAGAGTCATATCAAATGTGAAAGTGGTGGGCTTTAATAGTGAGCTATCCAATAGCTTTATGAAAAGCATATCCCCCAAGCTCACAACAGTTTCTAATAACATTCTATTGGATTTCTTACTCCTTGTGTCATTTAGGATTGGGCATATGGTAAATTCCTTAAACCAGATAAAGACCAGGTGCACATCGTATAAGTAAATTAGTCTAAACAATTCAGATTATAAAGAATTTATGATAATTCTTACCAGTAAGCTTAAACCTCTAGTCCAACTAACGTAGAGTAGGAGCAAAGTGGAATTATTCCAGGTCACCTATTGGCTGGAAAAACAGTCTGGTTGAGGCTATTGTGTATGCTGAAACAACCAAATCCCCTTCTATATCTTTAAGTGCTGAACTCAAAATAGGCATTGACCTAGTGAGGTGGGATTTTTATTTTTCACATGTAAGTTTATGGATTTCTCCCCACTGATCACAAGGTTCTTTGAATGACAGGGTCATTTATAGTTTGGTTTTGGAAGGTGAAGCCTTTGGCAGCATTAGAAAGATGCACCATAGAGTGCTTCCCTCATCCCCTTTATTGTTCACTTTTACATAGACCTTCTGGTTTGGGGTGCTCCTGATTTGGTTCGAGGTTTTAAGATTTGGCTTTATGCTGATTGCCCTCTATATGTACCTATAACTAAACATGTGAGGCAGGTGTTAGTTATTATTAAACAATGCTCAAGGGTGTTGACTATAGTATCAATACATCAAAACGAGAAGTGATACTTCTGAACTCCAACAAAGACATGCTGCCAGAATATCTTCTAGGGAGATATCTCTCTAAGTCAGTGCCATATTTAGTGGTTATGCTTAATAATAAGCTGCATAACTTATATATGTTAAAATAATGAATGATTATGAGAAAAATAGAAAAGTAATTTGTGGCCTGGTGTTCGATCCCTTTGGTGGGTTGGATCAATTTAATAGAAATATTTATGCTGCTTATTTCTTTTTCAAACACTCATTGTGTATCTTAATTCACTTTTATTTTCTAAATACAAGCAAATTATCGGGGTTCTTCATTTGGGATGTGAATTCTCAACGTATAAGTGTTCAGTAGCTTATGAGAGCTTTGGATAAAGGTAATTGGACCCTCCCAGAGATGGAGGGCTATAACTGTGCAGTATTTAAAACATTGCTAATCCCTATGATTTAGGAACTGCTCTTTTGTGTGATAATAAACCAGATCACTCTGGAGAATGGCACCTCCTGCATTTTAGTTAAATTTCCAAGCCCAAAGTTTTTTAAAAAAAAGGTTAGATTTTGAGTGGCTAACAGGTCTCTACTCAATTTATACCAGATTGGGGGGAAATTTAAGCATACTCTCCTTCTAGAAAAATGTGAATATCCCCAAAAAGACAGCTGATTCTGGCTTTGGCCCAGAAGAATGGGCAAAGTGAGGGGTTCTGGAATTTAGGCAAATGTAGGAAAGTGGGATCTTGATGTTTTTTTGGCTATTCAAGAGTGTTACAGGATCCCACCATAAAGTTGTTTTTTTATATTTACAGTTAAGAAGTTTTTTTGGCTAGAGTTAGAAAAGGGAGTGTCTCTAAGAATTATAGTTGCTTGAACTCATATTTTTAATGAAGATTGTTGAACCTGACCCTTTTTGCAGTGTTATCCCCAAACTTTTTGCCTTCCTCCTTTGTTTTTATGACTTCGTTTTTGCTGGTTCTTGAACTCTGGGCACTTTACCACTGCTGATCAGTGCTAAGGTGCAAATGCTCCCTGTGAAAACTGTGATTATGATTGGTTATCCATGATTAGCATATTTGATTTACTGATAAGTCCTTAGTAAAGTGCACTGTGTGTGCCCAGGGTCTGTAAATCAAAGGCTACTAGTGGGCCTGCAGCACTGGTTGTGATACCCTCACGAGTAGCTCTGTAAACATGTCTCAGGCCTGCCACTGCAGTGTCTGCAAGTGCAGTTTTAAACTGCCATGTCGACCTGGCAAGTGGGCCCACTTGCCATGCCAAACCTTCCCATTTATTACATGTAAGACACCCATAAGGTAGGCCCAAGGTAGCCCCATGGGCAGGTTGCAGTGTATGTGAAAGCTAGGACATGTATTGGTGTGTTTTACATGTCCTGGTAGTGAAATACTGCTAATTTCATTTTTCACTATTGCAAGGAATATCTCTCCCATAGGTTATCATTGGAGCTGTCTTGTAACACCTTACAAGAGTAACTTTCAATTAAGAAGAGCTAGAGATTTGAAGTTTGGGTTCCTTGAACTCAGGATTTAAAAACACATCTTTCTGTGAGGGTGGTTTTTAAATTTTGTGGTTGAAAATGCCACTTTGAGAGAGTGGGCATTTTCTTGCTTTACCATCCTGAGCCTCTGCCTCCCTTTGGAATACACGTCTGGTTTATACTGACAGTTGGGCTATTTTCGCATTCACTCTAGACAGTCACACAATGGGAGCTGAGGTGTGCCCTGCATATCCTGATTGCCCATCACCAGGCTGATGGGCCTTCCTGAGCTAGAGTGGTAGGAGGAGTTGTCACTGACACCTGAATAGGGATCTGCCTGACCTCACACACTGCTGTCTCCACCCCCCTTTAGTGTGTCTGGAGCCAGGTCAGGACAAGGCAGGATCTGTGCACTACAAAGACTATCCTTTGAAGTATGCCTCCTTCAAAGACCGAAAGGTGTATAAGTATTGGACCAGTAACCTTACATTTTCAGAACACTTCTGGATTAAGAGGAGATTCTCCCAGGAAGAAGAGCTGGAAAAGCTGCAGGAGGAGAACTGCCACTCTGCTTGATGCTATGTTGTGCTGGCCTGCTGCTTCTGTCTTGGTCAGTGGAAGGACTGGACTTTACTTTCTTATCCTGCTTGTCAAGGGTCTCCAAGAGCTTGTGTCTACTTGTCTCCTGTTAATAAGTATCAGGGATACAAAAGACTTATTTCAACACTGCTGGTGCTGCTGGACTCCGCCATCTGTGAGACTTACCCTTGCCTCTCGCCAGTCCAAGGGCCTCAAAAGTGGGTTCTGCTGCTGATCTCTGTAAGATCTGGCATGAACCAATGCAAAGCCTCGCCATGCAGCCTCTCAGACCTGACACTGGATGTTGAAAAGCCCTGCGAATATCGCCATGCAGCCTACCAGAACCAACGCTGGATGACAAGAAGACTCCCAAAGCGACGCATCACCTCCAGTGTGCAGCGCATCGCACCTGTGCAACAAATCTTCATCAACGGAGCACCACAGCTTTGACCCGAGGCTGCGTGTCCAGAAACTGATGCTTTGCTTCCCCTCGCAGTAAAGAATTAACCCAACACTTCTCCTGTGCACAGAAGAACTGACCCCTCCATTCCCCTGGGACTAAGGTATCAACACAACTGTTGTATTTTCTGATGCATCCCTCCTCTGTGGCTGTTTTTCATCTCTGATTTTGCCGCATCAAAGGTACTTTGTGCTAAAATCAATGCATCCATATTCTATGGACAAAACTTGCTTAAACCTTTAAAAAGTGATATGTCTGCTTACGTATGTTGGATTTTTGTTGGTTTGGTTTAGATATAGATTGGTTATTTTTCTAAACTGGTGTGGTGTCCATTTGTAGTGTTTTCACTGTGTTACTGTGTGTTTTATGTACAAATGCTTTACACAATGCCTCTGAGATAATCCTGACTGCTTGTGCCAAGCTACCAAGGGGGTGAGCAGGGGTTATCTTGGGTGTGACCTCCCTTACCCCGACTAGAAGGAAGGGTCCCTACTTGGACAGGGTGCCAACCACTGCCAACTAGAGACCCTCATTTCTAACAAAGATTGTAAGCACTTAATCCATAAGTGGGAGCAGAAGGCTGTAATCTGAATTACTGAAGAATAATGGCTCCATGTACTTGTGAACATGTATAAAATCCTGATTGCTAAAAACCTAGGAAAAATCCAATAACTCTCACTTTACAAGCACTATTACACCCCAGAGACATGCATTAGATGGATGGCAATATTTCTTCAGCCTGCACCATACCATACAAAATTCTTTATTTCTGCAGATTACATAAAAGAGGTACATAATTCAAAAATGCAGAATAAAATAATGAAAAGAAATAGTAAAAACAAGCATCAATATAATTTCTAAAAACAAAATGGAAGATTCAGCAAACAAGGGGAGATACCACTTCTTGGTTCAAAGGTAAACTGTGCCAATTTCATGTTTTTTGCACCATAAAATGCCTCTCCTAATAACTTCCATTAAGATTAATGTTGTGGCATGTCTCTTCCTAATCTGCCAAGCAAACATTAGGAATCTAGAGACAGCAAAAATCTTATGACGTGCCAAATCCGTTTGAAGAATCCTAAAAGCCACCTCATTCTTCGTCGTATCAAGATTCCTACAAATGGGGATCAATCATTTTGATCTTGCCCTTCTATGCGCTGGGCAAAAAAATAGCAAGTGCGGTACAGTTTCTTTCTCGTGTCCACATGAGTGGCAGCACATTTCCTTTGGGTTTAAACACAAAGTGGTAATGTTCCGTATCTAAACTGTATATACTGTTTTTGGCCAAGTTGGGTTCAGTTACATCTAGAAACGTTTACAGCTGATAAGTATCCTTGACTACTAAAAGGAAGTTGTTAAAGTGCCTTGTTCCTGAGTTAAAAAATATTAAACTTCTAAGATTTAAATTGATTTTTTAGTTTCCCTGCACTTATGGTTGGGCGGAGGCCAGTGGGATCAAACCAAAAAGTAGTAAGACCCATCCCCACCAGGGATTTTTTAATACATTTGATCCAAGGGAGATATTCAGCAAGGGGATGTCTGAGGATTTCCTGCAACCCCGATGATAAGGCAATAATTCAGGTGTGGCCCACAAATGTCTCCTAAAGATTAAGGGTCGAAGTTCAATTTTCTGAGATTGGTCTAAGCCGTGTGTCCAACCTCAGCGAAGTCAAGTGAGTACTAGTCATAAGACACCAAAATGTGCCTCATAAAACTGTTTTCAGACAATACCTGAGTTTTTGACTTTTTGTACCCCCAAATCTCAGCACAATTAAGATCTACCACAAGCACCTGAAAGGAATATAACTGGAGGACTGGGGAGACAAAACTACAGTGGGACCCCTTTTGTAGCTTCTGCAGCCCCCCGACATGCTGTTCCAGTTTAAGCCTCTGCGTTGCTATTTGGTGGGTCCAGTCCATCTTTTCATCTAGGGTAATACCCAAATATGAAGTAGGTGGAGCTGTTCAAGGGGAATGCCCTCTAGGGTTCAGCCTGCACAAGGTGTGTTTCCTATTCTGAATTTTGGGATCATATATTATGGAGCGGCCCATGGTTGGAGGAATTCTGGACGCTTGTTCTGGGGTCAGAATTTAACCTGCTATAAAACAGCTCTGATCGGGTAAGTAGCATAATGCCCACAAGAAATACACAGGTTATTTTTAGGGTCTCTTATTGAAATATCTATTACATCTTTACAATAATAAATGATTAATTATTTGATGACTGATTTTACCAAGCACAGCCCTTTATAGAAATACAATTTATGTTAAGCACCTGGCACTTTACCTTCTTCTTCATCAATATTTGCATAAATAGAATGTAGATACCTGCTTTGAGATTAATATGAAATACGTCTTGCACAACTATGAATATACCTCTTTTTTCACAGATTGTAAACAAAAGAGAGATGTCCCATTAGATGACAAAATACCTCCTATCTTTAAAACCCCAAATAATTCCAAATAATGGACCAATGCCAAACTCAACTTCCAGAAAGGAATGCAAGACGTCGCAGTCTGGATTACCAACAGCTGCCTGAAGCTCAACACCGAGAAGACAGAAGTCCTCATTCTCGGAACCACCCCCTCGGCATGGGACAACACCTGGTGGCCGACCACCCTCAGAAGCCCACCTAACCCCTCATACCACGCCAAAAACCTCGGCATAGTACTCGACTCATCACTCACCATGAACCGACAGGTCAACGCAGTCACCTCCAGCTGCTTCAACACACTCTGCATCCTCCGCAAGACCTTCAAATGGATCCCCCCTGAATCAAGGAAGACAGTCACCCACGCACTAATTACCAGCAGACTGGACTATGGAAACGCACTCTACGCCGGTATCAACAAGTCCCTACTCCGCAAACTCCAGACAATACAGAACAACGCTGCCAGACTCGTCCTAGACATCCCCCAGCACGAACGCATTAGCCAACACCTACGAAGACTCCACTGGCTCCCCGTTGAGAAAGAGTCACCTTCAAATTCCTCACTCACGCCTACAAATGCCTACACAACAACGGACCAAAATACCTCAACGACAGAATCAACTTCCACGTACCCAAAAGAAACCTCCGTTCTACCAACCTCGCACTGGCCGAAACCCCGCGCATCCACAGAGCCAGAGCAGGCGGAAAATCCTTCTCTCACATTGCAGCCAAGACCTGGAACGAGCTACCAGCGGACATCAGATGCGCCCCCTCCCTGAACACCTTCAGGAAGACCCTCAAGACCTGGCTCTTCGGCTAAGCAGATCTGATGATCCCCCCCCCCCCCAGCACCTTGAGACCCTCACGGGTGAGTAGCGCGCTTACAATCCCCCCTGATTGATTGATTGATCCTGGTTAGCCAACTTAAGGCTATTGCTATTTTGAATAACATTTTCAATTCTGTCCAGGTCCGTTTCCAGTCCTTGCAGAGGGAAGAATTTTGTTCACTCAACTCATGATGATTTAAGGTGGTGACAAGATTTGTGCAGCTTTGGATCACTAATTGTCTCTTCATTTGCCAAGGTTAAAACAAAGTAGAGTCTAACAAAAATTGCTTTGCTGGATTGCATACTATTTATCAGAAAGAAGAAACCATTAGAACCCCCAAACTTCATTCTCATTTTTTAAAGACTCTTTAAGGAGTACACCAGAGATTGGCTGCCTATAAAGAGATAAAGAGGCGATGGAGCAGGTAGCTGGCAGTGTAGAGATTCAGACTATGGATGTACATGAAGATAGAATATTTTCTTGAAAGCAGTGATTTCTATAAGAAGGCTGTGATGTGGGCGAGTGTTTTCCAAGCTCTCAGGGTACTGGAAGTGGTCAGTGTGCAAACAATTATACAGTACATTCTTAAGTTTTATGTTGCCATGTTTTAAGTAGATCTGCTATCAGTAGGGAGACTGCAGTACAGGAGGTATCATCAAAGAAGCCAGTTCCTGAAATCAGATCTGCTGGATCATGCAAGGAGGCTTTCAGATGGGTATAGTGGCTTTATGACTGGCAGAGAGCATGATGTTCATGTAATCAACACTGTATAGTACCATTTCTTGGACAACTTTGAGATCCTGTCCCAGTAGGAAATGTCTACTCCAACAAATTAGTTGTAACTGATTCATGATGTTGCTGGCCATGTTTTAATGGTTTTATGGGATTAAGTCAATTATTCAGAATAAATTCTAATGATTTAGCACTTTTAACAGGTGTAGGGTGCGGTCAAAGATGTTAATTGAATCTGGCTATTTTTTTACTAGGTTGACGCAATATTTGGGCAAATTGAGTAGGAATCTGTATTCATATGCTTGCACTTCAGACGGTTAATGGTCATCAAGGCTTTTATATTGTCAAGAGGTAGTGCAAATAGAACGATAACCACTGGAGTAAAAACATTTAGAAAAAAGGAGATGTCATCTTCATATTGGTGCTACAAAATTCCAGCCTCTTTGCTTTTGTCACCCAGTGGTTTAAGGTGTATAATAAAGAGTACAGGAGCTAAAGCAGCTCCCTGAATTACTCTGTATAGTACACGAGTAGGTTTGAAAAAACTGTTGCCAATTGTGATCATCTGTGAACAATTAGTTATCTAGGATTTAAATCAGTCTAGTGTCTTGCCTTCAAACCCCATGCATTACTTTAGTTTACGAATAATGATATCAGAGTTGAAGGTCTCAAACACCACCAAAAGTCTTAATAGTATAAGTAGCAATCTCCATTGTCTAGAATTGAGCGGGTGTCAATAATTTGCAAGATAGTGATTTTGGTACAATAATCAGCGCTTAAGCAAAAATTGAAATCATTCATGCAGCATAAATACATTGCGACCAAAAGGGTGGACCTGAAACATGTCAAAATGTGTTGAAATTATCCAGGTCAATAGAGCGAATTTTTAAGAGAGCCATTACTTTACCCACTTAAACAACCTGGGAACAAGATATAAAATACAATTGTTTTTTGCTAAGTTTGCTGTTAAAGGGTCAGGGTTGGAGGGACTGAGTTTGGAAATGGTGCAGAGAAGTTGCGTCTTTGAAATCTCCTTGGGAAAAAAAACAAGTTATGTGCAGATTGTTTGCTCAGGATTAGATATGGAAAGATGGAAATGCTTTGGAAAAATATTATCAATGCAGAAGGTATATTTGTCACATGTCTGTTCTTTTCCTACTATTTTGAAACTGTGTGATTAATTAGTGAATGCTTTAACAATCTTAAAATGCTTCATGGGCCTATTTCTTTCTACCAATTCAATTTGTGGATTGATGGATAAAGAATAGTCTTCAAAAATATGTTTCTTTTATGATCTAGCAACACGAAGATGTTTCAGATTTAACTTAAAAGGGTTTTGCCTCCAATAGTATACATTAACTTGGAGTCTTTTTTTATCATTATGGGGATAATTTATATCATGGTAGATGGAGTTTACTTTGTCAGGTTGATGAAGTATATTACTCCGATGCCCTGATGGAGTAACCACCTGCCAAATTTAAAAATGGCCGCCAAGCCGACACAGATTGACAAACAGCTTTGCCATTCTGAAGCGGGATTTTCTTTTTGAAAATAAAAAAAATGCTCCCCTCACCATGAGAGTTATCGCCCATAGCAAGGGGGGCATTAGATATTTTTTCACTTCCCCTTACCGCAGGGATTCCTGGCAGTTACGGGCAGTGAAAACTG
The DNA here is from genome assembly GCA_963921515.1 of Calotriton arnoldi. NCBI lineage: Eukaryota > Metazoa > Chordata > Amphibia > Caudata > Salamandridae > Calotriton > Calotriton arnoldi. The sequence continues at coordinate 352,171 of CAWUFW010008976.1, forward strand.
GCCTATAATTCCGCTTATCTAAGTTAGGTGGATGGACATAAAGGTAAGCCTCTGATGGCCCTTACTCCATCTTACGTTAAGTGGGGTGTAACCATTGCTCAGACAGAGCAGTCTCCACCATGGCTACACCAAAGGTCCTTCATATTGGCAGTAAGGATGCTCATTTGCCTTTGTGATTGAGTGTGCTTACCACCAATATATAAATTACAGCCTAAGTTCCTTGGTATACCAAAGAAGCCCACCTCATACTCTTATTTCTTTTGTGTATGAGTGGTGCCGATTCCATAATAATACCAGTCTTTGTTTAATTAAAGTTAGTAACGCTGGTAACATGGTTTTCAGGAAAGAGATGGTGATTAGCATCAAGCAATGCAGCAAATTCTTCCCCTTGTGCCTGTGTATTCTGTCTTAGAAGAGCATATAATAGCTATTACATCTGTATAGTAGGATTTTATCCTCAACTATTACACAATTGTTTCTGTTGATATTGAGGTCCCTTTGATATGTATATGTTTGCGGCATCATTGGATAAAGTCATTTTAATGCAAAATGTCTGAAAACAGGGTGGATGAGGTATCATTACGGCAGCAACATTGTGAGGTGAAATCTTCAAAAATATATACATGCACGATTCTACAACAGTCTGGCTGGCAGTATATAATATGCATTCTAGTTGGTATGCCACATACATCTTTTAGGGAGGCATTAAAAATTAAGGGCCTGATTCCAATGCAGTTAGGAATGGCTCCGACCCTTGGTCAGAGTCATCATAATCACATCGGACCTGCCCGTTCGGATTCCTTTCCGACCAAGCCATTCTGATGGGCTGGGTCGGAAAGGAATCTGACTCGGTTTGAGGGCCCCCAGCAGGGCCCCCATGGGTGCAAGGCCACTGAAAGGCAGCCTAGGAGGCACTGATGGTGCCCCCCGGTACATCCCTGCACCCAGTGGCAGGCACCTTGGGGTGCCTGCCACGGGGTGCAGGGAGGAACTGAACCTCTGCACTTAACGATGTGAGCATGCATTCCGTTTGGAATGCATGCTCCCATTGTTAAGTGTAGGATTGTGACCGAACAGGGTTCGTTCGCATCCTACTTGCAGGTCTGGAACCGATGACAAGAGGTCATTCGGTTCCAGGTCCTGACCGATGTTGGACAGACTCCGGTCCGTCCGACATCGGAATCAGCCCCTAAGTAGTAAGTCAGATGCCACAAGTAAAAATAGTATAGAATTCCTCTAGACCACCACCACTTCACACCCAATTATACCTTCCCTTTCAAAAATATATATATTAATACTCTTCTTGAATAAGTAGATCTGAGATGGAATGAGTCACTTAATTGAGCTACATTTCTATGAGAATCACTAGGTCAATATTCATTAGCATATTATGTCAGCGGTTCCTGTGCTGTATTTGACCACTGAATTACTGTTGGAACAGATACATCATTGCTGTGTTTTGTGAATAAACTCATGATAGACAAATCAAGAGACCTCTATGAAATTCTTATGTTCCACTCTTTTGGTGTAGCAGCGATTGTGGAAGCCAGAATAAGAACGCTTTGAATATTTTGAATTGGTATGTGAGAAAGGAGTCATCGCAGCCTTAGGGATGCATTTAGCCTTAATTAAGGTCCATGAGTTTGTCAGTGACACCTGATACTCCTAGAGATAATTGACAAGTTATTCATTTATTTCTTGGGAAAGAAGAGAAGTGATGGTTTTATGATGACAAAGTAGTTTACTGTAGCTACCCTATAAGTTGGGTTCCATACGTTTTTCAGTGTCCTGCAGGAACCAAGCAACAATATGCAAAGGAACACAATTAGAGATTGAGTGTGAGAACACTTTTGAGGAGAAGGATATGACACAGGAAAGAAGAGTTTGGTAGGAGCAAGCAGTGGGGGGAAAGCTCCTTGGTGGATGAATAGATGGAGGGAAATATCAGATGAGGGAAAAGAGAGAGCTAAAGGAGGTAGAGAAAATACAAAGTAAAGTTACAGTGAGAAACGATAGAGGGTAGGAGATATGGTGAGAGGGTATAGAACTGTAGGAGGACTTACAAGAGGCAATTTGGGACCTCATCACATCTGGACTGAAGAGATGGAAGAAGAACTGTTCTGTTGTTCCTTGGGCCTTGCAATAGAGGCTACACCAACCGCTAGGCTGCACTTGCTGATCCTTGAGCTAGCAAAGAGAGGACTGTGCCTTAGTGCCTGGCTCATGGCAAAGTCACTCTCAAGTCCATCCAAAATAGGTGAACTCCAAGAGTCAGTTGGCTGACTTTCTTTTACAGCACCAGAGCCACAAAAGCTGAAGAAGCCCATTCTGGCCACAATTGCCACTAACGAATGACATGCAGCCCGGGCGACCAATTCCCGATGCTCAAATGTTGCACCCAACCTGACCGGCCATGGGAGAGTCATCAGGGTGCAGCTTGGTCACCCAAGACACACACTAGCCTTCACCAAAGGGAATTGTTCATTTCACCGTGACCAGAGACCAGTAGCCCAGTGGCAACTGAACTTTTGCTGGACCAAAGAGAACTTTGAGTGATATCAACCTGTGTGGTCAAAGTCTCCCTCCTGAACTGCAGTAGACCCTGGAAGACCCCATCGACCTCACGGCATACTTAGCATTTTGCAGCATCTTCAGCATCCTGTTTCCCTTGCATCAGGGCCACCCCATTAAAGCCTATGGTGGTTAGCCCGTAGCGCCTTGAACTGGACTTGAGACTGTTTTGGTATCAAAGTAACTGTCCTGCTACTCCCCATGAGCTGCCTGACCTTCCCCCTGACAGATTTGTTTACCCAAAGTGGGCCAGACTATCCAAACACAACTCTTTAAAAGTTTTACAAAGATTCCAAACTTTGCAGTTTCCAATGCTTGTTCGCATGTTTAAAGGAAAAGTTGTGATTTATAGTTTACTTAAAAAATCATATTTCTGGATTTTGTTGTTTTGGTGTCAAAAATTCCTAAAAATAAGATCTATTTTTATAAACTGATGTTGGATTTCTTTCATGTTGTGTGACATTCTTGTTTCATTGTTTTGATACATCTAAATGCTGTACATTTGTTCCGTTGTTTAAACTTGACTGCTCAAATCCACAGTTACCCAGGGTTGAGCTAAAGTTTAACAAACAAGCCTGGCTGGATCCAAGTCGCTACCTTGCTGTAATCCACGGTGACGTCGCACAACCACACCATCTAATACACCATTTTCCTCACATTGGTGGCTAGCGGTGTCATCCAGAACTTGTGTTTAGCTGTATCAGACAATTAATCAGTAATCACCAAAAATCCACTAAGTCGACACTTAAGAAAACGTTTGAAAAAGTTTGCCAACTTCTGATTACCCAAAACACCTTTTTTTCTGGAGTTTACCAACATTAGAAAAGTTTGAAAAACGTTTGGTAAACCTTTGTGAAGTTACAAAAAAGTTTGGAGGACATGGTTATTGAGTATCCACCTTGCTCATCCTGAGGATCAATGAACTGAGGACACTCTGCAAGGAGATAAAGATCAGCTTGGGCTTCTCTGCCAAGAAGGAGGACCTGGAGAAGGCCTTCACGGCTTGGAAAGAAGCCATGAGAGCCCAAGCACTATTGGAAAGTGACAGGGGAGATGAGAATGATGGCAGAGATGTCTCAAAGAAGAGGATGAGGGGGACAATGACAGCCTGACCACCACTATCTATTTGAGGAGGCCCTTCACATCTGGCAGTGAGAGGGAAGCCAAAAACCTTGATGCCCAGATAAGTATACTTGAGCTCGAAGAAATAAGACTGGTCTTGGAGGAGATTTAATTAGCCATAGAGGAAAAAAGGGCCCAGTTGGGCTTCCATTTCAAAGAAGTGGCAGCAATAAACACAAGGTAATTACAGTGAGTGCCTATGAACCCAGGTTGGCCAAAGGCATTGTTCCTAGGTATGTTGAGTGGGACGACATTGACAAATTACTTGCACACATAAAGGAGGCACTCATCAAGCTGTTAGTTCTTAATCCTAAAGAATACAGGCAAACATTTAGGAAGATTCACAAGGGCGGCTATAAAGATGTGGGTGAACTTTGTGGATACTTCTGTAAAGTCACTGGAGGGCTGGATAAAGGTTAACAGAATGAACATTTATGGGGGCCTCTATAACTTAATGGTAAAAGAGCACACTCACTAACTGTTCCTCAGAGAAGTTGCACCAGCATCTGGTGAATTCAAAGCTTTCTAGTTGCAGAGACCTAGGCAAGATGGCTGATGAGTAGGTACACATTAGGGTGTCCAACACGTCCCATGGAAGTAATCATGAGAAGGGAGACAGGCCCCCATAAAGGGAAGATAGGGGCACAGATATAAAGAAAGAGTTCACCAAAGATCTCCAAAAGATGCCCAATGGGGTAGCCCAGAGCCACATCCAATTCCAAGGATAGTGAGTACCTGGGAGAGAATTCTGACCCTTTGGGGTGTGCTAGGACTGTACGTTGCCAGAGCACAAGAGGAGAGATGCTATGTTCTCCAAAAAGTCACCCACTGGTGACCATCCCAATGGCATTGCTAGTTTAGGGAAGAGGGTTGAAGATGTCCTTGGGAAATGCAAATGGTGTTCAGAGGTGATGTTAGTGTCCCTGTGTGGGGAGTTTTTGCACTGGGTTCTGCCACTGCAATATGCCTGCACTTAATTGCTTTTCTGATCACCCAGTTTTTGAACGTTTTACTGTGGGTGAGTCTCACTACCTGTGTCTCTCCCACAGTAATCAAATGGCAAATGTACAGTGTGTGTTTACCGCCATTGCGCCTGGCGCAATTGGGACTTTGTAGTATTAGGTATTCACCTGGGATAGGCCCCAGAACGGCAATGTACACTATTAGGGAGAGTCAGTGTGCTTTACTATTTTATATATTATGGCACCCCATTATACACAGGGAGGGAACTGCTTTAGTATGTAGTTTCACTTCCCCATGGCCTACAGAGACTACTGACATCTTGAATAGCATTTTAACATGTGTGAGAAAACCAAATATGTAACTTCCAACATGATAACTGTACATCTTATGGATCACCCAGAGTTTTCCTTTTTCCCTGGATCAGCTCAGTAGCTGAGCCCAGGCCTTGTGTCACCCTGCTGTGTCCAGTTAATTAAATTTTCTCCAGCAGCAGGAACAAAGGCCGCCGCCCACAAAAGGAGCAATTAGCAGTACTTCCTAAGGAGGAAAGCAGTGACGTGGAATGAACTTCATCAATCACCCAGCTGTCACACTTTAGCGTGGATGGGCCTGCCCAAGCCTACTAAACAAACTGGAACCAACCCAGAGGGAAATTCTAGTGTGGAAGCTAATGTCAGTGATGTCAGTGAGTGGTGTAGCTGAGACCCCTAGGAGCTGATGTGACCAGTGGCTCCTGGATGATGCCATTTTGGATTGCTCCAGCATGCTGTGCAGGAGGGTTGGGACAGGGGTGGAGAGGTGATGTGGCACCCCCTAGGAATGGCCAGGTGTGCCTTACCTTTGGAACTTTCCCCTCCCCTTTAAAGAGAGGCCCTGTTGACCCCAGGACCAGTGGGTCTCCCCAAGGGCCAGTGACACTGGCACCCTTACATCCCCTGAGGACAAGTTGGGGGAAAGCCCAGGACTCTTCTGCACCCACCAACAAAGCACGAAAGGAGAACTGACCCAGGGAGTCAGGAGGACCAGCTTTTTGAGGACTGTCCTACTTTGGAGGTGAGGAGGGTTGTTGCAACTGCTCATGGTGGATATAACTCCGGACCAGGAGTAAAATAAGCCCTGGATCATCCAAATCGGCCCAACAGGGCCCAAATTATTGCATTCTAAAGTTTGGTGATCTTTGACCTATTTTTCTTCCCTACGAGCGTGTGAGGCTCTGCTGCTGGTTCGATTAATTTTCTCCTGGAGTGGCCTGGGGGACATAGCAAGGAAACTGTGTTGTCTGATTGGGGAGAGGACGTGTGTGGGGCACCCTCCCTATTTTCCCAGCTTGCCCGGGGACCCCATACTCCAGGTAGATTTATGCAAATGTGGTCCAGGACCCCATTCCCAGATCCCCAGCACCGCAAAAATGCAAAAATTGGGGAAGCGCTGTCGTGGTTCCCCGCCAAAGCAGGAGGGGACCAAGACCCCATCCCTGGGCCCTGCGATGGCAGACGGAGGCAGAGAGCACCATCGCACACAGAAGAGCCTTGTCTGTAGGAGAGGCAAGGCAGAAGACTCCTGCTGGCTCCCACTGCCGTAAGCAGGAGTGCTGCCCACGCAGGGAGCTGGCTCAGGCCACTGCCTTTCTTCCAATGGTACTTTCTAGGGCCTCACCCTAAGCTGGGGGGACCCCAAAATTATCACATTTACTGATTTTCAGTGCATTTTCAAACTCACCCATGGCTGGAGCTTTTGCATTACAGCTGAGGGTGTTTCACCCTCTAGTGGCCTTGTGTATGGAAACACCTCAGAAGGCCTCGAAGGCCTACACATGTACAAATGTATAAATGCTCTGTTCAAGTAGTTAAGTCCTCTAGGTGTTGATTGTATGGTTGCAATCAAATGCTTTTTCACTGTAATCCACTCTAGGGGTTAATGCCAAATACATGAAATATAGCATATACTCAGAGTTCATTCCTGATAAATGTTTTATGAGGTTATAATAATGATTGCACGTTTTACTGGTTCAGCCTTATCGCAATAATGACAATTACTTGTGCAGAAGTAATGCGTTTTATGACAAAATAACTGTTGAAACTCACTTGATATGTTTGGGTGACCCCTCAACAGTGATTACAAAATGTCATCTATGGTATGTTCCATCTATCAATGTATATATTTGTAAATTACTGCGTAGTATTTAGTAGTGTGTGTGTGCAATAAATATACTTCTCCTTTTACTAAGGAAAAAGTGCTGACTGGACAATCATTTATTGAGTATTATTATTGCATGCCAGTGATTGGTGATTACTAGCCCACAACACCTCCCTTGAGTGGACCTTGGATTGCTCCGCCTCTGTGCCCTGTGACAGTCAAACGTTACAATAGGGGTGTTTGGTTCCCAATATGGACAATTGCTGATCTATTACTTGTGATGGGCCACACAACTAATATCCCAATTTCCAACATTGAGGAAGTGAAACCCTTGGCCCACTGGCCTCAAAGTATGGATAAATACAGGCAGTGGTGAAGAATCAATGGGGTTTAAGTACAGGTTCTGAGGGATACAGGTGCCAGCATATCCATTGTCATGGCTGAGCTGGTTTCCCCAGACCAAATAATCCCAAATCTAACAATGTTACAAGGTGATATCTCGTATCTCTGCTAGACTCTTAGGGCCTCATTTATGGGTTTTTGGCTTAGGGCAGCGCAGCAAGTGACCTTTTTGTGCTGCCCTAAGTCAAAGTAAAAGGGAAGGAATGCACCGTATTTATCCAATACGGTGCGTTCCTGTCCTTTCCCCCAGTGCTGGCACCATTTCGGCAGAATAGCGCCAACTCAGGCACCTTTTCACCATGGTGCAAAGGTGCCTGTGTTGTCAGCAGGATTGTTTTGTGCAGGAAGGGGCACCTCCCTGTGCAAAAATCCATCCTGGGAGGCTTTTTCCTCTTTCTATGTGTGCTGCAGGATGCAGCACACATGCAAAGAGCAAAAAAACAAGGAGAAATAGAGTTATTTCTCCTTGTTGCGCCTCCCCTGGGAAGGTATAAGAATTTGGCACATCCCAAGGTTTACATGATTTTGTAAATCTGGAGAAGGCTTTAAATCCATGGGTGTTGTATGGGAACACCCACCACAACGCCCATGGAATGCCTCCCTAGTGCAGAGTAGGGCAAGCAGTGATGTGCGCTTCCTTGCCTTATTCCATTACTATGAGGCCATTCAAAGCGATGCAAAATGGATGTGCTTGACCTCATAGATATGATTTTGTAGTTTGTGCCACTGGAGTGTCATAAAAAGTGACCCCCTGGTGGTGCAAGGGGTTCAAAATAGGCCCCGGAGTGGGGAGGAGTTACTGGTCCAAAGAAGGTTATTGTGTCCCCTGCTATCCCAGTGGAGTGTCTACTGGGAAATGACTTTGAGACTTCTCCCTGGGCAGAGGTGGAGAGAAGGACCCATGCAGAAATTCAGAGTCTTCCCAAATCGGTGGGTGTCCACAAGAGCACAAAAGTCCCTGAGGGAAAGTCAAGGGATCATGGAGATTGAAAGAATGTCCCAGGGTTCTAGTATCAAGACAAAGAGCAGGAAGGCTGGTGAACCAAATTCCAAAGGTCCTAAGGCCCAGAAAGAGCCTAACCCTAAAGGGGGAGTCCTGGGGCCTTCAGAAGAGGCTGCTTCCATGCGAAACCTGCCAGAGTTGGGAGAACTCCAAGGAGCAGGGAGGACTTGAGCTAGGGGCAAAAGACTTGTCCCACTTTTGAAGGCTTGGGACAGTTAGCTATCAATCAAGCACCAACATATGTCAGTGGTACCCATAAGGTATACTGGAAGGAGGGTACCATGTATAGTGAGGCAATGGACCCTAAACCATTAGCAATGAGAAGAGTGGTGGTCCCCCAAAAACAGAGAGTTCCTACTTAACCTGACCCATGAAATCCCTTAACTAGACATCTGAAGCAGACCAAGACATGGGAAAGGTTAGTCAACTGTTTCTGTGGTCTCAGATGGCTGCAAGGTAGAGTTCTGTCACTCCTGTGTCACCTGTCAAGCCAGTGGCAAGACAGGGGGAAAGCCAGAGGCTCCCCTCATACCACTTCCTGTGGAAGGAACTCCCTTTGAGAGGGTGGAGGTTGACATTGTTGGTCCTTTAGATCCCACAAACAGCATCTGGAAACAGACTCATCCTGGTGGTAGTTGACCATACCACTGGGTATCCAGAAGCTATCCCTCGTCAGACAGTCACTGCTCCTGAAATACCCAGAGCTGATAAGCTCATTGATAGGTTAGGGGCTGTAAAGTATCTAAGTAATTTTAACCTGAATTCAGGTTATTGACAAATAGCCCTCACACAAGGAGAGGTCTTCTTTTTCTATACCTGATGGCCACATTCAGTTAAAGTGATTCCCTTTGGGTTAAAGAATGTACCTGCCACCTTCCAGAGGTTGCTGAACTGAGTACTTTCAGGTTTGGAGAGTTTCAGTTCAACATATCTGGATGATATTGCTGTATTCAGTTCCACCTGGGAGGATCACTTGGTCTACTTCAAGGAAGTGCTTCAGACCCTGCAACAGGCAGCCATGACTATCAGGGCAAGTAAGTGCCAGACAGGGCACGGTTCTGTTGTGTATTTGGGCAATCAAATAGGTGGAGTCCATGTACAATCCTTTCCACCCAAAATCCAGACAATTCTGACCTGGGAGGCTCCTGAGACCCAAACCCAAGTCAGAGCTTTTCCTGGCCTGAATGGGTACTGTAGAATTGTTGTCAAAGCATATGGTACCATAATGGCATCACTGATAGAACTTACTTCTAAAAAGGAACCCAGAAAAGTTAACTGGGCTGGACAGAAAGTTTGATACCCTTAAGGAAGGTTTTGTGCTCAGTACTTCTCCTAATGGCTAAAAGAGTTTTTTGTCCAAACAAATGCTTCTGAACAGGGCCGGCTTTAGCGTTGGTGGTGCCCAGGAGACAATCTTCGTTAACACCCCCATTCCCAAAATGACCTTCTTCTCAGCGGATTCTCTCACTATGTTCCTCAATTGTGGCCATCATCTCTCCATAGCACCTTCCTCACATTTGTTTAATTATTCTTTATAGAGCTACTCCTTTATAGAGCTACTCATCCTAATGTGAGATGTCAAGAGTGCTTTACATCACACACACGTTTATACAGAAACACTGAATCATGCAAAGCATAAATCAATGTACAGGATATGTTACATAAGACAAAGTCTAGGTGTTACACGTCTTCCCTACTAGTAGGCCTTATAGGTTAAAAGTGCTTGGTCCTGAAAAACACAAACTCAGTATTTAACACAGTGGTTGGGTTTGTCTATACTAATAAGAGTTTATTACTCCCCAAAAGAATCCTCTTTAGAAATCTTAGGATAATTAAATATTGAGAAAAAGTCAATACGTTTTGAAACCTAAGCCTTGCAGTTTGCATGCCACTCTTTGAAGCCAGTTCATAGCTCACTGTGATATATCAGAAGATTGCAACATATGAACTGCAAAGTAAAAAATGGATCTTAGTGACAAAAGCATTACCACTGTGATAGCTATGTAAAAATTATAAATTTGTGATCTGTATGTTATACACTGTGCTTTTCAGCAGACACATTAACACTCGATGCTACTTTATGATGAGTCTATAAAAAAACTGGACAAAACACAGATCTCTCCTGGAAGTACATTAACCACCAGAGTCATCTAGCCATTGTAATTATCTCCTAAACATTACTGGGCACACAAAGATCTCTGCAGGCTGCTCTTGTCTCGCCTAACCTATCTGCTTGTCCTACCCTATCCTGCCTCCTAGACAAGATTCCTTTGCTCAGCTAGTCTTATGGTATGCAATGAACACCACATCTCAGACATACCACACTCTAATGAGATGAAGTCTTTGTGTCTCTGAGACTTCAGAACAGGAGGCAAGCTCTATTTCAAGCCCTTGGAGATCATCCTCAAGCAGGGGACACAGCAAACAGTAAAGTCATTTTCCTTTCCTTGTCAGCAAGTAGCCACTGCAGGCCAACGCCAGACAGCAAAACATTACAGGGGCAGTATTCCTCCTCCGCTTCTCCGGCTCTTGTCCTTGGCAAAGGTTCCTCTTGATTCCCAGAATTGATCTAAAGTTCTGGGATCTGGGCCCAATATTTATACTACAAAATCCTTTGTTCTCTGGTGGCAGAGAAGCCCTGTGCTCCTCCCTCTACTCTAAATGCAGCCCAGGTCTATTCAGCCCAGCCCTGACTCATCAGACTCTCTGGCGCCACTGCACCTCCCCAGCCCCTGACACTCCAAACCCTGACAGTCAGTCCACATCCCAGCAGAGGCACACTGGATGGCTAAGCAAGAAAATACCTACTTTCTAAAAGTGGTATTTTCAAACATAGAATGTAAAAGTCACCCTCACTAAAAGATGCATTTCAACATTCTGAGTTCAGGCATACTAAACTTTATTTTCCTACCTTGTTCCCAGGGGTAGTTAAGCTTGTGAGATATTATAAGTAAACTCCCCATTCAATCCTATGGGAACAGGTAGCCTTGCAATAGTGAAAAACAAAATTGGCAGTATTTCACTATCAGGACATGCCACACACACTAGGGCATGTCCTACCTTTCACATACACTGCACCCTGCCCACAGGGGTACCTTGGGCCTACCTTAAGGGTGACTAACATGTAAGAAAAGAGAAGGTTAGGGCCTGGAAAGTGGGTGCATTTGCCAAGTCGACATGGCAGTTCTAGACTGCCCACAGATACTGTAGGGGCAGATCTGAATCACATTTACAGGCTGCTTATATGGGTGGCACAATCAGTGCTGCAGGCCTACTAGCAGCATTTGATTTACAGGCCCTGGGCATACACAGTGAACTGTACTAGGGACTGACTAGTAAATCAAATATGCCAATCATGGAAACACCAATCCATAACAATAATTTACAAAGGGAGCACTTGCACTTTGGCAATGAACAGCAGTGGCAAAGTGCCCAAAGCATCTAGACCAGCAAAACGGAGTCCAACACACAGCACGAACACAGGAGGTCAAGGCAAACAAATCCAGGGGAAACCAACGCCAATGATGCCAGGTCTAACACAGTGTTTAAAACTTTTCAGAAATGTTAGGGTTAATGCTTAGCACTCTACCATTCAAAGTTGTAATAAGGGATCCAAGGCATGAAAACATCTCTTAAACCACGGAGCAGTGCAGCCCGACATACATTGTACTAAATTAATTTTTGAAAGGTCAAAGCAAGAAGATGGGGCGGAGGGTCACTTATGAGACCAAGTTACCCATTATAGGGCCACTTCTGCCTTTCATTCTTCAGAGGGTGATAACACCTGCTATTTGCAGTATTCCAAAACCACAGTAAATGTGGTACCAAGCAGTGCATAACAAGTTATTACCAGTCCTAGTACTTCAATATTAGCAGACACACCAAATGAAAACAACTTAGCCAATATCCATCCACAACCACAAGATATCAGAAGACAATCTACAGCTTACACTTCCCGATATTCACAACAGAGCAAGGTCTCTTATCCTTTCCTGAGCACAAGTTAAGATGGAGCCATTTAAAAGTTGACAGACCCCATTAAGTATCCTGCTGAAATCAGGCTTCAGAGTTGCGACAGACATTTTCGGTATTATGTTCTTAACTGAGCGCTTGACGTTCTAAACTCCCTGCATAAATATGTTCTACATCACATAAGGGCTGCCTTAAAACTAGGCAGCACAACTTAGCATAGGCACATTAGAGAATACAGTGCAGTGAAATGTCTTTGCACCCCCAATTAAAAATGTTAACCTTTATTTAACCATGCCAAAAGACAGGATGCACAAGTACAACCCATCCTTCTCGTCTTGCATAGAAAAGGGCAGAAGAAATAAAAAGTGTCTCTTAGAAGCCACGAGGAAGCTTGCCGGGCCCGAAGTGCACTCATGTAGCATTGCGTTAGGGTGGCTGCTTATGTAGGGCTTACACCATTCAAAGGTTGCTTGAACTGGTAAGCGAAGGGAGAAGGTAAGATGTGAACATTAGAACAAATGAAGGGGCCCCAAGACCAGTGAGGGGCAGGCCATCTGTGTAAGAGTGGAGCGAAGGCAGAGCAATCTAGCAACAGTGATAGCCATCTGAAACCATGTGAGGACATTTGCCCATCTTTTATTTCCATGACAACTGATGTTGTGGAAATGAAAGATGAAAACAGCGCTTATTTTGGTTAAAGTGCAACTGGTGACTCCGAGCATGGCACCCAGTGTGGCGGCACTAGTCAAACCACCCTAAAGCCGACACTGCCTCTGAACATGGGATTGGGGCAGTGTTGTCCCAACTGAAAAATTTGGGCCAGGATCAACCAGTTGTCTTTATCAGTAGGTGACCACTCCCCAGAGAGCAGCATTTAGAGGAAAACGTTGTGGTCTGGTCCCTGCGAAACCTGAGAACCTACATTTTGGGACTCACTTCAGAGTTCAAACTAACCACAGACTTCTCGGGTGACTTACGCAGATAAAAGGAGAGAACACCAAACTGTTCAGGTGGTCCATTTTCCTACAGGGTTTGGACTTCACAGTGGAACATTGACCTGGGACTTACCATGCAAATGCAGATGGCCTTGCCAGGTTCTTCTACTTAGATAATGAGAACTACCAGAGTATAGGTTATTTGCTTATGAACTTTCATCTGGAGGTGGGTCATGTTAGGAAATGCCTCTTTTTGTATGATCGCCACCAAAGTTTTGGACTGATGCTGCTGGATTTTCAACTCTGAGAGTGCACTGAGGCCTCAGTGCCAGTGTTCCAACACTACAAAGTAAATGTTTAATTGGCTTACACCTAGTTGGTAGAACTTTACTTACTTAAAAGGTTGCTAGTATATGGTACCAGTCTTACCCAGGGCCTGCAGGTTAAAGCCTAAATTGTCGATTTTACTAGAGAAATGATAGTAGCCTGATGGTTGTATTTTAAACCTCTGCTCAGCCCTGGGTAACTGTGGCTTTAAAAAGTCAGGCTTAAAGTAACATGTTTAAAGCATTTAGAACCACACCATATGCTACACCACTTTCCTCACAGGCTTGATGTCATGCATAAGCTTTGGTAGTCATAACAGGATCCTTCACTGATGTTACTTTCTGCTCCATCAAGTAAAACGATCCCAGTCTCCTGTCAAGATGTAGGACATCCCTCTATGTAAATAACCACATATGTGCCTCTTTACATATGTAGATCACACAAGCCAGCTGATGGATCAGCCACTTTGATTCCGTATGGGGTAACCGGACGGCTCCAGTCATTGTGTTGTCATGTAATTGCACCAGTTTCATTCAGGCTTTTTCTATCAATCAAGTTATCAGGTTACTAGGGCTCTTTAGAGGGATATTGCCAAAGATATAAATAAATCATGGAGCTATCATCATCTTTACGACTTAAGTCATGTCTTGCATTTACAATTGTAGATCAGAACACATATAGAATTCCTTAGTTTTTGTTTTCACTGAAGGGGTCAAATTGTCCATAACTATGTCTTCCGGTCCCTGCTGATATAGATACCCAAGTACTTTAAGTGGGTTTGCATCCTTCAAAATGTTTCTCCCTCTATTGATGCCACTGTTATGACTCTGTTTGTCAGTATGATTATGCATTTATATCAATTCATACTATGTTACTAGAACTGGGTAAAGGCAGATAATTATTACATGAGTGCTGACAGTGAGATTTCTGGGTTTGCTAGTGTGATTAAAATATCATTACAATAAAGCAATGCTTTTAGCAAAAAGCCATGTATATCTTGATTCTGACAAATCACTGCAGATAATGACTCCATTACAGGTAGAAACAAAAGAGGTGACTGGGTCAACCCTGTCTAATGTATTGGTTTACTGGGAAGCCTGAGGTAGAAATCTTCTATAGCTTTTTTAAGTGGAGGGAGGGTGCACTATAAATCCAAAGAACTATATCAATGAAATCATGCCATAGTCCCATTTTCTCATTACCCTAAATAAATATTCCCATTCCACTTAATGAAGGTCTTTTTTCAGCATCTAATGAGGCTGCCAGTTTGTCATCAGGGTTATGCGTTTTTTGCCCTCAAAGGTGTAAAAGGGAGCAGAGGTAATTACCAGGTAAACGGTGATGGACAAATCTGTCTTGTGAAGGAGGTATAGGCAGTGGCGGATGCCTCGGAATAGGGGTGGTGGGGCAGGGGGAATGGATTAAAAAAATTAAATAAACTTACCTTCGCCGCCACCTCCATATGCGTCACCTCCTTTCTCATCTCTCTGCATTGGCAGCACGGAAGCACCCAGGCTCCCGGACTCTCCCAGCCAATCACAACGCTGCATGAGCAGCATCGTAATTGGTCTGAGCGACCCATTTGGCCACTCAGGCATTGCCTGGGAGCCTGGGGATTTTCTCCACTAAGCTGTGCAACACAGCCAGGTGGAGTACATGCTAAATGTGCATGAATTTTTGGCCGGCCCAAGAGGGCCTGCCAAACACTCATGTGCACTTAGGGAGGGCAAATCACTCCTCACTCTGACGGCGGTAAGCCCATCCCTGTCCCGCCACAACCTGGCTCCAGTCCTGCACAAGAAAATAAAATGATATATCGTCTTGTTATTATCATTTTATTTTTATTTTTTGCACTGCTCAAATAGCAGTGGGGCGACACTCCTCCCCTTTAGCGGAGGTGCCGCCACTGGGTATAGGAAGTGGCATGCCTCTCTTCAGTTTGTTGTTAGAACCTTGGCGATTAGTTTGATATCAGCATTTATCAGAGAGATTGGCCTGTAGTTGCCTAATAGTAAGGGATCTGTGCCAGGATTCAGAATTAAGGAACCCATAGCCCTATTAAATTTAGGGATAAGCAACCAATATCCTTGCATACTTTGTAATAACCCCAACTGATGTGTCTTTTACAAGGGAAAATACAAAGGAAAGTTAAGGCAGGAAGAGGGGAAGCTGGCCCTCTAGTGCATGAAGCAAAACATGCTGGAGGAATGACAAGAGATTATGATTTTAGAGTGGACTACAGATTACCTTCTGAATTAAAAAATGAAAAATTTAACTGAAAGATAAAAAGGTTTGTTAACAGAATGGATGATGAGTGTATTGGTGTTCAATATAGGAGTATTGAGACACAAAGCCAGGTTAGTGCTCTGACAAAGCAATAAGTGGAGGTTAATCTAAAGCAAGAGGATCGAGAGAACAAGTCACTCTGCAGTAATTTATGAATTACCTGCATACCAGAGCACAGAGAGGATAGATTTCCAGTCCCCAATATTGCTGAAATGCCTTAGGAAGAGCCATATGCTCCCTGACTTCACTGATTCCCTATTCTTGAATAATGGCCATCTAGTACTCTTTCAATCTCCAAAACAAAATGCAAGACCTCCTATTATGTTGTTCAGTTTTCAAGAATATAGAGTCAAAGAGGAAATGTAATTAAAAGGTGATGAGGTAAAGGCATTTACTGTAAATAATAAACAAGAAATTCATCTTTTTTCTAATATGCCCCTAGAAACTACAAAATGAAGATGGGACTTCAAACAACTTCTTACACCTTTTCAAACTGAGGGCGCTCAGTAATGATGGTACAAGTCAAGCTAAAGGTGTTAGTTCTGGGCAAAATATATATTGCCAGTCACAAAAGCACAATACATCTTGTCAGCTCTTTCAAAACCTTTCAAATAGTTCACAAATAAAATGTCCAGAGGTGCCTTATTTGTGACATTTAATGCCCTAACAGGGTCTATGGTTCATATTAAGTGGAACTATCTAAAAAATAAAAAAGGCAGAAAGACATTTGTGAAAGTAGGCACTTAGGTTGCAAGGGATAAAGTGAGAAGGCATTCCTAGTGGAGTGATAATGGTGCCGTGCAAAGTTTCCAACTCTTTACACGTCATATATATACGTCACCAGAATGTTCACAGAGACACATACAATGAACGTGCACTTTGTACATATTTCTTATGTGACACAATGATTAATGAAAACATTGTTGACATTTCTATTAAAGAGTGCATTAATTGTAGAACTTGAGAATTTACTCACAAGTATGTGTTTAGCTTTGTTAATTGAAATATTATTTGCATCTTTAATTTGTAGACATATAATATAGATGACCTAGAGTAAACTATTTGATGTATGTTTAACAAAGTGATAGGCATTAATAGCTAAATGTATATGAATTCTAAAAATCATCCTCACGTTATTGTGCTTTATTGCTAATACATGACTCTGAATCCTAAACGTGTGCTATATTGTTTGAATAACATTTAATGTTTTGAATATTAGTTAAAAACCTGTCTCACATGAGTAGAATGTCATTTCAATTTAAACAACAAAGGTTATGTGATGTTACATCTATGTATATTCAAACATAGTTCTCAGTAATACTTACCTTTGAGTAATTTGATTATTCACTGAATGTCTTACTTGATATGAACTAAGCGTACTAAAGAACTTAACTTTTATATGTTTTATTAAGGACACACATATTAAATGTGCACCATTGAAGTGAATGGTTAACTTAACAGAATCATGTAGGCCTGACTTTCAACATGCTGCATTTAATAAATGACTGTATTCTTGTTTCTCCTAACGTGGCTTTTTTGCAGGTATTCACATACATTTTTAGTTTAGATTAGATACACTTCTGTACTAGAGATAGATATATAGCCTGAGAAGCAGACCTTGACAAAAGCACATGGGAAACCAGAGCCCTAATGAAATAACTATTCTTTCCTGACCTGGGTGTGAGAAGAAGATGTTGTTACCATGTCCAGTGCGGGACCTTTAGACAATGTTACTGTCTGTAATATGTGAACACACATAGACAATAGACTATTTATGATGGTGTGACCAAGGGGGTGTCACCTACGGATTTTATGGATTATAATATACCCTTTACCATGGCTGAGGAAGGAGAACTGTCCCAGACCTCTTAGGAGAAACTCATCCAAAGCTTTGCTGAGATCTTTGTGGACTGCTTTGCGATACTCCCCTTTCTGCAGGCTCTATGCAGAAATTCTCCTTTGACCCCTTGCAGACACTTTCCATGATTCCCCACTTCCCCTTGAATGTACGTTGAGAGGTTAGACCTCTATTCTTCCTTTGGATTCTGCCCTAAGTGTGGCTTAGGCAAACACTTATTTCTGGCCCACGGAAGACTCTTGACCAAGCTTTGAGATGCTAACACTTGTCTTACCCAATTTACCTTGCCTAGCCTCTGTTTCCTAGATGAACTCTTTGATTTCTGAGACTATTAAGATTAACTGAACCATCCTTATCCTTTGGACTGTGCTTGGGATATTTAGATAACTAATGTATAGACCGGAGAACTTAAGATTGTTTTCTGAACATCAGGTACTGGTGTTGTTATTCTGCATCGCCACCACTGAATTGCTTTTCTATTTAATTCTGGTCCACCTCAATTTCTTTAGGAGGCTTGGACTCCCAGCTGTAATACCGTAACTTTATAGCATGGTATTGAGAGTGATTTACTTGAATTTGATTACTAGTTTGACATAAACATTCTTTAACTTGGCTACCGATTCCTGGTCTTCATTATGTAGCCAAATGGGTTGCACTGTATAAGTGAAATTGAAGTTATGAATTACTTACTCCCTCTCCGGTCAGTGCAACTAAATGCATCCATTGGAGGACCAAGAGTAAGTAAAGTGTGGGCCCAGAAAACGCCGGATGAATACCATGGGACAAGGCTGAAAGGGAACTACTGTCAGCAAAGCGTAGAGGTAGCATCGCCCCATAATCAGAGTGGAAGGGGTCATTTGAATGAGCGATAAGAAGTCAGGCAGGAAACAAAAGGCCATTGGGGAATAGGCAAAATTGATGGGGAAAAGGGACATTTATAGAAAAGGGAAGGAGCTGGAATCATAACAGTTGTTTAAAGCCAGGGACCAATGTTAGGAACAGTGAAATATTGTAACATATATTAGAACATTGGAATGTTGGGAGCTCCATTGAAGACAATGGAGTAGCTCTGGGCTTATAATGGCTGGTATAAGCCCAGCACTCCAACATTCCAATGTTTGTCTTTTTGTTTCTCCATTTTTAATTTAGAACATTCTACCCTTAGTGGGTGGAATGTTCTAATAGCCTTATAGCCCTTCTGCCTCAGGCTATACCAGTTGTTAAAGGCCCTCTCCCTCGTTATAGGCCCTCGCCTGCGGCTCGGGCCTATAACTCGGGATCAGGGCCTTTAACAACTGGTATAGCCCTCGGCAGCGGGCTATAAGGCTATAATATTGGCTTTGATAGTATAAGAAAAACAATTATGTTACGGCTACATGAGCTGAACCCAACAAAAATTCTACTATAGGTCATTGATTTTACTCATGAAACACAAGGGAAATTCAAATAACACTGGATAGATAGTTAATTTTTCTCATTACCATCTGCCTCCCATAAAGGCATAGCTGTTTCTGGAAGGACAGGGGTCAATATTGCCATACGTTTTTCTGAGACTGATAAATGACACTTGTATGGAGTACAGTTCAAATTGGCAATAAGCAATACATGTTTACATGTTCGTGATGCCACATATAAGATGATCTGCAGCATGTTTATAAATGTTTTTTGGAGATAACATTTATAGGAGAAGAGATAATACTGGGGTGATTCCACCTGTGTAATGTTAGAGAAGTTAAACTCCTCAAACTTGAAGAAGGGACAAACCAAGCCCAGAACTTTAAAGCAATCTGATACCTTTAAAAAAACAGCTGAGTTTGATGGATTTGAGATGTGAGAAGAGTCTCATTGATTCAGCAGACTACTCTGTAATAGGGAACACTTTTCAAAAAGGATACACTGAAGAGAACAGAAATAGCATCATATGCAATAAAAAACACAAATTCTAAGAAGAAAAATGAATGAGAATAAAATCTTCATTCGAATTAAAAGAGCCTCGTATCTAAACAAGGGACAAGTGTCACTGGGGAAAATTCCAGAACTGAAGCCAAAAAATATGATTTGAAACAGGTATTTGTTAACTCATTCATGGCAGAGCAACAACTGTATGAAGAAGAAGGCTATGCTACAGAAATACATGTATGATCTGCCAGAAAGCGGAAAGATAAAATGGAAACTATCAGTGTGCAAACATTCCATTAGGGGAATCTTATTGAATCATTATCAAAAACTATTATAAGTGTGCCAGATTGTGTCTAATTCCCACATTCCCAGACCGGAATTTCTTGAGGCAAACATATCAATACAAACCGTTATGATGAAGGAAATGGAGGAAGTGATAACCACTCTGTGGCTGGCAATGCATAAAAAGACGATGGCCTGCCTCTGAATTTTTAAAGACAATTTCAAAGGAATTAACTAGTCCGCCGGTTCAGATGTTTAATCATCATCTGTTGGTATGAGTTTACAGCTCTGTATGCACCAATTTCACTCTTGAACGGTGATTTTAAAATTCAGTCAAAAGTAATGGCTCATAGGTTAGCTTTACAAGTAAAAGTACTAGTGCATAATGGCCAAAATGTATTAATCACAAACCAGTGTGTAGCTGCAAACACACACTGCCTGACGGAAGTTGTTAATTTGTTTTCAGTAAAATAAATCTGTTTTAAAAGACCAGCCGCTATAATATCACTAGATGCAGAGGAGCCATTAATCCTCATGGCTTGGGAATGTTTACTGTAAATTCTCAATAAGATGGTGTTACATTCGTTCTCATAAAGTTACTACGGTCTCTGTTTTTCAGGTGGTTTTCAGCACAGGTGACAGTGAACTGACAAGAGCGAGCAGGATGGCTTGAGGTGTCAAAGTCAACTTGCCAGGTGTGACTCATGTCCCCAGTACTTTTTGCCATGTTTATAAAGTCATTGCTCCTCATATAATTTTCAAAGAGCTGCAGATGGGACATGTGCAATGCCATAAAAGATATTTCAGAGTCTGGGCGACACATCAGGTATTTCCATATCTGGGTGACTGATCAGGCAATAAAGTGTCTGAGTGTAAATACCCTCAGCTTTAGAAGAAGGTTGTATGGTTGTTCAAAAGCCGGAGCATGATTCCCATAACAATGATTCATTTATTCAACTTGTTGTTAATTACTCATCCCTGCTACCTTCATAATACTTTTTTTTCAGCAAGATAGATATCATCTTCTCCACAGTTCTAATAAAAGTTTCCAACATATTGTATCAAACATATAAGATCCCACTATTCCATGCTGAATTTATACTGAGAGGTCATAGAAGACAGCTCCCTTGAGCTTCATTGATGATACATTTATGGGAGAAAATCAAAATGACTAATAATAAAAATTTTCTTTCATAAATCAAGGCCTGGGAGGCCATTTGGGACAAGATTAAGAATTAGCATGGTTAGTATCACTTCTCCTATATGCAAAATACCGGTGCTATCAAAAGAAGATCTTCAAGCATGTTCATTGATATGTCTATTAGTGTAAAAACTATCTTCAGAGGAAAAAGATATTTAAAGGAATAGGTCAATGGTGTCAATTATTTACCAAATTTAAGAATAAGCCATTGGAAGTAATATTTGAAAAATTGCAAAGAAGTTGATATCATGATTTTCATGTATCAATGGTCAGAAATCTATGCACTGAAATTTTCATCACTGTGGATCCAAAGTTAGTCTATTGGGAGGCACCTAAGATATAGCAACTGTTACAGACGAGAACCAGAAATCTATATTCATAGGAATGCTATTGGCTCATACTGCAATCACTCAGTAGTGGGAATCACACCAATTACCTCAGTAAATCCAGTGGTTAGATAAAATGGTCAGGATTAGAATATATAGCTCTGTATGCATTGGAAACTGAGAGGTTAGGATAAGACGTTTTATATCACCTGACCACTATGGCTATTTAAGCCTAGGCCTCAGGGCATCTCAGGCTGGGTGTCAAGAGTAAGGGCAAAGAGGAGAAGGGCAATTGCCTATTTGGGCCTGTTCGGGACTGGTTGGGTCTAGTGCCAGAAATGCTGCCCTTTTTTCCATTCACCAGCAAGCACCTTAACGCATCCACATCTACAAACATGTTAACACACTCACAACAGCCACCAAAAACACCACAAACAACACCTATACACCCCTTTACCCAAACTACCACACAAAGGCACCTTCACTCACAAAAAAAACACTCGATCCTACACCACTAACAAATCCACACATCACCAACTCAACCCACATCCACACTATACATAACTAAATCCCTTCCAGACACACACTTCATGCCCATACAAAGCATCAGCTCTACCCTCTACTTAATCCTAACAGACCTCTTTCTGTCACCACCAAACCTATACTCAGCCTTCCATCATTTCAACCACCCTCACCCTCCGCCTCTTTTTACCAAAAAATCCCAACCCTTACATTCCACTGTGCCACACATAATACCTCTTCCAGCGATAAAATCCAGCACAACCACTCTTACATCTTGCCTATCCCCTGTCATACACCACATGCACCTTTTTCCATTGCCGTTCTCTTCTGCATCTTCACAGAGGCCCTGCTGGGGTGGTACTTGATCGCCCAGCATTCTGCTGCTTGAAAAGCATCCACGACTCTCGCAGTGCAGAACACGCGTGGGCATGCCCGGGCAAAGCCTGGGTCAAGTGGAAACCTGTCTGCACCAATCCGCGGCTGATTGTGACTGGGCTACCCTCCTTGGTATCTCATCTAACCACTCCATGAGTGAGTCTTGATGACTACGGCCCCCCTTCAGTGAGTAATCATACAAAGGGGAAAGGTTGTGGAGCCACGTAAGGGCCCTGTGAAAAAAATCTAAATCTACTAAAAGGCATGCCGCTGGAAACTGCCCTTTGACAGAAAATGATAATTGAATCTAGGATGTTGAGGTGCTGCTGACCCAGGGCAAAACACATTTGGAAAGGAAAGGCTCCAAATCTAGGATTACAGTTTAAAAAAAAAAAAAGTTGTCCATAAGCCCGATTAAAGCTATCTCAGTGGCTACCTCAACTGTTCTAGTTTGTGAAACTTAGCGTCTCACTCTGTAGTCCAACCAGCCACCAAAAAAAACAGGCCACCCAGCACAGTCATCTCCAAAATGCCGGCAATCTTTTCTACAGTCAGTAATCATTCCCATTCCTAATACAAGTCCACAAATCTGCCATACCTCAATTTATATGTCAAATGTCCCAAAACTCAAAACCGGTGCTATGGAGTCTTCTGACTCCCTGGTAAATAAAGTATCCCACTGGATTAGACACTGAAGGAAGTGCTTCTCAATAATTCAGTCAGATATTCAAATCACTCTGAGTGTTGGGATGCACTCAAGAAACCAGCATTGGTTACTGGGTTATTAGCCCTTGACGCACGTTCATATCCACCATATGGCTCCTCTATCCAATTCAGGATCCGTGCTGGATTCCAGTCCATAGTTTTGAAGCACAAGCCCCCTATGTCATTTCTGAACCATCCTTCGACATCTAATCAAATTCCCTGTGAGAATTAGAGAGTACAAGGCCCTGATGAACCATTACGCTATTTTCAGCCAGGAGACTCCAACGTGAGTGAAATGGATTGACTAGGGGAGGGGACAACATATAAAGATCCATCTGAAGGCCATGGTGGAGATTTTTTATCTCTTATCTCCATAACTGCAGGGATTACTGACTGTCTGGATACTTCTACCTTAACCACTATTATGAGTACATACACCGAGCCCAAATTGTCCCAACCAGTTCTACTTGAACATTATACTGCACTTATTCATCAACCAATCAGCACAACTCCTAGAGAGCCTACCCAACCTGATTTGGCAATAGACTCTGGCCGATGTCATGAGAGACACTGATCATGGTATTGGTCATCTAAAATTTTTATTTTGGAACATAACTGGTATAAAAGAGAAATTGCAGGATCCAGTTTTTGTGGTCGTTCAATACTGGCTTTGATATATTTATACTGCAAGAATCCTGGGCATTGGAAAAGGTGTTTTGTCAAGGTTATACAAACTATAGTATAGAAGCAGTGCCCTCTAAGGCAGTTCGCCCATAAGGTGGTTTAATATTTTGGGTTCGGATCCTACCAGGGGTTTCCATCACTAGGCTTGACATCAATGGGAATGACATTTTAGGTTTCCATGTAAGGAGCCAGAACAGCTGAAGATTTAATGTGTATAATATATACACATATATAATCCCCCCATTAAGCTTTTGGCCCACCACCTAGCAGAAACAACATATAAAGCTTCCGTAGTAATAGCAGGTGATTTTAATACAACCTTCGAGCCACTGGAAGGTCTATCCACAATCACTGAGGGGGAAGATGAAGCCAAGGGAATCTAGAAACTAGAGGCCCTACGTTTAAGATCTTGGTCCGCAGAGGAGCTCCAAATTTTATCATTGACCCTGTCCCATGGATTGCGGGCCTGTAACAGCAGATTTGATAATGATATTCCATCGGTTTTACTTTTTAAAGAGGGTTTAGCCAGAGCTGTATTGATTATATTTTACTGGATACTGACCTCTGGTACCTAGCGTCAGACTCTGCAATCACCACACAAGAAGATAGTGACCATCATGCTTTGGTCTTGTCATTCAACGACCAAATACTCAAAGCTAGAACAAGCCCAGTTTCCTGCTCTGAATTAACACTGGCAATCTCCAATAATAAGAAGGCAGTCAAATGGTCTAAGATTAGCTATAACATCGAGCTATTTACATAGATATATACCGCATTTAACGACTATTTTGCCTCATTTGACAGCTATGCAAGACATACCTATGAGTAGGCTACATATAGCCTTATACAAAGATTTTCATACACTATGCACTGAAAGCATGATGGCCCACAACCGGTGGGAACAGCAAGCTCCGACATGGCATAATAGCGAGCCCCGCAGAACTAAGCAACAATTAATCAGGGCTATCAAATTAGATGATTGCAATTCGATCAAGCATAACTGAACCTCTTATAAGTCCATCACCTCTTTGTCCAAACAGGCATGGATAGATTCAGGGTAGTTAGCTTTGTTAGACTCTGCAATCACCACGGATCAAAGACTATTCTAGCAGATATTTTCCCATGGTGACATGAAATCTTTTAGCCCCAATGAAGCCTTGCTCCAACCTTTACTTTAGGTCGAGCACTTCACAGGTCTATATGCAGCTCCCCCTCAACCTGCTTCCCATAGGGCACCCAAGATAAAAGATTCACATTGCCCCGGGACTTTTCTTAAATTTTCTCTAGAGGAGACTATCCTGGCTATTAACTCTCTTCGCTATGGCAAAGCACCAGGCCCTGATAAAGTCCCTGGGGATCTATATCGATCGGAACCTACAGTTTGGGGCCTCTACATGAATGCCCTCTCAAATAAAATCATCACTGTTAGCCTCAGAAATAATCTCCATTTATAAGAAGGGAGACAGAAAATCCCCAAGTAATTACAGACCAACCAGCCTGATTGATAACCTGCAAAAGTGTTTCTGCCATCAAATACTATATAGGCTACAAGCCTGGTTGGATGAACAGTTGGTCCTGTCTCCCTTCCAAGGTTTCAACCAAAGGTGAGCACTATTGATCGGGCCTTTCGCCTGAACCTTATAGGATGGAAGTATCTGGGCCTCTCTAAAGACCACATTTACATCACTTTTGTCGACTTGAGGGCCGCGTTTGACCTGGTCCTGAGATGTAAACTGTGGCTCGCCTTATCTGGATTGGGCATTGATCCCTGCTTGTTAAACATCATCAAGAGACTACATGAGGGGAGACTGGGGACTAATGGGGAGCTCACCGAACGCATTCCTACCACACATGCAGTGTGTCAAGGGTGCGTCCTGGCCCTGGCACTGTTTTTGCAATATAGCAATGATCTCGTATGTCACCTGTCAAAATGTATCCATGATTGCTCCAGGATAGTGGGTCTGACAACACCTGCATTAATATTCGCCGATGAAAACCCTATTCCAGATACTGAAATCCTTCACCTGTCCAAAGGCCTGCGAAAATCCCGAGACTGCTTCTCAAGCCCTTTCTGATTACATCGCCCAGTATTTTTCACAAAAAATAGACCTTATCTATGATAAAATCGCCCCCGCCGGGTGTCTACAACTGATTACATCTGTTCCTACTCCACTCGCTCTTACCACTCCACAACTGCTTGATAGTTTTCCTCCTATGTCAAATGAGGTGGCAGCCGCCTTACTCCGCTCGGTTAAATCTGGCTCTCCCCTGGATGTCATCCCAGCAAAAGTCACCTCCTCCCTATATAACGAACTCTCTACACCAATAGGCACCATCCTAAACCTCTCCATGAAAGAAGGACATCTTCCTCGGGTCTGGAAGGCGGCTCAGGTCATCCCTATTAGGAAAAATCCTAAGGCCTCCATGGAAGAACTATCCAATCTCCGTCCCATCTCCCTATTACCTCATCTGAGCAAAGTCCTGGAAAAATATATTAATCAACACCTATCCGCCCATGTCGAAAATCATGGCTGTCTGGACCTCTCTCAATCTGGTTTTAGGCCCAAATACAGCACGGAGTTGGCCCTACTTGAGGTCACGGATAACATCTGAATGACCTTAGACAGCGGCCACTTCACCATTCTTGTGCTGTTGGACCTCTCTGCAGCATTCGACACGGTGTCGCACCCGATTTTGCTTAGGAGACTGACGGAGATTGGACTTAGTGGAACTGCCTTTCAGTGGATGACCAGCTTTCTGTCCGCACGCACTCAGACCGTTAATCTGGGTCCTTTTCGGTCTAAGACAATGGAATTGACCAAGGGTGTGTCCCAGGGCTCTTGTTTGAGCCCTACATTGTTCAACATCTATATCACCCCCCTGGCCAACCTTCTTAGGTCCCATGGATTCCTGCCCATTTCTTATGCTGATGACACCCAGATCCTCTTCTCCTTTAAGAAATCTTGTTCGCTGGCCTTGTCCACCTTTTTGGAAGGAATGACTGCTATTGCAGACTGGATGAAAAGCAATTTTCTACAACTTCACGCAGGAAAAACTGAGATAATGCTCTTTGGAGACGCCCCTCTTCTATGGTCCCCGAATTGGTGGCCGGCAGCTCTCGGCTCTTCCCCATATCCCAAAACCCTAGTCAAAAACCTGGGCATTCGCCTTGATCGAGCTTTGACATTAAAGGAGCATGTTGCCCACACTGCTAGCACCTGCTTCTATGTGTTGGGCTTGTTACAACGAGTCTTTCCTCTCCTGCCAGACTATACTCGAAAAACTCTCATTCAGACCATGGTTATGAGCCGTCTTGATTACTGCAATGCTCTCCTGGTCTCTGCAAATGAGTCATCCCTCAGCAGGTTACAGGTGGTTCAGAATACTGCTGCGCGACTCGTCACAAACTCTCCATTCAAAACCCCTTCCCTCCCCCTGCTACAAAACCTTCACTGGCTTCCAATTCGCAAGCGCATCAAGTTTAAGGTCTGCTGCACAGTCTATAAAGCCATACATAACAAAGGCCCTTCCTATATTTCTAGGAAGTTTAAGCCTTACGCTCCCTCAAGAACTCTTAGGTCAGGCAGCAAATCACTTCTACAAGTCCCCAGGGTTAGGAAAGCAAGACTAGGAGGGAAATCCTTTTCTTACCTCGCACCCCTTTACTGGAACCAGCTGCCTATTCACTTGACGCAATGCCCTGATTACCCGCGCTTCAGGAAACTACTTAAGTCTACTTTGTTTTAACATCTTCTATCAGCTTGCCAGCAGCTTTGCCCAAAGTGCAGAGATACCCCTCAGGGGGTGATTCAGGCGCTCTACAAAACCAATAAATAAATAAATTGCTTTCCCGAACCCCCAAGTGCCTGCAGAATCTGCTGAACAGTTTTACTGAGAACTGTGAATCCAGAGGCCTGGAAGTTAATAACGTCAAAACCAAGATCTTGTCCTTTAACCCACACAAATCACATAAAGGTGATTTTTATATGTGTGGAACTAAACTGCAGCAGGTTAATCAATTTGATTATTTAGGGGTGAAATTTGACAAATCTAGCAATTGGAAAACCCAGTTGTTGAAATCTGAGCTCTCACTGACTCATGGGTCGACTTCAGTCTCCAAACACTATAAAGCCACCACACCAAAAACAGTGTCCCTGGTCGTACAAATTTATAGGGCCAAGGTGCAGTCAGTAGGCTTTTAAGAGGCTGAATTGTGGGTGATGGAGAATCTCAAGGGTCTTACCAGCAAATAAAATTGCTTTTTAGAAACCTTATTTACTTTACCAAGTAGTACACCTACACTCCTGCTGTGTTTTGATATTAGACTCAAACTAATTGGGGACATAGCGAAAACAAGACCATTACTTTTTTTGGTGCATTTGCGTTCCTCCCTCGATTTGGCCACTTGTAGGTCCGCTCTTGAGGAACTGCAACACTCTTCCCTGGCTTAGGTATATCAAGGTGCAGTTTAATATTCTGGGCTTGGGCATGTACTGGTCAGATCCTTCTCAAATTAAACCCAATTCCACGACAATTGTCAGGGAGAAATATTGGACCTACGTGATTGAGTCATATCATCAAAATGTGAAGTCAGGTGGTTTGACAGAAGGGTTTTTGGATTTCATAATTGCCCCCTTAAAGAGCCTTATATGGATGCTTTTGTTCCACTGCTAGCCCGTACCCTGATAATTAAATTTCGACTTGGCACTATGCACGTGAACACATCCACATATAAATAGGAATCAGGTGGCCCCAAAACTCAGAACTGCATGCTTTGCACTAACAGCATAGAGAATGTAGAACATGTATTGTTTTTTTGCCCGCTTTATGCAAAACCTAGGAGATCATGGCTTAAACCGATGTGCATCACTTTGGGTACAAGACATTTTAGTGATGCTTACCAGATTCTAAGATCTGACATCAGTACCTCCAGGGCATTAAGCCTAGATATCTCCTAGCAGTTAGGTACATAAGGAAATAGCTGAATAGCGACGCACACAATGTGACGTGTGAGGCGAGGAGAGACCACAGGACGACATGCGGTAGTTATAGGAGACCGCAGTGCCAGGGGGTGGGGGGAGGGGGTAAGGGGGATGTTTAAGTTTGAGTTTGCGGGTTGGGGGGATACGAAAGCAGACGAGGCATGGAACTGTACAGCAATAATAGAGGCAATTGTAATGCGAGAATCAGAATGTGTTCACATGTTACATGGGTAGTTAGATACTTTGGTGCGATTAACTTACTTACAACAGAGATAGTGTGCACTGTCAGAATTGTGTAAAAGACAATAAAATCTGTTTAAAAAAAAATAAGGAAATAGCTGTGCCTTCAACTGTAACCAATTAGTATGCCCTATGAAGTCGATGTACTTAGGGTTAATCTGGGTAATGCACTACTGGGCTTATGATTTGCCTAATTTTTATAACCCAGAGTGGACTTGATGTTCTATTTTTATTGAAGTAAGATCATTTTTAAAGTGTTATTATTATTAATTATGCTCTTCCAGCATGATAGGATGCCTATTTTTTAAACTTATGACCTACCAGATGCATTTATTACTGTTATGTGTATGACTCAGATGATATAACTTGTTCCGTTGTATCGGTTTGCCTACCTGGTCAAAATATTACCTACATTGGCATGTTCCCCTCAGCTGTTCCTATATTTTTATCATTGCGCCTCATGGATTTTTTTAGCATTTAACTGCTGCTATGCTCAGTATGCACTTTGTTTATGAGTTCAGATTTTAACTTATTTTATGTAAATGCATTTATCTAGTATTTTGTATATATTGGTCTTGCCCCCAAAATAAACATTTATGATGAAGATGAACCCCTTTTCCATAACACATCACCACCCCCTTTACTTTTCAGCTTCTTCTCACCAACAATACTTTACATACAAATATTTCTCAGAGTACAACGACATCATCATCTCCTTTCACTACCAAAAATCAAAACGTAACACACACACCAACATAACAAAATATCACACACACACACTACATCATAATGCTTTCCATCACAATCTAAAAACAAATATTCACTCCCATCCTCCTGACTACAAAAATAATACACACCTTAAACCAACTCTAATAACAAGTTTTCTCACTCCCCCAAACCTAAAACATATATAGCAACACAGCAACTCTCTTTCAACCACCTCTCATCCATTGGACAATATAGAATCTTACAACATGACCCACATGCTGCATCACCACCCCTAACTCATACACTTTAAACCCTAAACAGGCACAAACAAGATAACCAACATGCCACTCTTCACACCTTCACATCTTCATGTCTACTGCACAACAAGGCTACTCTACAAAAACAACACAGCTCACCAACTCACTCTCAATCACCATCTCCACAAACTACACATGCAGACCCATCAAGATGTCTTCTTAGCCTGCTGGAGGAGGAATACGATACAGAAAAGCTACACTATCGCTATCCTCAGACAGCTAATACCAGCACTAAGGACACAGCTGCTACAGGTCCACAAAATACTGATCACCCTTCTACAAAGCAAAGTCACATCATCACCAAAACACTTTCTCTAACCTACCTACTAATAAATTCTCAATCACTCTCTAAAAAACAAGCATCACATCTACGACCTTCTCATTGACACACAACCTGACTTCCTCTTCATGACTGAAATATGGTTGTGAGATGACATGGCTCCGGTGTTGCATGAAGCCGTCCCTCTAGGCTATCAAACTATCACACAAAATCGTATAGGGAAAAGAAGAGGTAGATTAGCTGTTATATTCAAGGAAACATTAAATATCACTAAAGCTGACAACATCTCCATGCAAGGTTTTGAGGCCCTCTTCACCAGATGCACCTCTTTTTCTCCTGTAACTTCCTACTCCTTTACAGACCTCCACCTAGCAATGCAACATTCCCAGATACACTTCTAGACACAGTTTCAAACCTGATAACACTACACTCCACCCTATGCATTCTTGGTGACCTAAACATTTGGTTTGACAAACTCAAAATGCCTCATTCGAAAACTATCATCACTAGTCTAGATTCACTGAACCTACATCAGATCATCCACAAACCCACACACATCACTGGACACATCCTAAATTTCATTTTTGAAAATACAGAACTACCTTTCAAAAGATTACTCCAGTCACATGGTCAGACCTCCATTTGCTTACTTTCCAACATAAAACAACACTAAGCAACACACCTAAAGCAACCTTACATGCATCCACCTATTGACCGTGGAACAAACTCAATTTTGAACACTTAGAAACACATCTAACATCCAATACAGATCTAGGCACAATAAATCAGTATGAGCGGCTACAGGAAGCTTTTGATATCCTAATACCACTAAGGACAACAAAACAGGACAAAAGAAAACAGGCACCTTGGAAAAATACAGAATTAATAGAGATGAAATAGAAAATTAGAAAACTGCAACACACCTGGCTCGAAACAAACACCAATCAAGACAAACTGCACCTACAGAAACTTAACAGGTTATATAAGTAAACAATCAGAAAACCTAAAATTATACTATTCAGACAGAATTCAAAATGCTAAATGTGCACATAAAGAATTCTATAAAATTCTCACAGAATTTCGTTAACCAAATTGCCTAGAAGGAACTCATCCAATTAATCAAAAATTCACAGACAAACTGGCAATTCATTTCACAACCAAAACAGACGCGTTGGACTCCTATTTAAAACAAAGGAAAAGCGCCAGCACCGACCTTTTCCCAAAAAAACTCCAAGAGTAGGCTAACCCAGCCTCTGCATTCCTTCCAACAAACATTTCACAATGAATTTATGGATCTGGTCAAAGCAAGCAGGACCCGTTTAATCCCGACACCTACAGACCAATTGCAAATGGACCTTTCCTGGGCGAACTGATAGAAAGCGCAGCATTCGATCCCAGAAGTCACACTTCTTTGAAGATAATTCCATACTTTCAGACTTCCAAACAGGATTCTGTCCAGGAAGAGGCAAAGAATCTGCCCTCATTGTCATCTGGAATGACCTTAAGAACACAGTTGACCAGAAGTGGGTTTCTGCACTACTTCCTTTGGACCTCTCAGCTGCCTATGACACAGTTGACCATGGCAGTCTAATACAAAGACTCTCCGAAGCCAGCATAGAGGGGACTGCTCTTGACTGGATCACACCCTACCTTCAAAACAGAACAAATGTCATCCATACTCCCCTTTCTCATCCGAACCGTACTTCACTAAAGCAGGGGTCCCTCAAGGCTCTATCATCTCACGAATGCTTTATAACATCTACATGAAGTCATTACCGGCACTAATCAATGAATTTCACCTCACATGCTATAACTATGCAGATCACAAATACTCCTCAAACTGGAAAGCCCCAAAGACATTGGAAACTCACAAATTTTCAGATGCCTCAGAGCATTGATCAGTGGATGACATGGAGACATCTCAAATTGAATGCTTCCAAAATGAAAATACTCATGTGTGGCGATTGGAAAAATTATGACGCACTAGCCACCTGGCCTGATGATCTGGGAACACCGCCTAAAGTATCTAAGGAAGTAAGAAACCTTGGAATTACCATTGACTCCAAGTTATCAATGAATGCCCAAGTGGAAAGATTAGCAAGCGCAAGCTTCATTACTATAAAAACTCTGCGGCGCATCTTCACTCACCTGGGATTTCCACACATGGTCCAGGCTACTATCTCTCTGGTGCTGTCTAAACTCAATTATGCCAATAGCCTCTACCACGGATCATCTTTAACAACTATGATAAGACTACAACGGATTCAGAACTCTGCTGCCAGACTACTCCTACATGTAAAGCCACAAGCCCACATCTTACCTGTCTTGAAGGCCCTTCATTGGTTACTGGTTGCGAGAAGATCCACATTCAAGCTGTTTTGTATCACCCCCAAAGCGATACATCGAACTAGGCCACTCTTCATCAGGAAAAAATCACTAAATACATTCAACAAGGGAACCTCGACTCTAGATTGGCACCTTGCCTCAAAATCACACCATACAAGTAAACAACCATAGGTGACACATTCCTCTCTGTTCAAGCAGCCAAACTATGGAACTCTTTACCCCCAAACATAAGATCTATGGATAACTATCTTATCTTCAGAAGGCTACTCTAGAGTTGGCTCTTCCCTACATAACCACCACACTCAAACACAAATGTACACCATTTCCCTGTGTATATAAGTATTTATTTGGATTATATGTATGTATCTAGATATGTGTATTCCGTTGTATAAATGTGTATAATAATTATGTTTATAAATATATAGATATCAGTTAGGTCTGCTTAACATATGTACATATTACCTATGGTTATATTATTCTATGTTCAGCTTGTATGTAGGTCACTGTTAAAGAAGTACATTTTTATCGTAACTACTATCTACAATTGCTTCACTTGCATTATTAAAAAAATATATATATATAAAACCTAATAAATTACATTAGTGTACAGCAACACTTGAAAGTCTAAGTCTATTAAATACAACTTAAATCTAGTTATATTACTTTCATTATACATTTATACCTTCCATGTACTTATGATTCTTTATATTTATTACTCTACTCCTAATTCAGCATCTCCAATGCATTACCCTATATCTCATCCTATATCCCTCTCAATATATCCTCTACCTCCACTCTTTGACTCATCCCAAACCTCATTCTACTACTCTCTCTGAGACACTACCCTATTTCTCACCCCATACCTCTCTCAATATATTCTCTACCTCTACTCTCTGACTCATTCCAAACCTCATTCTACTACTATGATCCCCAAAATAACCCTTTCTAGACTATTCCCTCCTCTACTGCTTTTTACATCATCTCAAACCTCTTTTCCTATTCAGATCTCCATAACAAGCCTTTCTAAACCCTTCCCTCATTTATCCCTCCTAGGCTTATCCGATACCTCATCTTCCTCCCTAACCCACTTCTAGAGACTCTTCCCCCCTCCATCTCTCCTTTTCACATCCCTAACATTCTCCACGGCTATGCTCTCCAAATTAACACTTTCTAGACCCTTCCCTCTTCTATCACTCCACCATCCTTTTCAATTCATCTAACAGACTCACATGTCCACCGCTCAAATTAATTTTATATTTCCCTATACTAATTCACCACTAATCCTTTTTGGGTTCCGGAGTAGTGTGCTACTCGCCAAAAAACACTTTGACGCCTTGTCAGGGGTAGTAAGTGCTATATAAATGCAATTACAATTACAATAAAGAGTAGGGACGTTTTCATTTGTTAAGCCTTTGAAGCACATACCACTGAGGCTGACATCCAGGTGTGAACCTGTAGTCTCTCCTGTGCAGTAGCAGCCCGTGGTGGGAGTGCTGCGGGGAGGGGCAGGGTGGGGGCTAGTAAACTCCGGCTCACAGCCGACCGGAGTAATGTAAATAAATAAATAAATAAAACGAATTTCATTACGCACGCTGAAACCCATTTGTCGTTTCAGCGCGCGCAATGAAATTCGTTTTATTTATTTACATTACTCCGGTCGGACGTGAACCGGAGTTTACTACCCCCCACCCTGCCCCTACCCCGCCCTGCCTCACCGCCCCGCAGCACTCCCACCACGGGCCGCTACTGCTCCTGTGTCCTGTGTTTTAGGCTATCAAGATTAGAGATTGTCCTGGTGTGATAGACTGCTCGCTACAGGAAGGGCACAACAAAGGAGTGGGCCTTTCAAAGTGAGCAACCCTCAGAACAAAAACTTCAAATCCAGAGACACTAAATCACACTGCCGGTCATGACCAGGACTTAGGACTACTGGCCTCCCAGTCTCCCATGCTGGGAGAGGGGACATCACTCAAGAGGATAAAGAACACTCGCCTGGAGCACCAGATTCTGCCTGACCCAAGACAAGTGAATCATATAAGGTGAAGGAGATTGCTTGGAGGGAGCGAGTTCTCGTGTGTATCCTATAGCATGGATCCCAATGGTGGAGTTTGAAGTTCTGCTCCATTGGGGCTGCACCGCCAATTAAGCTGCCTGCTGATGTGCCAAAGCCTGCAACTCTCTTGCCAGGTGGGGGCAGCAGTGAGTGAAGAAGGGTTACCACCCTTGGTGCAGTGCTGTGAGAGATGGAGTGTCATTACCTGATACAGCACAGTGACCCGAAGAAGGCTGGCACTGTTGCACCAGCATCCTGCACGATGGCAGCTCCCAAGTTGATCTTGGGTGAGCAGTACATGCAGCTTTAAGAGAGCATTTTAGACCAGATTGCTGCGAGTGGGCTGCAGCACATGGCTGTTAGCCTTACCTCACAGCGGCTGACCTGGCAGTTGATTTCCTGCGCTCTTGTTCATCTCACTGGGGAATCTTTGGAGAAAGATGCCTTTGGCTTCTCCATACTGCTTTACCTTCTCCTTCCAAGAATCCTTTAGTAAGGATTTGTGGTTTATATTGTGCCCTTTCGATGATGGCCACCTGGCTATTAGTTTCTATGAGTTATTCTCAATCCAATCTGACTAAGCTCTCTTCCTGTGAGGTATTTCCTGCCTTTGGGGTATAAAAGCCAGCTGTTCTGTTTCTCCTTGTGTCATAATGCTTCTTGCTTCCTGTTGGTGTATTTTATAAAGTAGGCATCAGGCATTTGCTTTATTAAGTAATCACCATCATATACTTTTCACTCCCTCATCCAGTAGCAGCCTCCAACTGAATCACTGCCTCCCATTCCAAACCACCAACATACCTTATCTCATGCAGGCTTTGCACAAGAATCATAAGGCTCTATCACATGTTTCCTTCCTCTTGATCAGTTCCAGCTCCTGGTATTTCCTGTATATCCTGAAGTCTCCTGTTACTTGGAGTCCAGTCTCCTTCCCTTGGGTTTCTACTGTTACCTGGAGCCTTGCTGTAAACTTTAAGTTTTTTTTGCCTTCTGGCTTTTTCCTCCATCTGGGCCTCCATCTACTTAGGCTCCTTCATGTGTTGGCGGCATTGTGGCTTCTGGAAGGGGTAACCCCTACCTCTGGCAGACCAAGACTGTAAAGATCTGGGCTTCTCGACCTGCAGTCAGAGGTTTCTGACTAGGCATCCAGCTCATGACACTCACCATGTTCATGACTCCCACGATTCCCATATGCCAGGTGAAGGCCGCAGTAAAGAGAAAAGGCCATCGCTCTGTATGTGCTGCAGCGAACCTACCTGCATGTCAGGAGGAAGTGGCCACGAAGGAGGAAGAGGGCTGTCACCCTCACCCCATGTGCAGCAGAGAAGGCACAATGGGCTGTGGCGGGTTAAAGCAGTGACTTCAACTCCAAGAGTATCAAAGACCTGCCCCCAGACCCCAAAAGAGACTTACAGCATCAGAGGAGTGCCAAGGATAGTGGACACTGTGACCACAACATCCTGCCATCTGTACACAACAGGGTTGGCAAGGGGCATCTGAGCACTCTGAACCAACACTCCATGAGAGCGGGTAAAACTGACAAACGGGTCTCCAGGCTCTGGGCCAACATGCCCTAATTTAACATGCTCCAGAGAGGGATTCAAGGATCTTACCAAAGAGTCCCCATAGTGCTTCTGAGACTTGAACACCTGAGCGGGTGCTAGCTTGGATGTCACCCCACATGAAAGGGGAACACAATAATATACTTTGCACATGAAATTTCGTAATTTCCCTCTCTGCAGTAACCACTA
Organism: Calotriton arnoldi; assembly: GCA_963921515.1. Taxonomy (NCBI): domain Eukaryota; kingdom Metazoa; phylum Chordata; class Amphibia; order Caudata; family Salamandridae; genus Calotriton; species Calotriton arnoldi. The sequence continues at coordinate 388,417 of CAWUFW010008976.1, forward strand.
TGAATCGCCTGCAGACAGTAGGCACTCCAAAAGGCCCTATGTCTTTGTGCCTAGAATTGGACTAGCAGTACTGGCAATTAACTGGCCTTTGCTGATAGCATAATATGATATCTGTGTCCAAAAGTCCCACAGGGCATTGCTTGCCATCATGTGTTTAGAGCTATGGGCTCAGAGTGTGATCGTAGGGAAGCACTGTGTCCAGTGAAAATGGCAGCTTGAGCTGTCATTGGCCTTTGGAGATGCAATTCACTTCATAAGGATTGCCACAGCACTTGGAGGGCATGCTGGTGACCCTATTGTAGAGGGATTGGTCAAATGTACTGACCGTAATCCCTACGCATGGCCTCCACACTGACAGAAAATTATCAATAGTCCATGTTCAGTGTGTGTTGGGCACAGAGTATAGCTTCCTTTCCCTGCACCTGCCACAATGCTGTCCTGATGCAGCACAAACTTGTCTGACAGACTTTGAGTAAGCAGGTAGTTGTGAAAGTGTTGGGAACTAATGTAAAGAATGTGAGCAAAACAATGTTGGCACCTCCTTATGCATTAGTGAATTTAGTATTATTACAGTGTTTGATTATGGTAGAATTTTGCTTGGCAATGACCTTTGTCTACCTTTACTTAAGTATATGTGGATAAGCTGTACAGGTTGATTAATCAAAATCGGAACTATCAACAGCCTTCTGCACAGTATGAGAAAACCGTTATCATGAAAAGTTAAACGTTCACTACACTGCATTACATGTGGGTAAAGGTGATCATTACATCTACAATACAAGAAATCTGCATGAGGAGCCCTTCAACTCTGGTAGGGACCTGTATCCATTTTTTCCAGGTTCTCTTGCTCTTCCTGTTTTATGATAGAGTTATTTGATGAGTTTTGGCCAATGCAAAAAGAACAATTGATGGACAGAATGTAGAACAATGTCATACAGTCACCCAGTACAGAGATCTGGGCCTAAATCATTAAAGCATTAACAAAATTAATTGAAATGCACCTTCTATACATGGTGGTACCTGTACACTTACAAGCAGTCATCTGGAAATGGCTAAAAATATTTTAAGATGGCCACCAGGCGAGTGTTGCTCATAGCATGAAGGTGGTTGTGGGTCAAACGAGGGCTAGGAGTGAGGGGGGGCTATTTTGAATAAAAATGTGGGATGGGAGAGCCGTGGAGAAAGGGAGGAGTCAGAAGGTGCAGGAAGAGATAGAGAGTGTGAGAAAATAGTCCCTCAGATGCAGTGCACTGCAAAGTCTGACATCAGCAGTGGAAGGACACAAGCAGTGCTTTAAATGGGAAAACATAAGTGCAGGTACTCATTAATATGAGCTAGAGGCGTGGTGAGTGGGCGGGGCTAGGGGCGGGGCTTAGGGCAACATATGATGATACATAATGACTTCTATATCAGTTGCAGCAACTATGAAAAACACATGAGAAATGTGTTTATGTAAACGAAACAGGTTAACTCATTACACAAAATGAAACCCAAAAAGGATGATATGTGAACAGTTCCTCGTTTTGTAATATTTGCTGCTTCTTAATGCCATACTGTTATTTGTTGTTGTTTGGCACAATACTATATACTCTCAAGCGTGCACACACACACACACATGCACACACACACACACACGCACACACGCACACACACACACAAGCAGACGTACATAAGCATTCTACACATTCCCTCTAAAATCTACTGAGTGTCCTGATTCTCTCCCTTTTCTCTCACAGAAAAACAGGCACACACACAAGTCGACAAGCGCACAGACATAAACAAACACTCACAAAAAGTCTCAGGTGGGATTAAAACAATTTTAAACTCCTTACCTCGCATGATTTTCTAAATTGCCGCTGTCCATGTGCTGCCTCCATACCTGTGTTTGCACAAATTCACACAATAGTGTGAATGTGATTAACAGCACAGGGCCTAAATGGGCCCTCCACTGTCAAACACAGTGTGATGGTGAACACAGGGACATCATCATGCAAATGATCCCACGCTGAATAGTTCAACAGCTGCTCTGCTCAGGACTATAGAAGCGCCTTGGCTGTCAGATAGGTTCCAACCATGACAGCCTAGTGCTCACCAGTACTAGCAGCCAGTGAGGAGAGTATCATGAGTATTGGTACTCTGCTCAGCAGTAGAGAAGTGCCGGTACTAACAGGGATAAAAATAAGAAGTGCCGGGACTCAGTATCTGTGAGTACCGGCCCATTTAAAACAATGCCACAGCCCTTTCCCTACGACCAGGCTCTTCCTGTCTCTTGCTGGCTCCGTGCCTTTACATTCACATGTCCTCTCCACTTGCCTCTAATCTTTACCCAGCCTCTAAGCTTCTCTCACTAGTTCTGCTCCTCTTCCTCCCACCTTTTGCTTACTCTCCACAAGTCTTACATTTTCTCCCTGGTTTTTCCGTACTTGTCTCCTGTTCTCCCTCCATGCTGTACTCATCCCCTAAATTTGCCGTATGGAAAATTAAAGTTAAGAAATGCACCAGATTTATGACTTTACAGAAATGTGTGTTAAAATACCATTTCTAAGACTATTCATGATTTCAAAACTCAAATATCTGGTATTTTTATCTGAAAATAAGTGGCAATCCTAACTTAACCTGCCACCTCACTTCTTTACATTCATCCCTACTCCTTCCTTCCACAAAGAGAAGCAGCTCCTGTCCTGAACAAAAAGATGAAAAGAAAACTGGCTTTGGCGAAGGCAGAGGATTTTGTTGGGCTGTCACTTGCTTTAGAACGGCCAGTGCAATCAATATCCTAAATAAGACTGGATTACTTACTGACTGCCCGTCCCAACCCATTTACACACCTGATGGAGAGGGGCGGGGGTGAGGCTAAAGCACTTTCAGCCGAATAGTCGTCGGGCACCTGATCGACAGTGAAGGGTCTGTCTAGACCCTGCCCTGTTAATCACAGCGTGACGCAAGGCAAGCCCTCTTAGACCCCTGCAGTCTCAGGCCATTCACATGGGCGCTGCTGGAATCTCCAGCAGGGACTCTGCAAGAGGCTTGGCGCGCTTACAAGCTCCTGAGAAGCAGAGCGGCATCTACCCTGTGCTAGAGGAGATAAATAACCGGAGCCTGCAGTGCCATCTATTAGGGTACCGGTACTCTCCCTGGCTAATGAGAAGTGCCGGTACTGAGGGCCAGAAAATTCAGAAGTGCTGGTACTCAGTACCGGTGAGTACCGGCCCATTTAAAGCACTGGACACAAGCCATCCAACCAAAGCAGTGAAACCGAAATGCTCCTGTGCGATACAAACACATAAATACGAAGGAAAGTCTTTAAATCAGGATCCCTCAAGTAAGATAGACAACAGAGCTATTCAATTGTGAAGACGTTTCCTGACCCAAAGCCCATTTAAATTCTGAGTAATGTATTGTAAAAACTTGATCCCCAAAAGGCAGTTAATCTGCTTGTAGCTGTGACCAGAAGGGGAAATCACATTTAGTCATCAGCTATTCATTTGCCTTAAGAACTCAGATGCCAATTCACAACGTCACTTATGAGTATATGAAGCAGTTCTCAAGGAGTACAGTTTCACATGTTCATAAATGCCTTTGTGCATGGACACTTCAGTCTTTACCAGAAATTGTGACTGTAAAGCAATTCATGCTGAACAATGCTATTTGGTTTTTTCTGGTTTTGACAAATGGGGCTCAGGGGTTTAATTGTCCCTGCTTCTAAAAATAATAGGCTGTGCAAACGCATACACTTTTATTTACAACAAATCTAATAATTGAATTAGCAGAATGAACAGAGTCAGTTATCATATGTATATTTTCAGATATATAGTAGTTACACGTATGTTTCAGAAGGGGTGGGAGTGGTTTTGTATTAATTGATTGAGATTATTCGGAGTATTAACAGAAAAATGGAAAGCAAAAAAACAGCAACATCTTCCATTTACGGGGAGGGAGAGGCCTTAAGCTAAACATTGCAATTTTAATTGATTTCTCAACCAAGGGGTGAGAGACTTGCCTCAGTACATTGTTGCACACACATGTCTCAGCCAATCAGATAACGAGGGAACGATTGAACAATATGGCGCTTACCAGAATGAAAGTGTCCTGACAAAAGCCACGTCTTATATCTGTGACTTGCTATTAGGTAGAGAACAATATCCAACACATGTTCTGTATGTACTAAAATGTATGTAACAGTGCTTGGAAGTGATGGAAATGAACGACTTGGCTTTTGACCACTCGACTCTGTTCATGGCTTCATATTTCATACGCAAAACATGTGGACGCCTGTTTAATGCAGTCTCCTTTCAACCCTAGTTAGAGGTGCAAACTACTAAAGTGAAAGGGGCACGTACACGTTAACACTGCTGTGAAAAAAAACTCACTTGGCAGCTGGATGAATGTTAAATGGATGTTTGGAGCAAGACGTTTGTAATAAAAAATAGAAACATGAGTACATGATCTGAAGAGGACCACACAAGCTTTAAACAGCGCGTGCCAAAAAGAATACTCCAAGTCAAAATAATCTCCCCTCATAATATTATTTATTGAGGTTTATTGGCTCCGTGATTATACTGCCATTAAAATATCGTGTTATGAGCCTGTTAGATATTGTCACATATTTTCTGTTATATGCCACGTTCCCCTGGGCTTTTATCCAGATCGGTTTCATGAGTCTATCTATATTGTTAAGGACAGAAGGCAAAAACAGTTGCAAAGCAGTCAACTTTCCGTTTAAAAAATCCTCATATGACGGACTGAATGCTTCATGTGCAATAGGCTTTCTCTTTTTAAGCTACAGCCGTCTTTTGTTTGCTTGTATGTCTGTTTTCTCTACTGGGTGTGCAGGAGCTGCCTAATCCGTCTTTTTGTGTGTGCTGTCGCTTGAACAATGAAGGGAAAAACACTAGTATTGCTGGGGAAATGTCCAGTCCAAATTTTAGAACTATTTAAAACCCCGACTTCTTTCCCCAGCAACGTTGACACGTATATTGATCCTTAACTGGTTTTGTTCACGAAATGTGCGCTGTTAGGACTGTTAATTTTAATATTTACACACATTCATTTACACCTAGTCGTTCAACGTTCTATGAATGTAAAATATGTAGCATTTCACTGTAATACTTTTTAAATCTTTGTCATTGTCAGTGAAATTGCTCTCCCACCCTCGCAGCTCCACCATTAAGTGAGGCCTGCCCCTGCACTCTCGAGTGTTGGTGATCGAGGCCCTCCTCCACCCGCAGGTTTCCCTGCGCCTCATCCCTGGTGGTCCAGTGGACCTCTGTCTCCTTCCTCTAACTCTGCTCTTTCACTCGTTTTTCTACCCTTTTTTATCTTTCACCTTTCTGCACTTTTCTGCATCTCTGCTCTTTTGTGCCTTATTTCTGCTCATTTTCCCTTCCTCTCGCTCTGCCCTTTCACTTGTTTTCACTCGTTTTTCTACCCTCTTTTATCTTTCACCTTTCTGCACTTTTCTGCATCTCTGCTCTTTTGTGCCTTATTTCTGCTCATTTTCCCTTCCTCTCGCTCTGCCCTTTCACTAGTTTTCACTCGTTTTTCTACCCTCTTTTATCTTTCACCTTTCTGCATCTCTGCTCTTTTGTGCCTTATTTCTGCCTATTTTCCCTTTTTTCTTTATCCCTTATTTCCTCCCTTTACCTTTCCCCGCCGCTGCTGCCCCCGCGGCCCCTCCCCCCCAGCGCGACCGGCCCAATCCAGCTCCCCTCTCCGCTCCCGCCTCCCAGCTGTCCTGCCCTCCCCGACCCCTACTTAATGGCGGCCACTGCGGGGACAGGCGAGCAAGACCACTGACTCATTGTCAGTGAAATTGCTCTCCCACCCTCGCAGCTCCACCATTAAGTGAGGCCTGCCCCTGCCCCTGCACTCTCGAGTGTTGGTGATCGAGGCCCTCCTCCACCCGCAGGTTTCCTGCGCCTCATCCCTGGTCGTCCAGTGGACCTCTGTCTCCTTCCTCTAACTCTGCTCTTTCACTCGTTTTTCTACCCTTTTTTATCTTTCACCTTTCTGCACTTTTCTGCATCTCTGCTCTTTTGTGCCTTATTTCTGCTCATTTTCCCTTCCTCTCGCTCTGCCCTTTCACTTGTTTTCACTCGTTTTTCTACCCTCTTTTATCTTTCACCTTTCTGCACTTTTCTGCATTTCTGCTCTTTTGTGCCTTATTTCTGCTCATTTTCCCTTCCTCTCGCTCTGCCCTTTCACTAGTTTTCACTCGTTTTTCTACCCTCTTTTATCTTTCACCTTTCTGCATCTCTGCTCTTTTGTGCCTTATTTCTGCCTATTTTCCCTTTTTTCTTTATCCCTTATTTCCTCCCTTTACCTTTCCCCGCCGCTGCTGCCCCGCGGCCCCTCCCCCCCAGCGCGACCGGCCCAATCCAGCTCCCCTCCCCGCTGTCGCCTCCCAGCTGTCCAGCCCTCCCCGACCCCTACTTAATGGCGGCCACTGCGGGGACAGGCAGGCAAGACCACTGACTCATTGTCAGTGAAATTGCTCTCCCACCCTCGCAGCTCCACCATTAAGTGAGGCCTGCCCCTGCCCCTGCACTCTCGAGTGTTGGTGATCGAGGCCCTCCTCCACCCGCAGGTTTCCCTGCGCCTCATCCCTGGTCGTCCAGTGGACCTCTGTCTCCTTCCTCTAACTCTGCTCTTTCACTCGCTTTTTCTACCCTTTTTATCTTTCACCTTTCTGCACTTTTCTGCATCTCTGCTCTTTTGTGCCTTATTTCTGCTCATTTTCCCTTCCTCTCGCTCTGCCCTTTCACTAGTTTTCACTGCGTTTTTCTACCCTCTTTTATCTTTCACCTTTCTGCATCTCTGCTCTTTTGTGCCTTATTTCTGCCTATTTTCCCTTTTTTCTTTATCCTTTATTTCCTCCCTTTACCTTTCCCCGCCGCTGCTGCCCCCACGGCCCCTCCCCCCCAGCACGACCGGCCCAATCCAGCTCCCCTCCCCGCTCCCGCCTCCCAGCTGTCCAGCCCTCCCCGACCCCTACTTAATGGCGGCCGAAGGCGCGTCAAAGGCAAGCCCGTCTGCGCCCGTCCGCGACCAGCGCCAGGAACCCTGGACCTCCGACCCGCCAACGCTACGACCCAGCAGCACTCCACGCACTCAACCCAGGCCGCAACAACAAATGCAAGCTAGCATCACCAGCCGACTCCCATGGACCCTTCAGCTGTCACCGCTGCCGGCACACCTGCAGCACCGCCAAGAACACGGATCCAGCACAACCCGCCCACAAGAACACAACCGAACCGAAGACCCTGCAATGCATCCTCCTCAACGTCCGATCCCTCCACAAACACGCCACAGAAATCTGGGACCTCCTCGACAGCACCACCCCGGACGTAGCGTTCTTCACCGAAACCTGGACCAACACCACCTCGGGACCTGACATCGCCATCGCCATCCCCCAAGGATACAAGATCTCCAGGAAGGACCGCCCCACCCGCCCAGGAGGAGGAATCGCCATCGTCCACAAATCCAGCCTCCGCCAGAGCACACTCCCTGACGAGCCCACAGAACTGATGGAACACCTTCACTTCAAGAAACTGGCCAGCACCACCGCCACCCTCCGAGGAACCCTCATCTACCAACCCCCTGGACCCTGCGGACCCTTCGCCAACTCCATCACGGACATTGTCTCCCCACAGGCCATCGCATGCACCAACTACACCCTGCTGGGAGACCTCAACTTCCACCTCGACAACCAACTGGACCCCAACACCACATCCCTCCTGGACAACCTCTACAACATTGGACTGCGCCAGATCGTGACCGAGCCCACGCACTCAGCAGGACACACCCTCGACCCCTCTTCACTACAGGAAACTCCATCACCTTCAGCCACACCACCGAACTCCCATGGACCGACCATCGTTGCGTCCACTTCACCTTCAGAACACCCACCATCCACAGACACCAGCACCTGCTTCCACGAAGAAACTGGACCAAAATCACCGACGACCAGCTCACCTCCTCACTCAACAACTCCACCCCAACCATCGCGAAAAAGATGACCCCAACACCGCAGCCGGAACCCTGCATAGATGGATCTCGGACAGCACCAACACCATAGCCCCCCTCAAGAAAAACAACAATACCCACGCCAAGAAAGCCAGATGGTTTACCACCGAACTTCGAGAGTCCAGAAGCACATGCCGCCGCCTCGAAAAGGCCTGGAGGAACACCAAATCCACAGAAGCCCACAGACAACTTCAGAGCCGCCACCAACGCCCACCATCAACTCATCAGAGAAACGAGGAAAAAAGCGATTGAAGACAGAATCTCCACCCACCCGCACAACAGCAAGGAACTCTTCAGCATCATCAAGGAGTTCGCCCAACCCACTAGCGAGTCTACCGACATCCCTCCCTCACAAGACCTCTGCGACAAACTCAGCACCTTTCTTCCACCACAAAATCAAGAGCATCTACGACAACTTCGACGAAGACAACCAACACACTGAACCCTCACCAACCACCCCCGACACCTGGAAACCAGCGATTGACGACTGGACAGCCCTCACCACCAAAGACACACTGAAGACAATGAAGTCAATCCACTCAGGGGCCCCCACGGACCCCTGCCCCCACCACATCTTCAACAGAGCTGCCGACACCATCGCACCCATGCTCCGCTACACCATCAACCGCTCCCTGGCGACCGCCTCATGCCCCGACGACTGGAAACACGCCGAGGTCAACCCCCTCCTAAAGAAACCCTCAGCGGACCCCACCGACCTCAAAAACTACAGACCCATCTCCCTGCTCCCGTTCCCAGCGAAAGTCATCGAGAAAGCCATCAACAGCCAACACGCCACATTCATTGAAGAACACAACATCCTCGACTCCTCCCAATCCGGCTTCAGAAAAAACCACAGTACGGAAACCGCCCTCCTCGCCGCAACAGACGACATCCGCACCCTACTGGACAAAGGAGAAACAGTAGCCCTCATCCTCCTCGACCTATCAGCGGCGTTTGACACAGTCTCCCACCGCACCCTAATACGCAGACTTTACGACGCAGGAATCCAGGACAAGGCCCTCGACTGGATACGCTCCTTCCTCTCCGGCAGGACGCAGCGGGTCAGACTCCCCCCTTTCCTCTCGGACCCCACACCTACCACCTGCAGAGTCCCCCAGGGCTCCTCCCTCAGCCCGACGCTCTTCAACGTCTACATGGCTCCACTCGCCCCCATCGCCAGAACCTACGGACTCAACATCGTGTCATACGCAGACGACACCCAGCTCATCCTCTCCCTATCCAACGAGCCCAACACCGCCAGACGCAACTTTCAAGAAGGCATGGAAGCCGTCGCCAAATGGATGAAAAACAGCTGCCTACAACTAAACACCAACAAAACAGAAGTACTCATCATGGGCCCAAACCCCGATGCCTGGAGCGACACCTGGTGGCCCCCCGCCCTCAGAAACCCACTAACCCCCACGGACCACGCACGCAACCTGGGAATCATCCTGGACTCCGAGCTCAAAATGGACCGCCAGATCAACTCTGTCTCGTCTTCCTGCTTCCACACCCTCCGCCTCCTTCGTAAGACTTTCAAATGGATCCCCCTCGAACACCGAAAGACCGTCACTCACGCCCTGGTCACCAGCAGACTCGACTACGGCAACGCACTCTACGCCGGAATAAACAAAAACCTCACCCGCAAGCTACAGAACATCCAGAACGCCGCCGCAAGACTGGTCCTCAACCTGCCAAAACACTGCCACGTCTCCCAGCACCTGCGCACCCTCCACTGGCTCCCTGTCGAGGCGAGAATCACCTTCAAGATGCTCACCCACGCACACAAGGCCCTCCACGGCACCGGACCAGCATACCTTAACAGGCGACTCAAATTCCACGCACCCCAAAGGACCCTACGATCAGCCCAGCTCTCCTACGCCGTGGTCCCCCGCACCAGAAAGACCAGATCGGGAGGCCGCTCCTTCTCCTTCCTCGCGGCCAAAGCATGGAACGCCCTTCCGCTCCACCTCAGACAGACAACATCGCTCCCCATCTTCGCAAGAAACCTCAAAACCTGGCTCTTCGACAGACCCCCTCCTTGATGGATGGAACCTGCACCCCCCCACCCCTAGCGCCTTGAGACCCTTACGGGTGAGTAGTCGCGCTTTAACAAACTCCTGATTGATTGATTGAATCTTCTCTGCCTTTTTCAATCATAGAAGTTATTTTAAATTGTGAAAGGTCTTTTAAATAGAGTGACTTTCATGATGATTTCAGCTGAAAATTAAGCAATGTTCTGCTCTCGTTTATTTCTGCAAATTACCGTCTTGTAGTCTCATAGTGGGATATTTGTGGCATGATTAGAATAAAAAAAGAAAACACGTTCAGAAACATAATCGGATTCGGTACACTGAAAAAGAAAACCTAATTAAATGTAAAATGAAGGAAGAAAAATCCACAAGACTGCCAAACATATTTTGAGCATTTTCGTAGAAATGTTGCAGTTGAATTTATGAATTGAGCATATTTAATCTCCAAGAACCTCAGCACTAACATTCTTTTGGGAATTCTCCTAAATTTCTGAATATTTGCAAAAATTTAAATCCGATGTCTGAGAAAAAAAAAGCGAAGTGTTCTTAAATTATTTTATCCATGTTGGTTGAAGAACAAGGAAAAAAGACCCTACAGTACACAAATGACACTTTTTGGGTAAGATACAGGTATCTTGTAATTATTTTCCTGGCTTATTCATGAGAGTTTTAAAAATTGCCTAAGCATAGTATTTTACACTGGAAAGGAACCTTTCCAGTAGAAAACCAATGCTAGGCTCACTCACACACCCTTGCACTATGGTGCAAAGGCGTGTGTGTGGCACACGGCAGCAACATTTTGCACAGGTGTTAGGAAGAAAGGAGGAGAGAGCCATATCTCTGTAGATATTGCACTCTCCTGCTCCCTCTCTGTCACGCAATGCAGTGCAGCATTCTTGAATGCTGCGTTGTGCTGGCGTGGAAAGGTTTTTCTTTAAATTAACCAGTTCGACCCGTAACTTACAAAGGGGGTCTCCAGTTCAGCACCAGAATCTTCTTCTCTGCAATGGATCTTTGCCACTGTTTTGAATGGAGCATCAATCAAAATCATTTCAATAAACATCATCAGTTTAGTCATTTAGTTCAGTCAATAATGACAGTTTTGGATCAGTTCAAAAGCCTTTATTTATCAATGAGTCTAATGTATAGTTGTGGTCTCTATTCAATTTAGTAAATCAGATAAATCCATTTACAGAAATATCAAGAAAATTCCAGCGTGTTCCATAAAGGAATTACAATAAACTCTAAGAGGATCCTTACCTACCAGAACACATAAAGAGTCCTTCTGGAAAAGAGCAAGATTAAAGGAGCATTGACATGGAATCAGATTGATGTCAAACTTCTCATGAAGAGTTATTCTAGAAAGTCGTCTGTGTCTCTTATCTCAAAACAGCATGAGCAAACAGAGTTACATCTGTTCAAAGTTAATCTAAGAAAATATTCACAGCCATAGCCATAACCATTAAAGAAAATACACACTCACAAAGTGGTAGGTGTCTGAAATCACTGTCAGCTGTAGCTCTCAGCGAATAGGGCAAAAAGTGCTAAGGGAAAGAAAAGGAATGGTCGCAGAAGAATGACCTGGACGAGTCTGGAGAGCACAGCCTGAATTCCAAATAGGAACATGTATAATATAAACATAAAATATATGTAACAATTCATTCTGGTGTTAGGTCATTTTGAGCCAATGAGGAAAGATTGTCCAATGGTCTGCTGCTTCTTCCTTCATTCTCATGGTAAACTTAGTTGCTAAACATTCATGTGTGTTAGTTTAACTCTGAATTCCCATGATAACCCTGCAGTCTAAACTATTAGCTATTCAGTATTCCACTGCATAACAATGAACTATTCTAAAGGTAGAAACATTCTAGCTGTAACCTAAGACATTAGGCCATGAGATTCACACCTTCTTGTAAGCATTATTGTTTTCATACACTATTCAGTATTCAGCACTGTAAATATGTGACAGCTAGAAAATTAACTAACTATGATGAGAGCATGTAGCTTAGGAAAAGTACAAATACATTTTTAAAGTCAGCACGATCTACAGAGATGACACATATAAGCAAGTGTGAATCTTTTATCAAATAATATTGCATAGTTCAGCATTACCTAAAAGCATTTATTTCTTGAAGAAGACAATTAACTGAAAGATAAAAAAAATGGTCGAGGTCTAGTCTGGCCTAATAGTGCAATTACGATCGAAATGAGTGCTTACTGCAAAACAAATCATGCTACACGTTAATTTTGCAGGTTTAAGAAAAAGCACATTTTCCAACATTTTACTTTATTAAGCATTTTCATGTTGATGTCTATTGTACGTTATGGCATTTATTTTAAGCTAAATTCTCCTTCTCTATCAGCTGCATTGGGTGACAGTTTAGCAAATCAGCCCAGAGATGTTATAATTGCAGATACACTGTACCTGATCTGTACATAAGATTTATGTTTTAGTAGACAGTTGAATGGGGAGAGGTTTGGGAATACATTTCAGAAATCTAAGGGATGTATCACTTAAAGTGAACACTGCAACTGCTGAAATAAGATCAGTTTCTACCTCAATTTTAGGATGATTGGTTTCTCATGTAATTGAAAATCAGGAGCAGCACTATTTTACCACCTAAGACAGTGGCAAATGGTTGCTTGACACTCAAACTTTAATGCTTCTGACTAGAATGTAGCAGCATTTGTTGACATTTCAAGGTAATAACAGAACATAATGCAATTACATAAACAAAGCAACATAACTACACAATCAAAACATAACCAGACACAACACAAAACAGAATGCAAAACAACAACTAATGTACAACAAAGTATCACATTGCAACAATGTAGTACAAAAACAGCAGAACAAAAATAGGCTAACACCTCACCACCACCACAAAATGTCACAACAAATATGCAAAAATCTCCAGAAAACTACTATTATAATACAGTGATGAAAGGTGTTTGCACTGAGCACATCCTTAACTAACTAAGACGGACATGAATTAGCACCACTCAAAAATGATTTGTGATCCAGACCCGTATTTTTATGAATGGTTCTTGCTATTCATTTTCAAATCTTCAGCTGCATTTTGTACCTATGTGTAAGGGCTACAGCTAATAATTCAAAATTTCAGCATGTAAATGAGATAAGGAAAATTTAACAGAACAGAAATCAAATAAAATAGAGCAACAAAGAGAGATGGAACAGGAGAAGGAGGAGACAGGAATTTATGAGCTTATCTTTGATCATGGACTAAGGCCAACTCAGGATAGTTTTAGTCTAACTGACTTGAAAAGAATTAAAGATGGCTAAAAATCAGCCTAATAGAGTGCAAATATAGAGCAATAGGTTCTGGCAATGATGTCAGTGTTATTTCCTCTGCTGAGATCGAATATGACTCCTGCACATACACATTATACTATTGTCTCTTTCTTCTTGACTTGATCTATCCTAGGTTTCCAATTCTGTGGATTGCCTAATGTTTTTTGCCATCATTTACTCTTATCTATGACTCATTGACCCTCTGGTCATTCATTATTTTTTTGCATTTCATGATTTGAAGAAGCAGAGCTTTGAGGTGGTTCAGCATGGTCGAGTCAGATGAAGTTCCCTGTTCATCAAGACAACTCAAAGAGGAGATTAGTCGATGAGAGACCTTGATTGAAATTGTGATCTCTCCTAGTGTTCCTTTTGATATCTCAGTGGTAGACCCCAATATCCTCTGAGCCTCTTGGGAAGCTGTGGGTGAGGGGGAAGCTCAATGGGTGGATTAGAATGCTTTGGGGCAAAGGAAGAGAAGACAAAGAGGAGGAGGAAGAGGTGGGTTGGGCTGCTCTCTTCTTCAAGGCTATGGCGCCTTGACCTACTAAGACCTGAGTCCAATAAGTTGCAAGCTGGTTTAGTGGATCCATAAGAGTTCACCAGAAGAGACAAGGAGAACAGTATACTATAAGCTATTTACTAATAAAACGATTGGTTTTATTTGATAAATAGACAACGGATAGTCGTTGATTGCACTCAGTCACTAAGTAGCTGGTGAGTGTACAGTATTTTATTGTTTATGCAAACTTACTTAGAATTTAGATGTTGCGTTCCTGGGCTGGCACAGAGCTGGGTATGGGATAATTAAGGTTGTGTGCCAGTGCAGCTTTTGGTGTCTATATTCACCTTTTTTGACATGGAACAGTAAATTAAGGTCCATTGGATATCAGTAAATATCAGTTAATGTAAACCTCAGTTGTAGGGATATCCTGAAACATTTATTTTGAAAGATGATTTGTAGTTAATGTACTTTGTTTGTTTAGAGGCTTTAATTTTTGGTTATTGCACAATACACCGTGTTTGATTGATTCATACAAGTGAATTCAGGGTGAGGATCCAACTTAATGGTGAGCCTTTAAATTCATTATCCCTGATGGTGAGTTAATGCTGTCACTTTCTAAGCGATATGGGTCATTACCAATATCAAAAGAAGTAACAGTCTCTGCAAGACCATTAAGGTTATGGAAAGGTCATGTACCTGAATCAGTTTCAAAATCAGGAGGTATAATAGCTGACATTTTAGATTGTCATAGATTATCATAAGCATGAACATCTAGCACAGCTTACTTCAGAATCCCCACAAGCTACTAAGGCGTATTTTTGGCTTCTTTTTGTAACTTGTATGTATAATTTAGTAATTAAACATGGCTAATCCTGCACTTACTGAGCTTTCTTTTTGGCCCTTAACCCGGAAATCTTAGATGATAGCCCATCAGAGTCAATTCCTTTGTCACATTTTGCAGGTTGGCACTGTTGTGTAATACATCTCAACATTTGATACCTTTAGAATAGAAAAATATATTGGGCCCCTGCTGGGTTGTATTAAGTAATATCTATGGCCAACTCAAAAAACAATCTGCCCAATTCCATTTACTACACTGGCAGTATAAATGCTAATTTGGAGAGTAAGCAAATAAAACAACTGTTACACCTGTCAGCCTTAGGGTGGTCTTCCCCCTAAACCTTTTGCCTTACCTCCCCCATTCATGCTGACCTTATTTTTGGTTGGCCTTAAGACTCTGTGCACTTCACCACTGCTTAGAAGGGTTAACATGCTTGTGCTCACTCCCCTCAAACATGGTTACATTGGCTTATACACCATTGGCATATTTAATTTACTTATAAGTCCCTGTAGAGTGGTATGCCCAATACCCAGGGCCTGTAAATGAAATGCTGCCAGTGGCCCTGCAGCACTTATTTGTGCCACCCACTTAATTAGAACTTTAAAACATGTCCCAGGTCTGCCATTGCAGCCTGAATGCAGTTTTAAACTTCCATGCCCACTTGGCATTTAAACCCACTTTGCGAAGCCTTAAACTCCCCCTTTGTTACATATAAGTCACCCCTAAGGTAGGTTCAAGGTAGTCCATAGGGCAAGGGACTGTATAGTTAGGTGGTTGGGAATGCACTTTAAAGTTTTACATGTCCTGGTAGTGAAAAACTCTTAAATTAGTTTTTCACTACTGTGTTGCCTACCCCTCCCATGGGATGACATTGGGGATTCCTTAGTACATTTAATACGTTGTAATTTGTAAATGGGAGCTGGTGGCTATGTTATGTTTGGTGTCTTTGTAACTATAATGGAAAACCCTTTTTAATGGCATAGTTGGGTATTTGATTTCAATTTTTAAAATGCCACTTTTAGAAAGTTGCAAAAGAAACAATTGATGGACGGAATGCTGGACAATGCAAACATTCACCCCCAGTCACAAGGATCTGGGTTTAATCCATCATTCTTTTGCTCACCACACCACCCCAGTTTGGACCCAGCCATATGCAAATCAGTCTTGACCCTGTTCCTTGTGGGAACAGTCCAGCCCGAACTGCCAAGCAAGGTCCTCCCTGGACCGGAAACAAGCATCCTGGGACCGGTTTCAGGACATCACTCTTCTTCAGCCAGGCTAGCTTGAATCCAGTGGTGTAGTGAGCACGGGACCCACGTCTGGGCATACCCTTCCCACTTAGGGCGACATATGCAAAAGAAACAATTGATGGACGGAATGCTGGACAATGCAAACATTCACCCCCAGTCACAAGGATCTGGGTTTAATCCATCATTCTTTTGCTCACCACACCACCCCAGTTTGGACCCAGCCATATGCAAATCAGTCTTGACCCTCTTCCTTGTGGGAACAGTCCAGCCCGAACTGCAAAGCTAGGTCCTCCCTGGACCAGAAACAAGCATCCTGGGACCGGTTTCAGGGCATCACCCTTCTTCAGCCAGGCTAGCTTGAATCCAGTGGTGTAGTGAGCACGGGACTCACGTCTGGGCATACCCTTCCCACTTAGGGCGACATATGCAAAAGAACCAATTGATGGACGGAATGCTGGACAATGCAAACATTCACCCCCAGTCACAAGGATCTGGGTTTAATCCATCATTCTTTTGCTCACCACACCACACCAGTTTGGACCCAGCCATATGCAAATCAGTCTTGACCCTGTTCCTTGTGGGAACAGTCCAGCCCGAACTGCCAAGCTAGGTCTTCCCTGGACCGGAAACAAGCATCCTGGGACCGGTTTCAGGGCATCACCCTTCTTGAGCCTGGCTAGCTTGAATCCAGTGGTGTAGTGAGCACGGGACCCACGTCTGGGCATACCCTTCCCACTTAGGGCGACATATGCAAAAGAAACAATTGATGGACAGAATGCTGGACAATGCAAACATTCACCCCCAGTCACAAGGATCTGGGTTTAATCCATCATTCTTTTGCTCACCACACCACCCCAGTTTGGACCCAGCCATATGCAAATCAGTCTTGACCCTGTTCCTTGTGGGAACAGTCCAGCCCGAACTGCCAAGCTAGGTCCTCCCTGGACCAAAAACAAGCATCCTGGGACTGGTTTCAAGGCATCACCCTCCTTCAGCCAGGCTAGCTTGAATCCAGTGGTGTAGTGAGCACAGGACCCACGTCTGGGCATACCCTTCCCACTTAGGGCGACATATGCAAAAGAAACAATTGATGGACGGAATGCTGGACAATGCAAACATTCACCCCCAGTCACAAGGATTTGGGTTTAATCCATCATTCTTTTGCTCACCACACCACCCCAGTTTGGACCCAGCTATATGCAAATCAGTCTTGACCCTGTTCCTTGTGGGAACAGTCCAGCCCAAACTGCCAAGCTAGGTCCTCCCTGGACCGGAAACAAGCATCCTGGGACCGGTTTCAGGGCATCACCCTTCTTCAGCCAGGCTAGCTTGAATCCAGTGGTGTAGTGAGCACGGGACCTACGTCTTTGCATACCATTCCCACTTAGGGTGACATATGCAAAAGAAACAATTGATGGACGGAATGCTGGACAATGCAAACATTCACCCCCAGTCACAAGGATCTGGGTTTAATCCATCATTCTTTTGCTCACCACACCACCCCAGTTTGGACACAGCCATATGCAAATCAGTCTTGACCCTGTTCCTTGTGGGAAAAGTCCAGCCCGAACTGCCAAGCTAGGTCCTCCCTGTACGGGAAACAAGCATCCTGGGACCGGTTTCAGGGCATCACCCTTCTTCAGCCAGGCTAGCTTGAATCCAGTGGTGTAGTGAGCACGGGACCCACGTCTGGGCATACCCTTCCCACTTAGGACGACATATGCAAAAGAAACAATTGATGGACGGAATGCTGGACAATGCAAACATTCACCCCCAGTCACAAGTCTCTGTGTTTAATCTATCATTCTTTTGCTCACCACACCACCCCAGTTTGGACCCAGCCATATGCAAATCAGTCTTGACCCTGTTCCTTGTGGGAACAGTCCAACCCGAACTGCCAAGCAAGGTCCTCCCTGGACCGGAAACAAGCATTCTGGGACCGGTTTCAGAACATCACCCTTCTTCAGCTAGGCTAGCTTGAATCCAGTGGTGTAGTGAGCACGGGACCTACGTCTGGGCATACCCGTCCCACTTAGGGCGACATATGCAAAAGAAACAATTGAAGGACAGAATGCTGGACAATGCAAACATTCACCCCCAGTCACGAGGATCTTAGTTTAATCCATCATTCTTTTGCTCACCACACCACCCCAGTTTGGACCCAGCCATATGCAAATCATTCTTCACCCTGTTCCTTGTGGGAACAGTCCAGCCCGAACTACCAAGCTAGGTCCTCCCTGGACCGGAAACAAGCATCCTGGGACCGGTTTCAGTTCATCACCCTTTTTCAGCCAGGCTAGCTTGAATCCAGTGGTGTAGTGAGCACGGGACCCACGTCTGGGCATACCCTTCCCACTTAGGGCGACATATGCAAAAGAAACAATTGATGGACGGAATGCTGGACAATGCAAACATTCACCCCCAGTCTTAAGGATCTGGGTTTAATCCATCATTCTTTTGCTCACCACACCACCCCAGTTTGGACCCAGCCATATGCAAATCAGTCTTGACCCTCTTGCTTGTGGGAACAGTCCAGCCCGAACTGCAAAGCTAGGTCCTCCCTGGACCGGAAACAAGCATCCTGGGACCAGTTTCAGGGCATCACCCTTCTTCAGCCAGGCTAGCTTGAATACAGTGGTGTAGTGAGCACGGGACCCACGTCTGGGCATACCCTTCCCACTTAGGGCGACATATGCAAAAGAACCAATTGATGGACGGAATGCTGGACAATGCAAACATTCACCCCCAGTCACAAGGATCTGGGTTTAATCCATCATTCTTTTGCTCACCACACCACCCCAGTTTGGACCCAGCCATATGCAAATCAGTCTTGACCCTGTTCCTTGTGGGAACAGTCCAGCCCGAACTGCCAAGCTAGGTCCTCCCTGGACCGGAAACAAGCATCCTGGGACCGGTTTCAGGGCATCACCCTTCTTCAGCCAGTCTAGCTTGAATCCAGTGGTGTAGTGAACACGGGACCCACGTCTGGGCATACCCTTCCCACTTAGGGCGACCTATGCAAAAGAAACAATTGATGGACGGAATGCTGGACAATGCAAACATTCACCCCCAGTCACAAGGATCTGGGTTTAATCCATCATTCTTTTGCTCACCACACCACCCCAGTTTGGACCCAGCCATATGCAAATCAGTCTTGACCCTGTTCCTTGTGGGAACAGTCCAGCCTGAACTGCCAAGCTAGGTCCTCCCTGGACCGGAAACAAGCATCCTTGAACCGGTTTCAGGGCATCACCCTCCTTCAGCCAGGCTAGCTTGAATCCAGTGGTGTAGTGAGCACGGGACCCACGTCTGGGCATACCCTTCCCACTTAGGGCGACATATGCAAAAGAAACAATTGATGGACGGAATGCTGGACAATGCAAACATTCACCCCCAGTCACAAGGATCTGGGTTTAATCCATCATTCTTTTGCTCACCACACCACCCCAGTTTGGACCCAGCCATATGCAAATCAGTCTTGACCCTGTTCCTTGTGGGAACAGTCCAGCCGAACTGCCAAGCTAGGTCCTCTCTGGACGGGAAACAAGCATCCTGGGACCGGTTTCAGGGCATCACCCTTCTTCAGCCAGGCTAGCTTGAATCCAGTGGTGTAGTGAGCACGGGACCCACGTCTGGGCATACCCTTCCCACTTAGGACGACATATGCAAAAGAAACAATTGATGGACGGAATGCTGGACAACGCAAACATTCACCCCCAGTCACAAGGATCTGGGTTTAATCCATCATTCTTTTGCTCACCACACCACCCCAGTTTGGACCCAGCCATTTGCAAATCAGTCTTGAGCCTGTTCCTTGTGGGAACAGTCCAGCCCGAACTGCCAAGCTAGGTCCTCCCTGGACCGGAAACAAGCATCCTGGGACCGGTTTCAGGGCATCACCCTACTTCAGCCAGGCTAGCTTGAATCCAGTGGTGTAGTGAGCACGGACCCACGTCTGGGCATACCCTTCCCACTTAGGGCGACATATGCAAAAGAACCAATTGATGGATGGAATGCTGGCGAATTCAAACATTCACCCCCAGTCACAAGGATCTGGGTTTAATCCATCATTCTTTTGCTCACCACACCACCCCAGTTTGGACCTAGCCATATGCAAATCAGTCTTGACCCTGTTCCTTGTGGGAACAGTCCAGCCCGAACTGCCAAACTAGGTCCTCCCTGGACCGGAAACAAGCATCCTGGGACCGGTTTCAAGGCATCACCCTTCTTCAGCCAGGCTAGCTTGAATCCAGTGGTGTAGTGAGCACGGGACCCACGTCTGGGCATACCCTTCCCACTTAGGGCAACATATGCAAAAGAAACAATTGATGGAGGGAATGCTGGACAATGCAAACATTCACCCCCAGTCACAAGGATCTGGGTTTAATCCATCATTCTTTTGCTCACTACACCACCCCAGTTTGGACCCAGCCATATGCAAATCAGTCTTGACCCTCTTCCTTGTGGGAACAGTCCAGCCCGAACTGGCAAGCAAGGTCCTCCCTTGACCGGAAACAAGCATCCTGGGACCGGTTTCAGGGCATCACCCTTCTTCAGCCAGGCTAGCTTGAATCCAGTGGTGTAGTGAGCACGGGACCCACATCTGGGCATACCCTTCCCACTTAGGGCGACATATGCAAAAGAAACAATTGATGGACAGAATGCTGGACAATGCAAACATTCACCCCCAGTCACAAGGATTTGGGTTTAATCCATCATTCTTTTGCTCACCACACCACCCCAGTTTGGACCCAGCCATATGCAAATCAGTCTTGACCATGTTCCTTGTGGGAACAGTCCAGCCCAAACTGCCAAGCTAGGTACTCCCTGGACCGGAAACAAGCATCCTGGGACCGGTTTCAGGGCATCACCCTTCTTCAGCCAGGCTAGCTTGAATCCAGTGGTGTAGTGAGCACGGTACTCACGTCTGGGCATACCCTTCCCACTTAGGGCGACATATGCAAAAGAACCAATTGATGGACGGAATGCTGGACAATGCAAACATTCACCCCCAGTCACAAGGATCTGGGTTTAATCCATCATTCTTTTGCTCACCACACCACACCAGTTTGGACCCAGCCATATGCAAATCAGTCTTGACCCTGTTCCTTGTGGGAACAGTCCAGCCCGAACTGCCAAGCTAGGTCATCCCTGGACCGGAAACAAGCATACTGGGACCGGTTTCAGGGCATCACCCTTCGTCAGCCTGGCTAGCTTGAATCCAGTGGTGTAGTGAGCACGGGACCCACGTCTGGGCATACCCTTCCCACTTAGGGCGACATATGCAAAAGAAACAACTGATGGACGGAATGCTGGACAATGCAAACATTCACCCCCAGTCACAAGGATCTGGGTTTAATCCATCATTCTTTTGCTCACCACACCACCCCAGTTTGGACCCAGCCATATGCAAATCAGTCTTGACCCTGTTCCTTGTGGGAACAGTCCAGCCCGAACTGCCAAGCTAGGTCCTCCCTGGACCAAAAACAAGCATCCTGGGACCGGTTTCAGGGCATCACCCTCCTTCAGCCAGGCTAGCTTGAATCCAGTGGTGTAGTGAGCACAGGACCTACGTCTGGGCATACCCTTCCCACTTAGGGCGACATATGCAAAAGAAACAATTGATGGACGGAATGCTGGACAATGCAAACATTCACCCCCAGTCACAAGGATTTGGGTTTAATCCATCATTCTTTTGCTCACCACACCACCCCAGTTTGGACCCAGCTATATGCAAATCAGTCTTGACCCTGTTCCTTGTGGGAACAGTCCAGCCCAAACTGCCAAGCTAGGTCCTCCCTGGACCGGGAAACAAGCATCCTGGGACCGGTTTCAGGGCATCACCCTTCTTCAGCCAGGCTAGCTTGAATCCAGTGGTGTAGTGAGCACGGGACCCACGTCTTTGCATACCATTCCCACTTAGGGTGACATATGCAAAAGAAACAATTGATGGACGGAATGCTGGACAATGCAAACATTCACCCCCAGTCACAAGGATCTGGGTTTAATCCATCATTCTTTTGCTCACCACACCACCCCAGTTTGGACACAGCCATATGCAAATCAGTCTTGACCCTGTTCCTTGTGGGAAAAGTCCAGCCCGAACTGCCAAGCCAGGTCCTCCCTGGACGGGAAACAAGCATCCTGGGACCGGTTTCAGGGCATCACCCTCCTTCAGCCAGGCTAGCTTGAATCCAGTGGTGTAGTGAGCACGGGACCCACGTCTGGGCATACCCTTCCCACTTAGGGCGACATATGCAAAAGAAACAATTGATGGACGGAATGCTGGACAATGCAAATATTCACCCCCAGTCACAAGGATCTGGGTTTAATCCATCATTCTTTTGCTCACCACACCACCCCAGTTTGGACACAGCCATATGCAAATCAGTCTTGACCCTGTTCCTTGTGGGAACAGTCCAGCCGAACTGCCAAGCTAGGTCCTCTCTGGACGGGAAACAAGCATCCTGGGACCGGTTTCAGGGCATCACCCTTCTTCAGCCAGGCTAGCTTGAATCCAGTGGTGTAGTGAGCACGGGACCCACGTCTGGGCATACCCTTCCCACTTAGGACGACATATGCAAAAGAAACAATTGATGGACGGAATGCTGGACAATGCAAACATTCACCCCCAGTCACAAGGATCTGGGTTTAATCCATCATTCTTTTGCTCACCACACCACCCCAGTTTGGACCCAGCCATTTGCAAATCAGTCTTGAGCCTGTTCCTTGTGGGAACAGTCCAGCACGAAGTGCCAAGCTAGGTCCTCCCTGGACCGGAAACAAGCATCCTGGGACCGGTTTCAGGGCATCACCCTACTTCAGCCAGGCTAGCTTGAATCCAGTGGTGTAGTGAGCACGGACCCACGTCTGGGCATACCCTTCCCACTTAGGGCGACATATGCAAAAGAACCAATTGATGGATGGAATGCTGGCCAATTCAAACATTCACCCCCAGTCACAAGGATCTGGGTTTAATCCATCATTCTTTTGCTCACCACACCACCCCAGTTTGGACCTAGCCATATGCAAATCAGTCTTGACCCTGTTCCTTGTGGGAACAGTCCAGCCCGAACTGCCAAACTAGGTCCTCCCTGGACCGGAAACAAGCATCCTGGGACCGGTTTCAAGGCATCACCCTTCTTCAGCCAGGCTAGCTTGAATCCAGTGGTGTAGTGAGCACGGGACCCACGTCTGGGCATACCCTTCCCACTTAGGGCAACATATGCAAAAGAAACAATTGATGGAGGGAATGCTGGACAATGCAAACATTCACCCCCAGTCACAAGGATCTGGGTTTAATCCATCATTCTTTTGCTCACTACACCACCCCAGTTTGGACTCAGCCATATGCAAATCAGTCTTGACCCTCTTCCTTGTGGGAACAGTCCAGCCCGAACTGCCAAGCTAGGTCCTCCCTTGACCGGAAACAAGCATCCTGGAACCGGTTTCAGGGCATCACCCTTCTTCAGCCAGGCTAGCTTGAATCCAGTGGTGTAGTGAGCACGGGACCCACGTCTGAGCATACCCTTCCCACTTAGGGCGACATATGCAAAATAACCAATTGATGGACGGAAAGCTGGACAATACAAACATTCACCCCCAGTCACAAGGATATGGGTTTAATCCATCATTCTTTTGCTCACCACACCACCCCAGTTTGGACCCAGCCATATGCAAATCAGTCTTGACCCTGTTCCTTGTGGGAAAAGTCCAGCCCAAACTGCCAAGCTAGGTCCTCCCTGGACCGGAAACAAGCATCCTGGGACCGGTTTCAGGGTATCACCCTTCTTCAGCCAGGCTAGCTTGAATCCAGTGGTGTAGTGAGCACGGGACCCACGTCTGGGCATACCCTTCCCACTTAGGGCGACATATGCAAAAGAAACAATTGATGGACAGAATGCTGGACAATGCAAACATTCACCCCCAGTCACAAGGATTTGGGTTTAATCCATCATTCTTTTGCTCACCACACCACCCCAGTTTGGACCCAGCCATATGCAAATCAGTCTTGACCATGTTCCTTGTGGGAACAGTCCAGCCCAAACTGCCAAGCTAGGTACTCCCTGGACCGGAAACAAGCATCCTGGGACCGGTTTCAGGGCATCACCCTTCTTCAGCCAGGCTAGCTTGAATCCAGTGGTGTAGTGAGCACGGGACTCACGTCTGGGCATACCCTTCCCACTTAGGGCGACATATGCAAAAGAACCAATTGATGGACGGAATGCTGGACAATGCAAACATTCACCCCCAGTCACAAGGATCTGGGTTTAATCCATCATTCTTTTGCTCACCACACCACACCAGTTTGGACCCAGCCATATGCAAATCAGTCTTGACCCTGTTCCTTGTGGGAACAGTCCAGCCCGAACTGCCAAGCTAGGTCCTCCCTGGACCGGAAACAAGCATCCTGGGACCGGTTTCAGGGCATCACTCTTCGTCAGCCTGGCTAGCTTGAATCCAGTGGTGTAGTGAGCACGGGACCCACGTCTGGGCATACCCTTCCCACTTAGGGCGACATATGCAAAAGAAACAATTGATGGACGGAATGCTGGACAATGCAAACATTCACCCCCAGTCACAAGGATCTGGGTTTAATCCATCATTCTTTTGCTCACCACACCACCCCAGTTTGGACCCAGCCATATGCAAATCAGTCTTGACCCTGTTCCTTGTGGGAACAGTCCAGCCCGAACTGCCAAGCTAGGTCCTCCCTGGACCAAAAACAAGCATCCTGGGACCGGTTTCAGGGCATCACCCTCCTTCAGCCAGGCTAGCTTGAATCCAGTGGTGTAGTGAGCACAGGACCTACGTCTGGGCATACCCTTCCCACTTAGGACGACATATGCAAAAGAAACAATTGATGGACGGAATGCTGGACAATGCAAACATTCACCCCCAGTCACAAGGATTTGGGTTTAATCCATCATTCTTTTGCTCACCACACCACCCCAGTTTGGACCCAGCTATATGCAAATCAGTCTTGACCCTGTTCCTTGTGGGAACAGTCCAGCCCAAACTGCCAAGCTAGGTCCTCCCTGGACCGGAAACAAGCATCCTGGGACCGGTTTCAGGGCATCACCCTTCTTCAGCCAGGCTAGCTTGAATCCAGTGGTGTAGTGAGCACGGGACCTACGTCTTTGCATACCATTCCCACTTAGGGTGACATATGCAAAAGAAACAATTGATGGACGGAATGCTGGACAATGCAAACATTCACCCCCAGTCACAAGGATCTGGGTTTAATCCATCATTCTTTTGCTCACCACACCACCCCAGTTTGGACACAGCCATATGCAAATCAGTCTTGACCCTGTTCCTTGTGGGAAAAGTCCAGCCCGAACTGCCAAGCTAGGTCCTCCCTGGACGGGAAACAAGCATCCTGGGACCGGTTTCAGGACATCACCCTTCTTCAGCCAGGCTAGCTTGAATCCAGTGGTGTAGTGAGCACGGGACCCACGTCTGGGCATACCCTTCCCACTTAGGACGACATATGCAAAAGAAACAATTGATGGACGGAATGCTGGACAATGCAAACATTCACCCCCAGTCACAAGTCTCTGGGTTTAATCCATCATTCTTTTGCTCACCACACCACCCCAGTTTGGACCCAGCCATATGCAAATCAGTCTTGACCCTGTTCCTTGTGGGAACAGTCCAGCCCGAACTGCCAAGCAAGGTCCTCCCTGGACCGGAAACAAGCATCCTGGGACCGGTTTCAGAACATCACCCTTCTTCAGCTAGGCTAGCTTGAATCCAGTGGTGTAGTGAGCACGGGACCTACGTCTGGGCATACCCGTCCCACTTAGGGCGACATATGCAAAAGAAACAATTGAAGGACAGAATGCTGGACAATGCAAACATTCACCCCCAGTCACGAGGATCTTAGTTTAATCCATCATTCTTTTGCTCACCACACCACCCCAGTTTGGACCCAGCCATATGCAAATCATTCTTCACCCTGTTCCTTGTGGGAACAGTCCAGCCCGAACTACCAAGCTAGGTCCTCCCTGGACCGGAAACAAGCATCCTGGGACCGGTTTCAGTTCATCACCCTTTTTCAGCCAGGCTAGCTTGAATCCAGTGGTGTAGTGAGCACGGGACCCACGTCTGGGCATACCCTTCCCACTTAGGGCGACATATGCAAAAGAAACAATTGATGGACGGAATGCTGGACAATGCAAACATTCACCCCCAGTCACAAGGATCTGGGTTTAATCCATCATTCTTTTGCTCACCACACCACCCCAGTTTGGACCCAGCCATATGCAAATCAGTCTTGACCCTCTTGCTTGTGGGAACAGTCCAGCCCGAACTGCAAAGCTAGTTCCTCCCTGGACCGGAAACAAGCATCCTGGGACCGGTTTCAGGGCATCACCCTTCTTCAGCCAGGCTAGCTTGAATACAGTGGTGTAGTGAGCACGGGACCCACATCTGGGCATACCCTTCCCACTTAGGGCGACATATGCAAAAGAACCAATTGATGGACGGAATGCTGGACAATGCAAACATTCACCCCCAGTCACAAGGATCTGGGTTTAATCCATCATTTCTTTTGCTCACCACACCACCCCAGTTTGGACCCAGCCATATGCAAATCAGTCTTGACCCTGTTCCTTGTGGGAACAGTCCAGCCCGAACTGCCAAGCTAGGTCCTCCTGGACCGGAAACAAGCATCCTGGGACCGGTTTCAGGGCATCACCCTTCTTCAGCCAGGCTAGCTTGAATCCAGTGGTGTAGTGAGCACGGGACCCACGTCTGGGCATACCCTTCCCACTTAGGGCGACATATGCAAAAGAAACAATTGATGGACGGAATGCTGGACAATGCAAACATTCACCCCCAGTCACAAGGATCTGGGTTTAATCCATCATTCTTTTGCTCACCACACCACCCCAGTTTGGACACAGCCATATGCAAATCAGTCTTGACCCTGTTCCTTGTGGGAACAGTCCAGCCGAACTGCCAAGCTAGGTCCTCTCTGGACGGGAAACAAGCATCCTGGGACCGGTTTCAGGGCATCACCCTTCTTCAGCCAGGCTAGCTTGAATCCAGTGGTGTAGTGAGCACGGGACCCACGTCTGGGCATACCCTTCCCACTTAGGACGACATATGCAAAAGAAACAATTGATGGACGGAATGCTGGACAATGCAAACATTCACCCCCAGTCACAAGGATCTGGGTTTAATCCATCATTCTTTTGCTCACCACACCACCCCAGTTTGGACCCAGCCATTTGCAAATCAGTCTTGACCCTGTTCCTTGTGGGAACAGTCCAGCCCGAACTGCCAAGCTAGGTCCTCCCTGGACCGGAAACAAGCATCCTGGGACCGGTTTCAGGGCATCACCCTATTTCAGCCAGGCTAGCTTGAATCCAGTGGTGTAGTGAGCACGGACCCACGTCTGGGCATACCCTTCCCACTTAGGGCGACATATGCAAAATAACCAATTGATGGACGGAAAGCTGGACAATACAAACATTCACCCCCAGTCACAAGGATATGGGTTTAATCCATCATTCTTTTGCTCACCACACCACCCCAGTTTGGACCCAGCCATATGCAAATCAGTCTTGACCCTGTTCCTTGTGGGAACAGTCCAGCCCAAATTGCCAAGCTAGGTCCTCCCTGGACCGGAAACAAGCATCCTTGGACCGGTTTCAGGGCATCACCCTTCTTCAGCCAGGCTAGCTTGAATCCAGTGGTGTAGTGAGCACGGGACCCACGTCTGGGCATACCCTTCCCACTTAGGGCGACATATGCAAAAGAAACAATTGATGGACAGAATGCTGGACAATGCAAACATTCACCCCCAGTCACAAGGATTTGGGTTTAATCCATCATTCTTTTGCTCACCACACCACCCCAGTTTGGACCCAGCCATATGCAAATCAGTCTTGACCCTGTTCCTTGTGGGAACAGTCCAGCCCAAACTGCCAAGCTAGGTCCTCCCTGGACCGGAAACAAGCATCCTGGGACCGGTTTCAGGGCATCACCCTTCTTCAGCCAGGCTAGCTTGAATCCAGTGGTCTAGTAAGCACGGGACCCACGTCTGGGCATACCCTTTCCACTTAGGGCGACATACGCAAAATCCTGGCTGATGAAGGCTGAAAGCCCGAAACCGGTCCTAGGATGCTTGTTTCCAGTCCAGGGAGGACCTGGCCTGGCAGTTCGGGCTGGACTGTTCCCATTGGGGCGCAGGGTCAAGACTGATTTGCATATGGCTGGGTCCAAACTGGAATGGCATGGTGATCAAAAAACGATGGATTTAGTCCCAGATCTCTGTACTGGGGTGAATGTATGACATTGTTCTGCATTCTGTCCATCAATTGTTCTTTTTACTTATAGAAAGTTGGCATTTTTCTGCCCTTAGCCCTTTTGTGCCTGTAGCCTGGCCTTGGTCACATGACTAGGTGTAATTGACAGTCACATTTTGTGAATTCCTCCCAAACAATCACAGAATAGAGGGAATAGGAGTGCCTGAATAGCAGTCGCGGCTCCTGGAGGGAGTGCTGCGGGGCGCATTTGGCGACATGGCGCGTGCAATGTAATTCGTTTTATTTATTTATTTATGTACTTAACTAGGTTCGGCCGTATGCTGGAGTTTACTACCCCCCACCCTGCCCCTCCCCCGCCCCTCCCCCCACAGCACTCCCTCCAGGAGCCATGACTGCGGAATAGGCAATCTGCTAGCAGGTTGGGGGCGGAGCTGAGCACAGCCCCACTTGCAACTGAAAGACTATGCCCTTCCTTCACACAAGGAGCCTAACCACATCACATTTTCACAGCAGCCAGCTTGGAGCCAGGGCAGGGGAGGCAGGGAAAACCAAAGTCTAGATGCTTCTCCCACCTTACCTAACCAGGGCACACCAGGGTATAAAATTAAGACCTCAGACACCAACTCTTCAGTACATTTCTGAACTTGTGGATACTCTGCTAGGAAGAAGGACTGCTGTGCTGCCGGAATGACTGTCACTCTGCAGGACTGATGCTCCGAAGGACTGATGCCCTGTTGGATTGCTGCCCTGTTGCCCTGCTGACCTTCTGCCATCTGCCTTGGTACAGGGACTGGATCTTCATCTGTCCCAGGACCTCCAGAGTGACTCAGAGAGCAAGTTTGCTGGCCTCCTGTTCAGAACCACAGAGACACAAAAGGCTTCCTCCATCCTGAACCCACACTTGGACCCAGCCTGAGTAAGTCCTGACCCTCCAAGTGCTGCCCCTCTAGTCCTGGACTATTGGAAGTCCTGCTAAATGTGACCTGATAGCCACAATTTAAAACAAAGGACTATTTTTTTTGACTCAAAGTGCTCTGAGAACCAGGAGGAGACAGGGACCAACCTGCTCACCTATCTGCCCAAAGTGCATTGCCAGTCCAATTGCCTTTGCGGCTTCTCCCCCTACGTTCTTTTCCACAGCAGCAAATCCGTTTTAGAGGTCTCTGGCCTTGTGGAACTGTCTTCAGCTATAGCACTCTGCCTAATTCCGCTTGAGAGTTTTGACTTCCATTTCAGAGACTAACTCTGAACACAGAAATCTTCACCTCAGCTTTGACCTAAGGGTATCTGACCACGACTCTCCTTTCTCGGACACCCCCTGCAGCCTTGCCCCTCTGAACTTTTACCTTCTCAGACACTTTTTCTCAGAATTTCTTCTAAGTCTGAAGCAAGCTCTGACCAGGCCCAATCCACTTTCTGTAACAGAACCGCCCTCCTTTGTGGTCACCCATAATTTCAGGGTGAACCCCATAAGTCACTTAATTGACCTGTGTTTAACACTCTGGTAGCTTGGCGCAAAAGCAGTCAGACTTAACTTAGAGACAATGTGTAAAGTATTCATGCAGCACACCAGCAGCAATAAAGTGAAAACATAACACAAAAAAATACCAAACTAATTTAGAAAAATTACATACATTTTAATAAATAATATGATACCATATGACAAAAATCCAATCAGTCGAACTTGATACATTCAATTTTAAAGATTTTAGTGAAAATACAGCCTAAAAGAACAAAGTGCAACTTGTGACATTTGATCACGCTATATCTTGCGAGAGTCACAAGTTCAGGCTGACAGTGATAGAGCACGGCCCGGATATAAGCACCAGGTAAATACTGCTGAAATGTTACCTTTTCAGGTCTGGCTTAAAGAGTTCAATTTTGCATTGGAGGAGACCACGAGGAGGGGCCTGTCAGTGAGAACAGCAAGCCAAATTGGCAGACGGTTGTTGTAGCATGAAAATCCAGTCATTGCGGGAGCGTCGCTTTGGCAGTCCTCACAGTCTGTTGTAGCTGTAGCACAAAGTGCAGGTCTTGCGTTGCCAGTCATTGCAGACAGTTGCTGTGGGCACAAAGAACAGGTCTCACCAGTGCTTCGTATTGACAGCTGTCACAGGCGGCAAAGTTTGTGGTCATTAGGAGCCCAACTTCAGGAGTTTCACCTTTTCTTTTTGGAGGAGCTTTCTCTAATGCTGGCAAAGGGCCCAGGACCTAGGGGGACACCTCCTGGGGATCAGGGCTCACTCCAGCAGAGGACAGCAGCAGGGCAGATTCAGGCAGGTCCAGTTGCAGTTGGTCAGCTGGGCAGTTGCAGGGAGGCATTTATAAAGCTTGTTGTAACGCCTTTTCACATGCAGGTGGGGCTTGGTGCAGCCCCTCCACAGTCATCCTGCCACAATGGCCCATCCTGTCCATGCCTAAGGCCCCTTTGTCTGACTGTCTGTAAGCAATACACAAACTGCAACAGTAGAGCGAGAATTGTGACTTAAAATCCAACTTTCCCATTAACAGGATTTTTAATTACAATTAATTTGAGCGTAAACAGCCTATCTCTATCTATTTGCTGGCTACCAACCTAAAGTTAGCACTAAATAAATGTAGTAGGGTAACCCAGTGTTAGACAGTGGTAGAGATAGGCCTTACAACTTTATGAGTTTTTCACTGTGAGGACATGTGATACTTAAGTACACATGTCCTGTTTTTTAAATTCAATGTACCCTGCTTTATGAGCCTTTGAGGTCTACCTTAGGGGTGGCTTATAGATATTAAAAGGGAATGTTTAGGCCTGGCAAACGGTTTATTTTGCCAGGTCGAAATGGCAAAATAAAACTGCACTACATGCTGAAGTGGCAGGCCTGAGACATGTTTTAGAGTACTTCTTTAATGCATGGCAATATGAGTGCTGCAGGTCCACTTAGCATTTAATTTACTGGCCCTGTGTACATGATGTACCATTTACTAGAGGCTTAAAATGTATCAATTAGGTGTAGGCTAATTTTAGCATTGGTGAACAAGAGAGCAGAAGCACGTTAGCACTGGTTAGCAGTGGTAAATTGCACAGAGTTTCAAAAACAAATTCCTCAAACAGGAGGAGTGAAGGCAAAACATTTGAGGGAATACCATTCCAAGGATGTCAGGTCTAATAGTTTGTCTGATGGAAGCAATTACCTATCATGATTTTAAGAATTTTAGATTTTTGTAAAACTGCAACCATTTGCCATCTCTCTGATAAGAATAATTTGATGCTTTCTAGAGGTAAATCTTTGATTCCTGCCTCTGCAAGTAATTCCAAAAGGACTGCATGAGAGACATTATTAAATGCAGTTGAGAGGGACCTGTGATGCAGATTCTCCTTGGGCTAGAATGAATCTGAGATCATCTGCAATCATCAAGAGGTCTGATTATGTACTGTAGTTTGGCCTGAACCCTGATTACATAGATTCTAGGATATTATTAAATTCAATAAATTGGACAACTCTGTGTTCAACTCATTCTCAATGATTTCAGAAGGCAAAGGTAGAAGTGAAATAGATCTATAATCAGTCAAGACTGAAGGACTTGCATTTCACTTTTTTAGAAGAGTAGAGACAATTTTTTTTCCAGTCAGCAGGGACTTCTCCTAGTTCCAAGGAGCGGTTACCGTGAGTGGTAATAGTGGGAACTGTTGTTTGAACTGCTTTTTTATAAAATATATGGGACCATGAATTCATGGGTGGGCCTACCTGAACTGTGGCAAGAATATTTCTTATATGTTTTTGTGTTAATTTGACAAATTCACTGATTATGGGCTTGGTGGAAGTGGCTGTGGTTCCACCAGTCGTCGGCTCATGGCCTATGGAGAGGGTCAAAATTAAAAAATATTTTTAGTTTTTCTCTTTAAAAATTAGCCATATCATCACAGGAATTTTCAGAGGGGTGATTGGTATGTTCACTGTCTCAGGACTGCTTAACTGGTTAATTATCGAAAACATGTCTTTGATGGGATTTTCCCAGAACAGAATTGTGGAGGAGTAATATGGAGTGCAAGCTTACTTTATTTGTTGTTTAGAGTTCTTGTAGCCTCTCTGTATTGTGCCTTTATCATATAATTAAAATTCCTTCACCAAGCTCTCTCTAGCTCTTTACATATTTTCTTACTTACGTAGAGTTAATTTGAAAATCAGGGCATTGTTGGGGCTTTCGTGGATGATTGCCTGGTCTGTAAGGTAGATATATGATTTAAGGCATCATCCATTCAGTTAGTAAACATTTTCTGCAACCTGATTGATGTTATCTTGCAGAAATGGAGGATTCTTTTTCAGTATAAAATTAAGATTTACATAATTTATTTTAGTCCAGTTGTGCCTGTCTTTTGGCACTCTGCCGTGGTTATTTCTTGGCATTTTGTTACTAAATGTCAGTAGAAAAGGAATTACTTCATGGTCTGTCCATGGCAAATAAAAAACATGTTAGTTTTAGTTCAAAGAGTTTTTCTTTAGCAAGGATAGCATCTAGAATTCGCCCTGCTTGATGTGCAAGTTTAGTAACTAATTGTTTTAATCCAAGACTAGACATGGACTCAAAGAAATTCTTGGTGTCAGTGAGCTGGGAGTATCAAAATGTATATTAAGGTATTTCAGTGCCACAAAGTTAGCAGCGGATCATATATGAGACGCTAAAAATCAGAGTCAATGTTTTTAAAATTTTCTGTCCTGTTGGTCTCTAGGTCACAACCCCATAGAGGGAGGTAGATTTTTTTCCTAATTGTAAATATGCTGCCTTCCACGTTAGGTGGGTTTGATTCTTTAAGGACACATAAGTATTCTTATTAAAATATTTTTGAAATTCCCCCATTGGGCTTGTCAAGCCTATCTTTTATAACAACCCGGTAGCCAGCGGAATTGCTAGTGGAATATCAGGGTGTGATGCATTCGTCAGCCAGGTTTCTGTTAAAAATGTGAAATCTAGTGTAACATGTTCAGTGAATTCTACAGATTCTACTTTGTGCGAGCTAATGATCTAGTTTTAAGTAGGAACATTGATTATTGATTAGTTTTATTGATATTGATTCTTGAGTTTTTAAGATTATGTTGCCTTATTTGAAATTTTCTGATCTAGTTGGAGGAGTGCAAGAATAACTACATGATTTACATTTAAGACTAGGATGTATAGATAAGGTCTATCACAATTATAGATATTCTTACTAGGTACCTTGAGGGTCCTCAATTGTGTCCCCATATAGGAGACATTTCTGCAGACCAGGGGTCCTGGTGCATGGTGCAGCTCGGGCTCAAGAAGGCGGAGAGGGGGCTATCCTTTGGCACCCCTTGAATGTGCCAGTGATGCACCTGGTGAGAATGTCCACTGCTCAGATATGCTGTGGGCTTACAGATATAGCGTACCATATCCAAAGGTTGTGGCTTGGCACTTATGCCTTGAGAGGAAAATTAAGGGTTAGACCAAAATCTACTCCATCCTCTTAAAGAAGGCTAATCTTCAAAAGGGGTATACTGGGATAGAAAAAGAAACATAATTAAAATAAAATTGTTTAATAGAAAGCATAAAATTATTAAAATGGTCTGAAAGCCATTCCAAGATGTCTCCCACATAAGGAGCCTGGCACGTCTTAAAGAACTAAGTTGATCACTCGTAATTTAAGATCAGAAATGTAGTGCATCTGGCATAGGACAAAAACTACTTGGAATTAATTGTATTGCTCATAAGTCCCATATTGGAACTCCTAAAAGTTTCACAGTCTCTTATGGAAGAACATCCTTAAAGGATATTTGATCATTTCTTGGTATTGCATTTTCTAGGTATACACAAGTTAGCAACAGCAAATATAAGAATGAAGCAGACATCAATCAGATAAAATTCTGAATTATTTTCATGCAACTTTTTGTTAGGTCAGTCTTTGCGTGCTACTCGCCAAAAAAGCACTTCGACGTCTCATCAGGGGTAGTAAGCGCTATATAAATGCAATTACAATACAATACAATACAATGTTCACTCATTTGTAAGAGAAATTGAGGGCTAGCTTATTATTCATCAAAATGAAAATGTGAGTACTATATTTGAATAATCGGGAATCACTAAGGAAAAGGTGGATACGTTCTGTGCATTATTTCTAAGAAATTTGAATAAATAGGTTGCAGTTACAATTCATGTGAAGCCAATGACTTAAGTATTGATATTTTATAGCACATCCTAGCTGTGAAGCAATAGAGTGCTGTACATTAGAGGAGGGGTTGGGGGATGATCATAGATCATATACATCAAGTGGGGATTACACAATTTGCCAGGAATTACATGATGTTTGATTTATTACTGAGGCCATGATTCAAACTTGAGTCCTCAGGTTCTAAATGCGGCAGCTCAAGGCGCTAAGTTAAATTGCCTTGTCTTGGCCTTGTTTTTTTTATTTAACTACTACAGTTAAACAATGTCTGGGGTAGACTCTTAGCCGTAATGACACCTTTAATCCTCATCCATTAGTTTGACTACACCCTAGTTGGTGTCGCTCAATTCCGGTTCCTACTTTCTAAATAGTACAGGGAGAGATGTAACCGTACAGGAACCTTCATATATATGGAGCACATGTTCTACACCACAAAACCGCAGGAAGGAAATATTTAGCTTAATTAATCTCTTAATTGTGGAGAATTTTCCCTCATGAGCAATTTGTAGCACTCTCTTTGGCTTCTGTTCTGGGCCACCCTCTATAATCTGTTCAACAGAAATATGTTAATTAGTGTATGGGTTAGCGTCATATGAAATGGAGACACTGGGCAGTGTTCACTAAGAAGGAGTGCTTCTTAATCCATGGCGTCTTTCACATTGAAAATATGTTTTAATATTGTGGAAACCATGCAGAGAGTGAGTTTCTTGAGATATGGTTTAGCCTCATGTCTATAAAGACCGTTGACAGAGTCCAGTAAAACAATCCCAGATCACCAGATTTGTTTTTTGCTCTTGGTAGTGTTGAGTAGTTTGCACATCAGGTCACAGAGTAAGATAAGAGTGGGGGCCACATCCACTCCATGGGAGTTAATTGTTTATTGTAATGGCTGCTCATTACCTTGGCTATAAATCATAGGATTTTGACACCAGTTCTTAATAAATTGGACTGATCACAATATGAATAGTTGAGGGTATGTCCAGAGATGTGCAATGCATTTTACTGCTCTCCCTTTTCCTAACATCTATGACACCACAGGAGGATTTGTATCTTGCTGTTGGTACTCTTTTTTAGAAAGCGAGTGACCCAGGATCACAAAGAGGTCTTTTCACTATTAGCGTTCTAGTACCTGATTGGGAAAAACTTACCTGAAGTCGAGATTGGAACTAGTATTGGTAAAGCCAATAGGTCTGACTTTAATTTCCTAAAACATCCAAATATTGGCACACAAAAATGTTGTATTTATATATTAGCCCATTTAAGAAAATCAATTCTTGATGAAGATAAAAACGACTCCAGCTTGACTGATGCACTGCAATTCAGAAATAAGTTCAACCAGAGACATTGTAATCAGCTCATACTTCCATGAAATCCTATAGGAACTCAAAAAACTGTTTCGAGTCACTTAGGAGGCTGTCATAACATTACGACTCAAGGAACCAACTCTGTCACAATAAAGGAAATATGGAGGTTCAAACCTATTCATATAGGTTTATTCATGAGGTGCAGCCCTCACTTTAAATTTCTGCAAAATGCCATCAGGCTAGATGCAGTTTTTTTTTCAGAATTGGCAAATGAAAGTATAAGAAATCAAAGTGTTAGTTGAGGGGGTGAGATAACCTCAAAAAACCAAAGTCCCTGTCTGGGTGAACCACAAAATTCGCTAAATAAACCAAGTACCTCACCCTCTGGTATCTTGGAATAAACGGAGTCAGGCTTAACTTAGAGGCAATGTGTAAAGAATTTATGCAGTGCTCAAACAGCAATAAAGAGAAAATACAGCACAAACAAAATCCCAAACCAATCTAAAAAATAGAGAGAATACTAAATAATAAATTCATACCAAAATGACCAAAATTCAATCAGTTGAACCAGCTATATGAATTTTTTAAGTTTGAATTAAAAAGTAGTGCCAAAAATAACAAGGCGCCAACCATGGTTATCTGGTCATATGAGACCTTTTCAAAGCCAAAAGGCCAACCGTGATGGAGTGTAGTTCTGAAATAGGGACCTGGTTCGGCCCGGTAGAAAGTTTACCCTCTGACTAACAAATTTGTATGGAGAAAATGTGGTTGTCAGCGAGTCATTGGTAGGACAAGGTATGAGCTGGATCTGATACGGTCCTGTTGTAATCATTTACAAAGGCAGGAAAGCTCCAAGCAGGCAAAGTCCAAATTTGTGCACAGGAAGGCCTCGATGTCAATAGATTTCTGCTTGGTGTCGGTCCCGACAAAGCCCTCTACCTTCAGACTTAAAAACCTTTCTGGAAGTCAGATCTTCTTCAGCTGGGCAAACCAGGAAGCTGATGCTGAGCTACAATTCAATGACTGCTGCTTTGACAGTGGCGCCGGTCTCTGATGGTTCTCCAGGCAGAAAGTTGGCAAAGGTCTCCAAGTACCTGATCTTGCAGGTTGGTGACAGAAGGAGTACACTTTAACACCAGCTAAGGGTTTAGGACCTGGGGGACACCATTGGGGTTAGAGCCACAGCACAAAGGTTAGTAACAGGTTCCAGACAGGTCCAGTTAGTACTGGACAGCTGGGCAGTCGCAGGGAAAGGGCTTCTGGAAGCTTATTGTGTCTCTAGCTCAAACAGGACGTCACCCAACTGTCCCTTGGATTCTATTCTGGGGTCCTGGGATCTAGGCAAGCAGGTCTAGACTTCCTTCAGGATTCAGACAGCAGGGTAGTCCTTCTTCCAATTTTCACAGGTCCATGAGTGTTCTGAGGAGGGTCCTGGAGATACCGCAGGTATACCCAGTGCCAGCCTAGGTGTGGGAAAACTCCTGACCACTTCTTAGCCAATGGGATTATAGTTCCCATAGGTGACACTCTCCACTTTTACAGCACTTCCTGGGTGATATACTGCACACTATCCCACAGTGCCCCTCTCTACCTAAATCCAACATGGCAGAACCTTTCTTCCACTGGGCACAGCTCCCTGTGCCCACGCAGAGGTGTTGTTATGGAAGTAGGCAAACCCACCCTTGTGGTCAGTCCATACCAGTTTTGCAGCACTTCCCCTCTCCCATTAGGTTTGGAATCAAGCTAACTAGGAAGACAAATGGGGGCAGGCCTAGGTGTGAGCTACATCTGCCAGTGACAGGGCAGGCACCCATTGACGCTCAGGAAGGGGTTGGTCACAGCCCACAGGCCAGTCTGTTCAGGGAGAAAAAACACCTCTCTACACCCATGCCATAGGTCCACTGTCTTAGAGCAACCACATCTCACCACAGGCAAGCCATTCAATGGTCAGGTGGCACTGGAACCTGGTACAAAGACACATTTGGCCTAGGCAGGGTAATGCCAACTTTCTAAAAGTATCATTTTAATAATAGCAATATAATATCCAAATTTACCATTACATTGGCGTTTAAAGTACTTTAAAATCTCTTTGAATAATTTTTTTAGCTGCTCCCAAACTGAAATTAAGCATTATAAGTTGCAATGTAACCCAGTGAATTCCAATGGAAGAACCAACCTTGCTATAGTGAAAAATGACTTTTGGAGTTTTTCACTGCCAGGACATGTAAAACATTAAATATAAATGTCCTACTTTTTAAATACCATGCACCCTACCCTATGGGCATTTAATGCCCACCTTAGGGACGACTTATACGTTTTCAAAAGGAAGTTTAAGCCTGGGAAAGGGTTTAGTTTGCTGGGTCAAAATGGCAGTTTAAAGCTGCATACTCAAGCTGCAGGGACAGGTCTGGAGACATTTTTGTATGAATTTAGAGGGTGCCATAACCAGTGCTGCAGCCCAATAGTAGCAATTACTTTTGAGTCCCTGGGTACATGTAGTACCATATCCTAGGGCCTTTTAAGTAAATTAAATGTGCAAACTAGGAATGCGTCAATTTTATCATGTTTAAAAGGCACAAGAACTGACCACTGGTTAGCAGGAATAAAGTGTGCAAAGTCCTCTGACCAATAAAAACATATTCAATCAAACAAGGCAAACATCTGGGGTGCTACTGCAGAAAGGGCAAATTTCAAACAGACAGATTATCAGACTCATGCAATACTTGCATGTGTCTCTGACACACCATTACTAGATGCCCCTTCCTTTTGATTAAGACACAAGTGCTGAAAGGTTCTTTCACAAAGTAGTAGTGTTGCAAGTCATTACTAGATGTCCTTCTTGAGTCTGGCAAAATTCCTTCAAGGGTCTTACTCAAAGGTGCAGTACAGCGTGCCATTCCTAGATGTCCAAGTCAAATCAGACACGTCATTGATGAGTCCTTTATTAAGGTGCCATACTGCAAGCTATTACTTCATTATCAGGCTGCAGTACATTTGGCTGTTACAAGTGGTCACGTGTCCCCAGTTAAAAGATACACTAGTATCCCCTCAATCACAGGATATCTCAAATGGAGCAGAACCCCTTGCATATCTCCTTTTGTTGACAGTGGAATGGAACAATGTAAAACATGTAGATGACATGGATGTCTATTCACCAAAATACCAGAGGTAGCGAAAGTGACGTCACATGCGCCTTCACCTTCACTTTCACCCACACGTACATATGCTTATACATACACACGCATTCACACATACACACACACACACTCACACATACACACACACACACTCTGCCTACACATGCATACACATTCACACATACACACACTCTCCCTTACATAAATACACTCAGAACTGCAAGCACGCACACAACATACATACATTTAAAAGCATTTTTTTTTACTTACCTCAGGTTCCAGGAAAAGTCATATTTCGGCTAATTTTACTCCATTTTTTATGAAACTAATAGCGAATAATGTAATATTATTTACTATTAGTATGATAATGAATTGACAAAAACAAGGTGAGTGAAGCCCCCAGCGACGTCCATAAGGATGAGATGCTTCTGTTCCTAACACTTATTTTGCCACTGCTGACGCTAGAGGTCGCAAGGGCAGTGTCAGGGGTCACAAGGAGCATGTCAGGGGTCGCAGTAGCGACCCCTGGCGAGCCCTAAATGACATCCATGGTAGCTGAAGCCTCTGGAAGAAGCATGTAAAGTAGTCTTTATATTTATAGGTATTACCACTCGTTGGCACTTCAAATGACCTTTATTCTGTACAAAGAAGAACTTTTTACCTGCTTGGCGTTACAGGGTTCTCAAGAAATTGTATTACTGATCGTTAGTAGAAAGCTGCTTTTACATAAGACTCCATGATTCCATGAGAGGGACTACACTATTACATAATCTGCTATGTAAAATGTGATGCGGAAGAGCTGTGAAATGCCAGAGAGAATTCAAAATCTGAAGGGCCTATGGGGCAAGCGGCAACTGAAGACAACTGAAGGAGGACCGCCCATATGTGATGATCGCTGAAAGGGGATGACCCAAAGCCCTTTTTGTCTATTTTGTTTGTGTTCATTTTGTGTTGATGCCATGAGTGACAAGGAAATGAAATGAGTAAACTTAAACAGTCTTTATGTTCATGTTTAAAAATAGTTCTAGCACAATGTTCAAAGGGATTGTTACTGCTTGACTTGGTAAAGGTTTCTAGACATAATCTTTATTAAGAATGAATAATCATAATTACACAAATTGAAATTCTATGGCCCTGATTCACAAAGGATCTACTCACTCATGGCGGAGGTCCTGCAGTCGTGGGGAGTCTCCACACTCGGGGCGGAATCCCTCAATGAGAATTCTCTTTACGTAGATTCTGCCTGAGTGCGGAGACTCCCCCACAACTACGAGCCTCCACCACGAGTGCGGAGGCCATTTGTGAACCGGGCTCTGAATGTACATATTGTGCCAATATGCTTCACAATGCACCGTTTTGTATATATTATTACACAAAATTCAAACTATTATCTCCTTCGAAGCAGGGGTTCAACATATGGTACATTACATTGAAATGTAAGCCATTGGCAATTGAGGTAAACATGAGGATTCATGGAGCAGCTTCAAGATGTTCGGGATCTCATTTTGTGAATTCTACTTGGACATAACCATTTTCAAGAATCATCAGACACCTTATTTGCTGAAGAAACAATGACTGTTTATTTTCTAATAAGTAATTCCAAATCCTTTATGTTGGATACTTTGCTGGCCCTTGCCATATTAGGTTTTTTCTTGTATCATGTTAGCTGCTAAAGGTTGAGGCTGAAATAATTATCAGACCCCCTCTTTCTTTCTACCAAATGACAGGGAAGCCACGGCAATGTAGATTTTTTCCGTGTAGCATATAGTTCTCAGCAGTATGATTTAACGGTAGTGAGCGGTGGAGTAACAGCAATTTCTATATACTACTCCCAACAATATTGCTAAAACAAAGAGGCAGTAGAGGAAATCCATTCTCATTTGCAATTTTACTTTTGTTACTTTTTGTACTACCAACTGAAAGATGAAGCACAGTGTATTGGCAATGTTTTCCATTTAATATGGATGGGCAGCACACATTCATTGTCTATGTATGCACAGGTTGTAAGGAGACCAAAGTATGTTTCTGTGCACTTGTCTACATTAAAGGCAAGCAAGCGTTCTACCACTTCACTTGGCTCCTGCACAAGTAGTGGGTACTAGTCCTGAGCAAATAGTCTTTGCATTATTGTCCCCATTAAGAGGCTAATTAAAAAGTGTAAATGCACAAATGCATTTCAGCGTTATACTTCAGTTTAGGAATGTGAAAATAACAGGACTACAACTATGCACCTGAATTAACAACCGCTGCCCATACGTCACTTTTTCCGCTAAGGAGCATATTTGCAAGCCCCATCACATCGCTCTTAACGTGGTGCAAGAGAGAGGCAACTCAAAAAACAGATTTATGAAGCAATGCAAGGCCCACCTTATGTGGCCCGAAGTGGCTTCATAAATCTCGAATGCAAATCACTGCGTTACCTTACTCTGTGCCAAGGAGGAGTACCATGGATGTTGTGTGGATATTCCCACGTAACTCCCATGGTTTTTGACGCATTCCCAGATTCAGTGGCGGCTCGCAGAGGGAGTGCTGCGGAGAGGCGGGCGGGGGAGGGGCAGGGTGGGGGCTAGTGGACTCGTACATACGGCGGAACTGAGTAAAGTAAGTAAATCAATAAATAAAACAATTTACCTTGCGTGCGCTGCATCCCCAACTCGGCGATGCAGCGCGCGCAAGGTAAATTGTTTTATTTATTTATTCACTTACTTTACTCCGTTCCGTCGTATGTCCGAGTCCACTACCCCCCCACCCTGCCCCTCCCCCGTCCCACCCCACCGCCCCACAGCGCTCCCTCTGCGAGCCGCCACTGCCCAGATTTACCAGAACTGGTAAACTTGGGAATGCACCAAAAACAATGCGCTTCCCCAGGTGAGGCGCAAAGAGTTTCTCCTCGCTACTTACTTTTTCTATGTG
Organism: Calotriton arnoldi; assembly: GCA_963921515.1. NCBI lineage: Eukaryota > Metazoa > Chordata > Amphibia > Caudata > Salamandridae > Calotriton > Calotriton arnoldi. The sequence continues at coordinate 430,170 of CAWUFW010008976.1, forward strand.
TGCTGCATTCTGCAGAACACTTAGGAAATGGAATTTGCCTCTCAGGAATATGTTTGAACAAGAAGGTGTCCCTTCCTGCGCAAAAACAATCCTGTCTGCAACGTAGGCACCCTTGCCCCATTGTGTAAAGTTGCCTGCATTGGCGCTAGCCAGCCAAAATGGTGCCTGCGCAGGGTCAAGGACAGAAATGCATCGCATTTTTTTAAATATGGCGCTTTCCTGCCCTTTCATTTCACTGCAGCAAGTTGACTTGCTACGCTGAGTTACATTACTTTGCCATAAATATGGCTCTAAATGTTATTATGAAATGTGGTTTTTATATACATCACAAACACAACAACATTTTCTGTTATTTTCTATGTTTATCTATTCTGTATGAAGTGTTGAATTTGATTTTTAAAGTTATATTAATATACAAAGAAAAGATATATTAATAATATACACAGAAGAATTTGGGAACTTGCAGCCCTTAAAGGATTACAAGCAGTTGAAATCTATAAAAGATCCTGTTGCCAGATACTCTCGCGTTTTGCAGGTATAAAAGTAAAATGTTTTTGTTTCTCTGTAAGCTATCGGTATTTTAATATTATTATGATGGTAATAATAGCTCAAGAGGCGACGCTGTATACATAGGGCCTCATTTATGAAAAGTGACACATCGCTGCGTGAAAACAGCGATGCGTCACTTTTCATTGCGCCCTCCTTGCGACACCAATGATGCGTCATATTTACAGTATGACGCATCATGTCGCAAGGAGTTACAGATACGTCAGTATTTCTGACGTATCTGTAGGCGCAAAAATGACGCATTGCTGGAGTGTGTCACAAAAGTGACGCAACTCCAGCAATGTGTCCTTTCACATGGGGCAAGCCCCATGTGAAAGGGCCTGCGTCAGTCTTACGCCTGCCATGAGGCAGGCGTAAGATAGTGACGCATTAGGGTCAAAGAAATGGCGCAGTGAAATCTTATAGATTTCACTGCGTCACTTCTACGACCCTTTCTTGCGTCGGAACGCCCCCTGCATACATTATACCTGGCGCAGGTATAATGTGGCACAAGGGTTTACAAAGTGACGCATCTACCTAGATGCGTCACTTTGTAAATATGACGCACCATGGCGCATATTTTACACTGCTGGTGCGTCACAAAAAGTGACGCACCGGCAGCGTAAAAGTGACGCAAGGGCTCATAAATAAGCCCCATAATTTCTGTATCTAAAATTGGATGCGTGGCGTTAACGTGGTTGATAAAGTATATATACATTACCTGAAGGTATAAAAACGAAACTATGCGTTTCTCACTATTGCATTCTGTATAAATTTAAGGCAATAAGCAATATCAGTGTAACATTTTCAAGTGTACATTCTTTTATTATGAAGATAACATGTGAGTCAGTTTAGACTTGTAAATTGAGGCATTGGTACATTTTTTGTCAATCTGCGCACATAATTAACTGTGAGATTTAGGGCCTGGTGACAGTCAGTCAATTTAGGGCCTGATGTATTATTCTCAGTTGAAAAAGCAGTTGTTGATTTCGCACAGTCAGTAACTGACTTAGCACCTAAGAATATTTTTCTTCTGCATCAGATGTACCCCGGACGGATGAGTGCTCACCCCTATTCCCAGAACCCACATTCACAGCATAGAAGCTGTGGCGGACAGCGACCACTTTGAGAAAGTTCTCACCCTCTTTCTGGTGTTGGTACCCAACCAATGGCTGCCAACAGCAACTGCTGTCATAGGTCACTGACAGTAGCGGCTCGTGGAGGGAGTGCTGCGGGGCAGTGGGGTGGGGCGGGGGAGGAGCAGGGTGGGGGCAGTAAACTACAGCATACGGCCGAACAGAGGTAAGTAAACAAATAAATAAATAAAACGAATTTCATTGCGCGCGCTACATTGCCAAATGCGATGCAGCGTGCGCAACGAAATTCGTTTTATTTATTTATTTGTTTACTTACCTCTGTTCGGCCGTATGCCGTAGTTTACTACCCCCCACCCTGCTCCTCCCCCGCCCCGCCCCTCCGCACCGCCCCGCAGCACTCCCTCCACGAGCCGCTACTGGTCACTGATACAGTCACTGTCAAATCACTGGGAAAGGGCGAAGCGTATTAAATGTACACCTTTCCTAACAATTCATAAGGATTTGAGAAGTGTAGATTGCGGGTCGCAAAGATATTTGCGACTCATAATATACTTTAAATACAATGCAACTTTTACTTCCGTGGTTACACAGTCTTCTTTTACAAATCACAAGCTTTATGAACAAAAACCCCTTTGTACCTCAAGATCTCAATCTTATATGACTCGCATGCATTCTCTAATACTATCACGATCAAACAATATTTGTAGCATGCTTCCCTTTCTTCATTACTAGCAGCGATTAAGTTAGAACATATGATCAACATACATAATTGTTATGCTGTACGAAGTATTCACCTACAAAAACTACAAAATGAAGAGGAATGTTGTGCGCTGAGTTTCAAGTAAAATTGGCAGAAAGACCAATGGCTCTGAAGTCCTTGATTCTTAAGACCTGCCTCAAAAAGTTTTTTTTCAGTTTTTATAAAATAATGGATAAGGCTCTTCTGTTTTTTTGTTTTTTTCTCCGATATTATTCTGTACACGTAGCAATGTACTTAATTTGCCATGTTCTGTTTTAAACCTCCCTCAGTTTACCAGTCAGAGTGTATACAATAAATATTTTTACTTGTCTTTTTGCTAGTCAGATTGGTGAGGATTTAGTCCTTGTTAACCATGATTCTCACTAAATAACGGTATCATTTAAGACACTATACGACACTCTGACTTTACAAAATATAGTTGGACTCCATGGTCTACAGTGACAAGGCTATCACCGAGGTTTGTCCAAAATAAATGCTGAAGTAGGAGGAAAGAAAGGGGAACAAAAGAGTAACCATTTTAGGAGAGTATAATTTGTGCAAAGTACAAGCAGATACATGTTTTTTATTAATATATTAACATGAAATTTAAGATCCATCATTAGTGTGATCCATGAAGGAATTAACAAAAGATTTTTAATTTAGCCTATTCAAAAGGGAGCCATGCTCTGCTGCTTTGCATAAAAGTGGCATCAGTCTCATGCCACTGGCACATTCAGATCACCAGCAGAGTAATCCAGGCATCAGAGTTTGGGGCTTTATTTGAGGCAACAGCTGCCTTGGTCATACAGTTAATTAAACATGTTTGTTCCCATATAACGAACAGTAGTGACAACTGATCAAACACGAACGTTATGGCATTTGATGGTCTCTGCAAGGGATTGGATATTAGTTTGAACCCACATTATATCATTTGAGCCCCATCAAAGATTGAAGCCGACTCTCCATTATGAAGAAACGCCACTCTGTGGATGAAAATGCAAGAAGCAATGCCAATCATCCCTACTGCAGCTGTGTAAGGCTGTTTGAGTTAATTTCTAATTTACTGTTTGTAACATTTGGAAATGTAATTAAGCAATGTAATACAATGGCTAATTCTTCATACTTCTTGACTCACTTCTATGTTCAGGAAAGGTTACATATACTCTGTCACCGGGCATAACACAGAACCCTGTGGCACGGGCGGGGGGGGCTCAAACATTTAGGGGCCCCCAAAACATTCACCCAAGGCAAATGAATATTTGTGACATATATGAGAGACTCAGGGGCCCCTCTTGACATTCTGAAGGGGTAGTTCATCATTTTGTGTTATGCCACTGCCCTGTTAATGGCTTAAACAACAATGAATAGACATCCCAGTTTTACAGATTAAACGAATAATAACATGCTGAGTGATTTTAAGATATACGCCTTTTTAATAAGTGACACATTTGAATTTTGAGTAATGATTTTGTCGCTCACTCTGTTTCAGCTACTTTACGGTCAAGGAGTGACAGATCAGTGGCATAATTTCAAGCAATTGTCTAAAACTATGCTTACATTGTCAGTGATGATCCTGAAAATCTGGTATAGATCTGTCTTTTGGGACCTACTTTGGACCTCCAATGAACTTCTTCACACTATTCATGATTTGCCCCGTTCAGAAAGCTGTTTAATAATGTACTTTCATCATACGTATGCATATGACTATTTTCATCATGGTCAAGCCAGAAATTGATTAATAAACTGTTGATTTAAACTCACGAAAAAAGTTTAAAAACACATACTATTTTGTATTAGTAAATCTTCTCCATGGGATGGGAAATGGGCATTCCTGGTTTGAAATACAGTAAAAAATAACAGTCTTCTTCCAAGGGTGAAAAGTGGACATTCAAGTGTACAAAAGCAGTTGAGACCCCACTTCTGTTCGCCCTTTGTTGACCTCCCCACCTTGATTTCAGATGTCCCCCGAGGTTGGTGGCCATTTTTCCAAAACTTCTTTTGGTGACAGTGTAAAAGTAGTTTTGACAAAAACACAAGTATGCTATGTCATGTCAACATGGAAGTCTGGTCAGCATGTTTTTCTTATTTTCTTTTTGAAATGCAAATTTTCAAAGCTGGGGTTTGGTTCTGAAAAACAGAAACAAAACAAAATCAATATTCCTGATAATCCAGGAGTGTCTTTTGTCTGGGAGTAGCTGATTTTGAGTCTAAAGATGCATACATGCAGAGGATTAAGCCTGTGCGTGGATTAAGCCTTTGCACTCTATGCTACTCCTCTCCGGCTAATTTAGTTTGTACAACAGCCAGATATGGTACAGAAAATGTAAAACACAAGGAATTTTTAATTTAAAAAGCTTATTTTTTGTTATTGTGACCATATCCAGTAGTAGGTCCTTCCACGTAAACACAATGTAGATTTTCCAGTCTATAGTGAAAGGAAGTGCTGAATGATTCAAATATATTGAAGCCAATTCTGTGCTTTTTTAAACAAAAATTTACAGCATCAAAACACACATTTTTAAAGCAAAACTGGTAACAAAAGCCAACCAGAATACAAAGGTAATCATCAAATTACTTCAGGTGTCTAAACACTATAGACATCTAACAATCCCTCTTTTCTTAATGATGAACCATTGAATATATTTAGGCCCATATTTATAAAGGTTATGCGTCTCCTTTGTCTCGCAATGGGGCACAAAGACGATGCAAAACCTAAGTGAGATTTATCAAGCCATGCACAGCCACCCTGGGTGCATTGTTCAATAAATCTAGAGTAACGCAAGAACGCGCAAATCGCTGCCTTGCATTATTCTGCGGTAGGGAAGTTTTCCACGGGTGGAGCGTGGCTGTTCCCATGCATCCACCCATGGATTTTGGCGCATTCCCAGATTTTACTTTAGTGGTAGACCTGGGAATGCATCAAAATGCTACGCCTCCCCAAGTGAGGCGTAACAAGGAGAAATATCTTTATTTCTCCTAATTCTTTCCTCTTTCCAATAGAAAGAAAAAAAAACGCCTCTCAAGATTGTTTTATGGCTCCCATCATGTTGGCAGAAGCACTTTTCGAAAAAATAACTGATGATCCAGTGGGATTGTTTATATATTATATTCATGCCGTGGCTGTGTCAACAGAGGTGTTGCCCCTGTCATCTGATTGATTTGGAGTCTGGTTCACCAATACTTAAGTGAGGGGCTTAGATTTTGTTGTTCATGAAATGCAAAAGCAATCCACTATGAGGGTCAGTATCCAAAATGCATCCAAATTACATGTTCTCAAAGGAGACAATGCAATCAAGCATAGGAGGCAGGGGCAGGAATTCATTATCTGCCCATTTTGTGAAAAGTGTTAAACTCGTAGCATCTTCATGCTTGATATCTCAGACTAGGATGGTGGCATCTATGACTGCAATATACTGCAATTTCCAAAACAGTAGCATAATGCACTCAAAATCAATTTCTCAAGAAATGAATATTAATTTGTCGCTTAACTAAGAGCTATTAAAATGCGCTTGAAGCTTCTATCCACGAATTACCTAGTAAATATATGTCAGGCTGATACAAATATTTATATGCAGTGTAAATCTACAAATGTTAAATGAATTAAGAAGTTTTATCCATAAGGACCGATAAATTGAGTGATGCATAGAAATCTTCCAGGGAAGGGGAGAGAGTGCCTCGTTTAACAGCGCCTGTCTCATAAAGGTATGTTACATTTTTGGGTAAGTTTACACTTTGAAGAAAGTTTACAACTTCCGGTATTCAAAATTTCGAGGCCCAGATTTTCAAAACTGTCACACAATGCAGCGCAACACCCAAAGTTGCTGTGCTATGCTGTGTGACAGAGAGAGAGCAGGAAAGCACCCTATCTACTAAGATATGGCACCGTCCTGCTCTCTTCCTAGTGCTGGCCCACAACTATGCTGCTGAGCACCTCACACATTTTTGCTCCATAGTGCAAAGGTGGTTGCAGGAGTCTAGCATTTGTTTTGTACTGGAAGGTTACTCTTCCAGTACAAAATACTATGCTTTGACTAATTTTAAAACTTTTCCCCCTTTGGATGCGTGCTTTACAGTGCAGCACACATGCAAAGTGGAAAATGTTAGTAGAAATAAAAGCATTTCTACTTTTTAATGCCTCCTTTGAAGTGGTGTGTGAAGCCCTGTCCACTATTCTTAGTAGGTAGGGTTTTGCATCAAAAACCATGGGTGGTTGCACGGGAACCCCCATGTACCAACCATTGAACACCCCTTTGATGCAGAGTAATGCAAAGGTCTTTGTGCTGCTTTGCATAACTTCCAGGTAACTTTCCAGAGTAAAACGTATTTTGAATTGGTAAGTAAATTTTAAAAAGAATTTTGCACAGGTTTGCATCACTTTTGTGACATAAACCCACTGCAAAATGTCTGTAAATTTACCCCTGAGTGTAAACTTAGTAGAAAAGTGTAAATTGCATGTCTCCACCTCCAGAGTAATACAATTAGCTTACTATTGTGTACATGGGTGACATCCCTCCCTAAACCCTTCCTTACCCTCCTTAAACCCCTCTTATTCCTCCCTGGTCTCATCCCCTTTAGTAGGAAGTCTGCCCCTTTTTTTCAACCACTCCCTTGTGTCCCTCCTACATATTGTAGTATGATCAATACTTACATGTCCCGAGACTTCGCAGGATAGGCAAAACTTACTCTTTCTAGTACATTTTGGAGTACTATAGAACGGACTACAAAGTGCAGTTTGTGAATCAAGCACATCGTTTAGGGTCTTTTGCCTGGATATGCAGGGAAGCAAATGCTAAGCAAAAGACACATCGATTCACATAAATCAATTTGTAAAAGCTTAGATTATATTAAGTGTTTGGAAAAAGGATCTCATTTTCTCATAAATTTTGAAGAACTTAGAAAAATGAAAATACGTCAGTGGCTTCATTATATTTAGAATGTGATGTTCCAGTCTTCAATAATTTTTTTCAGACAACAAAGCTAGGGCCTAATTTTGGCTCTGGCATATGGATCGCTGTTGTTATGCCATGGCAGACAGATCTGTATGTCAGCTTGCCATTTAACCATCCACTGTCTATAGGTTTTTGATGAACATACCACCACCTGCTGTAGCAGAAGGACAGTTGGCGGTCCTTCAGTCCTCCATTGTTGATTCTAATGTCATCTGTTGTTGGCCAACCCTCCCTCATTGTTGTTATGGTGGATATTTATCCACCATATTTATAGTTGTACGACAACACAGTGGGACAGAGGATAGCAATGCCAGATGGGGTTTATGATGTATACATGTTGGTCAATGTTGACAGATGTACCCATCAACACATGCCTACACAATATCAACTTACCAACAACAATGGCAGCTCCCACTACAAAAGAGGCTCCTAAACCATACAAACTATGTACCATTCATTATATGGAGCAGTAGCTAAGCTTCTCTCTACAATCTTTGTGGAACATGGCTGCCAGAAAACAACTCAGATTCTCATAAAATGTGCTAAATGTGATAGTGAGCAACATAATTAGGGTTTATCACCAGTTGTGAGCACTAGTCCAGTCAAAAACAATGAGCCAGAAAAGGCATATGGGACCAGAATCATGGACATCTCCAATTCCAAACACTCACAGGTGAGGGGGTGAAAGTTATTGGGGTCATTCACAACCTTTGTTTTTTTTTTGAGAAATGGGGTGATTTGACCAGTTTTGAGGGAATCTAGAAAAGATCCCTTACTTAGAAATATATTTACGAGTGTTGTCAAGTAAGGGAACTTGTGTGTGTTGAAATCTTTGGAGCTGCTATGCAGGATAGGGTCCGTAAAATGATTTGAGGGATTGGTTTCATAAATGATTTTAAGTAGGACACTCTGCTCGATAGGGTTAAAGGCTTGCCAGATGTTCTTGGCTTTGAAAACCGTGGTGGTGATAGGATGAACTTTTTGACATATGAGCGATTTAATTTTATAATCAAAGAATTGTGCAATTTTCTCTGCTGGAGGGGTGATTGAGTTTGGCTGAAGCCGGGATGGGAGCACTGGAGACTGTTTTGATCAAACTGAAGAGCTTTTCCAGGTGATTTTTGCTTGAGTCAAGAAGGGATCTGAAGTGATTAGATTTCTCACAAAATATGTGCTTTTGGGAAAGTGATCTTGCATTGCAGAGACATGCCAGATTAGTGGTGGAAGGTGCCTGTTTCCATTTCTTATACAGAGATCTCAAGTTTTTTCTTTCCTCGTAGAGGGCCTTATTGAACCAGGGGGTATTTAGTATTGGTCCTTTCTTTTTGCTTTGGAGTGGTGCTACCTCATCAAGTGAAACAGAGAGGTTGTCGAAGCAGTGGAGCCACTGACATCGGAGTTGGAACCAATGGTGGGACGTACCTTCATTGCAGATTTGCTGAATGTGCATATGTTGATGTCCTTGATGTAGCAAAAATAAGTGGTCACATGTTTTGGTTGACCTCTGGTCATGGTGTGAGAGAGTTGTAGTGAGAAAGGAACCAGAAAGTGGTCGTGCCAGTAAACCAGAATGGGCTCATAGACTGAGAGCAGGTTGCCTTTGAGGATTATTAGATCATGAATGAAGTCTTTCTTGTTACATTGATTTAAAGTTGTGTTGTACCAGATCATTTTCAGAGAGAAAGGCTGTGTTGCCCCAGTGAAGATTAAAATCACAGAGAAAGATCACTTTGTCAGATTATGTTGATTGGTCACTTGCGAGATCAATGTATTTCTTGATAAAGTTTGTCTTTTGCCTGGTGGGTGATAGATGACATTATGTCTGTATGGGGAGTTGTGTTGTACTCATAGTTCAAAGGGTAGGCATTGTGGTGTTGAAAAAGGGTCACTGTTAAGCTCTTTGCATTGTAGGGCATCATTAAAGATGGCAGCCACGCCTCCCCCCAATCTACCAATTCTGCCATATCTGATGATGGAGTAGTTCGGAGGAACCAGGTCTCTATGAGAATTAGTAGGTCTAAGTATTGGTATGTGATAATGTTGGAGATTTCAAGCTTGTGTTTCATTGCTGATCTACTGTTATGACGCATGCAACGTGAAGCTCATGTACATGATTTGGTGAGGAGAATGCCCAGGGTTTGGGGAGCACTAGGGAGGATATTTCTGTTGGCTAATGTCTGCTTAGGGAGGATTGTTATATGGATCGAGTCAAGGAAATAGTTGGAATTTGGTGTAGGTTTGAGTTGTCTTGAGCAATGACAATGGGAGAGTTGATGATGTTGAGGTGTTGTAGCTTGCCATTAGGTCAGCAGTATTGGCTTGAATTATCATGTAAGTATTACAGCATAACACATAATGTTAATTGGAATTGGGATGCAAAAATTCAAAAGACATAGCAACATTACACACACCTACAAAGCACTCCACAACACCAGACACTCATACCTCAACGACTAATTTCAACTTTACCAACCTTTCAGAAAGCTATGGTCTACCTACCTCAGCCTCGCATGGGTCCCTCGCATCTGCAGTAGCAAGTCAGGAGGGCACTATTTATCCTTCATCGCCGCCAAGAACTGGAATGAACTTTCTCAACACATCAGGACAGCTACTTCACTTTTGATCTTTCTCTAGAAACTGATGGCCTGACTGTTCAACTAGGAGCGTCGCCCAGCATGCGTTCCTGCTCCAGCGCCTGGATAACCTCCCAGGTGATAAAATGGACCATATAATTCGACATAGCATACCATAACATGACATGACGTGGCATGACATGACATGACATAACTTAACATAACATAACATTTCATATAACATAGCATAACATAACATTTGCAGTACTTTGTAACTTTTAGGACACACTAGTCACAAAAGTTACACCAAATGTCCATGTTTAAAATCATGGTGTTATTGTAATGTGTGATAAGGTCTCCTCAAAGCAGTGTTTTGAAATGTTGCAAGGTCACAATTGTACTACATCTTCACACATGTATAAAGTATACATGTATAAAGAAAAATATATTGTCTTAATGCATTTGTTCTCCAAAAACAACCCTCGCCTTTAGTAAAGCGAATTACCTCACCTTAGTGTCATTCTAAATAAGAATCCTTTCACACACACATGCACAGTGGATCCTTCTACTTCAAAGACACATCCATATGGCAGACCAAAAGGTGCTGCCACAGATATGGTCAATCTAATGTTTCCTTTGGTTCCTTCTTCTCCCTCAAGCTCTAGCAAAGTTCATCAGCTATATGTGTGATGCCATGATCAACTGAAAATAAACAAAATGTCCTGTTCTCCTTAATTGTTATTTAAATGGCCCAACGAAACTCCTGGTGTTAATGTGACAGTTACTACCCCCTTCTCTTTGACAAAAAACAATATATAATATGTCATTGATAATGGGTTGCCCCTGTAAAGCTGAGAGATGTCAAACCCACTAGTCTTTTTTAGTTCAGAGAACAAACAAGCACCTTAAAAATGATTAATTAACTACAGCAAGGAAGTGGATAACATTTTTCAAACAAAGCAGTTTTGCATATTGAAATAAACCAACTTAGTACAACATGGCTGCAGTGACAAAAAGCTACAAATTCTAGTACAATACTATGCAGTACAATTAACCATCCACAAAATGTATCAATTCCTATTCATGATATGTCCACCATGAAAAATATATGTATTTCAATTGTCACTTCTTTCAAGCTCTGAAAAGGCTTGACAAATTTCTTTATCGTGATCGTGAAACTTACTATCATTTTGGCAAGGATGAATGAGACTTTTGAGCTTAGTACAACTGAAAAGTCTCACACCCTCAATTTCCCTCCCTCTCAAATGTCAGCCTAGTTAGCAATGTTCTGAATTGAGCCACTGATTCTCTATCTCAGAGAAACAGAGGCCTACATTCTGAGATTATATTTGCCAATTTTTGAGACGTTATTTCCACCTTTGCTCTGGACTGTCGTGCCTTTTCATTCCATATTGGACCCCATTCTGGACTGAACTGTCAAAATGTGTGCTTCCACATTGTTTCTGTTTTTATAAATAATATAATAAGATGGTCAAACTCTCATAGCCATTGTGTACACGATGGACAAGAATTGGCTCCTGCTGTATATGTTGTTTAAGACTAATGTTTTTCACCAGGGTGTTATCACTTGAAGACATGTCCTCTTGCTCTTCTCCAGGACAATCCACAATGAGTCTTTATATCAGGCTGCAGCACCATTACAACCATAAATAAATAGTTAAGGAGGTAGTAGCACACTAGACGTTTGTGGTGAATCATGCTTCCATGCCCTCCTTGACTTATCAGTGAGATTTGATATCATGAACCAAAACCCTCTAGTAGAAACCTGAAAAGTTTGCATTAATTTATATAGGATCATACTGAGCGAGTTTATTTAACAAATTTACAAATCGCAAACCAAAGACCGCTCTTGCTAGAATACCTAGAGGGGTCAATCCTTTCACATACTCTATTCAATCTTTATTTTAAACATTCAGGGTACATATCAACAGTTCAGGTATATCTTACATTTTAAGTTCCCCTCCTTTCAAGTTATCACTCTTGTAACGCAGACCACCTAATACATCCCAAACACATCTGTAATTTAATCCTGCAGAAACTGATTTTGTTTTGTTGATGGGTGGAGTCATTGATCAATCCTGACCACAAATTGACTATCCCTGAAAGATACCTTTAGGAGTAAGTTTTGACAGAAGAATTGGGGGCTCATTTTGAGCCTGACAGGCAGCCTCCTAGCCTTCCAGGTTGGCAGAAGCATTTGCCTCTACTTTCTTGTTGAAGGATCTTTCACAAAATTTAGAGATCCCCTACTACCTTTCAGTGGCACGCGTACCATTGTGATCTTTTTCACTCACTCAGCATTTAGGTTTACTGAGAAACAAACTGGCAAAGTGGGAATTAGTTTCTGAAACGGAAAATAATTATGGCCCTCTCATGCATGGAGCTCGCTCCCTGTGAAATGAGCCATTGTTTGTTAACCCTGCCCAGGTCTGCCATGCCCGCATGATGAATAGAGGCCGGGACAATCAGTGGTGGCCAAACTATCCTAAATATGGTGGGCTACCTCAGCTTTAACTTGGAGGTCCTGTGGCTCTTGGGCTGCTATATCAAGGGCTTCTCGTGGAGGGGCCAGCTAAGGTTCTTCCATCTGAAACCTGATAGTTCCTCTTCCTCTAATTTTCGAAATGAAGTAGTGAAACTGCTGATCAGCTGTGTGGAATCCACATGTATCAATGCACCAAATCCTAAAAATTCTTCTTATTATTCATGTAGACATAAACAACCTAGTTGGAAACATCTCTGAATCAGACTTCAAAACAGTGCTAAATTACTGAAATTATTTTAAGATTCCAAAACATGTTGTGTTCCTCCTGTTCAAAGCTAGTCACAGGAAGTAAATGACTTGACCACATTACTCCTATTGCTATTAAGTTAAATTGACTTCCAGTTGAAGCAAGAAGTGCATTTTAACTGACACATCTACCTCTCAAAGCTGAATATAAGTGTGATCCAGCTATCAGACAAAGAAACTGACGTTATCTGTAACAATCCTATCACATGCTGGCTATGAAACCTATTCTTCTATTGATACCAGCTTTGATTTGATTGATTTGGTATACATTTCTTAGAGATGCAAACACCTAAAAGGTGTTCTGGCGTTAATCACAATTGAAGCACTACAATAAGGCAAAACTGAAGGCGTTGCCACTAATTTGAAAAGAGCAACATCTTTAAGAATGGCATTAGCAGAAGTTGATGGCGAGGGAGATGATTCCAATGTTGAATTGCTAAAATGAGAAACATCACCATTTCAACCAAACTCGCAGATAGTTAGGGAGCTAACAGGTAAGCGTTGCTAGAGCTCAGCTGCCAAGAAGGTATAATGAATTCATTTATGTCTTCAATTGACAAGGCCCAGGTAGTGGTAAGCTTTAAATTTGATGCATATGGACTTAAAAAGGATCCTCTTGGAGATGGTCAGACAATGTAGCATTTTCAAACAGGCCAATGCTACGCCAATATGTGGAGCACTAAGTGGCAACGTGGCAAATTCTGAAATCATTGAAATCTAGAGAGTAAATATAGAGGCGAACCAAGTGGCAACTCGTTACAATAATCTAGGTGACTCAGAAGGTAAAAGGGAAGACTCTTGACTTTTAGCTGATGGAGTAAAGATAGCTTAATAATCTGCGAAGCCAAGGAAATGTAACGATTCAAGAAAGTCCTCAATTTCTGACCACCAAAACAAGCATAGGTTGCTGGCCAAGATGCTGACCAGCACAGTCCTGGGGATGTGTGTAGAATATTTTAAATTTCTCCTATCTGCCCTATGAACCGATTGATCTTTTTCTGCTTTCAGAAAATAGCTGAGCAAGGTTCTGCTCTATTGTCACTTTCTTTCCTGATACAATACAGATTTTATGCTTCTTATCCTAAGTATGTACTTAATGATGTATGCTCCTTTTTCATCAACCGCATTGAATATTTATGGTTCATCAAAAAACGGGCCCTCATACATGTACTTGATGTACATGTATTTTATGACGTTTATCTCAGGCAATCTGCTATTTATCAAGTTCCCTATTTTGTCCCATGTGTCATATTATTCTTTGCTTTTCCATGTTTACAATTGTGTTTTATTATTCTTCGCATGTAAATTGTTCCCTTTTTAAATTACTTCTATATTTTCAGGGGGAAGTTTGATATAGTTTATGACTTATTGCTCTATAATGTGTCTTGATGCCTGGTGTACAATTATCATAGTAAAAAAGTCATAAGAAATATTGAAGCTCTTCCTAAAAGACCAAATGGCAGAGACAGTAAATGCATTTAATTTCATGTTGCACTACCTAAAAACAACTGTGGTTATTTTTGTGCCAAGGTGTTTTGTCGCACTTTAAGCTGATCAGCAACATTGCCATTCCTAGAAAAATCTCTGAAAAGAATATTGGTTGGGCATTTCCTGACCCTCCTGGAGGAGGAAATTATCAACTCAATTATAAGAAAGCAGAATTGTGTCACCTACACTGAACTGAAACTGTCATGATGGAGGTTTGGGCTTACATCCTGCTCAAATTAGTTACAAGAGATACCTTCTTGCCAACAGTAGGGTATAGGAGAAGAATGAATCCTGGTTGTTTCTTGCTTGTCATTAGCCTTCCTTACTGTGGGCCATTCTATTCCTATTCAATCCTTAAGTGCTTACCATACTTTCCTCTGAAACAGTTTTCATCTTCTTTAAAAACTGTCTAGGTAGTGTGCATGAAAATTCAGATCAGATCATTGCAAGTATTAGTGAGGATACCTGCACTCTTCTACCTTTTTCAGTTTTTTTGGCACTATTGAAATACCTTATGCAATATTTTGGTCTCCTCAGCCATCCCTATGCAGCAGTCCATATGAAATGTCTTTCATGATGGATGGTTGGAGCAGAGCAGTATGAAATGATTGTACACTGCTATAGCAGTTGTGGAGTACATTGTACAAAAACAGTTTTCTTCAAAGTAGGTTAGACAGATCACATCCTTATGGTGGGGCTAGCTTAGCTGAAAATGTATCCTACTCCGTGCATGTTAAGCTTCCTCATTGCTTTTATTATTCCCATACTCAGAGATTTAGGGATATGGTGAGACAGGGAGCCCTCATCAAAAAACTAGGGGGGATATTCTCAAGAACATGCGATAAACATCGCCAAAATAGGCTAACGCAATTTTCAACATCGCCGCCCATTGCGGGAAAATAACTCTGTGTTAACGTCTTATTCCCAACACGGCGGTAACATGCGATAGTTACCCGAGAACGCCACAAATGTCCGCGTAAAACCACCGCGACGGCGCTAAAAAAGGAAACCCGAACATGAAAAAAGTTGCGATGGGCCCAACCGCGATAGAAAAATCGGGGACAAGCAGCGCCAGGCTTGCAATTCCCACGTCAGACGGGAAAAATCACCATAAATGCAGCAAAAAAAGAAAAAAAACAACCACATAACAACTGCGAAGCACAATGGAGGTAGCAGGAGCACGTACAGAGGACAACCCGGACCCCACAAGCCCCACGGAGGACCAGCCTCGGACCTCGGGGTCAGGGAAGGACAAGGAGAAGAAGAAGAGGAAGACGCGTTTCAGTCCGCAGGAAAACAGGATCCTGATAACGGAGGTGGTAGAACACCATCAGCATCTGTTCGTCACCTCCACTGTGTCATTGGCAACAAAAAATGGAATATGGCAGTCCATCGTGGACAAGGTGAATGCAGTCGGAGTGCTGAGGAGGACATTGGATGAGGTCAAGAGGCGCTGGAATGATGTGAAGCGCAAAACCAAGCAGAAACTCGCAGACAACCGCAAAGCAGCAATGCAGACTGGGGTGGGAGTCCTGCGCCACAGGAGGAGCTGGATGAGATGGAGGAACTGGTGTCCACAGTCATCAGTGTGGAGACTGTGGCAGGAGTCGGGGGACCGGACACTGCTCAACATGACCTGACACAACAGCAACAGGGTGAGTAACCACCAGGGCCTGGGGGGACGGGGGGAGATGGGCACAATGGCACACATGCACAATGGAGTATAGCACACTGCACAACCACAATGACTCTGGATCATGTCCCTGAACTCCTTGCCATACTGCAGCACACATATTAACAGCAAGTAGTCCCCCGTCCACAATGTGCCCAGAGGGGGCCCTCCCCACACATCACCAATTTCACAACAAACCCATGCACATGTGCTGAACCCAGCCAAGCTGCGGATCCGTGAGCCCCACTGACAATGCATGTGACACTGCATGATGATGAGCATGTCTGCAGGCCACTCATCATGACATGTTGCACGCCACAACACCGAGGTGGCTGAGTGTGGTCCACATCCGGATAGGAGCAGGTCACACACTGACACATCCACGTGCACAAACAACCCCTGACGGCAACAAGACATCTGCGGACAAACCATGCCCAAGAGTCCCAACTCCCACCAAGAGCCCAATTTACCCAAGTATGCAACATCTCAGCACTGCATAAGCACAGAAGTCAAAGGCACACCGCCTGTAAGGGAGAAGGCCAAGCAAAGTCTGAGCTGCAGGGGCGACTCTCCCACAATGCAGCACATACACAAGAATCAGAGCACATCAACATTGACAACAATGTGGTACAAACTGCAACACTTGCACAACAGAACAGAGGACACAACTGCTGCCGCTTGTGTGTAGAAACTGGCCAATCACATTTGGCATAGCAGGAAACTGTGACATGATAATGGACAAGTACAACCCCACATCCCTGATGGTGCACATATGTCCACTGTCCCGCTTCAAATAGGCAGCACATCCTAAACTGTCACAATGTACATTGTCATGCATTCTGTTCTGATACTTGTCCAATGTGTGAACATACATGGAACACACTGTTAAACTGCATCTCCCCCTTACATTGCAGAGGGAGAATCCACTACTCCTGCAGAACAGACCGAACACCTCCTCACTGATGACGAGGAGGACCACTCCACCTTCGACACCGACGCCCTCCAGGAGCGCATCGACAGCTTCGGCACCCCACCCCCAGGAGCAGGGCAGCCCAGCTGCATCGAGGAGACCCCACCCCTACACAGACCACACAGCAGGAGGCACCCACCACCCCGGCTGTCTCCCAGGCCCCCCACGAACAACACATGGCCTTCCAACGCCGTGTGTTAGAGGGCCAGAAGGAGATGGCTGATCAGGTGCGGGTGGGGTTCGACCTCATGGCAGCCAAACTAGATGCCATCCATGGGTGTCTACGTCCCATCAGGGACCACTTACAGCCCCTAATGGACACCCACAGTCCGCTCCATGGTCTCCAATGAGCCCTGGCTGACATCGCTGGAGTCCTGACTCGGAGACAAGAACACCTGTCTGGTCAGAGTGGCTCCAGCGATCTCAGCCGGGAGATGGGACACATGCGGAGGCTCATGGAGGACATGGTGCGGATGGAGGCGGAAAGGATGGCTGCCATGGCTGCACATCAGCGATATGTAGCTGGGATCTACCATGCCCTGCAGATCCTCATCATGGCATTGCTGCCACAAGGCCTGGCGCAGATGAATGCTGCTGCTCCTACACCATCCACATCTCCGACCCCTGATGTGTCAGTGCTCCACAGTGTGGCCGACATTCCACCTCCAGCCCCTGATGTGTCAGTGCCACACAGTGCTGCAGCCGAAACACCACCACCACCAGGTGAGGCACATCACACATCAGAGGACGAAGATGCGGATGAATCTGCCTTAGTGGTGAGGAGGAAGCAGTAGCATTCATCTCCGCCATATGGCCTGTTTCTGCTTGGTGCGGCCCTTTGCATCATCACCTTCCACTGTCCCCCGATACACTCTGCGACACTCACCTTGGACCTCGACATGGACTGCCATATTCTGTTTGGTTACCAAAGACACAGCAATCAGACTGCGGACTGAACTCTTCCTCTTCCAATGAACTTGTCCTTCCCTAATGGACTCTGGCTGGCCCTCCACCGGGCAACAATGTCAAGTGGGGTGTGCATGGCTCTGTACTGCTCCAGCTGCTACCCTCCAATGAATGTGAATAAAACATTCAAATTCACACAGATGTGTCAAGTCTATGAACCTTCAAGTATGACAGTATGGATGAATGTCGGGTCACTGATTCGCCCTCACGTCCATTTTGCACATGTTGTGGGGCTTGGGTCACATGGTGCAACATTGCCGATTGCGGTCCGAGTGGCGCAGACACTACAACGGAGACACACGCAATGGTTACTTCCTTGTCTAGGCCAGTACTGAACCACGCCCAGATCCCCGGGCTCATCGTTCACACCCCTACGCTGGGCTGGCATACGCCAGGCCAGCCCACTCCGCTTACGCTCACAGGGGGTGACGACACAGCTACATGTCCCAGGTCTTCCCCGTAGTGATTTGCTGGTCACTGGTCTAGTTGTCAGCATGCCACAGCCACTCCCTAAGGGCTGGTTTACATCCACACCACACCCATCCAGCACAGGCGTCAAGGGACATGTGACCCTGCCAATATAAGGGGCCCACCACAGCACATCCCCCACTGCCGGAGGTGACATGATGGCGTCCGCACCACGAGGCTCAATCATGAGGGGGCCGTGACTTGCGTTGCACTGAGTTAGTGGCACCCGATGGCCTGCGTCTGGCACGGACTGTGGCGATGACTTGCGTTGCACAGAGTTAGTGGCACCCGATGGCCTGCGTCCGGCACGGGCCGACCGCCACGTGTCGATGACTTGCATTGCACTGAGTTAGGCCCACCTGAAGAGCTGAGCGGGTGTGCAGCCTGCGATGATGCGTTGGCCTCGACACGGCGTCCAGCGAATCAAGACTCAAATTGAACAGTGTGCCCTGCTGGACCGCAGTGTACGCGCAGGCAGCAGTCAGCACACACATGACTCCACGGTGCGGTGCCGCAGGGTGCGCTGGGGGCCTGTGGCACAGAAACCAGCGACCGGCTGAGGAGGTTGCACCCGCACGTGGAGGGCCCTCTTGGAGACACGCCGTTGGTGGCAGGTGAGCATTGAGGCCTGGGTGCGCAGGGGCGGGCAGTCATTGCTGGGCGGCGGACCGGTCTGGGGACCAGGGCTGGGGTGCAGCAGGCGCACAGGATCGCATAGGCACCACCGGTCATGGCGGCGGCCACGTGGCTGGGTGGGGGCGCCGCCCTGGCAGACACGAGCCTGCATGCGATGACGAGATGTGCGCGGGTTGGCTTGGGACGTAGTCACCTCGTCTCCATTGTGAATACGGACGTTGAATGTGGTTGGGCACGTGTGTGTAGGCCTATGGTCACGATATGGTGGACACAGAGGCACACGCAGTAGTTACTGTGGTGGCCATCCCAGAAGTGGACCACGCCCAGGTCCCCGGGCTATTCATTCGCAACATATGCCAGCCAAGGCCGCTCCGCTCAGGCTTACAGGGGGGACCACATGGCTACATGTCCAAGCTCTTCCACACTGCCTGGGGTAACCTGTTTGCGTCCACTGTCCACTACACTGCATACACCAGCAGTAGATGTCCACATGGACCTGTCTGTGCTCTGCATACTGCAGTCTGTCCAGCACATCTCCGCCACACTTGGCATTGGTCCTTTCTTATTGCTGGGGCACTTCCCTCCTTCGCACATTCTTGGTTCCCACCTCTCCCCTCATTCTGCAATTGTGTGGCAGAGGGGCTCTGCCTTTGTGGATGGTTTGTCTACATGTCTGTCCCCTGTTACCACAGTTACTTGTGTTGTCGTGTCCGGTAGTTGGGCCTGTTGTTTGGCATGTTGTATGTGATTTTGTTACGTGTGCTCTCCCACAGTTGTGAGTTGTGTGGTTGTGTGGTTGTGGAGTTGAGGTGTGTGGTGTGTTCAGTTAGTACTTATCAATGAGCAGTGCATTGCCATGGGTGCCATCCTGGTAGCGCTGGTTGATGATGGACTGTCGGAAGATGTATGTATCATGCACACTGCCTGTGAAGTTGGCGACGACATTGGGGAGCTGTCCCCGGTGGTCCACTATCGCCTGCATATTGATGGTATGCGTGTGCTTTCTGTGGCGGTTGTTGTGTGCAGGGTCCGCAGGGGGCACAAGTGGTACATGTGTACAGTCAATTGCCCCGACACGTGCGGTAAGGCAGCTATGGCATAGTTCCCTTGCATGGTCTCCAGCTGTTCATGCACAGCGTGGGGGAAGTGAAGGTGCAGGGGTATCAAGATGATACTAACCGTGATGTTTACAGGTATGATGAGTCCTGCATGATGAGACCATTACAGATGTTTGTGTGGTCGTCACCTTCCTTTTCTTTCCTGCGGAGGTTACGTGCACACGGACTTCTGTTACAGTAGGTTTGGACTGGATTCATCGTACCTGTATGCATTCCGGTTTGTCCAAGTGCAATACACTGTGCCAGGTTACGTTTGTGACTATGAGGACGCTTGACCATTGTCACCATTTCTCCAACAGGTTTCTGACTACTGATTTCGGGATGTGGAATGGTATTGGGGAGTTCCCGCAGCATTTACAGTTTTTGGATCCACACGTTGCCCTGGTGAAGTTCTCCGTTGGGAATGGAACGCATTGGCTGAGCTTTTCGTCTTGTTGTTTATGTATTTGTAATAAAGTTCTGTTTTTCCACTACCGTTGACTGCTGGACTTCATGACCTGGGGGGGAGGGTCCGGGGGTGGTTGCGGTGGGTGTTGTGGCCCTCTTGGGTCTCCCAGCTGCATGATCAGTGGCTCCATGACATGTGTTGGTCTTCAGATGTGGCTCTAGGCTGGGCTCCCTTTCATGCTGCAGGTTGTCGTCCTGCTTGACACCAGTGAGAGGTAGGTGTTGGATACCTGCTGCTAACGCGCCTTATCGCCTGTTTTTGTCCGGCATCGCAGATCTGGCTTGTCGTTGAGAATATCGCGAAGTGGTATTTTCGTGTGTTTTTGCACGGGAACGCCTACTCTGCATATCATTAGCGTTAGTTGTCGCTCTCATCAGTGGCAATGTTTTTTGCGGCAGCTATCGCTGTAAAACTTGCGATAACGGCAGTTTGCACCAGCTTGGGAATAGGGCGATAAATGTATTGCCACTTTTGCGGAGCTAAAGTGCCGATAAATCGGCGATAAGTCCTTGAGAATATGCCCCTAGGGGCCTTATTTAAAGTGTGGCAAAGTGTGAGCTCTTTTAAAAGTGGTGGCCCGCTGGTTTAGCAGGTCACGAGGGTTGCACAGCCGTATACACATTGGTATCCCAAAGTAATACTCATCCACCATAGTAATCAAATTTTGTTCAGTTTTATTTTCTCATTATTTGTCCTTATTTTTCCACATTTTATCCATCACGTCAAAAGATGTAAAATTCGTTGATTTTTTAGCATTTAATTGTTCGATGTATTGCCCATCCAGGCCTATGCATGAACATATAGCGAATTTCAAGTCCTCCATAAGATTCGATTCGCATCCTACTCAATGCATTTCGGTTAGAAAACCTTCGTCAGGAGTATCTATAAGTTATAGAAATATATGTTTCAGTCACATTGCATGTACTCCACCTCATAGTATAAAAATATTAACTAACTAGTTTCCCCTTCTTATCTAGTGCCAAACGATTTAAACTTCCAATGCCAATTAATCACAATCCCGTACCCCGTGACATAAGTCCAAACATCAACTAAAAATACAAATCATATTGTGTGCTCCTCAATCTAACCCCAGGCTTTAAACACTTCATCCTGATTTTATGAAAACATTGTACTTGAACCCACACACCCTCAAAAAACGAACCCACTAAGAATCAACCTATAAACCTCAAACCACCCTTGCCCAACTCACACAACCCCCCTAAAAACTACACTGCTTCCCTATATCAAGTTTATCACCATCTCCAACCCCCGTGCATACCTTATGTAAAACTCGCAACGCGTCAACCTCCTCGTACGCGCTCGTTTATTTTACGCGACCATGCTAATCCTCCCAGATTTAAATCGATGTTACCCACCCCACCTCTCTGGTCATTGGTGTAAACCATCACGTGTTTCCCCACCACCACCAAAACACATTACCTGTCATCATTTGAAGTGCTAACAGTGCTAATAAACCCTCACAAAAAATCCCCCTCTCCCCGTCAACACGTGTGTTATAAACATAAACATTACGTGCATTTGTATACCAATATAAACATTTATGAAATAGACAGTCCATGTTAATGACTTATCCGTGATCCGAACGTCGTTATACAAAGTGTGAGCTCTGCCATATTTTGCAGTTAGTACATTATATTTGGAGGTTAGTAATGTGTCAGGTGTCTGGAAACAGGGCTTTTGCCCCATGAAACTCACTGTAACTCCACTTTGCTTAGAGGTTGGCAAAGTAATAAGGGCCTCATTTTTCGGATTTTAGCGAGGGCCTGCACAGCAAATCACCTTGCTGCGCTGCCCTACGTCAAAGTGAAAGTCCAGGAATGCACCATATTTATCCAATATGGTGCATTCCTGTCCTTTCCACCTGCGCTGGTGCCATTTTGCCAGCCTATCGCCAGTGCAGGCACCCTTTAACCATGGGTACCTGTGTTGTCATCAGGATTGGTTTTGTGCAGGAAGGCGCATCTTCGTGCACAAAATCAATCCTGAGAGGCTTTTTCCTCTTTCCATGTGTGCTGTAGAGCACATAGAAAGAGGATAAATGAGGAGAAATAAAGTTATTTCTCCTCACTTAACCTCCCCTGGGGAGGCGTAAGATTTTGGCGCATCCCCAGGATTACATGGTTTTGAAAAATCTGGGGAAGCATTACATTTCATGGGTGTTGCGTGGGAAAACCCACTGCAATGCCCGTAGAAAACATCCCTAGCACAGAGTAAAGTAATGCATCGATGTGCACTGCCTTGCCTTTCTCCATATCTATGAGGCCATTTAAAGCCATGCAAAGTAGCGCTGTGTGGCCTTAAAGATATGGCTGAAAGGTTTGCACCACCTTTGCATCACTAAAGGTGGTGCAGCAGCATCATTAGCCTCTCATAGATATGCCCTCAAGTGTCCTGCCCCAGATCCTGAGTTTGCTCTGTTGGTATAAACCTTTGACTCACAGCATGTTTACAATGGGGCAGTTGATCAAAGTATGCCAAAAGGCCAACTCCATCAGGATGATCCTTCTGACATACATTTTTCTTGCTAGGAACAGGATGGTAAAACTGGGCAATACAGGAAAAACACGAGCCCCATGCACTGGCAGAAAATCTCTCAGTACATCAATGACATTTCTTTTTGTTTTTCAGAAACAAATCCCTACTTCAGCGACTTGGGGACTTGTTTTTGAAAAACGAAAAGAAATTTCCTGGTCACAAACTTCTTTGCCTTTTTTACAACTAATGCACAGAAGACAATGAATTCTTCACCCATGAAGCTGGGAGACTCATGATCTGGAGGACTGTTTTTCTAGAGCTGTGGAAGCCATGGCCTCTGGTGACCTAGCAGGCCACCTACCATAGTGTAAATGCCAGAGGTCCACTCTCCTGATTAAGAGAATCCCACTTGCCTGTTGGGGATCTTATAAGCCTACATTGTAACAGCCTGTGAAGTAGTTCCAATGAAAACTGTCAATGTTGTGATCAGGCTCCCACTCAGCACCCACTCAGCAAAGTATTTTGTTTTGCAGAAACAAACCCCAGACGTGGGGAAAGGAGGTTTGCTGGAAGATAGAAAACGAATGCTTCTACTATGCAATGAGATTTCTTCCTCTATTCCAAGGACAATAATTGATTGATTTCCATGCTCAGGACAGCCGTGCCTTGCATGCGGTTTAGATCAGGGGAATCTACTGAATTGTTTTCCACCATGTAGGCAGGCAGTTCTTTGGCACAGAGTCCCCCAGGTCATAGGTTTGCATCAGCAAAGCCAGCCGAGACACTGCTTGTGCAAATCTAGTACTTTTTCCACCTCTGCACTAAGCGGGCAAACAGTTCTCCCACTCTGCCAAACTCTAAATGACCTCCTAATTGACTGGAATAGTATTGGTAGAGCTTTAGCAACTCGAATTCAAGAGGATTACCTAGGTGGTTGAAGAAAATGATGCCATTAAATAGCTTCGCAGAAGAAACCCACAGGTTTGAGTGACATCACTCCTTTCTCCTGCTCCCAATCAATGCCTTTGTCCAATTTCAGATTTATGTTTGGTCCAGAGGCACCGAATGGTTTAGCCCCCAGAGAGCTGAGGCACAATACCAATTGATAACTTAGCAGATTTGTACTACTTTGGGCAGACTTGGAATCCTGGATGTCTTTTGATACATCATTGCTTGTTCTGGGAAAATACTCTATCTTATCAATAGCTTTAGGGCAAAGTGACTTGTGTTAGGATTACAATAAAATCTCTTGAAGTAGCTGTTGTACTGATAACATCTGCATGTGTTCTCTCGGTGGTTGCCTGATTATCTCTTTATTTGGATGCAAAATATTAGACAATGGTCAGTGACAGACGTATGTGCCATACCAATCATTTTACTCACTCATTCCCTCACCCAATCACTCACTTGCTCACAATATTTAGCGCCCCTCCCCCAAAACTTAATTAAAAGAGATTCTCAGCCATCATTTGGATCAGGTTCACATGACCAGTTGCAGTATGGCTCACTCTAGGTTGTCTTTCCTTTAATATACCTTGTAATCACCAGCTTTACACAGGAGTGTTTCTGACTATTGTTGCACTATTCCCTCAAAACCTGAAAGTATAGATTCGGAGGGCATGGATCTGACGCTCAGTGTAGTGGTAGTGGGTCCTTCACGGTAGTGGGTATAGATAGTCGTTGCTTTATTTTTTCTCTATTGTGGGGTTTCTGTATGGGGTGTCTATGTGTTTAGGTCCCTATGTTAGGGATCACATCTATCTTATTTTGAGGTGCCCAACATTGTCCATTGAGCTGATCATTCAGTTTTCTCTATGTAACACAATGAGAGATAAAAGAACAATTACAATTGTATACAATATAAAGTAAAACATGTTTGTATCCTGAAAGGTCATACAGGGGTGACGTGGCAAAAACAAACTTCTAGTGAGTATGAAGATTAGTTCTTAAACAACGACATTTAAACATATTTAATATCTGTCTTGCAATTGTAAATTGCAAGCTCAGGTGTTTGATCGGCGGCAAGATTAAAACTCTGTTTGGATATTACATAAACGCCACATTAAAACATTTTAATGAGGTCTGAAGAGATAATGAATGGGTGTCTCTAATTTAGCACTTTAGGGTCGTGCTGATGTGTTGACCTTCTGATGACCTACTCGAAATTAGATATTCTGTTCTAAACTATCTTGTTTCAATGTCTTTAATGCTGCGCACTTATGTTATTCACAACACATATGATGACAACTTCTTTAATATCTAGGGCGTGCGTTTCATATGTGTATTCTTTCTCAGTAGTGTGACTGCTATCTGCGTACTGTGGACAACTTCCTGCAATTTAATGAAACTAGAAAAACAATCACGCAGCACAACGGTAAACTGGCAATCTTATATGACATATTGCGCTGCCATAAACTATACATGCACCAACATTTTCGTTTTGCAATCCATTTTAAATTCGTTTTGCACCAAACCTCTGACAATTTTTTTTAACCAAAAAAATGAGTTGCTCATGATTTGCGATAACTTATACCTATATAAGTATTAAAATGTATCTCCCTGTTCTGAAGTTTTTTTATTTGTTGAATTGTATGTGTCCAGTAGTGAAGAGGGCAGTTAATGATTGTTTACCTCAGCATGTCCCAACTCAAGATTCCCATTTCATCATGTAACATTTCAAGGTGCTCCAAATAATTTGAAGGGCTTGTGGGGGAGATTTCAATTTAGTTTCCTTCCCCACTGGGAATATTTTCTAGAACAATTTGTAGCTCTTCAGAATACTGCAAAACCTTTAAGCATCATCCCAAAAAATGTTTATCAGAAGGTTTTGACTTGTTGAATCTTAGATTAGACAGGTGGCTATGGATCTTTCTTTATGCCCCATAGTGGAAATCAGAATTTCAAGATTTATGCTATTTTCAAACATTTTTCCAAGACGTTGAACTAACAAACACGATGATGATCTGCTTGTATTTGAAGTATGTGTGTTTTATTAATGCTAATGTTTAACTCATACTTTACTTCATTTATTTTGAATAGTGCTGTCTACTGAAGTTAAAGTGGTAAAAAACTAAGTAGCGAAATTGTTACTGTCTTCGTTGATGTGGGTAGGGTTCACATGAAGATGTATGGAAATTCTGTTTGGACGAAATAGACTACTGTTTAGATGCTCTTGATTCCAGCAGACCTCAACTGAATCATTTGCTCAAAAGAGATAGTCAAGTACAATGTCTATGATGAAAGGAGGAAGTCCTCCGCTGTCACACTAGTTCTGGAACTACGAAAATGTATATCCAACAGAGAAACAAAACGAAACAAGAAAGTAGTAGAACTCATGTTCTTTCCTACTCACTTTGACCTCTGACTACATGCAACCAAATATTGCATTAGAGTAATTTTGCATGTAGCTTTGAATAATGACATAGTGTAAAGGGATGTTTATAGTCAGACTTACTTGGTCTTTTTAAAAACTTCTTTTCCAATAATTTCACATTTTGCTTCAGTCTAATATGAGGAAAAATAATATTTTGTATTTAGAGACTTTAACTCTGCTAAGTGTTTCTATCAGATATCTGTAGTGTTTATCTGATGATGAGAGCAGAGTCATCTTTGAGATCTCTGAGTTTTCCTTACTTATTAAGGGTATATTCTATGGGGCTTATTTACAAGGAGTTTGCGCCGCCAATGCATCATAATTTTTTGACGCATTGCCGGAGTAGTCAGTACTCTACATTTAAAAGGTGACAAGTCACTTTTAGCAGTCCAGCGTCAAAATGTACCGGCGCCAGAACCGGCTGCGTCACGTAAGTATTAATATATGCAAGGTAGGTGTTCCAGCATAATATCCACCATAAAACTGCATGAGGAATGTCTCAGCCTGGATGAAAGACAAGTGCCTGAAGCTCAACACGAACAAGACCAAAGTGCTGATTTTCGGCATCTGGAATGAGTCCTGGTGGCCAGCAGAACTCTGACCTACCCCTACTCCGAAAGACCACGCATGTAACCTCTGCATCATCCTGGACAGTGAACTCTCCATGAAACGGCAGGTCAGCACCTTCTCTTCAGCTTGCTTCCACACCCTCTGCATGCTCTGCAGAATCTTCAAATGGCTTCCCCTCACCATCAGGAAAACAGTGACGCAGTCCCTAATCACCAGCTATCTGGACTACGGCAATTCACTCTATGCAGGCACCACCAGCGAACTCTTGAGAAGACTCCAGACAGCCCAAAACGAGGCAGCCAGACTGATCCTCAACCTGCCCAAAAGGACCCACATCACCTAGCAGCTGAGAGACCTCCACTGGCTCTCAATTCAGAAAAGATGCCCATTCAAGCTTCTGAACCATCCCTACAATTCCCTCCATGACCAAGGACTGGCATACATGAACCACTGCCTAAACTTCAACCAACCATCCAGAATCCTTCGCTTCACTCACCTCGCCCTCGCACAGACACCCCCATCCACCGCTGCCACACCGAGGGACAATCCTTCTCCCACCTCACCGCCAAATCCTGGAACGCCCTTCACTCCACCTTCGTACATCACCCTCGTTCAGGAAGGGACTCTAGACAAGGTTCTTTGACTGAGACCACAGCCCAGCACCTGGATACCCTCACTGGTGATAATCCACACTAAACAAGTAGTGATTGATTGAAAACCAACGCATGGATATTTAAAAGTCCAGCGAAAAGTGATTCATCACCAGGAAGTGCCAAGCTGAAGGCCAAATGCGTCAAACAGTCTGCGCTTCAGAAACTCACGTGCAGGAAATGCCGCATTGGCTTTGGTATGTAAAGAGAAGCTAGACAGAACAGTCTGGCAAGCACAACTACACAATGGAGCTCCTGATTTTGCAGCTGGAAGTGGAAAGGAGAAGACCAGAAACACCGCCAGTACAACTGCCCACACCTCCCCCTTCACCACTGAAAAGGCATCTCAGGAGAAGGTAGCGCATTTATCAGCAGCGGACTTCCCTCATTGATCTCAGGGAGGATGAAGTCATCATCTCCTACCGGTTCAGGAGGGAGTCTATTGTCCAACTGCTACACCAGATAGCGCCAAAGCTCCAGCCAACAAATGCTAGGTCCACCAACATCCCTCTGCAGCTAAAGCTCATGACTGTCCTCCACATGTTGGCATCTGGGTCATTCCAGATTACAACAGCCAGACTGGCAGGTATCTCCTAGTTATCTTTCTCAGCTTTCCTACCCTCTGTCCCAAGCAAGGCTTCTATGCCATCGCCAGTTTCCCTCATGTGCTGGGTGCCATGGACTTCACAAATGTGTGGCTGGTTCACCCTGCAGCTACATCCCATCTCTACAGGAACCAGAAGCACACGTACTTGATGAATGTTCTGACCATCGTGGCCCATCGGAGCATGTTCATCAACGTGCTGGCTAAATATCCCGAAATTATGCATGACTCATACATCTTCAGGCATTCCAAAATCAAAGAGAACTTCCAGAATGGCACATATGGGTATGGCCTACTGGTTGGTAAGTACATCTGAAGTACATGACACAGCAAACATTGAATAACCAATGGACATATAAGTGTGTGCTACCTGAGACAGTGCATATGTAGGAGGGGTGGACCTAATACTTGCAACATTCATCAGGGCACATCTGCAATGCAAACCTGCAAGTCACACATATTAAGACATGCTAAATCACTGGGTCTGTCTATCAATAGTGAGAAGAACCTGAGCAATGCTACACTTGGAAAAATGCCATATTGCAACACTGTGCACAAGGAAGGCCTGCTGTGGCTGTTGTCTTTGTGTCCAAATGTAACTCCCATGGTACATGATGTCTGTCATGTATCCCACACCAGGTAACCTGTGTAGAATGCACCACATGTACTCACCAGATTACACTTCCTGAGGTAGTAAACAATTTGAAGGTTCTGTCATTGGTAGGTAGTCCAGCTACAACATCTGTGATTTCACAGGGACACATGTATTTGTGCAAGTGAAATGGTTTATACTTATTGAGGACAACAAATCCCAAATTGTGATCAACATACGGTCACTTACAGTGGCAATGAAGCTACAAAACACCTATCACACTAAGCTACAGGCCAAATGTATTTTTCCCATTGGGGCACCATCAAAATTAGCAGCCCAGGTACCTATTTCGATCAGACACAGAGAACAGGACTAGAGATGTGGGCTTAAATGTGAATACCTGAATGTTAACTATAGAGCACAATTGTGGTAGGAATCTGTACTAGTCATTCTGTACATGTAACGGACATGTACTTGCACTTATAGGTGGGGTGATCAATCACTATGAGCAGTGAGTGACTTTTCTCCCTTTGTCTTTTCAGCTGACCATGGATATGGTCTACAGTCCTAGGGTTTTGCCCCCTTTTCTATATCCCCAGACAGAGGCAGAGCGCACCTACACTATGCAATGTCCAAGACCAGGGGTATCGTGGAGCGCACTTACGGCCTACTAAAGTTTCGCTGCTTGGATATGTCCGGAGGTCGCTTGCTGTACTCCCCACCTCTGGTTTGAAAAATCATAGTAGTCTGTTGCATATTGCACAACATATGTGTGTGGACAAATGTCCCATGTGACCAGTGCCATGAGGACCAGGTAGCAGCGGAGGAGGGTGAGGACAGAGGCAAACATGTAGGGACAATTTCAGGCACACAGCAAAGGCACACCATTGTGCAGAACTTTTTCACTGGTGCCTGAAACATTTGGATGGCCTTAAATCCTATTTTTGTTATTAAAGAGAGTCAAACAATGTAAATAAATGATTGAACACTTCCTTTGTGTAAGCTCTTTCCTTAAACAGTCACTGTAAAAATCAATACACTCACATCTCACATTTATGTATTTGGCCCATCACAAGGGTCTGTAGCTAATTGTTATCCCGTCCCAGGACACTATCATGTGGTCCAAAACGTGTGCATGTCAACAAAATGCGCCAAATGCATGTGTGTGTGGAAGTCATACACAAAACAAAGGTAGCAATGTGGAACAGTGTGCACATGTTGTGAGTATGTGTGGTGCAATTGTGTACTAACTGTCAGACATCCTACAACAAGCCAAAGGTAGTATAAATATAAACAATGTGCAATGACTGAGTGTGTGTGTTGTAAGTCATTACCTCCACTGCTTTACACTTGTGGAGGCAACTATAGTGACCTTATTCTCCTATGACTGTGAACAGAGGCCCATATGATGTGCGTGGGCACACAGTGCAACCCAGTTACTCTACATATGCTACACAAACATTTGCTAGCACATACCAAAATTATTGGGGCATCTCATCTAACACATATAAATGTGGACTACTACCCTGTGCCAGTGCTAGATTGGCTACCTATGCAAAAAGAACAATTGATGGACAGAATGCAGAACAATGTCATACATTCACCCCTTTACAGAGATCTGGGCCTAAATCCCTCGTTTTTTTGCTCACCATGAAATTTCAGTTTGGACCCAGCCATATGCAAATCAGTCTTGACCCTGCGCCCAATGGGAACAGACCAGCCCGAACTGCCTGGCTAGGTCCTCCCTGGATTGGAAACAAGCATCCTAGGACCGTTTTCTGGGTTTCACCCCTCATCAGCCAGGATAGCCTGATTCCAGTGGCATGGAGAGCACAGGATCCACGTCTGGGAATACCTGTCCCACTCGTGGTGACAAATGCAAAAACAACAATTGATGGACAGAATGCAGAACAATGTCATACATTCACCCCAGTACAGAGATCTGGGCCTAAATGCATCGTTTTTTTGCTCACCATGCCATTCCAGTTTGAACACAGCCAGGATAGCTTGATTCCAGTGGCAAGGAGAGCACGGGTATGCCCAGACATGGGTCCTGTGCTCTCCATGCCACTGGAGTCAAGCTATCCTGGCTGATGAGGGGTGAAACCCCGAAACCGGTCCTAGGATGCTTGTTTCCAGTCCAGAGAGGACCTGGCCTGGCAGTTCATTTTGGACTGTTCCCATTGGGCGCAGGGTCAAGACTGATTTGCATATGGCTGGGTCCAAACTGGAAAGGCATGGTGAGCAAAAAAACGATGGATTTAGGCCCAGATCTCTGTACTGGGGTGAATGTATGACATTGTTCTGCATTCTGTCCATCAATTGGTCTTTTTGCATTGTTCACCCCGATTGGGACGGGTATGCCCAGACGTGGGTCCCGTGCTCTCCATGCCACTGGAGTCAAGCTATCCTGGCTGATGAGGGGTGAAACCCCGAAACCGGTCCTAGGATGCTTGTTTCCATTCCAGAGAGGACCTGGCCTGGCAGTTCGTTCTGGACTGTTTCCATTGGGCGCAGGGTCAAGACTGATTTGCATATGGCTGGGTCCAAACTGGAAAGGCATGGTGAGCAAAAAAACGATGGATTTAGGCCCAGATCTCTGTACTGGGGTGAATGTATGACATTGTTCTGCATTCTGTCCATCAATTGTTCTTTTTGCATTGGTCACCCTGAGTGGGACGGGTATGCCCAGACGTGGGTCCCGTGCTCTCCATGCCACTGGAGTCAAGCTATCCTGGCTGATGAGGGGTGAAACCCCGAAACCGGTCCTAGGATGCTTGTTTCCAGTCCAAAGAGGACCTGGCCTGGCAGTTCGCTCTGGACTGTTCCCATTGGGAGCAGGGTCAAGACTGATTTGCAAATGGCTGGGTCCAAACTGGAAAGGCATGGTGAGCAAAAAAACGATGGATATAGGCCCAGATCTCTGTACTGGGGTGAATGTATGACATTGTTCTGCATTCTGTCCATCAATTGTTCTTTTTGCATTGGTCACCTCGAGTGGGACGGGTATGCCCAGACGTGGGTCCCGTGCTCTCCATGCCACTGGAGTCAAGCTATCCTGGCTGATGAGGGGTGCAACCCCGAAACTGGTCCTAGGATACTTGTTTCCAGTCCAGAGAGGACCTGGCCTGGCAGTTCGTTCTGGACTATTCCCATTAGGCGCAGGGTCAAGAGTGATTTGCATATGGCTGGGTCCAAACTGGAAAGGCATGGTGAGCAAAAAAACGATTGATTTAGTCCCAGATCTCTGTACTGGGGTGAATGTATGACATTGTTCTGCATTCTGTCCATCAATTGTTCTTTTTGCATTGGTCACCCCGAGTGGGACGGGTATGCCCAGACGTGGGTCCCGTGCTCTCCATGCCACTGGAGTCAAGCTATCCTGGCTGATGAGGGGTGAAACCCCGAAACCGGTCCTAGGATGCTTGTTTCCAGTCCAGAGAGGACCTGGCCTGGCAGTTCGTTCTGGACTGTTCCCATTGGGCGCAGGGTCAAGACTGATTTGCATATGGCTGGGTCCAAACTGGAAAGGCATGGTGAGCAAAAAAACGATGGATTTAGGCCCAGATCTCTGTACTGGGATGAATGTATGACATTGTTCTGCATTCTGTCCATCAATTGTTCTTTTTGCATTGGTCACCCCGAGTGGGACGGGTATGCCCAGACGTGGGTCCCGCGCTCTCCATGCCACTGGAGTCAAGCTATCCTGGCTGATGAGGGGTGAAACCCCGAAACCGGTCCTAGGATGCTTGTTTCCAGTCCAGAGAGGACCTGGCCTGGCAGTTCATTCTGGACTGTTCCCATTGGGCGCAGGGTCAAGACTGATTTGCATATGGCTGGGTCCAAACTGGAAAGGCATGGTGAGCAAAAAAACGATGGATTTAGGCCCAGATCTCTGTACTGGGGTGAATGTATGACATTGTTCTGCATTCTGTCCATCAATTGTTCTTTTTGCATTGGTCACCCCGAGTGGGACGGGTATGCCCAGATGTGGGTCCCGTGCTCTCCATTCCACTGGAGTCAAGCTATCCTGGCTGATGAGGGGTGAAACCCCGAAACCGGTCCTAGGATGCTTGTTTCCAGTCCAGAGAGGATCTGGCCTGGCAGTTCGTTCTGGACTGTTCCCATTGGGCGCAGGGTCAAGACTGATTTGCATATGGCTGGGTCCAAACTGGAAAGTCATGGTGAGCAAAAAAACGATGGATTTATGCCCAGATCTCTGTACTGGGGTGAATGTATGACATTGTTCTGCATTCTGTCCATCAATTGTTCTTTTTGCATTGGTCTAGGTATATCAGGCATTCATGCCAGTATTGATATAGACACTTTGCCCCAAACATATTGTGACAACATGCTAAATTTCATATTATGCTACTAAATGTATTTGGCATCCATATGTTTAAATTACCATAACTATATCCCATTTAAGCGGAAAGTTTAACTCATGCCATAATATGTTGTCTATGTTGACTAATTGAGTTGTATGCACTGGCACTTTAAATACAGGTAACACTGTCTTAGCTTTGTCATGTGATCAAGGCCGTGAACCGGCCGAAACGCATCATGGCGGACTGAACTGGTGATAATAAAATCTACTTTGCACGTATGCTGAGTCAACGCTCGTTTTTCTGGAAGTTGAGCAACTAATGAGGGTTTTGGAGATATATATATATTATCTACTGGCGGTCGCCAGTAGATAGTTATAGTTAGGACCTATTTTCCATAGGAAATCCGCAACATTCTATTTGAAATAACTCTTGCGTCGGTTGTCGAATCTTCGCGAAATTTTCAAACTTTGTGGCCCGCTCCGGTCCGCTCCTATCCTGAAAGTCTTGGGATGATTTGTCAAGCGGGGGCCGAGAAAAAATGGGGGTCCCAAAACGTGTTTTCCCCATTCATTTTCCCATAGGCAACTTTAGCCACAGCTACAGCCTGAACTGCTGGACGGAATTACACCAAATTTGGCAAAGAGGTAGTTCTTGGTTCAGAAAGAACCCTTTTTGTTAAATGGTGTAAATCCGTTCAGTAGTTGCTGAGAAAATCAAAAGTAAAAACACATATATATCTATGGCCGCGGAGGGTCCGCGCACCCTCCAGATGACCAGCTGTATGCTAATTGGCTGTCAACACTCCAAACCAGGAAGTGTTGGCAGCCATCTTGTGACTCGGTAGAACCGAGTCACAAGAAAACAGTAAAAACAATTGCGCAAAACGCAAAAAGGGGGCAGGGTAGAAACACCCTGACCCCCTAGGCCTGAGCAAAAAACGCGCTGGGTGCGCTTCGTTGTTAATTGGCCCCCGGGGGGGCCAAGTGCTGGGGGCATGCGTGGTTTTCAATTTTATGTATGGGGGGCCTTAGAGGCCCCCCCAAGCCCCGGGGACCGCCACCCCCCGGGGCTTTGAAATTATAATGCTGGCGGGGGCGGCTCATGGCCCCCCCGCAGCCCCGGGGCTTCTTTTTTTTATAAAAAAATACCTGTGCGGGGGGGATCCAGCCCCCCCACATGCCCCAGGGACCACCACCTCCCCGGGGCACTAATTAAAGAAATGTGGGGGTCCGTTTTGGACCCCCGAAGCCCCGGGGACCACCACCTCCCCGGGGCTTTGTAGATGGTGGGAGGGGGCCGCGCGGCCCTCCTCCTGGAGCCTGTGGTGGCCCTGGGGACCGCCACCCCCCAGGGCCGGCTCCTGCAGTGTCCCGGGGTGCCTACCCCCGGGACACTGCTGTTTGCAATCACAGGACGGGAGCCTCGCAGCTCCCGTCCTGTGATTGCAAACTAGCTTGCTTCATTGAAGCGAGAGCAGGAAACCTGCTCTCGCTTCAATGAAGCAAAGGAGAATTGCTTTTCCATAAGGGGAGCTGCATGTCAGCAGCTCCCCTTATGGAAAAGCAATGCCGGCTCCCGCAGGACGCGGGGAGCAGGCGGGACCATGCGGGGATTGGGGACCCCCCACGGTCCCCTATAAGTGGCCAGGCCCCGGGGGATGGGGTCCCCGGGGCCATTAGTGGCCCGGGAGGGGGGCCACGCAGCCCCCCTCCCCAGAAATATATATATTTTTTTTAAACGTAAAGGCCGGCCCCGGGGGATGGGGTCCCCAGGGCCTTAAATGGCCTGAGGAGAGGGGCCACGCAGCCCCCCTCCAAAGATTTAAATAATAAAAAAAAGGGCATGCCCCGGGGGATGGGGTCCCCGGGGCCAATAGAGGCCCAGGGAAGGGGGGCCACGCGGCCCCCTTCCCATTTTTCTTTTTTTTTTAAACAAAAGGAAATCCTCAGGCGCCGGGGGATGGGGTGCCCGGGGCCAAAAGTGGCCGAGGGAAGGGGGGCCACGCAGCCCCCCTCCCATACAAAAAAAAAAAAAGACCGGCATCGTGCCGGAGGCTCCCGCCCCTCCCTGCAGCAGTCTGCAAACGCGCCCCTTGCGCGTTTTAAGAAGGGGAAGTAATTCCCCTTGAATACTGGGGGTCCCTGGGGCCAACTAGCCCACCAGGAACCTCCAGTATGCGCCAGGGGCTGCGTTGCAGAGAGGTGTATAGAGGCCATGCCCCTTTTACACCTCTCTGCAACGCAGCTCTGGGGCGCTTTTGGAGGTACATGGTGGGCTAGTTGGACTCCAGGGACCCTCAGGATTCAAGGGGACTTAATCCCCCAACTTAAAACGCGCCACGGGGCGCGTTTGCACAGTGCTGAAGGGAGGGGGCGGGGCTTCAGGTGACATGTGTGCAAACAGGCCCTGTGGCGCGTTTTAAGATGGGGAATTAAATGCCCTTCAATCCTTAGGGTCCCTGGGGGACAACTAGCCCATCAGGTACGTCCAGAAAGCGCCACAGAGCTGTGTTGCAGAGAGGTGTAAAAAGGGGCGTGGCCTCTGAACACCTCTCTGCAAGGCAGCTCCCTAGCGCATACTGGAGGTACAGGGTGGGCTAGTTGGACCCCAGACTGCCATTCGCAATTCGCAAAACTATAGACACTCCAAAACCAATAACTACATACCCACTCACTGATTCATAGGTCTACACACACATCCACTCACTCACCCGTACAGTCACTCATACTTACGGTCACTCAGTACAGGACTATCATATGCACTCATACACCTACATAGACACTCACACACCGCCACTCATCCATAGAGGTACTCACACACCTAGTCAGTCATGCAAATAATTAATCACACTGCCATTTACTCACCTATAC
The DNA here is from genome assembly GCA_963921515.1 of Calotriton arnoldi. Lineage (NCBI taxonomy): Eukaryota > Metazoa > Chordata > Amphibia > Caudata > Salamandridae > Calotriton > Calotriton arnoldi. Next base: position 466,135 of record CAWUFW010008976.1, read on the forward strand.
AGTTATACACACACCAGCTCACTTACTCATACAAATACTAGCACATTCTTACGCTCTTATACGATCACTGATACAAGTATACACTCATCCATACAGCCACTCTCACAATCACACACTCTCGCTTATAGCCATTTATATACTCCAACACACATATATACTGCCTTTCACATATGTAGTTACTCACACATGTACCACTGAGATATACATTCACTCACTAACACACCCATACACACACTCACCCACCCATACAGTCCATCACAGATGCACTCTTGAAACCATGCACCCAGTGAATCACCCACTCACACATCTATGCACAGAGTCACACACACCCCACCCACACAAACACTCAGGCACCCATACAGATACTCAAACAACCAATCAATAACTCATATAGACACTCATGTAGCTATTCACAAACCCATGCAGCCGCTTACACAGCAACAGACAGACGGATACAGACATTCACACAGTTTAGTCACTAACCCATGCATTCAGTAAGATACGTTTAATCACTCACTTATAGAGATAGTCACGCACCTACTAAATCATCCATACAGACACTTATACACCCACTCATTCTTCAATACACCTTTCCCTATATATATTAAAAATATTTAAACTTTACAGAAACACACAGTCACTGGATGATGTCATCAGTGATGTCATCAGTGATGTCACTGACCATGTCATGAGTGATGTAATATGTGACGTCATCAGCAGTGCATTGCGGGGCGCGAGTTATAGTTAGCTGAACTAACTATAACGGGGGAATTTCACGGGTTTTGTACGAGTGCAATGTCCAACTAACTATAACTGTCCCTAAAACCTATGGTTTTTTCAGTGAATATATATATATATATATATATATATATATATATATATATATATATATATATATATTCCACAACAAAGGGCTCGTTCTTACGGCATTTTCGGCGCTCTATGACGGTGTGGTCCGTGGAAACGGCGGAGCCCAGCCGTAATTAATCACCACAAAGTTCCTCTTTTGGAGAAAGAATCCACAGGCACTCAAGGGCAATTTGATGGCACGCTCTTAGATTTTATTAAAGCGGTAACATTCTCCAACCAGCCAACAACCCAACGCGTTTCAGTCTGCCCTCAGACCTTGCTCACGGGTAACCAGCGCTTCAATTACAACTCTATTTGAATCAATCACATGACATTATGTCACGTCCTGTTTTTCAAGCGCTTGGTGTTCTGGTAGATGTAGTCTTTTACATTTATAAAGTGAAAATGTTGAGTAAATTGTGAACCAAACAAAATTCAATGATTGTGACTCAAAATTCAGTGAAAACAGTGAATACAGTACCCGTTACCATTTTCGCAATCGTATATATATCATTGTTATGCTTTTACTTTGGCATGAAACCATCCATTCGGTTGTATCTTGCCCTATGGTGGGCACACCTCCCAAAACAGTTCTTATCAATGTATTCTGGTATTATACCAATATCTTTATCATTTTGCCCTCTAGTGGGCTTTTGAGGAGGTGAGTTATCAACACAATTGGCCTATTTCAAAACACCCATTGTTGTAACTGGCAAGGTGCATGTGTGATTAAAAACAGATATTTAATTTTTACTTTTTACTTTGCTTAATAAAAAACCTTTTTATAACCAAAACCTATGTATGGAGAGAAGGCCTTAATCAATACACTTTAGGGAACAAAGGTTTTGTAATTACAGTTTTTCCCTTCCAGTTTTTTAAGAGACTCGCACTCATACATATTATTTGCAAACGGTATCATTTTCCTTCTAATATCATTACAGATGTGAGTACATCTCCTCATCCTTGTTGAGGCCAAAAGGGGCCAGGGTCCTGAAAGATAAAAATGTGACGTGATTCCCTTTGTCTCAAGGTCTTTTCCCGATTGCCACCTCTCACATGACAATCGACCATTTCCACGGCATAGAATTTTAGTTTCTTCCAGTCCCCCTCATGGCATTTCTCCATGTGTTCAGCCACGGCGTAACTGCGATCCTAGTTAACTGTGGCCCTTACGTGCTCCAGTATTCGTTTTTTAAGTTCGCAAACCGTACTCCCTACATACTTCAGTTTGCAGGGACACTCAATGATATAAATCACAAACTGGCTTTTACAGTTGGTTAGTTGATTGATTCTCCATTTCTTCCGGTTTGCCATTATGATTTCCTTCATATTTTGTGCAATTTGACACACTTTGCACGTTGAGCATTTAAAGAAACTCTTTACATTCATCCAAGTTTTCTGTTTTTTTGTGCCAAAATGACTATGGACTAGTTCATCTTTAAGATTTCTTGCTCTCCTAAACAGACCCAAATAGACAATGATAAAGATGCTATAAGACTAATTACAACTTTTTCAACGGGGTCAAAACAAAACATCCTTCGTAAAAATTGGAATAATTTATGTCTGGATATAACGATGACAAACATTGTCGGAAGTCATCCAAAAATGACATACAGGAGAGCAAGAAATCTTAAAGTTGAACTAGTCCATAGTCATTTTAGCACAAAAAACAGAAAACTTGGATGAATGTAAAGGGTTTCTTTAAATGCTCAACCTGCAAAGTGTGTCAAATTGCACAAAATACGAAGGAAATCATAATGGCAAACCAGAAGAAATGGAGAATCAATCAACTAATCAACTGTAAAAGCCAGTTTGTGATTTATATCGAGTGTCCCTGCAAACTGAAGTATGTAGGAAGTACGGTTTGCAAACTTAAAAAACAAATACTGGAGCACGTAAGGGCCACAGTTAACAAGGATCGCAGTTACGGCGTGGCTGAACACATGGAGAAATGCCATGAGGGGGACTGGAAGAAACTAAAATTTTATGCCGTGGAAATGGTCGATTGCCATGTGAGAGGTGGCAATCGGGAAAAGACCTTGAGACAAAGGGAATCACGTCACATTTTATCTTTCAGGACCCTGGCCCCTTTTGGCCTCAACAAGGATGAGGAGATGTACTCACATCTGTAATGATATTAGAAGGAAAATCATACCATTTGCAAATAATATGTATGAGTGCGAGTCTCTTAAAAAACTGGAAGGGAAAAACTGTAATTACGAAACCTTTGTTCCCTAAACTGTATTGATTAAGGCCTTCTCTCCATACATAGGTTTTGGTTATAAAAAGGTTTTTTATTAAGCAAAGTAAAAAGTAAAAATTAGATATCTGTTTTTAATCACACATGCACGCTACCAGTTACAACAATGGGTGTTTTGAAATAGGCCAATTGTGTTGATAACTCACCTCCTCAAAAGCCCACTAGAGGGCAAAATGATAAAGATATTGGTATAATACCAGAATACATTGATAAGAACTGTTTTGGGAGGTGTGCCTACCATAGGGCAAGATACAACCGAATGAATGGTTTCATGCCAAAGTAAAAGCATAACAATGATATATATACGATCGCGAAAATGGTAACGGGTACTGTATTCACTGTTTTCACTGAATTTTGAGTCACAATCACTGAATTTTGTTTGGTTCACAATTTACTCACCATTTTCACTTTATAAATGTAAAAGGCTACATCTACCAGAACACCAAGCGCTTGAAAAACAGGACGTGACATAATGTCATGTGATTGATTCAAATAGAGTTGTAATTGAAGCGCTGGTTACCCGTGAGCAAGGTCTGAGGGCAGACTGAAACGCGTTGGGTTGTTGGCTGGTTGGAGAATGTTGCCGCTTTAATAAAATCTAAGAGCGTGCCATCAAATTGCCCGTGAGTGCGTGTGGATTCTTTCTCCAAAAGAGGAAATTTGTGGTGATATATATATATATATATATATATATATATATATATATATATATTCACGCTCCGTGGGGTATCCAACAGTAAGCAGCACTCTGCACACAACCGCTTTTCCCCGTAAAAGCATCTTTATTGGTATGAACAACCTTCCTTTACAGTCCATAAAAGCATGAAAACCGCAGCCTGACGCGTTTCGTGTTTCACTTCCTCAGAGGCTGTTGTGGTTCAAAGGAACATAGGCGTGCCACATCCCCCTAATTATCCACATCGTACGCTGTATATCAGCTGCTCTGTATGAGAATTACGTTAGGGTTTGTGGGAGATGTAGTCCGATTTCAACCCACAGATGGATGCTCCTTAAATGAATGCTCATTCCAAGGCTCTGAATGAGCCCCCTGGAAAGCTGGTTGTTCTCAATCCATGGAAGTGCATATATATATAGACACTAATACTAAGTTATTTTTTATAATATTAAATTATTTAAACATTTTGAAATTATAATATCAATTACAAATATTAGTTTCAAAAATGTTTTAAAGTAGATATATGTAAATATATATATTTATATTATATATGTGTGTTTAACTTTTTTTAAATTGAGTTAATTTGCTATATTTGTTTATATTTTTGTCATCGATATTTTGGTTGTGATATTTTTGTATAGCAATATTTAGGGGGATGATATTCTGTCAGTGAACCTCTCTCACCCATAATATGGACATATGGACAGAAAGTAACAGCATGTTTCCCGGAATATGTGACAGAAATGTTGCATGGGATAGGCTGTGATTTGCTTGACACAGTAAGTTTGCATAAGTCCAAATTTGAGCAGGACACAGCTGTGGTTGAGTTGCAACAGATATCCCAGACAAGAATACCAATTGTCAACAGCACATCTAATGTTGAAATGTGCACAGTGAACAGCTTTTCCAATTTATTGGTCCTCCTATTGTGTGTTTTCATCAAACCATGCACATGCCTCCAGAATAAGTTGCTTCACCCTACTAAAATGGGTCCCATCTAAATGATTGAAGGCACGTCAGACAATGGCACTCAAACAGCCAATTGTCCTGGGATCCATGCATGTACCTGTAGTTCAGCGTCTAGCTAAAGTTTGTACTCCAATGGACTTGGTTGACCATGTGAGCAGGCTCGGTGTACTGAAACATGAATTATTAGTAGTATAGATGCAGCATATTTATTTGTGATGTGCCATATTTAAAATGTATTAGTCATGATACCAAAACCAGTGGGCAAGTTCCATATCTCCATGTGTTGCAGTGAGTGTGTGAGTCCATTGTCCATACCGATGACTTACTTCGGTTCACCCCTTAGCCCACATTTATCATAATATGTGGCAAAAGTCATTCCGCATCATAGGTACCAGTGCATCCCTCAGAGTACTGCATATTGGTGACATGTTAGATGGAGTGACAGAGCAGCAATTGCCAAAATGGCATGGGTGTATAAATGATGTTGTCACGACAATCGATGTCCACATAGAATTGGAGGGTGAACTTCAATCGGCCTGTGTGATGCATATTGCTAGTGTATGCATGCACATGGAAATGTAGGGTCAATGTTGTGTGGTAGGTCCACACAGGCTGTGATGATTCCTACCTCTGTGCAGTCTGAATTGGTATGAGTCGATGTGGGACATGTCACCAGTCTACACATGCCAATGCATTAACATACCTGAGCCAGGCCCTCATATACCCAATGCCCTATAATGGGCACATGCCCATTCCTTTGTAGTGTTTTGTGAGGAATCAGGCCAATGTGTTAAGTACCACAGGCATGTATGCACTTTGTTGTCAGCATACAGTCCACCTACTGCTGCCGTTACCCATACTGTATCCCCCGGACTTATTACCGTCGAACCTTTTCGGCCAATTACCTGCAAGATACAGCACAATATACTCAAATATATGAGATCTACAGCATACATGTGCACACTCATCACATGGATTAAGAATGAGTTGATGTGCATCTAGGTAACAATCTGTACAGAAATGTGAGAACAGACTCTTGGGTATGTAAAGGACCTTATGCTATTGGTTGAATTACATTACATGATCTATGTTAAAGTGTTCCAGGTAAGTCCATGTGTCCGTCTTAGAGAAGTGTCCAACAGGTCTGTTGAATTGGAGGTAGCGAGACACACTCCGCCTATTTTTCAACTACCTGGCACAGAGTCAATCTTTGCTGCAATGCGTATGGCCTTGTGTATTTTACTTAACAGTGAAGCATTGCTGAGGCACGATATGTGTACTTGCTACACATTACGCATTTCACATTGGTTATTGTCCATAGATTTTACCATGTTGCATGACAATACCCAGGGAATACCTAGATGGACCATGCGTGATCTAAGAAGTTTGGTCCTTGATCTAGTGCGGCCCTGAGAGGGATAGGAGGTCCAGCATCGGCTCCAGTGTAATCTCTGCAGGTGGGACCAGGTGAGTGCATGACAGAAGGCCAAGCCTTCCATGATTCCACTGCTCGGAAGACATGGAAGACCAGATACACATTCAGGACCTGGTCCTGGCCCTGCTCAAGGTCACCCCAAGTGTTTTAGATGCAGCAAGAGCTTTAGCTGATGTACAGCATAAAGTTCAGCTCTTGCGACAGAAAAATCAGTAGCTTAAGGACGAACTGGTTGGGTATCACCCTCACCATGGTTATTTGAGGTTGGGACAGGGGCTGTTCCCAAAGGCACAACTCCTGTTCAATGACCCTCACATTTTTGCGATTTGGGAATTTTAACAAGCACATCCACTCCCAGAAACGCTAATCCTGTTCATGTCACAGTCCCATTGCCCTTGGCCCCGCCCAAATGATTTTTTTGGGGATAGTCACAATTTTGAAACATTCTAGAGTCAGTGCCAGTTGCAATTTCTTTGTAAACCAGAAGCCTTTCCCGCCGATACTGCTAGAACAGCCTTTATCATATCCTATCTCGGGGGATCAGCTGCTAATTGGACTATTCCACTCATTGAAAATAATGACCTGGTTTTACATGATTTTAAAAGGTTTAAAGAGGTCATGAGTCGTCTATTTGCTATGCGCACTTTTGTCCAGGCCACTGATAATGAGTTGCTAAAACTCTGTCAGGCCAGTAAGGACCTCCTTACCTACATTACTGCTTTCTGTAAGCTTGTTGCGGAAACCGAGTGGCCAGAGGAAAAAGGGACTTCCTTCTTTTATAGAGGGTTAAGGGATGACTCAAAGGTTTCACTGGTGTATATTGTAGATTTACGCCCAGATTGTTCGGAGTTCATTGACTTAGTTGTCAGGTTAGACCATAGTTTAATGGAACGTCCCCTAGGGGAACCCAGACTGCTAGTTGTGCGGTCTGAGTGGAAAGAGTCAGAGTCTAAGAATCAGGATAACACATTACCCAGGCAGCTTGTGGATTTGCATGGTCCTCTGACCATCATGGAAAAGAAACGTAGAAAGAAATTAAACCTGTGTCTATATTCTGGTAAAGTGGAACATTTTGCACAAGAATGCTCTGCCAAACCAAGGGATTTCGGAAGGCTAGTGCCTTGACTTCTGAGGCGGTGCTGAAAAAGTTAGAGTGACCAGCTGACATAGGACCACTCAGTCAGGTGTGATTCTTGAACCGACCCCCATTTCCCTGGCTAATACCTCACATAAGGTTTCACGACATTTAATTATACCAGTCACACTTATCATTGCACCGCAACAGAGACAGGTTTTACCCATGCTCGTAGAGTCTGGGGCCACCGGAAACTTCTTAGATCTAGACTTGGCCTGATCTTTAGATATCCCACATGTTCAAAAAAGTGAACCAGAGCATGTTACAGCCGTAGATGGCTCCGAGCTCTCTTCTGGGATGAATGCATACCAAATTACTCCATTATCCTTAGTATGTGAGAAAGGACATCCTGAGACCTTGACCTTTGATGACATTGACACACCTACTTGTGGCGCTATTTTAGGAATCCCTTGGCTTCAGTTGCACAATTCTGCCATTGACTGGTCCCTCCATCTTGTCACCTTGGGATCCAATTACTGTCAAACTCATTGCTATAGTAACAATCAGAAAGTTCTATCTCTCTTGACTTGTGCAGCCCCTAACCCAGACCCTTTGACCCTGCCTCCAGTAGGATACCAGGACTTTCAAGATGTCCTTGACAAAGAAAAAGCTATACAACTACCTCCTCATAGGGAATTTGATTGCCACATAAACTTAATTCTGGGCGCAACATTTCCCTTCCTTCATGATTACGCTCCCTCAGAGCCTCAAACAGAACATTTTCTTTTTGCCAAATTGGATAGAAAGAAGGTACCTTTTGAGTGGGCCGAGGAGGCCAATAATGCCTTTCACTTGTTTAAGGAGAGATTCACCATGGCCCGGTACTCAGACATCCATACCCCTCGTAGCCTTACTTTGTGGAGGCGGATGCCTCCCAGGTGGGTGTGTGAGGTATGTTATCACAATGCCACAGCACAAGACAATACATGCACCCAGTAGCCCTTTTTTCCAAAAACTTTGTGCCGGCAGTGCAGAATTACACAGTTGCTGGATCATAGTTATTGGCCATTAAATTATCCTTTCAAGAATGGCAACACTACCTATGAGGGGCCCAGCACATGGTCACAATATACACTGATCATAACAATTTCCAGTTCTTTAAAAGCCTTGGCGCCTAGACAAGTATGGTGGTTATTATTTTTTGGTGAATTTAATTTCACTATAACCTATTGGCCAGGCACACAACAGATTAAGGCCAATCTACTATTGTTAGACCTGGCATCTTTTGACATGGTTTGCCCTGTCTTTTTAAATCTGACCTCCTGTTTTTGACTGTGCTGAACTTCGTTTTTCCTGGTTTTAGAACTCTGCACACTTTACCACTGCTAACCCGAAATAACATGCATGTGATCTGTGTCTAAAATGTAATGGCATTTGGTTTCTCCATGATTGGCATATCTGATTTACTACTAAGTCCCTAGTACAGTGCACTACCTGCCCAGGGCCTTTAAATCAAATGATACAAATGGGCCTGCAGCACTGATTGTGCCACGCACATGCCTAGTCCTTCAAACCTGTCTCATGCCTGCCACTTCAGGGTCTGTGTGTGCAGTTTTAAACTGCAAGTTCACCTACTTTCCAGGCCCAAAACCTTCCCTTTTACTACATATAAGGCACCCCTAAGGTAGGCCCTATTGGAAGGGTCAAGTGTCTTTAAAAGGTAGCACATGCATTTTTGAGTTTAACGTGTCTTGGTAGTGAAAAACTACAAAATTTGTTTTTCACTACAGCAAGGCATATCTCTCCCAAGGGTTAGCATTTAAGCTGCCTTGTAACACTATAAGTTTAACTTTCAATTGGGAGCAGATGGACAATTTGAGTTTTGTGTCTCTGAACTCACAATTTCAAAACACATCTTTTAGTGAAGTTGGGTTTTAAATTCATGTCTGAAAATGACACTTTTAGAAAGTTGGCATTTTCTTATTTTAACCATTCTGTGACTTTGACTTTCTCTAGAATACACGTCTGGAGTGGATGACAGTTGGGCTTTGTGAATTCACTCTAGACAGTCACACACAAAGAGAGCTGAGGTGTGCCTTGCATATCCTGATGGCTCATCTCCAGGCTCATCTCCAGGCTGATAGAATCGTGGGAGGAGTTGACACTTGCATCTGAATAAGGCTGCACCTGTCCCTACTCAGAGAGCTGCATACCCCCCTGTAGTGTGTCTGGAGGCAGGGACAGGAAGAAGAGCTGTTGTGCTACCAGGCGGGACTGCCACTTTGATGCTTGCTTTGCTGTGTTGGCTTGCTGCTTCTTGCCTGAGAGTGAGAGGATAGAACTTTACTCTCTGCATCCTGCTTTCTAAAGGTTCTCCAAAGGATTGACTGAGCTTGCCTCCTGTTGCTGATGTTTCAGGGACATCAAATACCTCACCTGCATCTTGCAACCAGCACCTGGGCTCCTCTGCTGTGAGTCCTGACCTCCCAAGTGGTGCCAAACCCAGTCCTGGCCCCTTGGAGGGGTATTTGATGCTGAAAAACAAGAAAATCGATGTCTCAATGCCGTCAGCACTATCCTGCATCGCCGCTGCCTGCACTGAAGCCATGGACACTGCTCGCTGGGCGTGTGATGCCACGACCGCGACTTCAATGCAGACCTGACCTTGCCACAGCAGAGCTGAGGAACTGCCGCAGAGTGAGTCTTGACACCGAACCGCCGTCTTTCTAGGTCCTCCATCCTGAATCCAATGCATCCCCAGCCCTGTGTGACTCCTGATCGATGCAATGCTTTGGGCCCAGCAGTTCGACTCCAACAATGAGGAATCGACGCTCCGCGCTCTCAACAACGACATTGCAACAATGCCACATAGTCTTATGGAACTGAGATGTTGCACCCGCAACCAACACATCACCTCCTCTGTGCAACGCATCGTTGCAGAGCCGTATAAGCTTCAACGATCCTGCACTGCCTTAAGGAATCGACGCCTCACCTGCAACCGCGATGCCTGACCTCCACTACATGAAGATATTTCCTTGGTTTCCGACACTGCGTCCTTGGTCTGTCTTCGTGTTTTTGGTTTTCAACGCCGTCTGAATCCAGCACAGATGGTGGCAGCAGTTCTTTAGTTCACTCAGAGGGAAAGGTACACATAACCAAAAGTCTGGTGTCTGATTATGAAATGGGAGATGACATGGATTGGTGGTTTCAGGGCTATGAGGTTGCTTTGCAGATGCGCAGGATTCCTGAGAGGGATTTGGGTGCAGGTTTCTGGAAACAATTCTCAGTGGAGAGGAGGGGTACCATATTGGCCTTAGGAGATGAGGACAGAACAAGGTACCCAGCCATGAAGGAGGCCCTGATCAGGAGATGTGGTCTGACCTCAGAAACCTACAGGAAGTAGTTTAAGGAAAGTGTGAAACTTGGTCCTCAGACATGGGTAGAATGTGTTGATTCCTTTTCCAGAGCAATGGATGGTTGGGTGAAGGGTGATGAGGTAACATATTATCAGAGACTATACTAATTTATTGCACAAAAGCCCATGTTTAGTTTTTGTTTTCCAGAGCTGCGCCAGCACTTGGTTGATAGTAGGGTTTCTGACCCCAGGAAGCTTGCTAAGGAGGAAACCCGCAGGCTCAGCATCAGGGTCCAAAGAAGTTGTATGTAGGGGTCTCAGCCATGGGTGGGAAGGGTCCCCAAAAGAAGAAGAAGGGAGAGACACAAATTAAAGTAAGGAGTTCTCTAAAGGGCCCCGAACAAGATCCCCTTGGTAAGGATTTCCAATCTCCTGTTGAGAAAAATAGTTATTTCCCTTTAGGAAAACATGCATGGAAGGGACCCCTGAAGTGTTTTGTGTGTAATCAGGAAGGGCAATTCAAGGGGGATCTCAAGTGTCCCAAGCGGGCACAGCTCCATCCAATGGGCAGACATTCGTGATGGCAAGTGTAGTGCTTGGGGAGCAGTTGGTGCCAGTTAGTGGTGGGGAGTCAGCTGAGATGACCCTTGGTTTCCCTTGGTGACAGCAAGATGGTCCAAAGGACCCTCATGCCTGACACCACTAGGAAATAAAGGCAGTGGGTGACCATCAATGGGAGGAAGGTGGAAGCTCTGAGAGACACAGGAGCCAGCATGACAACCGTCAGGTGTTTTCTGGTGTCTTTAGAGCAAATAGCGCCTAATGTGGTCCACCATGTATTTGCTGTGGAAAACATTGAGCACCAGTGTTTGGTGGCTCAGGTTCCCTTTTAGTGGGGGGTGGGGTCACAGGTCCCTTAAGGGTATCTGTGAGTCCATCCATGCCTGTGGATTGTCGGCTGGGCAACGACCAGGAGTATACCACCTGGAAGGAGGTGGAGCTCAGGTCACACTTGGAGATGTTGGGATTGCCTGAGTGGTACGCCTGACCACACAGTCCATCGCAGCACCTGAGGGTGGCCAGAAGGACCTGGAGCCTGAAAGAGTGGCCCAAGACTCTGCCAGGAAGAGGAAGGGCAAGGGGTGCAGAAAACCAGCTCCAGAAATTCTCACGTTCAGGGAGGAGGCTGAACCTGAGAGGGATGACCCAGAACCTACAGGGAAAGATGTGGCTGAACTGGGGAACCTGCCTGACCTGCCCCAGTAGCAGCAGGATGGAGGTCCCTCCAGGGAGGAGATCTGCACAGCGTAAAAGGAGTGCCCTACTCTTGTGGGTCTTTGGAAGCAGGTGAGGCCCAGGCAGTTGGGACTCAGCTAATCTATTGGGAGAATAAAGTCCCGCATAGTGAGCCTAAGATTGCTGAGCCTGGGGTTGCCTGTATGCTGGTAGTACCTTAGTGATTCAGAGCATTCCTACTGGGTCTGGCTCATGATGAGCCTCTGGCAGGTCATTTGGGGCAAGACCAGACCTTTGGCAGGCTTGTCACCCACTTTGATTGACCTTAAATGAAGAAGGCCTCAGATACATTCTGTAAGTCCTGTCCTATCTGCCAGGCAAGGGGCAAAACTGGGGGAAGATGCATGGCACCCCTACAACCCTTTCCTGTCATGAGCACCCCTTTTGAGTTGGTGGTCATTGACATTGTGGGGCCTCTGGGTCCCAAGACAGCCAGGGGCAGCAGGCTCGTACTGGTCTTGGTGGACCATGCCACCCTATACCTGGAAGCTATCCCTCTGAGGACATTGACTGCACCCACTGTGGCCAGGGCACTGATGGGGATCTTTAGCCACAAGGGTTTCCCCAGGAAGGTGGTATCTGACCGGGGTATCAACTTCATGTACTAGTACATGAAGGCCATATGGGAGGCATGTGGAGTAACCTACAAGTTCTCCAAGCCTTACCACCCCCAGACCAAAGACTAGATTGAAAGGTTCAACCAAACCCTGAAAGGCATGATTATGGGTCTTTCTGAGTCCATGAGGCATAAGTGGGATGTCCTCTTTCATGTCTTTTATTTGCCTACAGGGAGGTACCGCAGAAGGGGGTTGGCTTCAGCCCTTTTGAATTTCTCTGAGGGCACTCAGTGAGGGGACGTCTCATTTTTGTGAAAGGGGCTGGGAGCAAGCTCTCAAGAAGCCACTCTAGGATGTAGTCAGTTACATGCTGGCCTTCAGAAAATAGACAGCCGCTTCAGAAAACTCACTCAGGAGAATCTGGAAGCTAGCCAGGAGAAAATGAAATACTAGTATGACCAAAATACCACTCTGGTTGAGTTTCAGCCTGGTCAAAATGTGTGGGAGATGGTGCCCGTAGAGCCCCATGCTCTTCAAGACCACTGGTCTGGCCCATTTGAGGTGAAGGAGAACAAGAGTGACATCACCTACCTGGTGGGCTTGCAGACTCCTCGGAACCCCCTGAGGGTCCTACACGTGAACAAACTCAAAAAACATTTTGAGGGGTGAGACTTAACCATGTTCTTGGTCACGGATGATGGGGTGGAAGAGGAGAGCAAACCTCTCCCCGACCTCCTGTCTTCCAAAGCGCAGGATGGGTAAGTGAAGGGTGTGATCCTCTCCATTACAACTGACCTCAGAGCAGCAGAGAGACTGTTGGCAGGTGTTGGGACAGTTTGCTCCACTGTTTTTACTCATCCCAGGAGTCACTCATTGGTGCACCCATGACATTGACCGTGGGGACAGCCTTCCTGTTAGGCACAAGTCTTACAGGTTGTCTGATAGAGTGAGGAACAGCATCAAAGAGTAAGTCTCTAAGATGCTGGAGTTAGGGGATTATTGAGCCCTACAAAAGCCCTTGAGCCAGTCCAGTGGTTCTGTTGTCCTAGGCTGCTCCACCCAGTTTCACACCTGAACTCCGGTTCTGCATGGACTACCGTATGCTCAGTATGGTCATTAAGACTGACGCGCACCCTATCCCCAGAGCTCATGAGCTTATTGATCGGCTTGGAGCTGCCAAGTTCCTCAGCACATTTGATTTAACGTCTGGGTACTGGCAGATTGCCTTGACTGAGGAGGCATAAGATAGGTCAGCGTTCTCAATGCCAGAAGGGCACTTCCACTTCTGTGTCATGCCTTTTGAGTTGAAGAACGCCGCTGCTACCTTCCAGAGGTTGATCAACCAGGTCCTGGCTGGGTTGGAAAACTTCAGTGCCGCCTACTAAGACGTCATTGCAGTCTTCAGCTCCAGTTGACAGGACCATTTGCACCACTTGGGGGAAGTGATGAGGGCCTTGCAGAGCACAGCCCTCACTATGAAGGCCAGTAAGTGCCAGATAATGAAGGGTCTGTGCTTTACTTGGGACACCTAGTAGGGGGATGAAAGATGCAGACCCTACAACCAAAGATTGATGCCATTCTCACTTGGGCACCGCAAGACCCAGACAGAGGTGAGAGCCTTCTTAGGTCTCACCGGTTACTACAGGAGATTCATCAAGGGATACAGCACCATTGTTGCCCTTGACAGAGCTGACTTCCAAGAAGCAGCCCCATCAGGTGATATGGACAGAGGCATGCCATACTGCTTTTGACACCCTGAAGGAAGCCATGTGCCTGTGCTCAAGGCTCCTGATTTCTCCAAGGCATTCATGGTGCAGACTGATGCCTCAGAGCATGGCATGGGGTCTGTGCTTTCACAGCTAAACAAAGTAGCCTTCATCAGTAGGAGGTTACTTCGCAGGAAACAGAGGTGGAGCGCAATACATGTCCTGGTAGTGAAAAACTGCTAAATTTGTTTTTCACTAGAGCAAGGCCTATCTCTCCCATAGGTTAGCATTGAAGTTGCCTTGTAACACTTTACAAGTGTAACTTCCAATCTGGAGCAGATAGCCAGTCAGAGTTTGGTGTCTCTGGACTCACAACTTAAAAACACATCTTTTACTGAAGGTGCTTTTTAGGTTGCAGGTCTTAAAATGCCACTTTTAGAAAGTTGCCATTTTCTTACTTTAACCATTCTGTGCCTCTGCCTGTCCCTAGAATACACATCTGGGGTGGCTGACAGTTGGGCTTTCTGAATTAACTCTAAACAGTCACACAAAAAGGAGCTGAGGAGTGCCCTGTATATCCTGGTGGCCCATCACCAGGCTTATGGGTCTTCCTGTGCTAGAGTGGTGGGAGGAGTTGACACTTGTGCCTGAATAGGGCTGTGCCTGCCATACACAAAGAGCTGCATATCCCCCTGTAGTGTGCCTAGAGCCAGGGCCTAGCAGGGCAGGGTCTAGTGCACGACAAAGACCTTTCTTTGAAGTCTCCCTATTTTAAAGGCTAAAATGGGTATAATTACTGGACGTCTGATGCCATATGCCCAGAACACTTCTTGACTGAGGACATTCTGCAGGGATGAAGAACTGTTGTGCTGCCAGGAGGGACTGCCACTTTCGTGTTTTATTGCTGTGTTGGCCTGCTGCTTCTTGCCTGGGAGTGAGAGGACTGGACTTTACTCTCTGCATCCTGCTTTCTAAAGGTTCTCCAAGGGCTTGACTGAGCTTGCCCCCTGTTGCTGAAGTCTCAGGGACATCAATGACTTCACCTGCATCTTGCAACCAGCACCTGGCCTCCTCTGCTGTGAGTCTGTTAATATTGAAAAAGTTGAAGTCAATGTTAATAGTGATACATAAGAACCAAATTGCATCTTTATTAACAAATTCACCAGTCATGAACTCTCTGACAACCCAGACTCAGAAAACTATGTGGTCAGGCAGGCTCTGAGACCTAGGGCTAAGGTTACTGATTGACAGGTCAAAGGTGGGGTGGCATGTAGCTGGCAGACAAATGCGCAAACAGGAAACTCAGATCAGTCCAACAGATAAGCGCGATGACACCGCAAGGGTCCAGGAAGATTGACTCCAATAAAGCACACATGTCCGGAGGGGTGCCTGTATTCCCAAAACACCATAAAGCCAGATGCCACAAGAAGTTTGGAGCACACAGCCAAAGAGGACACAGCACACACAGGACACACAGTGATCACATGCCCTTCATGCAAGACATCTGGACACGCTACCCAGCGGCCCTCATTGCGTCCATGCAAGATCGAGGCCTACCTGCATTTGTTATCAGGGGCCTTATTTGTGATCCAAAGACAAGCCTGCATTCTTTACCAAAAAAGGATCGATGGAAACATTTTATGATACCCAAAGAAATGCATAAAACCTTCATCAGATCGATTGTACAGTCCTCAGACCCGCTTCTGTAACTGCAGTCCCGGCCGAAGTGTTTCATTAAACCAACTGTTCCTGTTTTGCCAAACGCCTCTTGTATTTTGTTTTTTCAACATAAATTCATATTTGAGCAACATTTTGGCAAGCCAGATAGGAGGGATTGGTACCTCGGACCTGACTGCAGCCGAAGGAAGAGAATCACGTCCGTACGGGTTCACATTTGCGCAGCAAGGAAGGTGAGCAGACACGCAATTGATTGGAAGTTCTGCTGAATCTGCGGGGTGGAGGTCCGTCCTGGAGCCACCGTCACAGTGGGTAACAGACTATCACAGATCCTTAGTCCCAGCATTTGGTGTATGACAAACTAGGAAGAAGCACAAATATTTTACCTGAGTGCCCTGACACTGACAGAAATCTGGCATGTTATCTATTTTATGTGTCCGAACTGAGTAGTCGCAAGGTGGCCTCGGAGGCGTTCTCACGGAGGTCACCTTTTTTCGATAGTCAGCATGCTAGGAAAGGAGAATGTTGTTTGTTTCTTAGACAGCTGGGTGTAACATGGATGGTACGCTTGTTCCCTGGGTGTGATACAGAGTTGAGGCCTCACCACTTGGACCACTGGGGGTAACACAGATGGTACGCTTGGGCCCTGGGTGTGATACAGGGCTGGCACCTTGATCTTATTTTTTAGTCTGAAAGGATTTTCTCAGTGCTACCGGTTTTTTAAAATGGTTGGTTTCTGAAAGAAATGAGAGGTGGGGAAACAGCCTTAACCACAACTCCTAAACCACTCATGGCTGAACCACGCAGGCAGGACTACACACGTCTAAACCACGAATATGACTTTAATGCGCATGTGCGTGGTTTAGACGTTAGTGGTCTAGACTCTGTGCGGAGGGTGTTGCAAACTGGGCAGAGGGTCGGACGTGACTTCCTGCCCGGATGAGGAACATCTTGGTGAGTACGATTTGTTAATTATTTTTTATTTTATCAGGTCAGGTCAGGGTACTTTTTGGCTTGGTGGACGGCTTTAGGGCTCAGAACAGTGGGGTTGGGTCTATTTAAAGGCTTGGGTGATGGTTTTAGGGCTTAGGGTAGGGGGCTGGGAAGTTTTTTAAGCCTGGGGATAAGGTTTTAGGGCACAGGGCAGGGGGGTCGGGTAGATTTAAAGTCTGGGGTGACGGTTATAGGGCTCAGCGCGGGGGGCTGAGGTGTTTTTAGGGCTGGAGTGGGATTTGTTTTTAGGGCTGGGGTCTTCTTTTAGGAGTTAGGGCAGGGGGTTGGGCTATTTTTAGGGCTAGGGTTGGGCCGTGTTTTAGGGCTCCGGGCACTGGGGGGCTGGGGTGTTTTTAGGGCTGGGGTGGAATTTGTTTTTAGGGCTGGGGTCCGCTTTTAGGAGCTAGGGCAGGGGGTTGGGCTTTTTTTAGGGCTTTGGTTGGGGTAGAACTCGGGCAGGTGACTGGGTTTTACGACTCAGAGCAGGGGCCAGGGCATAATCTTAACCATGCATATGATTTTACCAACTATGCCATTATAAAAAAAATTGTTGTAAAGGCATGAGTGGTAAAGGCAAGCGTGGTTAAGACATGGTCATTGTTAAGACCGCGTTGTTAAGGCAATCGTGGTTAGGGAATACGTGGTTCAGACATACAACAGAGGTGTTTGCTTGGACCGCTTGGTGTGACACAGATGGTACACTTGGCCCCTGGGTGTTACACTGGGTGCAATTTGGAAAAATATTTGGATCTGGGCGATTAGGTGTAGCTTGTGTTTGGCCAAGAGAGGGCTGTGGTTTTTTGGAGTTATTTCTTTTCTCCTCAACATTTTTTTATTATCTTTGTCCCGGAGCCAATATTGACAGACTATCCAGCTCACTTAGTCCTGTGTACTACGCAGAGCTTCCCCTGGTCACAGGATAGCCTGCGCTGGAAGCGGGCTAAGGTATTTTCGATAAAGTCATCATTTTTTTCTCTGTCAGTTTTTTCTTATTATGGTCAACTGCATTTTGTCTTAAGTGTTGTATTTTGCCGATGATTCAATGTGGTATATGAAAGTGTTGCTATTTCTCACATTCGTTATTTTATGCCAAAGTCAAAATTTGTTATTTGATGCCAAATTTCATGTCAATTGCTTAACAATTGCACTTTCTTCTAGGTTGTGAACATTCATATGTATTGTGATTTGCGTTTGTGAAACATTCATGTTGATGCATCTGTAGATAGCACTGAGCTCATAGTAAGTAGTTAGTACCAGTAAACACCCATGTATATATTTTCCCCACAATTAGAGCAAAACTAAAGATTACCTAAATAAGAGAAACTAGGCTGCATCTGCCCTTTGAAACTACCCAACTTATCATGGAGTCGCCACTAAAACACATTCAAACCAGCTTCACCACACAGGCTAAAATTCTTAACCTGTTTTGCCAAGAATGGCACACACACACAAAAGCACACGCGTTTCCCCGACCAAAGGAGGGAACTTTTGACACTAACACAATCGAACAGATGAGAACACCCATGAACCAAATATGCAGGACAGAAGGACAGGAGAGACGCACTATTAGAACTGTAGGCCATCTTTGAGGAGGCCCTGACTGGTAATCCTGTCCCACAGACAACAAGCAAGGCGTCTGCACCTCCACCACCATATGCAGGTATGGAGGTGCTCTCCTCGATGCCTGCTCTCCTCGCCTTAGGATACACCAGTCCGCCAGTTGAGGGAGCCAGAAGGCCCCTTACCGAACAACAAACTGTTAGGTCCAGGCATGAGAGTCTAACAGGCTCACAGGCCCAGGCAATCCCAGTGTCTCCCCACTCCAGACAAGGGATCCCCGAAGTTTTACCTCCCCCGTCCGTCGTGTTCAGCCCATCCAATTTCAGCGGCACAGAGAATACCCACTCCCACCGGTTCAGGCAAACACACTTGGGTAACAGGGAGATTCATAGCAGTACTAAAGAGCAATAAGACTAGTGGGGTGAAGAGGGGGCCTCAGTCCAACGGGATCCACAAACAAGGGTGGGCATTGCTGGTCCCGAGCACGTAACAATTATAGGTTCACCCCAATTGAGATAGTAGCAAGAGAGGAAGGCAAGATCTTTCCACACCGGTTCTGTGACTTACTAACAGAATGGACTGAGGAGGGGAACCAATTTGACCAGCCCTGTGTCACTGCAGACGAAGCAGTAAATCACAATGCCTTTACCTGTAAGTGTCAACTAATATTATGAGGCCTATCCCAGGTCAATATCTAAACCTGCAGAGTCCCCTCTGTGCTAGGCCTCCTGTGTGCAGTTATCGGACTGCGCACAACAGAAGTCTCAAATGCACAGCCTGCACACATGTGCACACGTTTATCCATATATGTTCACATGTAACCAGCCAAGTGCCCCTTACCCTAGCTGTGTTGCAGCAGCCTTATCTTGAAAGGCCAACACTGGTGGTAAACACATGCATTCCATTTATGAGACATATGTAGCGAGCCTCACCCACAGTAAAAAGTCCAAAACCGGGCGATCAATCAATCTGGGCATCTTAAATAGGTGGAACCCATCTGCAACACCTTTTATAAGTCCAAAGGCCCTGGTTAACATCACTATAAAAATACAAATAGATAATAGATAAATAAATAAATTTCTGCCTCAGTGTTAGCCTATGTGTGTGCTTAATGTGGGATATTGGTACTATTGCAAGAGTCTTTCATGTGGACTTTTGGATTGAAGTATTTGTTGGAGGATAGAAATAGCATTCCTCCAAGAAACTTACCATCCCAAAGGGAAGAGACATATGATATAGAATCACTGGGGATATAAGGTATTAAGCACATTCTGCTAATCAAATGCGAGAGATGTGCTAGCGTGGAACACATCTAGCTAGCATCTTGTTCACATTTAACAGGGAACAAGTAGATCCAGGGATCAAGTAGATCCCTAGTGCAGGTATGTGTTGCTTGAGGGCAGATGGAATGAATATTCATGGCTGATTAGATTTGTGCATATCACAGATGTTTCACAAGTAGAATTCCTTGAGATGATGGGCACTCAACTAACTAAATCATTACATATTTCAATGATTTGTGGATGTGGCTTTAACTGTACCCCTAACATCTAGGCAGATCATTCCCACCATTGCCAAGGACTCACATTAGAGTAACATCTGACAGGTTTGCTTGCTGCTTACGGAATTGGGACAGAAGAAATAAGTGGAGGGCTCTCCATTCCCTAATGAGGAACTATTAATTTTAAGAGAATTATAACAAAAACTAATGACTGTCCAAGCGTTCAGGAGAACATTACACACATCATCAATCACAAAAGGAGGGTCTGAGGAGCTTTAAAGACCTGCGACAGTTGGCTCCCCAACCCATAAGTCTACCACAAACAAGAAACCCTTGGGTCTAGGAAGTGTGCAACTACAAAAGGGGAAACCTAGCTCAAAAAGGGGGGGTTGTTCCCTTTTAAAAGGACGAATTTCCTCACCGAGGTGACATGCTTCCTCATTGGGAATCTCCTCATACCGTGATGCATAGTCACAGTACAGGCTACAACCTCCTCTCTGAGAGAGAGGATCTCAGGGATGTTTTCATATGTAAAGGCGGGTATACTTAATACCACAGTGATGACCTCAAGGTAGTGAGGGTTTCTTGTTTGTGGTGAACATTACACACAAACAAGATGAATACGCCACACTAATGGAGAGAATTTTATTTTTAATACAGAGAATGTATAGCTACAGAGAATGCATAGCTAACAATAGTAAGAGGGTGGCAAAGATGGCCATCCTATTGTATGGCTGATTAGATCTGAATGGTTGCATTATAAAGGAAAGACAGCACTATGTTATCCTCTCAGACAGAAATAAATAACATTTTGACAAGTTATGAAAAAGTGCATATACCGCTGTCCATGCTTGTTTGCAGGGTGAATTACAGAATGAGACTCATAAAGCCCAAATGACACAGTTTCCCTGGAGCAATTCGAATATCTTGATA
The DNA here is from genome assembly GCA_963921515.1 of Calotriton arnoldi. NCBI lineage: Eukaryota > Metazoa > Chordata > Amphibia > Caudata > Salamandridae > Calotriton > Calotriton arnoldi. Next base: position 486,977 of record CAWUFW010008976.1, read on the forward strand.
CTCTACTAAATTCAAGAAATAAAAATGCTGCTGTTAAGAGACTAGCTAATGATTAGACTCTTGACAATGAAGGGTTTCCAACTCTATTTCATGCCACGTACTGGAACAGCTTAGGCCACAGGTATTAGAAATTTAGATGGCTGCAAGAAATACAGGTACTACTGCAAAAGAAGATTAGTGGTACTATGAAAACTAAGAAAATATTTCTTGGATGTTGCATCCTACCACCCACTGTCTTAATTGAGCTTAGTCTGTAAGTTATTAGGTACTGTACTGGCCACTGGGTAAACACACAAGCGGCCAGACTTGCTACATCTGCAACAATCAGGATGTGTGCCCCACCAAAGCCCATCACCCTGTGTAAGACACGTATTCCATATGCTCAGTAATATTTGAATAGATGGACAAATGACAGTACTGTCTGCCACAGATATGGAGAAAGTATTCGATATGGCAGTTTCTATTTACGAGGTTTGAAAGTGAAATAATCATGTGGATACCACTACTATTCTGACAGCCAACATCTTAGGTTCAAAATGGCCAGACAGTATCCGACTCATGATTGGTGATGTGGGGTTAATGTTAGGATTGCCCCTTTTAAGCCATCTGATTTGCCCTAGCAATGGGGCAATGAACTGCACAGGTATGTATGGTGAGGCCTAAAGATATGATGTAGAGTTTGGCTGACTCGTTACTCCACCACAAATGTGACGAATATCCCGGCTACCTTATTACAAGTGCTTATATCCTATGGCCTGTTATATAAAGGCAGATGGTATATCCGTCACATTTATGACAGAGTAACCCTTCCGCCTAGCTCTAATCCGGGCATTATGTGGTCACACTATTGGAATTTCATTGTAGGCAGAAAATTATCTTTAATATCACAGTAATACCCCCATCCCCAGAAACAGGAACAATGATAGAATTAATTAGATAAAAATAGGGATTTATCTGGATTACAAATAAATGCAGATAAGTCATGTTTATTCTTGCTGTGCCTGTCAGACATGCTGAAATCTAACATCTTACAGTGGAAAGTGAAATATTTTTGTCCTCTTAAATACACGTAGATCATTGTTAGACCTGGCATCCATGGTGTGTTTTACCCCTAATGTTTTGCCTTAAGACTTCCTATTTTTGCTGACTTCATTTTTGGTGGCCTTAGGACTCTGCACATTTTACCACTGCTAAAGTGCTTGTGTTCTCTGCTCAAAGCATGTTAACTTAAGTTTCTCAAAAGCCCCTAGCAAAGTGGCACTACCTGTGCACAGGACCTGTAAATTGAATGCTACTAGTGGGCCAGCAGTACTGATTGTGTCACCCACTCAAGTAGCATTTTAAACATGTCTCAGGCCTGCCATTGCAGCCTGTGTGTGCAGTTTAAAACTGCCATTTTGACCTGGCAAAATAAACATTTTGCTAGGCCCACTCTTCCTTTTTAATACATATGTCACCCCTAGTTTAAGCCCAAGACAGCCCAGAGGGCAGGGTGCAATGTATGTAAAAAGTAGGACATGTACTTTTAAGTTTTACATGCCCTGGTAGTGAAAAACTCTTAAATTAGTATTTCACTACTGCAAGGCCTATCTCTCCCATAGGATAACATTGGAGTTGCCTTTACTACATTTCATAAGTGTAATTTAGTAGTGGTAAGAGATAACCAGTTCATGTTTGGTGTCTCTAGAATCCCAAGTTAAAATTCTAACTTATGGTGAAATCAGATTTTAAATTGCAAATCCAAAAATACCACTTTTAAAAAGTTGGCATTTTCTCGCCTTAGCCATTTGGTGCTTGCAGCCTGTCTTTAGTCACATGAATGGGTGTTGTTGGCAGTTGGGCTTTGTGTATTCCTCCTAGACACCACACACAATGGGAGCGTAGGTGTGACTGGATGGGCCATCACTGGCAAGATGGGAGGGAGGAGCTGGGTCCAGCCTCACTTACATCTGAATGGGCTGTGTCCTGCCCCCACAAAAAGGGCTGCATATCCCCAGTAGTTAGTCTGAAGGCATGGAAGGCAGGGCATCTGTACACTTCAAAAGCATGCCATCAGAAGCTTCTCCCCACTTCAAAGGCACAACTGTGTATAAAAGAAGGACCTTAGACACCACCACTTCAGTGCACTTCTGGACCTGTGGATACTCTGCGAGGAAGAAGGACTGCTGTGCTGCGGAAGGACTGCCACTCTGCTTGAGTACACTGGACTCCTGCTTTGCTCTGCTGACCTGCAGCCTGCAACCCTCTTGTCTGGGTGAGAAGGACTGGACCTGCATCTCTTGAACCCAGAACCTAGAGTGACTCCAAGGGCCAGCTCACTGGCCTCCTGATTTGAATCCTTAGGGACTTAACAGGTTTACAACAACCTGTCATATGTGAGTCTACCCTGCCAAGTGTTGCCACCCCGTCATGGACCCTTGGAAGTGTGATTAAGGTGCTTTTATGAGCCTCTGTGGATCCAGCGGAACCGACGCATCTCCTCATCTGCATGGCACAATCCCGAGGAGAACCAATGCATCACTGCTGCTGCGTGGATTGGTCCTGTTGCAAAGACCCGCATCGCCGCCATGATCCGCAACACCTTTGGAAACACCACTGCATGACGCATACTCGGTGCAGTCCCTTCTATCCCTCATCGACGGCAGCCTCAATGATGTCACCAGGCTCTGCATCGCAGCCTCACAGCTCTTTGGAACTGATGCATCATCCCGACTGTGCTCCGCATTCTCAACACCGGGTTTCGAATTGCAAGCCTCATCGAAGGTATCCTTGATGCCTATGCAGGCCCTTGTATCGCAGCCTGACCGCATCTCAGAACTGACACATCGCTTCAGCTGTGCAACGCATCTTTGAGGCAGATCCTCGTAGCGCTCCACAAGCCAGGATTTAAGGTACTTTGTTCAGCGGGCCTAACTGGGTCCCTGTATTCAGCCCACTCTCCATCCTGGTTGGCCTGGGCTTGTGACTTTGTCCCAGTCTGGCGGGACCAGATAAACACAGTTGGCGCTTTGTGCTTTGTGGCACTATTTTCACCTAAAACTTCAAAAGTCAATATCTCCGGGTCCACTAACTGGATGTTTGTTGTTTTGGTCTTGTTTTATTTATTAAATTAATCTTTCTTTTTCTAACCTGGTGGGGGATTCTTTTTGTGCTGTGTTTTCACTTGGTTACTGTTTGAAGTGTTGCACAAATACTCTATACATTGTCTCTAAGTTAAGCATGACTGCTCTGTGCCAAGCTATCAGGGGGGTGAGCACAGGTTAATTTGGGGTTTGCCTGTGCCTTACCCTGACTAGGATTGTGGTTGGTGCTTGACCAGGGCTCACACCCCAGTCAACCAGTAACACAATTTCTATCAATCATGATGACACAAAAGTACTAGGTAGTGAAGTGGACAAAGCACTAGTGGAAATGAGAGTATCAATATTTTTCAAGAAGAAATTGCCATTGTCATCAACAGGTATGGTAGGGCTATCTAAACTGGTAGTGTTACCACATTTTCTGTACTTCACAAATTCTGTGGTGAAAACCCCTCCACAATTGTTTAAAACCCTGAACGCATTTTTAATCAACTTCATATGCATTACTGGAAGGATGTCTAGGACTGCCAGATTATTGATATGTTCAATGGGTTGCTGGATGGTTTTGCTAACTCCTATCCAGGGATTCCTACAGAATACAGTTGAATACATCTCACTGCTGGAATCTAATGCCTGTTAAAAATAACAATGCCAGAAACCTCCCTGGATTAATAAAGACAGTCAAGTACTGTTCGAGGCGATACCGTACATTAGCAAAAATTGAAGCAGCCTAAGCACCAGACTTGCCTGTTTGGTCTTATTCCACAGCTAGAGAAGTGGGAGAAATTGCAAACAAAACGATATGGAGAGCAGTAGGAATTACAAGATTAGGTAACCTGTTTAAGGGTGACATATTATATAGCTTTAATAATCTTAGACAGACAATCCCTACACATGCAGGTCAATTTTATCAGTGAGCAGTATACCTCAACAAAGATGGGACTGCAATGCATCATTACCTCAACAAAAACACAACTGCTAAAAATGAACACGTAGGGCAAGTTCAAAAATATATTGGGCAATACAGGAAATGAGAAAGAAATCACTAGATTCACTTAGGGACATTTAGAAAGGACATTTTGGGGAGGGAATTGTCGAAGCTTAATCAGTTCTGATACTCTCATCCCCAGGCAAGATTTCGAGGAATGCTAGATTAAAACCTGTACAATTCAATGACCTCCGTGAAATATTTAATGGCACAGAGATTACATGAAATGTAGTCAGCAGTGCTGAATGAAATTTTTTCCAAATGTTCAGAACATTGCACAGTTCTGTACTACAGTCACTGATCTGGTTGGAGTAGTCACATGTTTGAATCATTCAGCATTCCGTCCATCATTTGTTGCAGTTACACTTTTCGCCCTAAGTGGGACGGGTATGCCCAGACGTGGGCCCCTTGCTCACTGTGCCACTGGATTCAAGCTAGCCTGGCTGATGAAGGGTGACATACCCCGAAACCCGTCCAAGGATGCTTGTTTCCGGTCCAGGGAGGACCTGGCCTGGCAGTTCGGTCTGGACGGTTCCCATGGGGCACAGGGTCAAGACTGATTTGCATATGGCTGGGTCCAAACTGGGGTGGCGTAGTGGGAAAAAGAACGATGGATTTAACCCAGATCTTTTGACTGGGGGAGAATGTTTGCATTGTCAGCATTCCGTCCATCATTTGTTTGCTGTATTCACAGGTAGGACAGCATACATACAGCACAGATTGTGTTGTATGTCAGATCCAAGAAAGGGAAGTTGATGTATAGGTTTGTTGAATTAGCGCATACTTCAGGAAAACAGCGAATGGACATGTCATGGAAATCTCCAAACGCCCCATATTTCCATATATGGTGGGGATTTCTGAAATGGACTGAGGGAGAAACAGTGGAAACCAAGCACGCTAGAGGAAACAAGGTGTCAGATGTACTGAGCATTTTCACAGGTGCATACCCTCCAATTTGGCATTTGCGACCATTGCAATGCCTTTTCCTATGTATCAATCTTATTTTAGGAGTCGGAAAACTGTTTCACATTCCCCTTTGTCAATGTAAAAAATGTTTGTTAAAGAGTAGGCAACTTGGAAACTCTAAAAACAACCTTTTTTCAAACACCCCCCCCGTTTCCTTTAAGAAAAAATGACTGCATTAAAATGGAAGTGAGTTTACTTCATTGAAAATCAGTCACATGTATGGTGGCCTGCTGACCTTTGCAGGCCAACATCCCTGTGATTGTGGCAAATCGGATTGAGTCACAATTCGCGAACTACCTAATACATATTTAATATATAGGTCAGATTGCGACTAAGCCCAATTCTATTTTTAAGTGATACATAGGCTTGTTCATCAAAATATTTAGTGGTCGCACAAATACTGGTCGCATATTGCAACCAATATTGCTACAAGTAAATTGTACATGTGGCCCTTAGCATTCACAGTATATCAGATAAAATATCAGAAGCAAACCCCTTAGACTAACATCTAACTAAGCCTTAGCAATAATGGTATCATAATTTGGGCCATAATAATAAGGGCAAATGCATGAAGTCCTTCACAAACCCTTCTTCATGAGATACCCACATTGAAGTAAGAAATAGGGAGACCACAGGGCCATCTCAACAGCATTATAGGCCCCTGGGCAAAGCAGTGCACTGGGCCACAACCCCTCACAGGAATAAAAATGTTTAACAGAAAATTCGTGTTAAATTCCAGTCTGCATGGGGCCCCTATGCTGGTGGGGCCTCTCGTTCAACTGCCCAGCGTGCCCATGCGTTAAGACGACACTGGGAGACGATGCACAAAGCAGGGATATTGAAACTCAGAGAACAACAACATTTTCGACTGAAGAGGAGTGGTCATATTCGGAGTCATCGGTTCACTTCACCAAGCTCAGAACAAGGGGACAGATGTATTAATAAACCATTTTGCGATTCCCTAATTGCGAATCCTTGTGATTTGCAATTCAGAAATCACAAAACGGCCTGTATGAAAGTGTGTTGAACACTCTCTGCGATTCCTAAAGGGTCGCAAATGACCCACCTCATGAATATTAATGAGGTAGGTCGCAATTTGAGACCCATTAGGAATCACAAAAATCACAGGGATGGTAGCCTGCTGAGATCAGCAGACCACCATGTCTGTGATCGCTTTTAAATAAAGCTTTTTTTTTTGTAAAGCAGCATGTTTTCCTTAAAGGAAAACTGGATGCTTTACAAAAAGTAAAGTGAAAAGTTGCCCTTTCATTTTTTAAGAGCAGGCAGTGGACCTTTTCTTAAAAAAAGTTTTTGCATACATTCACGAAGGGGAAGGTGCCCCTTGGGGACCCCTTCCTGTTTGTGAATGGGTTACCACCAACTAGAAGTTGGTGGTAAAATGCGAAAGTTTTGCGACCGCATTCACGGTCACAAAACATTCATACACACCATTACGATTTGGTATCTGAAAGGGACGCCTTAAACACGCCCCTTCCAAATACCGAATTGCAAACCCATTTTGTGATTCGGTAACAGGTTACGGAATTGCAAAATAGGGTATGATACATTTAAAAAGCATTTTTTGTGGTCGCGAACGGGCCGATTCTGAGAATTGGCCTGTAGGCAAACACAAATTTGCTTGCTACGTGTGACCCAAAGTCCTGCCAATGAAAACAAGCAACCATACCAACTTACTTGGGAACTCTTTATTATTCAACACAATTTTACTGATACAACAACATGTAGACCGTATGCATTGATACTTATTTATTGTTCAATGAAACTCACAATAATAATGTTTAATAAAAGAATGATTACAATCATGGTGAAAGAACGTGTGTGTGTAGAGATATGTGACAAGATTGTTATATAAGACACATCTCCACTGTTCAATTATTGCCAAAGCAAGAAAGGCACGCTAGACACAACTGAAGTCTCTTTGTATACTTTAGTGATTTGCGTTTTTTTCCGTAAAAATGAAAATGGTGGAGATGCCGCCATGAAATTTAATTGAAATGAACACAACAAAAATGGGCCTATGCCTATTTATTTTTGGTGGATTTTTTCTGCAAATGCTAATGTTGCATTTGGTCTGCTTCTGAGTATGTGAAAGAACATGTACTGGTGGGTCACTTTTACAGAGACTAAGGGGCAGATTTACAAGCCCCTTGCACCTTCTTGCGCTGCCATTGCGTCACTTTTTTTGACGCAATGGTGGCGCAAACAATGCAGCTTATTTACAACTAGGGAGATGCGTCACGTTGTAAAGCCCTGCGTCACATTATACCTGCGTCAGGTATAATGTATGCAGGGTGGGCGTTCCCACGCAGGAAGGCCTCGTAAAAGTGACGCAGTGAAATCTACAAGATTTCACTGCGCCACTTTTAGGACGCCACTGCGTCAAAACCTTACGCCTGCTTGAAGCAGGCGTAAGGAGTGACGCAGTACAGTAAGTATAGGCCTCAAAATACATTGCTGGAGTTGCGTCGCGCTTGCGACACAACTCCAGCAATGCGTGACTTTTGGCCCAACAGATGCGTCAGAATTTCTGACGCATCTGTTAATCCTTGCGCCATGGAGCACTGTATTGTAAATACAGTGCATCCATGGTGGCGCAAGGACATTTGCCGGTGGCGCAAGGAAACTGAGGCATCTATGCAGATGCGTCAGTTTCTTGTAAATCTGCCCCTAAATTTGGGTGACAGGGGGCTTGGCCAAACAAACCTAAATGGCTACTGACAAGAGCAAAACAGTTAAATTTGTGTTGTATTACTTCAGTTGGCTCAGGTTAAGGGGGATAAATGGCGAATTATTACATTTGAAGTTAATTTGAACTAAAAGCAAAGTTTGTGTAGTTGTCACATAAGAAAATGTGTTACAAAAGTGTCCATGTCCTCTAATACCTCCAAGGCATCCTTTTTCAGTCTCCATAGTGTGAATTGTTCACAGATATGCACATTTTGTGAAATGTCTGCTTTAGACATCTTTTCTTAAAAGGAATGTAAAAGTAATTAATCCATCCATTGTGCTAACACACAATTAAGATATTTAAATCAACTTTAATGCATCACTTTTGTTGCCTACTGTTTTGTTATGCCACCCTTATGAAGCTGAAGGATGTCAGCACAATTATCCATGATGAGCAACAAAACAACTATCACTGATATGATTAAATGTAATGCATAGCCCCTACCTAAAGTGGCTTCTGGAGTGACAGAGCAGTGACGTGTTTACACTCCACAACATCGCTATGTAAATAGATACATTTCTGTAACCGAGAAAACTACGGCACTGAAAGGCACCATTTCTGAATGATTCCAAACAGCTTTTATGATAGATGATATGCGAATACACTTTTGTTACTCCAATAATATATAATTATGCACTCCTCACACTCACAAGAAGCAGTTCTATTTCTGTACAGGTGATAATGAATAGCCCCAAATGGCCGTCTCCTTGCACCGTGCATCTATTCTGTCACTTGATAATGTCAGTCTCACAATACGGCTTATGCCGCTTATCACAGATTTGGGCTGGAATAGAATGGCTATTTAGCGTGTTACAATGTGATAAAGGAGTTTGTAAGTCACTTGTAGCTGTACTATTAACACTTCTCAACACCAGTACGATCTTTGTAACATGTACGAGTTGGAAATATCCAATAATTTACACATTATGCAAAAAAAAAAAACCGAAAGGAAAAACATATCTGTGAGGTTGCTCAGTTATACACATACGTTTGATGTTCTCCATGCCGAAGATATAGGTTATTGATGTGGAGTTACTTAAAGTTATGCAGAAGGCATTTTTACCACAATTGAGTGAATTTAGTAATGCGTGACTAGAAGAGCATCGCTTTGTGGAGATACATCGACATATGTTTTATTGCATGATATTACCCCTTTAACCAAATCACAAGCAATCAAGGGTTTGCATAAAGAAAGGTGGCAGAGTTTAGGCCACGTTCAAATGAGGGAATTAATCACTTTTTCCACCTGTCTGCTCCATATAGCCAGCAAAAAGGTCCTTTACATATGCATAGAACGTGAAAAAGGTGTCACACTTTCATAATGGTTTCCTCTAGGGTATTTTGGAAGGGAGCACAGTGCGTACTGGGGACGCTCTAAGGACCTCCCATGATAGGTCGTACTCAAAAACTGTGTCCCTGCATCTCTCTAAATGCATACTGGGATGTCCCTGTGCAAACACTGACAAAGGGAAAGTGGCCACACAACCAGTATCTGTGAAGCAGCACTCTGCAGTATGACGTTTTGAGGGTGACCACGCATGACTCGAAAAAGGTGGGGTGGTCAGTGACTGCCATCAGTGTTACATCTTGCATTAGGGGCACATAAACATGCAACACAGAAGAGTTGATGTTCTGTGCTTGTGTGAACATACACAAACTGGGTCACTTAGTTCATGCATAAGCCCTGCTGTTCATGATCCTGGGTTGCGTGAGGCACTCTTAGTGGAAGGCACCCATGCCCAACCCTTTGCTATAAAAGCTATCACTCCCACTAAAATATCGGTTCCAAAAATGAAATGCCCAATGCTAACAGGGTTCTTACAGATATACATCATCATTCTCCTGTCTGCATATTCAGGAACACTTTCCTGCGCGTTTAGGTCCACAAGTAATTAACTTACCTTCCTTTTATACAACATTGAGCAATGTTCCTCATGCAAATATGTATTTTGATAAAGCAGGAACAACTATGACCTTGAGCTCAAAGTAGATAGTCATATTGTGAGTTTATACAGTTCTGCGAAATTTGTATTTAGCACTAGACCAAAATGTATATTTTCAATGTTGATGCCAGTGCGGTATCACTACAATAATTGAAACCCTGCTACTGTGATGAAAAAAGAACTTAAGAATACATTGGTCTTATGACATAATCTTGTACCTTTTATCTTCTCTTTTAATTTTCGCTTGCTAATAGTTTGCGTGGTGTGTGTATAATAACGTGCCCTCCCTAAGGAGAAAGGGGAAAATAAACCCAGGCATAACGAGACTGCCTTGAGTTTTAAAGGTCTTTACAGAAATCTGAGTACCGTGTGGGCCCCATTCTCGAAAGCATTTTGGAGTATATAAAGTAATACATACTCCTGTAGTATGGCTTTATGTACTTCGCTGTAATACTCCAAAAACTGAATTAGGCAAGTTTAAAAGCAGCCATAAAAATGCATGCAATAATTATGCAGCATAAAATATAGATCCAAAAATACAGATATTACAAAGACAACTCAAAATTGCCTCCTGATCATAAAACCAATTATTAAAAGGCAATCAATTTCACTCTTTGGTAATGTCTAACACACAATACTTTTCCTTTGGTGTATAGCCTTCCTTATAAAAGAGCAACATTAAAACACACAAAGTGATCACCGAGCGTAAGCAGGTATTCAAGTGCATTTTTATAATTTCTAAAATTCTGTGCAACACAAATTGGTTTAAGATAATAACATCTAACATTCTTATAAAAGTTGCAGAGCAACAGCTGAGTGCTTTGCTTAGTCAAACAATTACATGGGCAGGGCGTCATGTCTGAGGTACGCGTCTTCATATTAGGAAAGGCAAATGATGGACAGTACCAAATCTAAATCTGGTTAAGACATTGCAGTGCTGAATATTATTAACTTAGGACAAATAATATTGACAGCCCTCCTAGGGGGTAAGGGACATATTGAAAGCAACCGTCGGTTGATTCATCTCTTCGCACATTCTGAGATCATGCCTGTATTTGAAGAAAATAGCCTTAATATGCCTCTTGGTGAGAGATAAAACTTTAAGTGGGTCTTGCCACACTGACAAGTTTAATAAAGTACTAAAGGATGTAATCATATAGGAAAGCCAGGGGATAAGAGATACGTTATCCACAGTTAGGCAGTCTAAAATAATTGATATCATGAAACTTGTTTCCTTTTTCGACCATATGGAGAACCAACTGAGAAAATAGTGGATTTTGATAAATAATCACTACACAACCAAATATAGTCACACACAAATTATATTATCCTCCATCAATGTTGCCCACCTTAAAAGACCATCTTCCACATGGTCATGAATTAAAGACAATCTCACAAAGTGAATAAGAGGCAACACAACCACAGTCAAATCTGTTGAGTAAGAAACAATATTTCAAATAAGCTCGACAAGTTAGTCCATAACTTTCAGTTTTGCTTGAATGTTCTTTTTTTATTCTTTAATGTATTCAGTTATTCTTCTTCTATCTTTTCAGCCTTGCAGGTTTTGATACATACAGATGAATCCAATGCATTTCGCTCCAGACAAGGACTTCTTCAGGACTGCAAATACATATAAAAACAAATATACAATTACAAAGACTATGTTACATCACAAGGAGAAACAACATACATATATTCAAATAAAACACTTTGTTCAAGTTGAATGACCATAAGGACAGATTAAAAACAGGCACCAATCGTCCGTTAGACACCCAACAATTAACCCAACAATGAACCCAACAGTGACGTAGTAAGTTTACACCTAAGGGCTCCCACCTAAATAGCATTGAGGTCTTTCACAGTTTGGTCACAGAGGTTTTACATCGTCTGGAAGATAAAATCGTCAGATAACAAAAGGAGTTTACTCTAGCAATTGGGGACTCACCAATAAAAAAGGGGTCTACATTTATTAAATTTATTCCCACAAATCATTGTGTAGGTTTTAGTGTTATTAATCACCATTTTTTAGATATTATAAACTCCCCAAATACATTCATCAGTTTCTGTAGGCGTCCTAGATATCAGCACAGTGTCGTCGGCGTACAACAACACAGGAATGGGATGACCGGCGATGCTGGGTGCATCGGCTTGCAGGGCCTGCAAGGCATCATCAACCCCATTAATAAAAAGTGAGAACAGTAGGGGGGCTAATACACAACCCTGTCTGATACCTCTCCCTACTCTAAAAGTGAGTGCATACACACCCATAGGGCCATATCGAATTTAAGTTGATAAGTTCCCATACAGGTGTGTAAGGAACCAAATGATTCCCTTGGGGCACAGAGGGAAATTAAGGTTGACCAGAGAATAGAATGGTCAACCAAATCAAACACACTGCTTAGGTCAGCAAAGCAGAGGTAAAGGAATTCCGGCTTGGCCCTAGTATACTTTCCAATCAACAGGCCCTTCCTAAATCCGAACTGTGCTTCTGATAGGATAGAATTATCCTATATCCATTCCTCCAACCTCATTAATAGAATCTACTCATCAATTTGACTGAGGAGTCCAAGAGGAAAATAGGGCGATAACATTTGGGATCAGAATTATCAACCTTCTGAAAAATGGGTACAATTATTGAGACAACTCAGGAGGGAGGAATCATACGCTCTACAGCTGCATTAAACACCTGTGTCAAAATAGGTCCCCATAGATCCCTGGCTGCTTTAAAGGCATCTACTGGTACCCCATTGGGGCCAGGAGCCTTTCTGCCTGCACTATGTTGTAAAGCGAGGAGAACCTCATCAAGAATAATATTTAGGGGGCGAGAGGTCCAACCAGGGTCTCCCTCACACACAGTTAAACAATAGTTCTTCTGGTTCTGTTTGAAAATATCTGAACAATGGGCCACCCATGCTTTGCAGGAGACAAAGGAATTAAGCTCTGTATTTAGGCCTTTTTGAAAAAAAGGGGCATTAACCGTATCCCTAAATTGCATATTATCCTTCTTTTCAGCAGCTTGGGTCAGTTTTATCCATGCCTCTTCCTGCAGCACCTTCTTCCTGGCTGCTAATACCTAATTATAATTTTTACGAAGTGACTGAATAGCCATATGGTCCCTGGGAGAACTATGTAGGGCTGCTTTCACGCACTAAGAGGCCTGAGTACATGGGTGGTCAAACCACCCGTAATTTCTAGTTTGTGTGGGTCTCAGAATTTGTGTCAAAAGAGAATTAATAGAACATGTGATGTGGTTAAGACTAGACAACAGCTTTTCATAGTTACTGCTTCCTCCAAGCAGTAGCTGAGCTCGGCTGAATTCTTAATTATTATTTCATGTAAACCACTATTAGGCTCTATTCTTGTCCATTTAATCCATACGCCGTTAGGCCTAACTGGGGTAATATTAAGGACTGGGGTGGATACCTCGCAATTGTTGGCCCAAAACGAAAAAGGGTTATGGTCGCTCATTGCAGTCAGAATGATACTAAGTGTACCAACCAGATCACAGGCGGAAGCACATACCAGAACATGGTCAATACCAGTATTAGCATTTCTACCTATAAAAGAAGGGATCTGTTCCTCATTAGTACAGAGTTTACACTCTAACATAAAAAGATCACATTTAAAAATTACTGAGTTCACTGCATTATCATAGTCATTGTGACAAAAATGCATAATTCCATCCCCATCGGGTTAGAGTAACCACATATCTGCTTCGTAGGGAGAAGGCATGACTGTATATTAAAATTGCCTGCCCATATCAATACAAAGTTCGAATGGATAGGGCGCAGAAAGGCTTCCAGGCCTATATCAAGGGCATGGACCACCATCCTACGGGAGGTATTAAATGCGTTGTTATGATAATTGATCAACATCTGGTCAGGGCCCCCCTTCGTAACTAACCACAGCAGCTGGGAGTGGGGCCCTACAGATGAAAGCCTTTAAGCAGTAACAGATAGCTTATTAGTACAGCACCCAGACAAAATGAAGAAAAAGCCTTCACATGGGTTGGCTTCACCCACCAGGTTTTCTGTATGCAGATAACATCTAAACAAGAGGTAATACACAGCCAATCTGGAGATCCTAACATATTCTGTAACTCACACACATTCCACAAAGCAAATGTTCCTGACTGGTTGTACTCAAAAAGGTCTCTACAAATGGTGGCACATTGGAGCTACAGTTATCTACGTTAATAGTTACAATAGTACAATAGGTAGTATCTACAGTACAGCCCTCAGTTCCAGGTATACATGATGAACTGGGGTTGGATGAAACTACAGCAAAATCCGACAGGTTGTCCCCACTACACTCACCACAACGGGAGAAAGAGTAGCCCCTTCTGTGCTCAAATCAATCATTATCTTGTAACAAACTCAAAACCTGAAACCTGTTGGACATGTCTATAGGAGAAATATACAGGAGGTCTCACCGAGTCACCTGTTGGTTGTTTGGCTTGCCACTGTGTGGCGGTTCAATACTGCATAGATGGCAATTCAAAAAAACCAGTGGAAGTACAGCTATGTTCTTGGCAAATGGGGTGGTAGGCATCAACCTTACTAAGGATTTCCCTGCAAATCTAGGCTGCTTAAAGTTGATGATAATACAGTTTTCCTTAAAGTTTTCCTTAGGGACCCAATCCATCCCACTCGTTTGGACAATAGTATATGATTGGCGCTATTAGTCAGAAATATATGATTCACACTGCGCCAATGTATGGCTTTATTCTCAGCATCTCTGGGATTTCGCTTAAGCCAGAGTTCAGAGGGGGGACATTAACCAAAACAGCCACATAAGGGCAAAAGGCCAGTGGTAAATTAGTAGTCCCTGGTTCACAAGAAGTCTCTATGTCATTGCTAACAGAGGAGTCTAATGGTGGTGCAGACGTCTGGTTAATTGTAAAGAGTGTCTGTTTCCGTTAAATACTATGGGGTAAAGGTGACGGCTAGATACAGGTTAAATATTCATATACAGCACATCAGGCCATACATTTCTGAATCATATTTGTCAAAAAACATGATATAATGCATTTAAATAGGCATAAACACATAGGGGCCGATTCCGATCTCGGCCGGTAGGGCTCCGAATCGGATTCGGCTTAACCGGATCCGATTCGGAGCCCTCTTTCCCGACCGATTCGGACATGCGTCCGGGCGAGCGAGTACGATGCGAAATCGCCGACCGACTCGTCCGGGCGTCCCGACCGCTCCGACCGACTCGTACCCGGGTCTAACCGCACCGACTGACTCGCTCGGACTCGACTCGCACCGCGCAATGGAGACGTTCCCCGGCCGGGTAAGTACGATGCGCGCCGCGAGCAGTCCGACCGAGCCGCGCATTCCGGCTCGAAAGAGCAGTCGGAGCCGTACTTTGGGGGTCCGTGTCGGACTCCCTGTACGCGTAGCCGCGTGAGTCGCACACAGGGGGACCCATGGGTCCCCCTACCTGTGCGTGTACGGCGCGAGTCGCTTCGCCGCGTACACGCTGTAGGGGGCGCCCTTGTCCGCCTCGCACCCATTGAGTCAATGGGAGCCCGCGTACGCGTTGTACGACTGGCTCCCATTGACTTCAATGGGAGTCCGACCGACTCGAGTCCGATGGCATACGTGCGCATCGTACTCGTTCGGTCGGGCTGCACGGGTCCGATTCAGTCGGAATTCTCTCCGGGTCCGGCTCGGTCGGAGAGATTTCCGGCCCGAATCGGAATCGGCCCCATAGTAGAGAACAACTGTATATTTTTTATATAACAAAATATTTTTTATTTAAGAAATTTCATTGATGGAAATATTCTTATTTTTCAAGATTATTTTTAAGATATATATTTTTTTGGTATACATATGTTTATGTTATCGGTCTCAATTCTGTATAAATCATATACATGATTATATGCCTATATGAAAGCAAATATGAAAACAGATATATACAAACATATGAGGGACAAAAATATTACAAGACAACACTGTACATAAAGTTAAAATTCACTCAAAAGTGATGTGCTATACAGCAGTTCAAAAGCTGCCGGTAGATAAAAACTACGCGCGTTTCGGCATGTGTGCCTTCTTCAGGAAAACCCGGCTCAATGTTTTCTTCTAGTGATGTAATCAGAAGTAATCTTTAAGTGTAGGAATAAAGGTTTTTGCTCCTTTTTCCAGGTCCACAACCTGGCACTTGGTTGTCCGAGTTGCTAATTTATTTAGTTCCTTATAAGCATCGAGGTATGTATTTGCAGGCTTGTATCCAACTCGAGAGGTTAAGAGTATATGAAGTTAAAAGTTTATTTATAGTTGGAGTATAGCTTGTTTGTCAAGATGTTGGTTCAAGGAGATGCTAGTTCATCGTTCCGCAAAGCAATAGGGGACTTCAACAAAATGGTGCCTAATATTCTCGGTGCAGCGGTTGCATAAATCCCACAGTCGATGAACAGAGAAAGGGGGCCCCCTTTCTCTGTGGGATTGATGAAACCCCTGCACCGAGAATATTAGGCACCATTTTGTTGAAGTCCCCTATTGCTTTGCGGAACGATGAACTAGCATCTCCTTGAACCAACATCTTGACAAACAAGCTATACTCCAACTATAAATAAACTTTTAACTTCATATACTCTTAACCTCTCGAGTTGGATACAAGCCTGCAAATACATACCTCGACGCTTATAAGGAACTAAATAAATTAGCAACTCGGACAACCGAGTGCCAACTTGTGGACCTGGAAAAAGGAGCAAAAACCTTTATTCCTACACTTAAAGATTACTTCTGATTACATCACTAGAAGAAAACATTGAGCCGGGTTTTCCTGAAGAAGGCACACATGCCGAAACGCGCGTAGTTTTTATCTCCCGCCAGCCTTTAAAATGCTTTATAGCACATCACTTTTGAGTGAATTTTAACTTTATGTACAGTGTTGTCTTGTAATATTTTTGTCCCTCATATGTTTGTATATATCTGTTTTCATATAGGCATATAATCATGTATATGATTTATACAGAATTGAGACCGATAACATAAACATATGTATACCAAAAAATATATATCTTAAAAATAATCTTGAAAAAATAAGAATATTTCCATCAATGAAATTTCTTAAATAAAAATATTTTGTTATATAAAAATATACAGTTGTTCTCTACTATGTGTTTATGCCTATTTAAATGCATTATATCATGTTTTTTTACAAATATGATTCAGAAATGTATGGCCTGATGTGCTGTATATGAATATTTAACCTGTATCTAGCCGTCACCTTTACCCCATTGTAACTTTTCCCTACAGCTAGCAAGGTTCATTGTAGGGGTCCCCTTTTTTCCAAATCCGTTAAATACTAGCCATGAGCAATGGCATAGTTGGTGGCAATATACCATCTATAGGATTCGATTGAGAAATATGACTGGTATAAAATGGCATAGTAGTTCCCCTATATGTATTGCTGATGATGGTCTCATTTGTAGAAGGCCATGGGCCACCTTTGTGCATGGCGGCAACCACCTGTGTTCACCCTGACACAGGAAAAGACTGAGGTAACTGGGTGTCCGGGGTGTCAGTTCTTGTAGCCCTCATACTAAGCAGAAGTTCCTCAATTGTTTCCAATCGCTTAGTGATAGGTAGAAGCAGGCCTTGCATCTGACCCCTGATATTCTCAAGACGTTTGTCCTGGAAAACAGTCACTGCTTCCGAAGGAAACATGTGACGATGGGCAAGATGTCTGACAGCATCAATGTCTCGTTGAGGTTCAGTGGAAATAGGTCCTTTTTGTACCCCCTGGTGTCTTTTCCTTTTGGTTGGGGTGCCTCAGGGGCTCTATCATGAGGCAATACTCATAATTGGCTGCAATCCTGCCCCTGTTTGCAACCATTTTCAACCGATCTGGGAGGGGGGATCTAATGTGGCTTGCTGAAAATCACTGGTAATCACGGTAGGAAGTTGTGCGTTTGACTCAGGAGACGTTAGCGTATCAGAGGCCAAAGCTACCATGGCAGATAGTCATCATTCTGCACTCTCTATTTCTTTATTAAGCAATCCCACTGCTTTGCTAATATAGCCATCTACCGTGGAGTCACCAGCCTTTGCTGGGGAGGAGGGTTCTTTTACCCATGGCCCAATGTGTCAAAGGTGAACCATCAATCCACAAGCAGTAAAAGGCAATAAAACGGTAATTACACAGTACCTCAATGAGTCCCCAGCAGGATGGGGGCAAAAAAGGGTGGCCCAGCCCAGCCTCTTGAGGCCACAGATGGGTGCAGACAGGCCTGCTTTTGGCCAAGTCTTTGCCCAGGCACACGCCAGGGCATGACCCATGCTGCGGGCCAAAAGACACAGTTCAGGGGCTGCTGCTCCCCTCACCTCCACTGAGGGGCACAGTAGGCGCTTTTTAGTGCATCGTCGATCTCCTGGCCTCACTCTCACCATAGATTAGTCTGGGGGATGAAGTCCCACCCCAGTCAATGCAGCGCCAAAACACACAGTTTAGGAGCAGCTGCTTCTGTAATACTCTTTTGTGTTCTTTTACATGCCTTTTGGAATTGGCCCCAAAACATCTAGGGGCTGATCCACAAAAACATTTATGAGTATGGAAAGTAGTTTTACAAGAGTGCTCTTTTGCGTACTCTTACGTGTCTCTATGAATGGGCCCCTGAAACGCCCAACTCCCTATTCCTAAAAGTGCAAAGTGGCCACAGTCTTTTCTGTCCGTATTGATTGTATGTGTGTATTCTGAGAATAGGCTTACATTTTAAATATTTTGGGGGCCAATTCACAAAGGTATGTAAAAATAATAAAATGAGTACTATAGGAGTACTACTTTATGTACTCCAAAAAGTCTTTGCGAGTAGGCCACCTAAAATGAAAATAAAATCGGAATATGCTGTAAATATTCAGGTACAGCTAGTAGAAATGGAAAAGACTCTGTTCGTGTTGCACTTTTACTAATATGGAATTGGATAGTATGTGGCATATAAAAGTACTTTAAAGAGTACTCCTGTGGTACTACTTCCCGTACTCGTAAATTACATGCTTTCATCAGTATGCCTCTATGTCTTGTGCTTACTTTGAATGAGGTGAAAGACAGATGTCTGGGTGGAGAATCAGATTTCTGCTCACTTATCGAATATAAAACTGCTAACACTCTCACTGAATTCAATCTTGATAACATGGTCATCAATGTCCTCCCAAGTGCTACAAATCCTTTCTTCTGACAAAGGAGATAGTCTTCTGAAACGCTCCTTCAGCAAGAGGTTTACAGCCCTGAAGGCCTGGCTCATTAATATTCATGAGGCAGGCTCATGTGGCTTCACACTGTGCAGCAATATGTTACTGTTGTATTGGTTTCATGCATTCATTGCAGCATAAAATAGCAGCACAGTTATCCTGCAAAGTGCTGTTTATGGGGCGCCCGCGTGGAAACAAGGCCCAGAGTGTGTTTGTGGATTGTGTAAAATGACCGCCTGTGTCCATTTCATCTAGGTGTACATTTTTAGATATATGAGGCTCATAACTTATGATTCGCTAAATATATGATACGAAAAATGTTTCCCTTTGAATTTAATCGCATTTCAAATGATTCCCTCGTGTTCAAAATATATTAAAAATGCAAAAGACAGTGCATACCTAAAATATTTAGATTGTGTTTATTGTGCTTTTTCATAGCACCTTTAGAAATTAATAATGTATTGCTCTAATATTAGTTGTCATCATAGCATGGAACACTGAATAATTCATCAATATTCTATCAAGCAAATGGGCATTTTTGCTTTCAAAAAGAGATACATTTTATGCATTTGAGCAGATCCACAAAATACATAAATAGTAGGAGAACTCACAAAAGATAAAGTAAAGCCGTACTGTTCAGGTATATCAATAATGCTAAGAATTATAACTCGCACTTCATAAAGTAAAACTATTACTCATTTATTTATTTAGGAGGATAAAAAGGCATGCCTGCTCAGTGAGTTGTCTTTCTTGGTCCCAAACGCACAGATGTTCTAAGGAAGTTATAAACTCTCAAAATATGTTGTTAAAGAGACGAGAAGTAGTAAAACCTCATTCATTGGTCTTGGAGAAGTGGACTACCTTACATACCAACCAGTAAAAATGCACTGCTTGATGTATTCAATTTTTTTCTCACGCTCGGAATTTACCAGGATCAAAGACCAAAACACATAGGAGCAGATTTACAAGCCCCTTGCTCCACTTTTGCGTCACTTTTCCCATGTTAAAAATGATGCAAAAGTGGCGCAAGGGCCTTGTAAATAAGCCCCAGAATGCTGAAATTACACTATGGGGCAGATTTACAAGCCCCTTGCGTCATTTTTGCGCCGCCGTTGCGTCACTTTAAATGCGGCCCATTTACAACGTGACGCATCTAGGGAGATGCGTCACGTTGTAAAGCCCTGCGTCACATTATACCTGCGTCAGGTATAATGTATGCAGGGTGGGCGTTCCCACGCAAAAAGCCTCGTAGAAGTGACGCAGTGAAATTCACTGCATCACTTTTAGGACGCCACTGCGTCAAAACCTTATGCCTGCTTGAAGCAGGCGTAAGGAGTGACGCAGTGTTGTGGGAATAGGCCTCAAAATGCATTGCTGGAGTTGCGTCGTGCTTGCGACACTGCTCCAGCAATGCGTGACTTTTGCCCCAACAGATGCGTCAGAATTTCTGACGCACTGTCAATCCTTGCGCCATGGTGCGCCGTATTGTAAATACGGTGCCTCCATGGTGGCGCAAGGGTTTCTCAGAGTGGCGCAGGGAAAGTGAGGCATCACTTTCTTGTAAATCTGCCCCTTTGGGTGGAAAATGTCTTTGCAAAATTACACTTCCTCCTCGTAAATCAAAGGGAAGAATTATGGCAAAAAGACGTCCACCCCTTTCTTGTGATTCGCAAGGCAATGTTTGTATGGTTTTCAACTCAAAGTATTTATATTTAATTGACAGCACGGGTCAGTCACAAACCATTTTCACAGGGAGCTGTACTTGGGACTGGGAGACAGTTTTGTTTTAATTTAAAAATATTTTATTTATGTTAAGAAAGAAAACAGGCATACAGTCAGATATCATTGCGATACATACACGGGTTGGGCAACTGCATCGGTAATACCAAGCATATGATGTACAGAGTACACATAAAGCGCTGTGGATTTGCATATGCTTGTTGCTACTATATCAATGAGAACTAGGTAAACGAAATATTCGAGCTGATGCTACGAAATACAAGTCACAAGTAGAAAAACGCAGCAGGTCTGAGGGACTCACATTGCAAACAAACTTTTCACACCAACACATGTTTTTGAATGTCAATTGCTTGCCTCATACTGGCTGCCGATACAAAGCCAGTAGTCAGCTATATTTAACATACACATAACTTTAACCTTTCCCATGGTAGCGTTGGGTCCCTGGTCCTCGAAGACCACATTGTCCTTAGGAGCCAACGATATGACACTGCTAGATCTGCTTCTGAACATTCTAGTAAAAGAAGTTTGTTCCGAATGGAAATCATTCAACCATGTATCACATCACACTTGGTAGGCATGGGTTTCATACCTCCGAGGGGCACATAGCTTACAGACCAAAAACCAGTCCGCCCCCCCAATTTCCAGTGCAGTATCGCGATCCCTTGACAAATACATAGAACTAAGGGGGATATTCTCAATGAAGTGGCGGTGAGAGTCGTTAGCCTCCTTGGCTTAACGCCTCTCACCGCCACTTCGGAAACGCGAGGCTGCACCCTATTCTCAAGAATGTGGTGCAGCCTGGCATTTCCCCCTGCGATTGTGCTAAGTTTCACAACTTAGCGCCAACGTAGGCACCCTTGCACCAGAGTGCAAGGGTGTCTGTGTGCAGGGGAGGGTTGTTTATGTACAGGAAGGTGCCGCTTCCTGCACATAAACAATCCCAAAATACCATTTTGTAACTTTCATGTGTGCTGCTTCGTGCAGCACACATGAAAGTTACAAAATTGCATTTTTAAAAAGGTTTGTTCATGTACAGGAAGGGTCACCTTCCTATACATGAACAAACCATGGCATTTTGCATTTTCTATGTGTGCTGTACAAGGCAGCACACATGTAAAAAGCAAAAACGAGGAGAAATAAAGCATTTCTCCTCGTTTCGCCTACTTAAGACCAGGATTTTCCTGGTCTTAAGTTCGGCGCTGCCACCTATTAACGCCGTCCTTGAGAATAGGTGGCAGCGTCAAATTCAATGGGTGTTGCGGTGGGACGCCCTCCGCAACACCCACTGCACGCCCCTTTCACGCTAAGTTTAGCGTGAAAGGGGCCTTATTCACAAGGCAGTTAAGCCACGTTAAGTGGCTTAACGCTGCCTTGTGAATAAGGCACTGACCCTATCGCCACGGGAACATCAGAAAAAGTGACGTTGCTGTGGCGATAGGGGCTTGAGAATATGCCGATAAATTTGTAAGGCCTTGCAGCGCACCCTTTTACAGGTTTGCGAACGTAAACACTCACTCACTCTTGGGAAACAGTTTTACTGTCAAATGACAGTTTGGTTCACCAGGGCGAGTAGCTAGTAGCCCTACGGACTGTTGTGGGTTACCACCAATGTCCAATTTACTAAGTGAGAATTTTGCCAATGCCTCCTCTGACGGTTTAAGAGCAAGTTTTGCAATATTTGCAATTACACAAATGTGAATAACAAGATCGGGGTTGTACAAGAAAGCAAATCAGCTCTGGTAAAAAATAACAAGTCTCACACTACACTGTCCACAACTAGAATTGGGCCCTCTGGCATGGTTGAGTCATAGTAGCTAATCCTGCTATAGAAACAGCCCCCTAGCCTTCGAGGGAAATGCTGGAGTGACAGAATAGCCATTCTGGCCCCGGCCAAGATGGAGGTTTGGTGCCCCTTGCAGGCATTCATCTTTACTTTCTCTCCCAATATTAATATTAATGCAGAAGCAATCCTGCCTCATGAGTATCGTCAAAGGATTTGACACTGCAAGATTAAGTGGTTGAGCTGTATTAAAGGCATTCTATAGATACAGCACTACGACTAGGCCAAAAATACATCTGTCTGTTACTTCCTAATCCAACCACAATTTTCAGCACTGCAGCACTTTGCATTGAAAAGTATCATGAGATTAAATACTGTTGAAAATAACAATATCTAGTGAGATTTACTCACCCGAGATGAATTTCTCAGTGGTAGAATGTGGAGCATTAGATGGGGTTCATGGTAGTCCACCACAGGTAATAATGTCACTATTCTTGTTAGGTCCAAGAAAGGTTCCAGTAATTTACACCTGAGCTCAACGACTGGTAACTTGGGCACAGAACAGACAGGCCTAACTGAAAACAGTGTGTATAGCAGTAGAAGTGCTAAAACAGTTAAAAAGTCAAAAGCACAACACAATAAAAATCCCACTCTAATTTATGAAAATGAGAATAGTTAAATGAACAAAATGATACCTAAATCGACAGTAATCCAATAAAGGGAACCACAGATAACAAGTTTTAAAATTGTAATAAAAAATAGTGGCAACAATTGCAAAACATACAAGGACCAGGTTGGTCCCGGCCAAAGAGTTACCTTTGGACTTTGACATTTTCTGAGAAGGTAGAATCTTCAGCAGAGCAAGGCAGTAGGCTGGATCCGAAGAAAGGGTCAATGACGATGAGGAACCATTGTTCAAAATCCTAGTGAAGCCGTTGATGAGGGCGAGAAAAGCGCTGAGTGGGAAAAGTCTGGATTTTGCACCCAGGCAGTCACTGATGTTGATTAACTGGCTGCTCGGCATTTGTCCTGGTGAAGCTTTTCTTTCTTCAGATTTAGAAGCTTTTCTAGAAGTTGTATTCCCCCAGCAGGGCAAGGCAAGGAAAAGGGTTCCTCAGATACCGGTCTGCGTCGGGCTTGCTGCTGTGGGGAAAAATGTATCTGTGCTATCACCAAATCAATTGCTTCCTCGCTCGACCAGCTTTGCAGGGTTGTCCTAGTCTTCTTTCAGTTCTCCAGGCAAAGACTCTTGAAAAAGTTTCTAATTCTTAGATTGCAGGGTTATTCAGGAGGAGTACACTCTGAAATCAGCCAAGGATTGCAGGACCTCAGGAACATCAACTGGGGGTTAGAACTCACTCCAACGAAAGCCACCAGCAGGGTCGAGGCATGTCCAGTTGAAACTGGTCAGCTGGGCTCTTTAAAAAGAGTAGGATGCTTGCAGCTTCTGTGTCCCTGTGCAAAACAAGATGTCAGCCAACTGGCCATTGATGTACAATTCTTTGTCCTGTGTATAAATGGGAGCAGGTCCAGCCCTTAAGTTTCCCCTCATGGGACTCAACAGCAGGTGTAGTCCTTCTTCTGCCTTCCACAAGTCTAGCAGTGATCTGATGAGGGTGCCTAGGGATGCCGGGTTTTTGCATGGCACTAGTCTGTGTGTGGGGGTGACTCCTGGCCCTTCCCTAACCAATAGGTATAAAGTTACCAGGGGTAACCCTACCCATTTGTGCAGCCGTTTGTGTGTGCTGTACTGCAAATAAGCCCACAGTGCCTCTCTCTATCTCATACGAAGATGGCAGAAACTTCCTCCCCTTGTGCAGAGCTCCAGAGCCCCCCCTAGCAGTGTGGCCAGGGAAATGAGCAACCCCTCATCTGACGTCACTCAAGACCATTTCTGGGGGCATCTCCTCTCCCATTGTGTTTGTTGCCAGGCTGGCCCAAATGAGGGGGTAGACCCCAGGTGTTAGCTACACCCACCTGTGACAGGATAGGTCTCTTTGAAGATAATTAAGCTCCTAGGGGCTGTCCAGATTGTCATCCTGTCAGAGGAACAGAACACCTCCCCACACCCAAGGCCATTGTCTCAGCTCTGGGAGCAAGTTCACACCTTTATTTTATTTATTTAAGAAGTTTTATATAGCGCTGGCCTGACCCGAGGGTATCGGAGCGCTTTACAACAGATACATTGCAGAGATTCACAACAAACAAAACAAAAAAAAAAAAGAAAAACACATTAACAGAGCAGGATGATGGTTGGGAGATCTGCTTCGCAGTCTTGGGGACAAGGAGTCGCAGCAGTGCGAGGTGTCTGCTTCCCCGCTCCGATTGATCCTATCGGTTCCCTAGGGAGCGGTCGAGGAACAGGATTTTGAGTTGGCTTTTGAATTTTACAAAGGAGGGATTGGTTCTGATGTGAGGGGGAATACGTTCCAGATTTTAGGCGCGCTTCCGGCGAAGGATCGAGCCGCAGTTTTTTGTTTTTGAGTTTTTAGCGGGATGAGTAGGAGGGAGTTTGAGCTTCTGAGGTTCCTGGCCTGACCGGCTTTTTTGAGTTTGGCCACCAAATATTCGGGTTTGCTGTGTGTAGGGCTTTATGTGTGAGGCAGGCTGTTCTGAAGCTGACCCGCATTTCGACTGGGAGCCACTTAAGTTCTCTGAGTGCAGGAGAAATATGGTCGAATTTCTTGATTCCGGTGACCATTCTGGCTGCCGCATTCAGAGTTGTTTTGATGGGAGCCAGATGTGATTTTGTTATTCCTGAGAGGACTGCGTTCCCATAGTCCAGTCTTGACAGCACCAGTGCTTGAGTGGCCTGTTTAAGATCACTGGGCGGAATGAAAGGTTTTATTTTGTTCAATAGTTTTAGGTTAAGGAAAGCACTCTTGGGCGAATTCTTGATGTGTCTGGTCATGTCCAGTTTCGGGTCTAGCGTGATGCCTAGTGATTTGACAGAGTCGGCTAGGGTGAGATTCCCGTTGAGCGCATCAACGGCTTTTAGCCATTCAGCAATTTAGGGGTTCTCCTCTTTGTTCGAGATGAGGAGTATTTCAGTTTTGTCGGGGTTTAGTTTAAGGTGATTACATGACAGCCAGTGTTGAACATCTCTCAGTACGTCATTGAGTCTTTGAATGTCTCTGATGGAGGCGGTTTCCAAGTATATCTGAGTATCGTCAGCATAAAGATGGAAGCGGATGTTGGCTTTTTTGAGTAGTTTGGTGAGAGGTTCCATGTAGATGTTAAAGAGTTGCGGGAGAGCACTGAGCCTTGAGGGACTCCCTTGTTGACTGGGTGAAGGTCGGATGCAAAGTTTTTGATTTTTATCTTTTGAGTGCGATTGTGCAGGAAGGAAGAGAACCATTGGAGGACCACCTCGCCAAGACCGTCTCTTTCTTGGAGAGCCCTAATGAGGAGTTTGTGGTCTACCGTATCGAATGCTGCCGATAGGTCTAGGAGAATGAGGAGGCAGCATTGGTCAGAGTCTAGTGATTTGTGGATATCGTTGATGATGTTGAGGATCGCGGTTTCGGTGCTTCAGCCTTTTCTGAAGCCAGACTGATGGACGTCCAGGAGGTTGATGTTGTCCAGGTGTTGGGTTAGTTGTTGAAGTACGCATCTTTCTAGGATTTTGGACAGAAGGGGAAGGTTAGAGACAGGTCTAAAGTTATTCAAATCCGTTATGTCAAGGCCGGGTTTTTTCAGCAAAGGTGTGACTTGTCCCACTTTAAGGCAGTCTGGAACGACTCCATTTTTCATGGAGCTGTTTATGATCGTGCACCAGAGCGGTGCTAGGGAGCGATTCAGTTTTTTGGTCAGTAGGGGTGGAATGGGGTCTAGGACATGAGATGAGGGTTTGGAGGTGGGGATCAGATTGATTATCTCAGTTTTCTGAATGGGGCGGAAGCTTAGCCAAGATTTGGAAGAGGGACAAGGAGCGATATCATACGCCCCGGACGTGCTGCTCTTTGTGGGGCGAGTATTGTTAGTGTCCAGTGAGAGTTCGATCTTAGTAATCTTGTCATTAAAGAAGTTGGCGAAGTTGTCACAGAGTTCTTTTGACGCCTGTATTGAGGAAGTAGCGGGCTTGGAGGTTTGTTGCCTGATTATGTTATAGAGCTCTTTGGGTCTATTTTTTGCGCTGTCTAGCGCAGAGCGGAAAAAAGTGGATTTCTTGTTCTTGATGTGATTGTTGTACTTCCTACGAGCTGTTTTGAGTTGTTCGCGGAGGGTGGAAGTAGGGTTATTCCTCCAGCTTCTTTCTTTGGCTCTTAATTGTCTCCTTTCGGAATTGATGTCAGTGTTGAACCATGACCTGGACGGAATGGCTCGGCTTTTTTTTAGCTTTAGAGGAGCTAGTTGGTCAAGCATAGCCACCAAATTTGAGTTGTAAAGCGAGGTGAGTTTGGTTGTGGAGAGGTGGTCGTTGGCCCCGGGAAGGAGCAAGCTTATCCTTTCTTCTAGGGCTACCATGGGAATCTGGGTGAGGTTTCTGGCCCATTTGGGGGGTCTTGCATAGGTGGTTGGGAGAGTATTTTTTGGTTGATATGAAATAAGATCATGTAATGGTCCGACCAGTCCACGGGGAGTATGTGGTCGATCAGGGAACTATTCAGCTCCTTGGTGACAGTTGGAAGCTCACGAAAATGGGCTTCTAGAGGCATTAAGAAGGCAAACGGTGACTTTTAAAAATATATTTATAACAGTATTTTGTACTAATCCCACTTTACCAATGAATTGCATTTGTAATAAATATTGTAAAATGTCCAAGAATGAACTTTTTAGCTAGTTCCTAGGTAGACATAACATTAGTTGATTTTAATATTAATTCCCACTGCTTTCATATAGAACAATGAGACAGCTTCAGTAAAACAAGCTTCTGGGGCCTTGTCATGGCAAGGACATGTTTTACATTAACCTTTTATATCCCACTTTTAAATATCATGCACCATGCTTGATTGGACATAAAGGATTACTTAGTGTGACCTATTAATATCTAAAAGGAGGGTTTAGACCTATCAAAAGAGGTATTCTGACAGGTTACATTTCCATTTTAAACCTGCAAAGCCAGGTTACTGTTGGCAGGCCTACAGGAATCACTAAGAGAATATCAGAAACAAAAATATTGAGTGGACATATTATTGTGTCAAAAATATTGAGGACTAAAATATCAAGAAGGTAAGTGCAAAAGGGAAGTATGGATTTACTATTCTTAACTTTACATCTGCGTACCTTGAAGATATATATATATATCGTCAAGGTAGATATACGTCAAGTTATAAATAGTAAAACTTTGCTTACCTATAGAAACTTACCTTCACAATATTTTTGTCCTCGATGTTCTTGACACATATTTTGTCGCATGATATTTCTGTTTCCGATATTCTGCCTAAACCATGGCCTGCGGTCTTGATGCATAATCACTTTACTTGTGGCACAATATGTGCAGCAGTCGACTAGTGTTTTTTGACTTAGAGGCCCTGGGTACGCTTTATACCATATACTGTGAACTTGTTTGTATGTTAGATTTGACCAATTGGAAGTATAGCTAATTTTGACATATTTTAGGAGTTAGAGCACATGTACTGGGTACTAGTTAGCAGAGTCCCAGTGTACAGAACCAAAAAGCAGCAGCATCAGTCCAGAAATATGGTGTGATCATGCAAAAAGAGGCATTTTCTTCCATGGTCCTCTTCCAGATCAAAGGTGAAGAGCAACTCGGCTATTCCCTTGGCAGTTCTCATCATATAGGTGGAATAATCTGGAAGGACCATTTGCATTGTCATGTGCATTACCAGGTCTGTGTTCCAGTGTAAAGTCCATGCCCTGTAGAGAGATAGACCACCTTAACAGTTTGGGGTGTTCCTCCTCTTCTGCATGAGCAATCTGAGAGGTCTGTGGTCAGCATGAACCCGGAAGGGAGTCTAAAACAAGCAGGGTGTCAGCTTCTTCAGAGACCAAACTGCAGCAAATGCTTCCCTTTCTTTGGGGTGGTGCCACCTGCTGTAGGAAACTGCATCTCTGTACAGTGTACTAAAATGAAGTACAGTATGTAGAGAGTGTGCGAGATCCCCAAAAGACAGGTAGAGTTAAAAAGTCGATAATACTAACTCTCTTTTTGTGGAAGTGTGGGCGAGCAAATAGGCTTATCAGAGGGTAGTGTTAAGAATTTGTTGTACTCACACAGGCAATAAATGAGACACAGACGCAAGAATAAATCCAAACCAATTTTTAAAAATACTGTTGATTTTTGTATAATTGTTAAGACCATAAACACAGTTCTAAGGTAAAAACTTGCAGGGATACGATTTTACAAAGTTCCAAAAATATATCACTTCTATGCACAATTACGCACCATTGGAAACAATGGTAAAAAAGCAGAAAAATGCATAGAAATTCAGGCATTGCTTTCACAAAGTTCACCCTCTTGTTTTATATCAATGTCGGAACCAGATCCAAAGTTCCAGCAGGAGATGGTCGAGAACGTCCCGGATCAGCTGGCAGAAGAGGTGCTGAGGTCTTAGAAGCTGGTACGCAAAGATGAAGGGGGTCACTTGAAAAAGCATTGCACAGAGGGACTTACAGGTAAGTCCAGTGGGTCTCCTCAGAAGGAAGAGGTCGCAAGGTCCTGGGGACCATGAGAGCTGGGCTGGTTGGCCAGTGCTGGGGCCAGTGGGGCCGGGCGCAGAGCGAACAAGTCAGCCGGGTGTTGTGTGTCTTGAGGTCCTCGTGGTCAGGAGCAGGCAACTTGGAGAGGCGATCCCCTGGACAGCTGGGCTACTCAGGAAGTGGGTCTCGGGTGCCTCGATGTTCCTTGACGGGTGTTTGCATCTGGTTCTTCGGGAGTCCAAAGTGGACTCTTCTTCTCAGTGTTTGCCGTTGGGGGTCCAGTACCATGGGTATTGGTAATCTGCAGCTGCAAACTTGGTGGGGTGACAGATCTGACCATCCAGAGCTGTTGCACCTTTTCTCGCTTCAGTGCTGCATCGAGGTCGTCGGGGGGGCAGCACTTCGAAAAACCAGACTTCACTGGATTGGTACCTGCAGTGTGCCGAGGAGTGATACCTTCACTTCAAGGAAGCTTCACAGCAATTTCTTGAAGGCTGGAAGTGCTCTGGGGTTCTTGGAGTCCTTTCAGGTTTCAGGACGACACAGCAGCATTGATTGTCAAGTCCTGGAAGCAGCAGGCAGGGATTGGAACCTTTTTCGTCTGCAGCAGGGCTTCAGTTCTCGAGCAGCATGCTTTCTTTGGCCTGGTCTTCTCTTGTCCGTCGAATCTGATGTTCAGGTCTCGGGGTGCCACAGAAATTCTGAACTAAGGGGCATTACAAGGAGAGACAGGTAGAAGCCAATGGGCTACTTACTTTAGGGTGTCTACATCCTCTAGTGACCATTTCCTGTGGGAAGATGCACTAACCTAGCCCTGGTAGGAGGTTTGTTCACCATCCCAAGATGGTGGAATTTTAGGAGAAGGATTCACCTCGCCTGCCCCACCCTAGGGGTAGTGTAGGCTAAGTTGGACGCTTCTCCTAATCTAACTAACTTTCCAAAAGTAGAGTAGGAAAGGGGGCATGGCCTCTCCCACTATCTGGAGGATCCTGGGTTGGACTTCAAAGGCGGCATTGCCTTTGAAACTTCCGGCCCAGGAATTCCATCTTGTCCTGGAGGAGGCGTGGAGCAGAATGGACTGGACATAGTGGGGGCATATCTGCTCATGTTGATATTCCTACACATAGGATATAGCGCACCCTGCCATAGGGCTAAAGGCCTGCAGTAGGGGTGACTTGCCTATATCCCATGCAGTGTATGGGAGGCATGGCACAGAGGGCTGTGTGCCATGTCAACTCTTTGGATTTCTCTGCACCAAGACAAGCAGCCTGCAATGGCAGAGTGCGAAGCATTGGTGAGGGGTCCGTGGGGTTGCACAACCAGTGCTGCAGCCCCAGAGGACCCTCTCCAGTACCAATGCCCTAGGTACAAGGGGTACCAGTTGTTAGGGACTTACAGGGATAACTGAAGTGTTGCCAACTGTGGTACAATTTTTGGGAAAGAGATATGACACTGGGAACTTTGTTAACAGGGACCCAGTGCACTTACAGTTCAAAATTACATCAAACATCAGTCACAGGCAAAAGTGGGGACCAACCATGTCAAAAGCAGCACTTTCCTCCACTTGCTAATGAATGCAACTGGTTGATCCTAACACGTATCATTCAGCTGTGATGAAACTGTCCCAATCCTGTGTTCTGGGGCCAGTAAAAGTGGTTGGCCATTGTTCCATGTTTAGATCTCCCCCCAGATGCCCAGCAGAGAGGATGACATGGGCTAATTGTAAGAAGAAGGCCTTGTACTGCTGGGGGACCACAATCTCCTGGTTCCCACAGGCCTTAGGTCCCAAGGCTCACAGTATAGGACACCTTCCTCCCAGTAGATCCAAAGAGTCCACTGGTATACCCTGCTCTTTGACTTCAACTTGGTGCCAAAGGCCTTGAAGTTTTCAATAATATTGTTACTGTGCATGCCAGAGGTTCTCCCGGGAGGGTCCTCCTAACCCATGCAACTCAGAGAGTTCTGAAATGTTTCTCAGAGTAGGTTATTCTTCTCCTTTTGACTCCTGGTCCTCACTCTGAGGGGGGGGCAGATTCCACTACTCTATGGAGACTATCTGTGAAGATC
This sequence comes from Calotriton arnoldi, assembly GCA_963921515.1. Lineage (NCBI taxonomy): Eukaryota > Metazoa > Chordata > Amphibia > Caudata > Salamandridae > Calotriton > Calotriton arnoldi. Next base: position 518,093 of record CAWUFW010008976.1, read on the forward strand.
TGCTCCGGGGAAACCATCAGGTCCACCACAGTGGTCATGCTGTCTCCTGTATTCATCAGAGGGTCCTACCTTGGTCTCATTAATGATTGGCCATTGCCTGTACTTCACCATGCTGGGAGGTAAGGCAGCCAGGGCTTCGATTTTCACCCTACCACGGAGACTAGGATGGCTTCAGTTCAACCTCTGGTTTCCCCATGGCAAACTTCCACTAAGATTCCTACACTTGCAGTCCCTTGGGGCTGCCTACCTTTGTGGAGAGTCTTGGAACAGAGTGAGGCTCCCTTCTTTTGGCCTGGATTGTGACAGTCCAGGCACACTCTAGCCTTTACTGGGTCACAATGTCTCTTCCTGTTGTACCATTCTTCTTTGGGTTGGAAAAGGCACAAGTCTCCCTATTTTGAGTAGACCTTTGTGGCTCTTGTAAAAAAGACTTGGAAAGCCTGTGGGAAAGTGTCTTTGGGGGTCCCTTGCAGGGCCCCGTCCCCCCGCGGCCTCCATCTATGAGGCCCCAGGTGAAACCCCCCCCCCAATCTTTCATGCCCCGCATAGTGCCTGCCACACAGGGCATGGAAATTTTAAAGGTGTATTTTTTCTATTGAGGCTTGTGCTGCAGCCTGCACCACTAGCTGCAATAGAAAACATACACTTTCTGACCACCGCGGAGGAGGTCGTATCATAATATGGGAAGCGGGACTGTCGACTCCTTGTAAGGTGGTCCCGTTTCCGCTACCATGTCGGTCCAATGCTTGTCCGACCAACATCGTAATCGGCCCCTAAGTTTATATATAAGGTGCTATAGAACAAGATTTCTTATTCCCTAGCCCAAGAAGCAGATAATAGTCTAGAATGTGCCCTGGAATAAACCTGTCCTCCATCAACCTGGAAGCCAACTTCATGATACTGGTGTGTGTTTCCTGCATGGCCCATTGTAGTTTTCCCTTTGTTATCCTAATTGTGCACGATGTAGGCCCCACTTTCTTTTGCACACATTACTATATAAACACTCTTGCTTTTATGCCACATTGTATTTTCACACAGAACCTGTGTATGTTTTTGTGTTCTGATCTTTTCCTGGGATTTAGTCTGATTACCATAGACAATGTAAAACAACAATACCCCTTGTTATTCTCTCCGGTTAAGCACTAGCACCTAGACATAACACAAGAATGCAGCTGCTGTTTATGAGACACATGTCTTGTCATATAACTGAACACAGGAGTTTAAGTAGACACACTGAGTGAACGTCCTGAGGCAAGATTGCCACGTCAGCTGAGACGTAGAACGCCCATCTATGAATGCTAAGGTCTGCCACTAATCCCAGAGATCTTTGAAATATAATCTTTTACCTTCAATAGAAGGGAGAGGGGTTTAGGATATTCTGTCTTATAACATGACAGGGCTTTTTATGATATATGGTTTATTGACCATGGCAATAGAAATTTTAGTATGCATTTATTTTCTAATTGTGGTGAGAATACTGCATTTAGGACACAATAGTTTAGATAAATATTCTAAACTTACTTCGTGTCTCTTGTTTTTTTTATTGTGGACAAGTGAGAGAGTGAAAGGGTGTGTCCTGTTACCGCGATCCCTGAGAGGATCGAGAGTGTTGTGTTCTGGGGTGCCAATTCCCTTTTTGCTCTGATAAGGTTAGGAGAGCAAGTGAGGCACCATAGCTAGTCGGACTGGGGCTCATAGATACTAAGGTGGTATAATGACTCAGTACCTACATGCCGATGTTCTATGGTCCCAAGAATAGTTCTGTTCCTCAGCAGAATCCCTAAAACAATACATGCTTCAAGACTGTATGTTACCCTATCCACTGCTGTTATATTGCTTATTTTCAGCTGCTGTTTAAGTCACTAGTGCCTACAACCCTTGTAACATGGTAAATAGAGAGGCCAAGAGGAAAAGAAAACACAGAGAGATGTTAGGTGCACTCATTGAATCTAATGGGTGAGTTTATTATTTTTTCATACAACGTAGTACAGCAACCAAATTTGCAGTGCTGCATTGTGTGAAAAGGAGTGACCAGGAAACACCATCTCTACTGTATTTTCCATATTTTCCCTAGCACAGGTGCACTTACTGGCTAGCTAACACCATGCACACACACCTCTGCTCCATAGACCTTCTTCCAGTACAAAATACTATGGTTAGACTAATATAAAAACTTTTCACACATTGTATGTGTGCTGTACTGTGCAGCACACATGCAAACATGGAAAGGCTTGCAGAAAATAAAAAAATAATCAAAAAGTAAATTACTGGTTTAAAGCCCGAACAAATTTTGGTAGATAGGGTTTTGCCTCAAAAATGTGTGGTTAGATGGGAAAGCCGATCTACCAACAATGGGATGCCGCCTTGACTCAAAGTAGCACAAAACAGCACAGAAGGCTCCTGTGTGGAATATCTAAATAGTTCCCATTGTTATTAGGAGAACTGCCTAACCATACTAGAACTTTAGGAAACCCATAACAGGACAGGAAAAGGTTCAGCATCTGTTCTGAAAAGATACACTCTTAGCTGTCTTAAAAGTGTCTTGTTCAATTCAAAGCTTTATATTTTCACAAGCTTTCTCCCCAAAAAATCCAGCACATCCTATTCAACCTGGTGAAACCCTTTTCAGATATCACAATGAGCAAAACACTGCTGGAGAATAGTGAGCACTATATACACATCTATGTCTGTACATAACTTTGTCACTGAGCTAAAGCCATGGCAGCAGACCCTGCAAGATAGTATGGCCACCCACAATAAATCCTGGAAATAAAACAACAGCAGAAAGAGAGATATCAAAGATTTCCCCACTACAGGTGTGAGGATCTCAGTCTTTTGATTCTGATGTTGCTTCCTCCTCTGAACATGCACAAAGCAAGATTCCGGATGCTGCATAATGTGATTAGAGAGTATTCACTGTCAGCAGTTGACTTCCACAAATTTCAAGCATTGCTCCTAGTCTACTTCCACAACATTGCCCCTCATGGCCTTTTGGCCTCAATTTTGCTTTGCGCTAGTCAGCAGAAGCTAGGGTAGAATTCCACAGCAATACAAGGGTTCTCCCTCCAACTAAGGTCAAACCCTTTTGGAGTCCCTCTTTCACAGACATGTGAACGAGGCACTGGCTCCAGGATGAGGGAATAAAGTTGCTCGGTGATGCCTGCTGCTTCAACAAGGCACTTTATCAAGAAACATCAAAACAAACCATCCTGCAGAAAGTCTGCTTATTTGCCATCTTATTTCAAGTTTAATGTACCCCAGTAACATCATGTTGTAAGATATATTTATTAACTGAAAACAAATATCCAGCGGCTGATATTAATTCAAGCATTCCTTTCATCGCTTTGTTGTTAGTTGCAGCATATGCCCTAAATGCGACAGATATGTCTAGACGTGAGTCTGAGCTCACTGGAAAGAATGGAAAAGGATTAGAACTATAACTCACTGATGAGACCTAAGGATGAGGAAACTAGCTTGCGGTTGTTTGAGGTCCTGTCTGCAGGGGATGTGGTGTAGCAGTTTTGGTAGACTGTTCCTATTAAAGCAGCACTAACATAGATTTGCATATTGCTGGTCTCTTCATAGAGTGGCATAGTGGTTAAATATGAACAGGGTTGTTGCCCTAAGTGATTGCCATTGTTCGAGAATAATTAAAGCATTTCTTCTATCATTTTGTTGTTGTTTTTTGCAATGAATGCCTTAGGTGTGATGGATTTGCCAGGATGTCAGGCACTGACTGTCCAAGTCCCAGATGTATGTGTTATGGGGCACCCCCCCAGCCAACCCCCGGGGCTATGAGATCCCGTTGGCACTCGGAGGCTTTTGCTATTTGGGCATTTTTGTAACCCCAGACGTTGACCTCTTTGCTGAACGCAACCTGCTTGGGCCTCTCCAGCGTCTAAAATATGATGCAGCTCACTGGCGAACCCTCCCCCTCACTCTCCTGGGGCGTGCATCCCTGTTCAAGATGCTTGCACTTCCGCGTTTTCTTTACGTGTTACAAAACACTCCCAATCCAATTCCTGACTCCTATTTCGCCCAAATTGATAGCCCATTGCGGAGCCTCTTATGGGAAGACCGTACGCCACGAATCGCGATGAATAAGCTAACCATGGGCTGGTATGACGGAGGTGTAGGGCTACCAGACTTACGACTATATTATCAGGCCTCCCAGTTAACTCCAATCAATAGGTGGGTGTTCGGCCCACATGACGAGCCTAGTTTCCGCACAGATCATTGGCTTATGGGACGGGGCGGCTATAATAGGGCACTATACACTAATCCCCGTAAACTTCATTTAACTGGCCCGATGGCCCGAGCGGTGGAGACTTGGCACATAGTCACTGGCAAATTGGGATGGAAGGGATGACTGACTAAAGCGACGCCACTATGGGAGCCTAACATCCTGGGACGCCTTAGTAGATGCCCGGGATTCGATAAATGGGACACAATTGGTATATCCACGGTTGGGGACATGTGGGTTAAAGGGAAGCTCGCCTCATTCGCTGACCTCCAGTCAAAGTACCAATTGGCTCCATCCGAGGCCTTTAGATACTTGCAGATTAGTCACGCAATCTCGTCCGCTCTGCCAAAGGACACTCCTCTCCCTGACTCTTCCCCCTTGGGAGACCGGTTATTGTTGGACCCCATGAATAACAAAGCTATATCGCTCACTTATAAGAAACTGGTAAATAACCAGGCAGATCCGATGCTAAAAGTGAGGGCTAGCTGGGAGAAGGACCGGGGAAGCATAGAAGATGACGACTGGCGAGACGCACTGGCCTCCCCCAGGGAAGTGGCCATTCCCATGCGCCTACAGCTCATTCAGCTGAAAGTGCTTCACCCGGTATATTTTGACGCTAAGCTCCTGTTTAAAATTGGTAGACGCCCTGACCCGCTCTGTCTCCGGCACTGTAATCAAATGGGGACCTTCGTACACGTAATATGGGATTGTCCACAAATCCAGCAGTATTGGGTGAAGATCGCCCGCCAACTTGAGAGAACGTGTGACAAGCCCCTCCGATTGTCTCCCCAGCTCTGTCTCCTTAATATCTGGGGAGCGACGGACCTTTCCCAGGCAGAACAGAGCTGGGCCTCGATGGGCTTTATCATTGCTAAGCGCAACATAGCGCAGAAATGGGGGGTGAACACGGTCCCGTCTGTGGGTGAGTGGGCAAAGGACATGGACACAGCTATGATTGCCGAAAAGACGGTGCTTAAGGGACGGGGCTGTCCTGGGAAGTGGGACCATAAATGGGGGAAGGGGAACAAGTACAGAGGAGACATTTGCATTTCCCCTACGGTAGAGATGCGGAGAGAACAACAAACTTTGATGGCCCAACTGACAACAGAGGTGGTGTCTCCTCCTCCTGCCGCTTAGCTGATGTTCTGACGCCTGTTAATGTCATTCCATATGTCATGTGGTATAACCTTTTCTTTGACAATTTCTCTTGTACTGGGCGGGCCTATTGACAGGGACTGTGCACTGCAATGCCACTTGCTTACTTTAGAGGTGAATGTAAAACTCTTTGAAACTGGGGGGAACAAAGTGAATATGGTTCAGATGTGTAATATGTACTGATGCAATGTTGTTGTAAAACGAATAAAAAGTTTAAAAAAAAAAAAAACATTCCTTACATCACTTTGCTGCTTCTTTTATAACACATTGTCATGAACCTGTGGAGATGATCCACACTCTTCATAGACATCAATCCAGGTTGGGGAATATGCCCTGGATGATTTCACATAAGTGCTTTTGAACTCCTTAAAGAAAGCATGGAAGCATCTCACACTGCTCTCTACCTCTCTGCAGAGTATGACACAAGGGATCAATACGTACTTCTGAGAAGATGTGCAGTATGGTCAGGAATGTCCAGATTCAACCTTGATTTGATCCAACTATTCCTCTCCTGCAGTAGACAAGAAGATTACATCGGATCATCTTCAAGCATGGATTCAGCTGTCACCATTATCCTGCCTTCTTTCAGTGTCTACATGCATCCTTTGGCTCCGTTTCTTGAATGGTTCAAGGTAACACTCTAAATCTATCCTGAAGATACATATATTAATTTACATTTGGAAATGTGGTCAGAGATCCAGGCAGGTCTTGCAACATGAGAACTTAATTCGCATGCACAAAGTCAAGGCTGTTAGCCTGGTGCTGGAGGAGTAGAATTTGACTCACTACCCATTCACTGGCCTGACCTCCTAACTGGAAGCACTGCCATCTAGAGCACTGAAAATAACAAATGAATCTGGGAATCCTTTTTGACTGTGAGCTCTTTTTCACTCCTCGAGCCAATGAAGTGATCAAGTGCATCAATTTGCAGCATTCCCTAAATGAAATAGAGCACTGAGTAAAGCCTACATTAGCTCCATGGATGGCATGCTTAGATTACTGCAACACGATTGACACTGAGCATTGAAGAAACTATATAAACAGGCTACAGAGGCTTCAAATCAGGCACTCGGAATAGGCTGGAACCTGTGGAAGCATGGCAGTAAAAAACTGATGGGAAAAAAATTTACTGGCTCCTCATGGATGTGAGAATTGAATTTAGCGTTCTGTACCATGAAAACAATGTCTTCTATGGCTAAGAGACAGCATAACTGAAGACGCTAAAACACTCATCATGAACCTAGGTTCATCCCGTGCTTTACAAATATACACCTGATCTCCAAAAGTCTAAGGAATCAGGCCGCGGCATGTTATAAACCCAAATCTTGAGGCAGCAATGAACTGGAGGAATAATGAATTATTCTAGCTCACTACAACTGACTACATGAAATAGGGGTGGGTTGGTGTAGTAACTGAAAAGGGCCATTAGGTTTCCTGTCACATATTCTGAATTACACTCTCAACAACCAACCCTTAGTACCAAGAAAACCAAAACCCAGCTTCTCAAAGAAACATTTTGCTTTACAATTCTGGGAGGATTGGTCTAGGCACTTAGAGGCATATGTACAACAGAATGACGGAGCGTGGCATTAAGCAAAACCTGCTGACACCACGCACCGCCATTCTAAAAACGCAGGTATGCACCATATTTACAAAGATATGGTGCACCCCTGCGTTTCCCCTAGTGCTGGCACTAAATTAAGCTGCCTAGCGCCAATGCAAGCATCCTTGCGCAATTGTGCAAGGGTGCCTGCGTTAGGGGGAATGATTGTTTATGTTCAGGAAGGTGTCCCTTCCTGCAAATAAACAATCACAAATGACGATTGGTAATTCCTATGTGTGCTGCATTGTGCAGCACACATAGAAGTTGCAAATCATAATTTTTGTAATGATTGTTTATGTGCAGGAAGGAACACCTTCCTGCACATAAACAATCATTCATGGTGTTTTGATATTTCTATGTTTGCTGCACAATGCAGCACACATAGAAACAGCAAAAACGAGGAGAAATAAAGCATTTCTCATTTTGGCGCTGCCTTTATTTACGCCACCCTTGTAAATATGGAGCAAAATCAATTGGTGTGTTGGCGGAACAAGCCCTGGGCGAGAGCTGCATTGACTATCTTAGTCCAAAGGGGAAGTATGGAAGGACTGAGCTATTAAATGAGCTTGATGGACAGAGGATCATTGAAGTGGTTGGATCATTTTATTGATGTTAGTGTTGTGAATACATCAGCTTAATCAGGTATTTTGAAGCCATGCCAAGTAGCATTGTTTTTGTTATATTAGCCAGGGGGTCTAAAATGGTGTTGTGCTGGTAGTAGACTCGGCTCGACCTGGGTTTGCAGTCACTGTGAGGCGAGTTGAAGATCTGATTCAATCTTCCTTGACTTTTCAATGAAATAGGTGGAAAACCCATCGCCTGTTGGCAAGGGCCCAGTGCCTGTCGAGTGGTGATTAGATTTGCAGACTGCTTGTTGTTTGACGATTTCAAATAGTCTTTTGGGCTTTTTTTTGGCATTGTCTAGTTGCGCCCTAAAGTATTTGCTTTAGAACTTCAGATGTGTTTGTTCTAGGAGCTTATTGTTGACTTAAGGTGTTTGAGGTGTGAGATGGAGGGAGAGGGTTTCCATGATCTCTCCACAAGCCTTAAATTGTGCCTATCCTCATTTCAGCTGTCATTGAACCAGGGTTTGGAGTCCCTACTCGGTATTCTTTTTAGCTGCTTTGGAGTGATCATATCAAGCATGTCTGAAATGGATTGGATGTAATGTTCAGTCAGATCATTCACATTCGTCACAATTGTGGAAGGTGGAAGAATGTTGATTCTAATAGAAGTTAGATCGGTTAGATTAATATTCCTTAAGTCTCTGGACCATTGTCTGGGTTTAGGAGGCTTGTCCTGTCTAGTCAACACTTTCTCAAAGATGAGGCAGGAGATTAGATAGTGGTCAGACCGGTCACAGGGAGTTATGATTCAAGCTGAATGGCATTGTCCTTAAAGATGCTTAGATCGAGGGTGGAGCCTCTATTGTGTGTTGGGCCATTACATGACTGGGTAAGGTTGAGATCAGTGAGGAAGGATTTGAACGGGTTCAGTTTGGGGTCATTAGAGTCATTCCAGTGTATGTTGAAATCCCCTAGGAAGATATGGTTGGTGTGCTGGTCTGAGTTAGAGGAGATGATCTCCATTATTTTTTAGATTATAGGTAGGTTGTTTCCTGGGGGTTGTAAATCATGTGGAGTTTGAATATTAACTTGTCATTGCTCCATATTTCAATAATTAGGTATTCACAGGAGGGTACTGGCACAGTTTGTGACTGCTTCAAGGTGAGCTTGAAGCGGTAAATGCATGCTAGGCCACTCCCGGCTCATCCATGATGCTATAGTTGGGTGAAGCTAGAATGTCCAAAATGGGTGAGGAGGTATCATTGAGCCACGTTTCATTTAAGAATAGGAGGTCAAGGTCTTGGGCGAGAATGAAATCAGCGATGTCAGCTGCTTGTCTTACCACTGACCTGCAGTTACAAAACATAGACCTGAGATGAGATTTGTATACTAATGCTTCTTGGTGTGTAATGGGTACTTGTGGAAGGATGTACTCATTCATGGATCTGTAGTTGAGGCCAGGGTCTCTGAGCAGGTTTAAGGGACTAGTCTAGATAATGATAGGAGTGGGTGATGAATCCTTATTAGAAGTAGTGTACGATAAGAGAAGGGAGGGTATGTGAATATCAGAAAGGTGGTCTGGAACACTCGAGGGTCTGGAGATGGGATTGAAATGGGGTTGAGCTCTCCAGATCAAGTTCAGGGAATTGTCGATTATTGATGTCTCATGTCAGGAGTAGCTTGGCTAGCCCCTTGAGAGTGAGGTATATTGTTTTGTGTGTGAGGTTCTGTTAACCCAAGAGGTCTGGTTGAGATTACCGAGCTTCTCGAAGTTCACAGTGATGTAAATAATATTCTGAAGATCAGCTTAGCTGGCTGAAGGTCTTGACTAAGATCATCGAGTTTGTATTTCAGGGAAGGGGAGTAATCAGTACCGATGGGAGTGTAGTGTGGCCTAGGGACGGAGAATGCATGTGCCCCCTTAGGGGCGGAGGGAGTGGTCCGCCGACCTGAGGGGTCAGAGGTGGCGAGGGGTGTGATAGGGGAAATTATTTGAGGATGAGGGCTAGGAGACTGTCTACTAGGCGTGGTGATTGGGAGAGGGGTCGGAAGGTTCTGCTAGGAGTGCAGCATCGGGCATCGCGTAGTGTGTGATAAGTTAGGAGGATATTTATTCTTGAATGCATTGCAGGCTACCTGTGAGAGCAATCTATCACTAGAACGTATGTTGTTTAGCTCCATAGTGGCGACATGTAAACCAAATTGAGGGTGAATAATGTCCTACTGTGAGGTGCATCAGGCCACAAACATGTATCCAGTGCACATGGAATAGTCACATGTATGAGAGTGCAGTTAGAGGAGGTATAACAGAGGAAAGAGACAGTGGAGCACGATTCCAGAACTCTTCTAATGAGGTAGGGACATGTTAGGCAGTGAAGAAAGGTTGCCTAAATAGTGCGAGAAAATGGAACTAAAACCGTGCAACTCTTCCAAAAGGGCAGGACCGTGAGTGAAAGTGAAAAAAAGGCTGCCTAAATTAGGGCAAGCACAGACCTTTAAATTAGTTTGAGGGTCAGCCTAGTATCGTTAAAATATGGCCGCTCCTTAGAGGCTCAGGAGTTCCTATCTTGTGGTGAGCCTAGAGTCCTTCTTTACTTTCAGTTCTATACTTGTGGTGAGCCTAGAGTCCATCTTCACTTTGAGTGTATCGATGTGTGGCATGTCCTATGTCCATTTCACTTAAGGAGAAAGCACTGCCATATTAGGGTGAAGCCATTGTGTGGGGAAGGGAAGAGAAGGTACCCCCAAAACGGAGGGTTAGCTACAACCCGAACAGACCCCCAATGGGTCACAATACCCCAAAAACCAAGCACTTTAGGTGCAGTTGGAGGAGGAAGGCTCCCCTGTCAGATGGCGGGCATCAGAGTCACCAACCAGGCCCTCCAAAGTTCCTAGGAGCAACCATAGAGTGCGCCACTAGTCTCTTGTCCTCCAAAGCCGAGAATCTCCCACCAGAGGGACCCCCAGAAGGGCTAGATGGGCCCTGTCTCGATTGGCGTGGGTGCATTGGTGAGCGAATGCCAGTGGTGCAAGATAGCAGGATGACTTAGCACTAGAAAACCCTTTTGAGGAACCACAATACAAATATGTAGTTGCATTTTACGCCCCCTGTGATTGGCTGAAAAATGATGGCCTGGACTCCTGCAAGGGACAGCAGACCTCAGTGCCTATGATTGCATTACCTAACATGGAAACCTATGTACATTAAAGGAAACAGTTATGCTTAAATAAAAGTTCCCTTCAGGGAAATCTCTGGACCACTGCCCCTTTCCCCTAAGGCCATTATCACAATTCCCATTGGGAAAAATGTCCCACAGCTTCCCCTTTGTGAATCAAATATCAGCCATTTTGAGGTCACAGTGTATGAAATTTTATGAAATTCAGTAATGTTTTGCCAGCATAAATCATAATTGGTCGAAAAAGTATGGATATTGAGTAAATTATGGCCCTCATTATGATGTCGGGCGGACCGACAGGCCATTGGTGGCGGTCCATCTGACATCCAGGCCAATGGTCTGACAGCCAGATTAAGATACCGGCGGTTGGAGCGCAGCGGGCAGGGAAAAGACCACTGCCTATGACAGGCCCAAGGAGCACATCGGGGTAGCGGTCGAACTGTAATCCCTACAATGATGGCTTTTGATTTCCCACAGCCTTTTCATGGCAGTCCCACTGTCAGAAAGGGATTTTGGGGGCCCCTAGTAGTGCCCCATCGGGCCACCGCTATGTAGCCAGGGGGACACATGTGGTGCCCCCCAAACTTCCATGCACCTTGTGCCAGGAACCACATGGTGCCTGGCTCACGGCGCATGGATGTTTGCAAACATGCCTTTCTCTACTGAGGCTTGTGCTGCAGCCCTTTTCCGGGCCGCATCACAAACCGCAATAGAAAACTGCATGTTTCCGACCACCTACACAGCAGTGGTATCATAATAGAGCAGGTGAAACAGCTAAGTACATTGGGTGGAACCCATCCCGCAGCGATGGTGGTCGGATGCTCGTCCAACTGCTATAGTAATGTGGCCCTATGTTTGGTGGTTGTTTGTATGTAAATTGTTCATTAGGTATGCTGTTGAGTACAAAAGTCTTGTGAGATACCTTCTTAATGTACTTTACAAACAGTTTTGGAAGCCATGAAGTGAATGTTGCTAGCACATCCCTTCACCTGTAGCATGCATTCTGTTTTACATGTTTCCACTAGACATTTTTTCCTCAAATGAATTTCTTGTGAGCAAAAACTACACCTGACTCATGAGTGGGGAAAAAAACCAAAAAAAGGTGAAATAAGTGTAACCCAGTAATCAGGGATTATAGTTCCATAAAAAAATTCTCCTGGGCCTAAATGTTCCCTTAAAAGTTGATTAACTTTAACAACTGTTACCTAATGGAAACATTAAAATAAATAGAGATTGGCTTTGTAAGGTAAGAAAGGAGGATAGTCTGATAATATGGATTAAACCATAGGTGCACCCATTTTTGCCATAGATAAAGATATATGATTTAAAGAGCAATGATACATAGGTTACTTGTGGCCTTAAAGGCATAGTTTCATGAAGATCATTTAGGGGTTGCCAGGGATCGCACCCATGACCCCTGACTTGGTTCTTGAAACCCCTAGAATTGTCTTTGCGACCCTTGGCATCAGACATGGCAAAATCAGTTTCAGGAAAGCAGAGGAGGACAACTGTTCGGAGCATCAGGGGTCCACTATTCCTTGTTTTCTGTCTATTTTTAGTTTTGCTAAAAGTGAACAATAGTCTATTACTCACTAATAGAATAATGCAAAATTGAGCACCAGGAGCTGGAACAGAACCTTCGCTGACAGCTCATGTAAGTAAAAAATGCTTTTAAGTGTATGTTGTTTGAACACATGTGGGTCAGAGTGTGTTGTGAGTGAGAGAGCATGTATGTGTGAGTGTGTGTATTTGCATATGTGAGCATGTGTGTGTGAGTGAAAGTGGCTGAGGATGAGTAATAGGCAGTGAGTGAGAATGCATGAGATTGAGCGTCAATAAATAAGGGGAAACAGCGTTTACAACGCTGTCGGTACAACGCGGTACCATTACAACGTGGTCAGTACAATGACCGTGTTGTTACCACGCATACTATTACAACGCAAGTCATTACAACGACTTCCTGTAGGGGGCTTTGGGTGTTGGATTTGCAATCCAACACCTTCCCTACTGTTGCACAGACTGGAGTTGGAATAGTAAATTATACTATTCCAAACTCCAGCGCCCCCTACAGCAAGTCGTTGTAGTGACTTGCGTTGTAATGGTATGGGTGGAAACAACGCGGTCGTTGTACTGACCGCGTTGTAAAGGCATGCGTTGTAAACACATGCGTTGCAACGTCCTATATTCATAAATAAGAATGAGTGAGTCAGAGTGAATGAAAATGAGTTAGTGAAAGTAAGTGCGACTGCATGTGAGAGTGAGTGAGGGTGAATGTGTAAGAATGAGTGTTTGGGAGTCAAGTGAGTGTGAGAGAGTATGAATGATAATGAGTGCAACAGGGAATGAGTGAGTGCACGTGAGTCAGTGAGTGAGTGCACATGAGTGAGTATGATTGTAGGTGAGAATATGTAAGTGAGCATGAGTGAGAATATGGTGGTACGCTTGCGAGAACTGGCAATATGGTAATATGTGGCATGTGGGACACCCATGGCAAATGGACGGCAATATTGGCAAAATTTGGCATTTCACCTAAGGGGACCCATGGCCTGTGGGGGGCATTCATTACAAAATGCGAGCCATGGCACAAAGGAGATTATTTTTGACATATGGAGGCATTCCACAGCACATTTTGAAAAAAAATTGGATCAACTCCTGAGGAGTGTCCAGTTTCATTGGTTGGGCACACCGTGAAAGGACTTGAATTGTAATGAGTGCCCTTTATGACCCTACAGCATTTCAGAAAATGTCTTGGAAATTGTGCTTAAAGGCACTATTTGATCCCCTTTCTTTTCAAACTTTTGTTGCAGAACTCCCCACCCCCTCTCTTGACAAGGTTTGGGCTCACTCACTCAGGGCTGGACTGGCAGACATCGGGCATTTCCCATTGTTGTCAAGTTTATAGGATAATTAGCGAATACTTAAAACAGGTATGGGCTACATTATAGACCAGAACTGTGTATAATCACGTTTTGTCTAATAATCGAAACATAAAGGCCATTGTCACATTTTAAAACATCCCTCCAGAAATATGTCAGTGCCCGAATGACAGTGAAGAGAGAAGGAGCCTTGTGTCTCCTCAACAAAAGCAAGACGCATTAAAAGTCCAGAAAGGGCAAACATGTGCACTGGTAATACACTTGCGTGAGAGCGGCCCAAGCTTTTGCTTCACAGAAATGCTAATTTAATGATAACATGTATTAGCGTGTATTTTCTGTGCTGGTGTGCAGAATACCTTCTCTCCCCAATGCACTGCACTTAATAAAAGTTAGGCATGCAAAAGTGATGCAGGGTTCTTTGTGCATAATAGAACAACATATTTTTGAGATTCATTCACGCAGTACTATTGGATTTAGAACATATATTTGTTGTCGCATCTCCTATATCAAATTCTACTACCGTTTAGTTTTAGTCCTGTTAAATCACACATTCACTAGTTAACAGAAGAGTCCGTTTTTTATGTTCTGTTCTCTGACCGCTTATAAACCTACTGCGTGCTATTGTGTGAGGAAAAAATCATCCTGTAAGCAAGATGATAAACTCTCTTCGGTAAGGCCCTGTATTTGTAATGTCGTCGCAGTAATAAATACCACGTGCCCGCACGTATCACGAAATTTATTTCAAATTTTAAAGACACTACCTTTTCAACATCAGGCACATTCGGCAGGAAAGGCTGCCAGCCCAGAATTGATTGGCATTTGTTTACGTAGCTCTCTCATCTCGAAAGTCTGCACACCTATTTCAACCTTGAACAGTTTCCAACTGTGGTACACTGGAACATTCTTTCATTTATTGAGTTCAGTGTTGCCAACCCAAACAAACTATAATCAGCGGTGATCCAAGCAGACCAAGCTGTCTCGCGCCGTACAATGCATCTGCATACTAATTTTTAAATTCCCCCACATTTCCAGCTAGCTAATGGGATCATTTTCATTCTGTTACAGCAACTCAACAGTTACGGAATCACCATCTGTGTTTTCGTTAACCTGAATCAGATATGAATTCTGTTATTGCAAGGTAGAGCAGCTTGTTTAATGATTCTTAATCTTTTCTTTAATTAAATCATGCAGCCAACCTGAAAAATCGATCTTAATGCAAATTAGTAGCATTTTTGTCACTCGCTTACAGTGGTGCACTAATAAGGTTAATTTATGAAGGTTTCCTTCCAGTTTGCGCAGATGATTTTTGGCCGATGCATATTTTTACAATATTGTTCTCCTTTGTGAATTTTTTTAGGAGGTGATAGGTACATTGTATTCAACAACAACAATACCATTCAAAGTGCAGTTGTCGTGCAGCGATTACCTGGCTAAAGTGCACGTTTTAAAGCCTGTTTTAATGATGGTGGATTTGGAAAAATTTCTTTATTTATGTAGGTAGATACTTAGTGAAGTAAATTGTTTAATACAAACACCAAGTATTTATAGTGCATAGAAATGTCTGAACTGGGGTATGAATAATTAATCAATATATATATCTATATAGTTACTGAAAAAACCAAAGGTTAAAGTGGAGTTGTAGGTGAGGAAGATAGTAAGATTTTAACTTACGTTAACAAAGCCTTGGCAATCCACTGAAAAAGCACTACTGCTTAGAAACTAAAAAAGGGAAATTCACATTTATACGTAACTGATATAAGTATAACTTCCATCGCAATAGATATCAGATCTCAGTAGTGTTGTAATATGTATGGTCATAAGGAGACCACCACAGGGTACTCCATCCATCCATCTATCCATCTATCCATCTATCCATCCATCCATCCATCCATCCATCCATGATTCTCTCTCTCTTTATCTCTTTATCTCTCTCTCTCTCTCTCTCTCTATATATATATATATATATATATATCCTCCTGAAATCTCTCCTTCTGGAGATCGTGGCTTGTTAAGGGTGGCGCGATACCGGCGGAGAAAACCGGTGATTAATTTCAAATGCGAACGGAGTCCCAATTGCGCTCTCAGGTATCGCACAAAACACCAGTACATCAAAGTAATTCCAAGGGTTTATTAACTCCATAAACCCATCGTGATGCGTTCGCTCCCGAAAGAGCTTGTTCACACGATGGTGCTGCAAATGACAACTGTTTACATAAGTTTCCTAGTTGTGTATAGACATAAATGACGGACCAAGTCTCTTACATTATCCTCATTTAGCGGTCGCCATTTTGTAGTAGACATAAAACCGAAGTTTAAATGGATACAAGTCTGTACATTACATACCACGTTAGTGGTGCTCAGTATAAATCACATAAATATATGCATTGTCCATATAAGACAAAGTAATGTGAAAAATGTGAAAAAGAGCATGTCAGTGTCCCGTTGGTGGCATGCATTGAGAAGTGCTTCCACTGGTGTATTCTGGGACATGTAGTGCGGTCGCGTAGAGGAAGGATGTATTTAGCTCTGCTCGTAGAGCCTTGTGTGTATGGAAATACATGTGCATGCCACCAACGGGACACTGACATGCTCTTTTTTCAAATTTTTTCACATTACTTAGTCTTATATGGACAATGCATATATTTATGTGATTTATACTGGAGCACCACAAACGTGGTATTGTAATGTACAGACTTGTATCCATTTAAACTTCTGGTTTTATGTCTACTACAAAATGGCGACCGCTAAATGAGGATAATGTAAGAGACTTGGTCCGTCATTTATGTCTATACACAACTAGGAAACTTATGTAAACAGTTGTCATTTGCAGCACCATCGTGTGAACAAGCTCTTTCGGGAGCGAAACGCGTCACGATGGGTTTATGGAGTTAATAAACCCCTTGGAATTACTTTGATGTACTGGTGTTTTGTGCGATACCTGAGAGCGCGATTGGGACTCCGTTCGCATTTGAAATTAATCACCGGTTTTCTCCGCCGGTATCGTGCCACCTTTAACAAGCCACGATCTCCAGAAGGAGAGATTTCAGGAGGATAAGACGGAGGAGATCGAAAGCTGGCCGGACATAGACAAGAGTGTGGGCGAGAAGGACCTTAGACGGCGCCCCGCGATTCTAGGCAACCGAGCCTCACGCTATTCCAGGATCGGAATACACCGTGAAGGTAAGAAACCATACCGCAAGTCTGTTTATCTACAGGTTTGGCGGGACCTTTTGGGGACAACCGTAGTAATAAGTAATAAGGGACGATTACATTTAACCCGAATCGTAGCACGGGGGATGTATGCTCCTTTACCCCCATTACCTGCAACACTCTGCTATACTGGCTAAGGGAACTCTGTATTACAACAGAGGGGGAAGCACTCACCAGTTTTCCAAAGTACAGGCACTGGAACTACAAACATGGAGGATGAAAGAGAACGGAGTTTGATAGCACAAACTCTTTATGCAAGAGCACCGGGAGTGGGACGCACTATACCAGTGGCTACACGACCGGAATCTACTATCATGGATACTCTCAAGAAATATGAACGATTACACAAACAGGAAATGTCAAAGTGGTGGGAGGCCACTTCACTTCAAGATTATTTGGACAAACAGATGGTGCCCCGAGGCCTAAGAATCTACATAACGCCATCCTACGACTCGCCAGACCCCCAGATGTTAGAGGAATGGTCAGCAAACTCAGCCAAAAGTTCTAGTAACATGATGGAAATTCTAGTAAGATATGCCTGGTCTGACAGGGAAAATATAAAGAAAGAGATCGGACGAATAAGAGATGAATTGAATTCCCACCTGGAACAAGAACTCATCTCCAAATTCATGGAAGAAATGAGGAAGCGACTCAAATTGGTGGAAGACGATATAAAAACAAGAAAACAACGCAAACTTCACCGTGATTGTGGTGATTATGAATCCGGTAGGATTCTAACCTACAGCAAAAAATATGACCATCTCTACAACAAGGGGTCAACAAATACTTTCGAACAAAGCCAAGCACAGACAACACTTGGGGAGGAAGCAGCAAGCTCCAGTGACAACAATACAGAGACTTCAGTATCGACAAGATCATCTGAAAGCTCATTATCAGAAGGAGAAGGCGCGACTCGTCCCAAGACTTTTTTAGACGAATATCGGCTCATGAGACGGAGCCGACAAACGACAAGGGCTTCAACAAGAACAACTCAGGAAGAGAATACCCCCACAATGAGGGGGAGAGGAAGAGGAAGAGCAAAGGGTACCAGAGGAAGAGGCGGAAGAGGTGCCGCCAGAGGAGATGGAAAAGAAACCGGCTCGGAGCAAGTGGGAAGCAAAGCAACACGCTCCAAGAAACGCTACTAATGGATGACGAGATGGTAAATCAAACCATTATTAACCTATCAACTAGAACAATTAGCGATAGGAACAAAAGAACACTTTGCCTTGGTCTCTCCTTTTGCCCCACCGCACCCATGAATTATGTTGATAGCAGGATAGATATTTTCAAATTCTGCAGAAAAATGAAATTAAGGAAGTGGTACACGTTGAAACCAGCAAGAAGTCGAGGTACTCATCCAGGAGACTATGTCTCCACCAACAACGAGTTGACAATAGGTGACATTGACACCATAGTCGCACTACACGAACTAGAGAACGATCCAGAGGGCACACATATCAGCATGGATGCCCATCTCGTCTTGGATGAGATGGAAATAAGACACGATAAAGCAGCATGTACCCCTTTTAAACCCAAGTCGACCTTCCTGCCCACCATGAATCACGATAATATTGATACGTTTCAGGAGCAGGTAGGGAACGAACTGCTGGAGTACAGACAGAAAAAGTGGAAGAAAAAGATGAGGACTTTCAAACACAACCTAACATTTGCAGAAAAGAAGGCCATGCAAGAACTTGCGACAGATGAGAATATTGTGATAAGACCCGCCGACAAAGGGGGCAATATTGTGATTATGTCTAGAGAGATGTATATCAAGGAAGCTAATCGTCAATTGTCTGATACCAACACATACACCAGAACCAATCGCACTGAGTACAACAAAAGTGTCACCAATATATGGGAAAGATTATGTGAGTGGAAGGACAAGGGAATCATAGAATGGGAGGAGAATTGCTTTTTAAAGAAGGACTTCCCCATCCTTCCGGTGATGTACCTTTTGCCCAAAATCCATAAGAACAGGGAAAATCCACCTGGGAGGCCCATCATCTCCTCCAGAGGTAGTGCATTAGAAAACCTCTCCAGATACATAGATCATTTTCTGAGGGACTTTGTGATCTCCTTACCATCATACGTGAGGGACACAAAGCAATTTTTGAATAAAATTCACAATCTCGATTGGAAAACAGACTATCTCCTCATCACATTAGATGTGAATTCATTGTACACAGTCATCGATCACACACAGGGGATAGAGGCCTGTAGTAGATTCCTGAAACGCAGACACATAAGATACTGGGGACACACCTGCATGATTCTGGACATGATCAACTTCTGCCTTAACAACAATTTTTTCATTTTTGATGGTGAAATATTCAAGCAGACCCTCGGTACCCCGATGGGTACATGCTTTGCACCTAGTTTTGCGAATCTTTTCATGGGGGCCTGGGAGGAAGACATAAAAGTGGAAGCCAGTCTTGCAGATGATCTCTCCAGAGTTATACTCTAGTTGAGATACATCGACGACCTTTTTATAATTTGGCAAGGTGAAGAACAGAAAGCACTGATCTTTATAGACAAACTGAACCTCAATACTAGAAATCTCATTTTTACTGGCACCATCAGTAAACAAGAGGTAGAATACTTGGATACCAAGATACAGGTAGTGAATAATAAGATACACACCACCTTACACCGTAAGAGCACAGCAGGGAACACATTACTACACGCCCTAAGTAGCCACCCAGATAACCTAAAGTGGAGCATCCCCTACGGGGAGATGCTCAGAGCAAAGAGAAATTGCAGTACAGAGGAGGGCTTTCTCAAAGAACAGGATACCATGATTCAGAGGTTTTTAGCAAGAGGCTATCCAAACTGGGTACTCACAAAAGCGGTAGAGAGAGTCAAGACAGTTGAGAGAGACCTCATTCTCAGAGACGACACAACTAACACTACTGATATCACGGAGGGCGAGGACACCCACTTGATCCTCACTTACAATGGCAACTCAGAACAAATACGTAGAATCATCAAACGTAACTGGAATTTACTGAGGGGAGACCCTGTTGTAGGCAACACTCTTCCTGCTAGACCCAGTATTACGTACAGGAGAGGTCGTAATCTCAAGGACCTCCTTGTGCATAGTGACATCACAAGTACACGAGCTAATAGAGGAATAGACCTCCAGGGTTTCTTTCCATGCGGCCACTGCAAGGCCTGTGGCAGCAGCCGCATGAAGAAAGAATTCTGGAATTCCAGTACCAACATGATGATTGAGATCAGACAGTTCCTCACTTGCAACAGCACATACGTCATCTACGTGCTAGAATGTCTGTGCAAATTGAGATACGTAGGCAGCACCACACACATGGCTAAAAAACGTGTCCTAGAGCACATGAGGGCGATCACCAATAAAGATCAGCAGTTTCCCATCGCACAACATTTTGCAACTCACCATTTCTCAGACTGCACCAAACTAAGCTACTATGCAATAGAACAGATAGTAGGCAGTGTGAGGGGTGGGAATCGGACACTAAAATTAAGACAGCGGGAGTCGAGGCACATCATTGGGATGGGTACCCGCCATCCCAATGGACATAATCTTGATGAAGAAATGGCCATACACCTACACGACAAGTGATGTAGATTCTTTCTCAGGTCCTAATGTTTTCATACCCCTTGCCTATAACTCTCCCTATATTCTCTTTTACCCCCAGGAGGAAAGGAAGGGACTGTGTCTCCTGTTGCGGCAACGGGTTCCCTACCCTTTTCTTCGTACCACCATCCATCTACGTTCCAGGGCTCAGATAAGAAATCCTTTTTTCTCGTTTTTATGAATTCATTATTCATTATGTTTTATGACATTGTTCTTTTGTCTTTTGTAATTTGCACATGTTGTGCACACATTGTATAATACACTGGAGTTAAGGGGGATAGGGGGTGACCGTCCATGACAACTGACTACTTTTCTCAAGCACCTTTCAAGACACACATGACTACTAATGTGACCTAGTCTCTTCAATTACACCAGCCCACTAATCAGGGGTCAACTTACTGTTTACTTATTGTTTGCTCATAGTATGGGAAATATATATCTCAGTATTATATCACAACAAGACATATGACATAGACTTTCTGTCCCTGATTATATGACCAAACCCCACTAACAAGGGCACATGTATTTCCATAAACACAAGGATCTACGAGCAGAGCTAAATACATCCTTCCTCTACGCGACCGCACTACATGTCCCAGAATACACCAGTGGAAGTACTTCTCACTGCATGCCGCCAACGGGACACTGACATGCTCTTTTTTCACATTTTTTCACATTACTTAGTCTTATATGGACAATGCATATATTTATGTGATTTATACTGGAGCACCACGAACGTGGTATTGTAATGTACAGACTTGTATCCATTTAAACTTCTGGTTTTATGTCTACTACAAAATGGCGACCGCTAAATGAGGATATTGTAAGAGACTTGGTCCGTCATTTATGTCTATACACAACTAGGAAACTTATGTAAACAGTTGTCATTTGCAGCACCATTGTGTGAACAAGCTCTTTCGGGAGCGAAACGCGTCACGATGGGTTTATGGAGTTAATAAACCCCTTGGAATTACTTTGATGTACTGGTGTTTTGTGCGATACCTGAGAGCGCGATTGGGACTCCGTTCGCATTTGATATATATATATATATATATATATATATATATATACACACACACACATACATGCTCTCATGTAGTATTATACATATGTATTTGTCATCATTGTTATGTTTATTTTATTTATCATAAAGTGTTATTGCAACACTGTTTATTAACGAGTTCCTAAAATTTACTGGACTTGTGCTTCAGATTGACGCTGACATGCATGTGTTCAAACTACAAAGTGAACATGAATCAGAAAATATCGGCAGCTATTAAAAATCATTTATTTAGTCAACAATGGAGAGGTATGCATGCTCTAGTCAGGATAAGACCGCAACACTGTTATCAAAATCACTTTTATTCTGAGAGAAATATTATTATTATGTTATGTAATTTAAAGTTCCCTCCTTTGATTTCAGTAAAACAAAGGAGCATATTTACAAAGAAGTGATGGGCAGCGGCGTTAGCTTTCTTGGCTTAACGCCACGCTCCGCCACTTCTGAAACACAGGACTGCACCATATTTACAACAATATGGTCGGTGCAGCCCTGCTTTTTCCTTTGCGCTGGTGCTAATTTCAGCTGCCTAGCCCAACGCAGGCATCCTTGCACCATAGTGCAAGGGTGCCCACGTTGAGGGGAATGATTGTTTATGTGCAGGAAGGTGTCCCTTCCTGCACATAAATAATCTTAAATGGCGATTTGTAACTTCTATGTGTGCTGCTTTGTGCAGCACTCATAGAAGTTGCAACTCGTCATTTTTAAAATGATTGTTTATGTGCAGGAAGGGACACCTTCCTGTACATAAACATTCATGCATGGTTTTTTGCTGTTTATGTGTGCTGCATAGCACACATAAAAACAGCAAAAACGAGGAGAAATAAAGCATTTCTCTTTGTTGCGCCCTATTAAGACCAGGTTTTCCCTGGTCTTAATTTTGGTGCTGCCCCATATTTACGCCACTCTTGTAAATATGGGACAGTGTCAAAATCAATAGGTGTTGTGGTGGAACGCCCACTGCAACACCCATTGCCCCCCCCATCACGTTAAGTGTAGCGTGAAAGGGTGCCTTCTTTACAAGGCAGCGTAAAGCCACGATAAGTGGCTTAACGCTGCCTTGTAAAGAAGGCGAAGCCCCTATCGCCACCACAACGCCAAAAAAGTGATGCTCTGGTGGCGATAGGGGCTTGTAAATATGCCTGAAAATCTTCAACATGCCGCTAATTCTAGAGGCTCTATATTGCAAGGTCCTTCACACACAGCTATTTTCTTTTGCTTCTTTTGGCATATTCATAATTACTTTCACAGTGTAATGGAGCACACCCAGACACATGCACAGGCATGTACAATGTCAATCTCCTCCTTTAGTGAAAGGCAAAGAGAGGAGCCTCCTTCGAGTTCGGCATACATTATTACATGTGGTGGAGCCACAATGAAGGACCATCACACATGATGTATGTATTTCTTTTCCTGCGCGAAGGCGGTTATCACTGGTATCCCAAAAAACGAATGCCCCTTAGCTGTTTTGGTCAACGTCATAATCACACATCACCTGCTCTGTTATGTTTCATTTCTTAAATTGATTTGGTCCTCGACTATAGTCTGAAATCATGGGCCAGTGTCTGTGTTCCGCTCTATGACACGCGTGTTACTAATGCCCATCATATGTATTCAAATAGTTCTGAACCCTATAAGATTATACAAAAAGTATTGGCAAAGCCAATATGTCTTTCTTCCATTTTGACTCATGAATAACATACTAAAGAAGACTTCTGCAGTGAAAAGATAAAACAATCACTTTCTGTATACAATGCAAATATGAGATAAAACAAATATGCGTTCACTCAGTGTATTATAGAAATGCAAACATCCCCTCATGCAGTACAAACAAAGCACTCCAGAGGAGCCAAAGTCCACAATAGTCATATTTTAAAGAATTTGTGCTAATAGGTTTTGCGGACACCTGCGCTGTTAAGCTTGATCTAAAAAATGGTCATACAGAGTTTAGATCGCAAGGAAAAACAATCTGTTTGTTACTGGCCTGCGAAACCTCTAGTATTTGGAACAAATGAAAAATGTAAGTCGAAGCTACTTTAAAGTAAATTGTGCACATAATTGTATACAAGTGAGTATCAGTCCCTGGATGAGTAGGTGAGCAGGGAATCTGTGCTAAAGTACCTGCATTATTTCACTGAAGAATGACATGTTCTTCATAAATTTGAAAACATGTTTCAAGCTTCAGAACATCATTCAAAGATTGTTTTAATGGTAAACCACTCTTTTATCAGATAGACAGTAGCGGCCCGTGGTGGGAGTGCTGCCGGGCGGTGACGTGGGGCGGGGGAGGGGCAGGGTGGGGGGTAGTAAACTACGGAATTCGGCCGAATACAGGTAAGTAAACATATAAATAAATAAAACTAATTTCGTTGCGCGCGCTGCATTCCCAAATGCGATGCAGCGCGCGCAACAAAATTCGTTTTATTTATTTATATGTTTACTTACCTGTATTCGGCCGAATTCCGTAGTTTACTACCCTCCAACCTGCCCCTCCCCCGCCCCACATCACCGCCCGGCAGCACTTCCACCACGGGCCGCTACTGCAGATAGATACAGGAGAACCTATGTATGCAATCATTCATTTGGGCGTTAATGTGAAAAATCATGCCCCTTACTGGATTTTTGAAACTTGAGAAAAAGTATAAGATATGCCGACCACTGAGCAAGTAGGACGTTGATTCAACTTCATTTTAGTAAATAAAAAAGAAATGTGTAATTGTAAAAGTGCAAATTTTGCAATGTGTAATGAAATAACCAGAAGGCGGCCAATATGTAGAAAGAGGACCTTATTTAGAGAAGAGTAATGAAACATCCTCCACTTTCTAGTGGACATAGTAAATCTCTTGTTAGAGGATTCTCTGCTAGTGAAGAATTTATTTCACCATAAATCAGTAGGTTTTCTGTTCCAACGCAACTCTAAATAATGCTCCAATACAACAGACTCCACTAAACTTGGAATAAATCTCACACAGGACCTTTACAGTACTCCATCTTCTACACGTGTTACGCCTCTAATTTACCAATCATGGTCGCTAAAATCACTAAAGAGAAGCTATCTCCTAGAAAACAGAGTCCTTCTTTTTCTTGCAGCTGAGACACGAAAATGACAAGCACACATATGTGAACAACGCACTAAAGACACAATTTAGTATGTAAAATCTTCAGATGTCTGCAGAATGCTATAGCCTCCATTACAGAATTTTCCTCCTTTGGACAATGTACCAGCTTGAATTACCACAGCCATAATACCCATATGAGGTACATCTGCTGGTAAATTCTTCATAGAAGGACACTCTTTCTAAGAAAGATCTAGCACTTCCTCTATTATCTCTAACAAGTACTTTACGACACAGCATATGGCATGGGAGAGTCCTAGCATGACATTCGGGTCGTTCGTGTGCCCTTTATGACCAAGTGCTCACCCTGCACCTCCATTGCATGCCTGAACCACGAAGCATTACTTTCAATCAAAGAATCTTTGAGCGGTCACCAACCATGAGGTCTAAAGCTTGTCCTACCAGATGACTCGGTTGGAACCACATTGTTTTGACAAAGCAAATGCCTCTGAAAACTAAATCAATCCATCCATGGCTGTAGCTAAGATGAGTTACTAGATATCTGCTGAGGTGGCAGCATTCTCTTAAAGAGCTCACTGATGGCGTGTTTACATCACCAGGCAAGCACAGAGACCCTAATGCCACACTGCAGGCCTGTCATCATTGACACTATTTCTCCATATAAGGTGATGAAACCTGGTCAGCTCTCTGAGGCCGAGTTAACTTAGACACATCTAAGCAGCCTTCTGACATGTATTGCATGTTCTTCTAGGACCTCAATATTTGATGCCACTGCAAGGCCACTGACAGCCAGTAATCTTTGTAGGCGTTAAGTTTCAGGGGTAAGTTATAGTGAGTATTAAAGGATTTCTTTTGACTGGTGGTGTGGGGTACAATAATGAGGTAATTATATCACGTGAATTGCACTCAATGGATACAGTGGCCATATTTATATGTATATGAATGCTCCAAAGCCTGGTGCATAGGACCGCAACCCCTATCTTGTGTAGCCACTCTAGTCCTGGATTTCTAACACTCACCTTGTTACCAATCACATCTTTCTCCATGACACTTAAACGTAAATGTTCTGGATCTTATAACTTACAGTGACTCAATTTGTAAATATTAAATTCAATGACAGTATCTTTGTCGGACCCCACACGGGCAGGGATGAAATATGGCTACTGGGCCCCAGATGTAGTTGTTAAAGTAATTTGCCACTTGGGGCAAGGGCCCTGTCCTCACATGGCTCTGCAAACTAGGCCAACTACAACTCTTTCCACACTTGACTCTTACAGTAGTGAAGATGAGCAGTCACAGCCTTTTCGAGGATGTAGTGTAGAGGGCAGGAGTTCAGAACCAAACAATCAACAAACAGCCAAAATAACTTTAATGTCCAACTCAGAGCTTGTCTTTTTCAAAAAGAACATACTTTACTTACAGAGCAATATGCAATACTCCACAAATTAATTGCTCCTGAAGAGTGGTACCTCAGATCATGACTCCCTGTGGGCACTATATATTGGAACTCTTCTCAGGTGCTTTCTAAGACCCTGGTGACCCTATCTAAGATGTCCCCCCTCAAATGTTGATAGATGCATGAATAAAGCTCAGGAGCAGATTACGTTTCCAAAAAAGCTAAATGCCCAATCAGTTCACTGTTCACTTTTTTAAAATTTTAATAGATGTAGTGGGCAGAAAATCCTCCTTTAATCCTTGTCCTCATGATAGCACTTTTTCAGTGGCTAAATCCATTGGGATTAGAGAGAAAGTTATTGCCCAGTAACCCAGGGTCCTGGGCCAGACACTTAGGGGCCGATTCCGATCTCGGTCGGAGGCGCACCCAATACCATTCGGTCGGAAAAAAAGCCATACGAAAGCCTGTTTCCCGACCGATCCGTACAGCAGACCGAACGAGTAAGTACGATGCGCACAACAGCACAGAATCCGGCCGAGCCGTACTCACCCAATCCAGGTCCTGTACTCCGACCGAGGCGAATCCGGAAACGCCGAATCGAGTCGCACGGAAGGGAAAATGCAGCTCTGTCCGGCCGACCAAGGACGATGCGCTTCCCGTACGCGCCGAACCCGTCGCTACGCACGGCACGTCAAAGCATCCGGGAGAGGCACACATAAGCTCCGATTTGCGCCACAACACGATCCACGGCTACGAGACGAACACGACGAGGACGACGCGAAGCAACGAGAAGGACGAACGACACGAACCAATCATGAATCCCTTCGTCCCGATCATACCAATATTCTACATTTACTACCGGAACAGGCACGGACGCGTACGGCGCAGAAAGTAAGTCAGACACCAACCACAAAACACATACAACACATACACGACACATCACACACACACAGAGGGATGCAGAATTTACTTACACCAGCAACAGCAGCACCATAGGGGCGGGATGCCCATCACCAATGCCACATATGCACACAGGGGCCTGAATGCGCACCACCACCCCTACCCAGGGGGGGCCGGATGCCAACCACCACTACCACCCTTAGCCAGGGGGGTGCCAGATGCCTACCACTACTACCACCCTAAGCCAGGGGGGCAGGATGCCTACCACTACTACCACCCTTAGCCAGGGGGGTGCCAGATGCCTACCACCACTACCACCCTTACCCAGGGGGGGCTGGATGCCTACCACTACTACCATCCTCACCCAGGGGGGGCTGGATGCCTACCACTACTACCACCCTTAGCCAGGGGGGTGCCAGATGCCTATCACTAATACCACCCTAAGCCAGGGGGGCTGGATGCCAACCACCACAACCACCCTTAGCCAGGGTGGTGCCAGATGCCCACCCTCACTACCACCCTTAGCCATGGGGGTGCCAGATGCCTACCACTACTACCACCCTTAGCCAGGGGGGGCTGGATGCCTACCACCACTACCACCCTCACCCAGGGGGGGCTGGATGCTTACCACTACTACCACCCTTAGCCAGGGGGGTGCCAGATGCCTACCACCACTACCACCCTCACCCAGGGGGGGCTGGATGCCTACCACTACTACCACCCTTAGCCAGGGGGTGCCAGATGCCTACCACCACTACCACCCTTACCCAGGGGGGCTGGATGCCTACCACTACTACCACCCTCACCCAGGGGGGCTGGATGCCTACCACTACTACCACCCTTAGCCAGGGGGTGCCAGATGCCTACCACTACTACCACCCTAAGCCAGGGGGCTGGATGCCAACCACCACTACCACCCTTAGCCAGGGTGGTACCAGATGCCCACCACCACTACCACCCTTAGCCATGGGGGTGCCAGATGCCTACCACTACTACCACCCTTAGCCAGGGGGGGCTGGATGCCTACCACTACTACCACCCTCACCCAGGGGGGGATGGATGCTTAACACTACTACCACCCTTAGCCAGGGGGGTGCCAGATGCCTACCACCACTACCACCCTCACCCAGGGGGGGCTGGATGCCTACCACTACTACCACCCTTAGCCAGGGGGTGCCAGATGCCTACCACCACTACCACCCTTACCCAGGGGGGCTGGATGCCTACCACTACTACCACCCTCACCCAGGGGGGCTGGATGCCTACCACTACTACCACCCTTAGCCAGGGGGTGCCAGATGCCTACCACTACTACCACCCTAAGCCAGGGGGCTGGATGCCAACCACCACTACCACCCTTAGCCAGGGTGGTGCCAGATGCCCACCACCACTACCACCCTTAGCCATGGGGGTGCCAGATGCCTACCACTACTACCACCCTTAGCCAGGGGGCTGGATGCCTACCACTACTACCACCCTCACCCCGGGGGCTGGATGCTTACCACTACTACCACCCTTAGCCAGGGGGTGCCAGATGCCTACCACCACTACCACCCTCACCCAGGGGGGCTGGATGCCTACCACTACTACCACCCTTAGCCAGGGGGGTGCCAGATGCCTACCACCACTACCACCCTTACCCAGCGGGGTGCCAGATGCCTACCACCACTACCACCCTTAACCAGGGGGGGGGCTGGATGCCTACCACTACTACCACCCTCACCCAGGGGGGCTGGATGCCTACCACTACTACCACCCTTAGCCAGGGTGGTGCCAGATGCCTACCACTACTACCACCCCAAGCCAGGGGGGCTGGATGCCAACCACCACTACCACCCTTAGCCAGGGTGGTGCCAGATGCCCACCACCACTACCACCCTTAGCCATGGGGGTGCCAGATGCCTACCACTACTACCACCCTTAGCCAGGGGGGGCTGGATGCCTACCACTACTACCACCCTCACCCAGGGGCAGGTCCAAACCCCCATCATCACAGTGACCAAAAGGTAAGTGTGGGGTCCATAGCTGAAGCACCTTTTGAACATTGTGGCAATGGGGTCTAAACCCCCATCATCACAGTGACCAAAAGGTAAGTGTGGGGTCCATAGCTGAAGCACATTCTGAACACTGTGGCAATGGGGTCTAACGCCCCATCACCACAGTGACCAAAAGGTAAGTGTTGACAAAGAAAGAGCTGCAACTGCCAAACTGCATGGATGATTCCTGGTCACAGAACAAAAAACACATCAGTGGCAAAGTAGTGTATGTGTCCCATTGCAACATAAATTGGGGAGCCAAATACTGCAGTGCAAATAAGACATACCTTTGGACATGTGCAGACAAACAACACCCATGGGGGCTGACACTGTCAACATACATCAATGACACAATGACAGAAGTGACCATCAGAATGCAGACCCACATATTTGCACCAATGGGCACACAAATGCAGATACCCGGTGGAGACTGTAGATGTGAGGTGAACAGATACCATACCATGGCAGCAATGGGACACACCAACCATGATCATTGTGCTGACCGATGACCTAGGAGTCCCAGGGACAGCAGGGGAAAGCCACCAAACTACATACAGCCAATGGCACACCCAAGATATGCCAATGCAGTGGTGCAGATGCACAAACACAAACAGGCAGACCCACACTGCACATCATACACAACAGGTGAGGGGGGTGCCAGTGTCCCCAGGCAACCACACAACACATGAGGAGACATGAATACCAATCATACAGATGTGCATACAGTGCCACACAAAGGTAACTCATGGATCCAAATCCCCTATGTGGGCAAGCAGGCATTGTCAGATGAGAGGGAGCACAAATCACACATGTCACACAGGCACGTAGGAACAGCAACTGACACAGCAAGACACAGACACACCACAGCACTACCCCCAGGGCCCCCACAATGTGGTGACCCTGGGCTGCATTACAATCCCACTGTGATGACAAAGCTAAATGTCGTTCACACTGTGAACCACAGTCATGTGTCCTGAGCAACAAACTACCATCACACCTACACAAGCACAAATCAATCAGCATGGCCAGTAAGCCAAGGCCAACATGGAGGCAGGGGCCTAGCCGGGCAACAACTCTCATCTGCACACACTCAACACCACCTCGACCTCCAACAATGTGCAGCAGTGAAGCACACATGCACTGGTGACATTGCACATGCACCCATGACTATTCCAGGGTGCTGGGTGGGAACCAAGGTGCAGAAACACATCACACATGGCCACTCAACAAGACTCCTGAATGTCTGACACACTGCACACTACGCTGTACATGGACATGACGGCAATACCACACCAACCAATGGGATCCCAGCCACAGTCACACACCAATGAAGAAGCCAAGGTCACCCACAAAGAACACACATAGACAACAACCAACATTGCAGCCCGGACCCTGAGGAGTGCCAGCAGTCACACACACAACGTGTCACAATCACTGAAAGATAACACAAACTGGAAATCACATGACAGGGGCAAACAACAAGTGCCAAGGGGAAACCTGACTGTGACCCATCTGCGTCTGCACACAAACTCAGCCCTGACAGCAAACACACCTATGGGTGACACCCTGATGACCAGTAATGTGCCATGCACCCACATCACAGAGAACCCAGGGAGAAGACTTTGGGGGAACATAGGTCAACTCAGCAAGCATCACAAACAGGTACAACACTAGGGATCACAGCATGCACAGCTAAACGGAAGTGAACACACAGACATGCACATACAACACACACCTTGGGCGCAGGCAATGTCATAGGAGTACACACTGCCATGAGGGGACTCCACTCCTGTGTGAGGAAAGCTGTGCCATATGTTGCCTCAGTAGGGCCCCATCATGTCAGCTGAGCACTTGGTCACACAATCAACAATTAGCACCAAATGAGGGCTCCCGTCACATCAGCCTGGTCATGGAAGTGCCAACGGAATCATCAGCACAGATCCAACACACTTGTATAGCAATGTTGCACTGACTACACGGATGAGTCCTTCCCCATTGATGCCCAAACCTGCATGTCCAGTGGAGATGGCCACACGGTCAGGGAAGTAGACGAATTGAACAATGGCAGGCACAACAGATGTGCAGGGGTGGAAGCCACAGATGTGAAATAGCTAATCTAAGTAGGAAATCCCATTGCCAAATACGGAACACATGACACCCTCAGATGCTGCTTTGGATGACATGGATACACCACAGGATAGGACACATTCCCCCTGGACCACATGGGTTCCTGCACAGTAACACTTCATTATCATGAGACCAAATATCACCATCACTGCAGCAAGGGCATGGTTAGCATCATCAACAACATGTACATCAGAAGCATAAGCACTAGAGAACAGAAAGTTGCTTTATTCAGCATATGTGTGGAATGAAAACAAAGTCCAGAAAAACACAAAGGCCAATGGCCAGTCCATTGTCAAAGTCCAAACTGGGTGACAGTGGCAGATGTCACCCTACGCATGCCTGCACAAAACCAGGGACAATCCACTAGGAGGGGCAACCGGGGGGCAGGCCAGGCACCGCAGGGACAGGATCAGGGCTCACCAGGAGGAAGCAGGGAAGGGGTGGTGGGTGCTGGAGAGCCACTGACAACTGCAGTGGAGGTGTCTGACATGGTGTGTGCCGGCACAACTGGGGGGCATGACTCAGATGTTGTGGGTGCCGGCACGACTGCAGTGGACCCTGCAGATGGAGTGGACAGGTCCGCCACTGCAGTGCCCAAGTCAGACAGGGTGGTAGTGGACTCCACTGCAGTGCCTACCACCAGGGGAGGAGAATGGGGAACAGGCAAGGTGGGCTGGACAGAGGGGAGGACACCCTCACCACATCAGTGGCACAGACAAGCGCAGCGGGGGTGTGGTGCCGGGAGAGCAAGTGGCAGGGGGAGAAGGCCGGATCCTCTTGGGGATGGTATATCTGTGGGTGGGGGAACCTGGGGCAGGGTATGGTGGGGGCACCTGTGGAGTGGGGGCCTGAGGGATGGAGGAAGGAGACCTGGTGCCTGAGCTGCAGGGCGGCGGCGGGGTCTTGCTCTTACGACTCCGGGGGGACTTGCGGGTGGGGGCCTCAGTCTGTCTGCACCTGGGGGAGGGTGTCCGGGGGCGAGGGGCACTCTGCTTCGTGTGGGTGCGCTACCTCTTCCCCCTGAATGCTGTATCAGCTGGATCGGAGGGGAAGAGGCCGAGGTCACTGAGGAAGAGCCGCTGGGTCTTTGGGGTTGCAGGTGAGGCAAGGGAGGCAAGGGAGGGTGTTTTGGAGGGAGAGGCAACTGAGGACTGCGCAGTGCTCGTGGATGCGTGTGTGTGTTCCAGGGCCCCATCCCCTGTGAGTCTGGTTTCAGTCCCCTGACTGTGCGTGCGTGTGCGTTTTGTTTGTGGCGTGTGTGTCTGTGTGCTGGATGTGTGTGTGCTGGTGTGTGCCTGTGCTGGTGTGTGTGTGCTTGGGACGGGTAAGGTGCTGGGGAGTGTGGATGGAGCAGAGGCAGGAGGGGTGAGGGACTGTCTGAGGAGGGACACTGCTGCCGTCAGGGAGGAGTCCATGGACCTATTGCCCCTCTGTAGGTCAGACATGCCCGATGAGATGCCCTCCATGAACGACACCAGCTGAGT
The DNA here is from genome assembly GCA_963921515.1 of Calotriton arnoldi. NCBI lineage: Eukaryota > Metazoa > Chordata > Amphibia > Caudata > Salamandridae > Calotriton > Calotriton arnoldi. Next base: position 550,618 of record CAWUFW010008976.1, read on the forward strand.
CAACAGAGCGGTGTGCGCATGGAGGACACTCAGCATGGCTGTCTGCCCTACATGGAGCTGGCGAAGGAGGTACACAGACTCCTCACTCAGGGCAGCAGGGGAGACAGGGGCAGGGGGTGCGGGCCTGGCCCAAAGGAGACACGCTCCCGAACATGGGAGCCTCCACGGACCTGGGGAATGGGAGCCGATGGGAGGGCGGTGGTGGTGCTGGTGGTGGCGGGGACAGCAACACTAGCTGGGGTGTGGTGGCTGCTGACACCCGCCTCCATAAGGGAGTCATCCTCCGAGTTGCTCTGGTCCTCAGCTGAGGTGGATGGTGCTGAGGACTCCTCGGTGTGGCTCCCCTCGTCCTCCGTGCCACTGGGTCCCTCCGACCACTCCTCGGCTGCTGACCCAGTCTGGCTCTCCGGCTCCTCCTGGTCCGTGGAGCTGTCCCCTTCCGTGGCCGTGGATGTATCTGCAAACAATGGGGAAACAGACAGACATCAGTCACCTGCACCAAACGCACACACCACTGTGAGCACAGCACATTACAGAGCAAGCCCTGGCATCATTAGTTGTACATTGCTAAAAGTGCCCTAACTGAACAGGAGAAGCCAATTGTCAGTCTGATGCCAACCATGGCACTCACATCCCACATGGCCTTGCACCCATCTGTCTGGTGTCTGTTGGATAGCAACACCCCAGTGTGGACACATGCACCAACTACACAGTAGTTGGACAGTGCAGAGGACACGGTGTAGCATGTGGACATGCACACATCACAACTCTTGCCACTGAGTCAGTACAGGTTTCCGGATGAAAGGGACGCCCAGAGTCAAATAGGACATGCATGTGATGCATACCAGCGACAGACACCGTGATGCACCCATGTCCTGATAGCCATCGCCACAATGGTGTGCATGTAGCACATGTCACTCCCCTGCAGGATCACCAATAAGTAGACACATGCCATGGCGGAGGCATGACTGCTAAGTCATACATCACTGTCTCAGTGATGTATGACTTGGCAGCCAGACAACAACACTCTGCACTGTGTCACAATAGTAGGTCATGGGGAATGCAAGTCCTGGAGCTGCACAAGTGCACATGTACATCCCCCACACAACACATCATCTTAACCCTCATCTGTCCAGGTCATACCGATTGGACATATGGGAGACCTGTGACACTACCCTCTGAACCTGAGCCCCTCACAATCTGCTGTGAATGGGGAACAGATGCCTGAACTTCACATTCGCATACCCCAGTCTGCACGGGCAGCTGATCAAACACCTATGTGACACACAAGTATGGTCTCCTATGGTCACATCTCCAGTGGCATGTTGAGCCCCTACCAAGAAACACCCCAGCAGTCCTGGCAACTAATCCACAGCACACTGACACAGAGGCAGACACCTGAGGGGTCAAATCACTGCGCACAATGTGTCAGCTGATACACGGGAGTGGGAGTACAGAGTGCATTGCATGGCCTGGAGTAGGCATGACTGTCCTGCCCCACATGAATGAGGGATGAGCCCTGGACAGTGGATAGCTGGCTATGTATGTGTGACACACGTAATCTGCACACTCCTGGGGCCCAAACATTGTTCCCACCCGCTGCATGGGCGTGTGCCACATACCCCAGGCACATGTGGTGGCTCAGCTCAGCAAGTGGTCCGCATATCAAAGCAACACACAGATTACATGTCCGAACAGAGGCGTTGTGTGAACAATGGACCCACCCATGATGCCCACAACAGAGTTAGGGAAACAGATGCTGTCCCCCACCTTTAGTGAAGCAAACTGCAAGGACACAGTCCCAAGTGACACAATTCCCTGAATGTAAGGGCCACACCTGGGTATCAGATGAGGAGTGGGCAGTGCACAATAGAGGGACATGGCTCCTGGACAACATGACTGCTGCTCTGTGGCAGTTGAACCAGGCCTGAGGAGGGCACAAAGCATGTAATACAGAGTTCACAGTGCAGTCTTTGACTCACCCCCTCCTTGCTGCTGTCTGGCCTTCAGCTGCCCATCCAGGTCTGGAAACACCACCGCCAGGATCTGGAGCATGTGGGGGTCAGGGTCCATGTTCCGCCCCTCCTGCGAGGAGGCGACAGCTTCAGCTGGACCCGTGCAATCCTCCGGGTCCAGCCCCGAAGGTCCTGCCACCTCTTCTGGCAGTTGCGGATCCGGCGCTTGTAGACCCCCACGGACCGGACAGCCCGGACGATGTCCTTCCAGATCTCCTGCTTCCGATGGGCATTAACCTGTCAGGATGACAAAGTGAAAAGGCCATTACTACACATGCAACATATTCGTGCATGACACAGTTGTATATACATGTCTCATTCACAGGGGCACATGATGTACACAGGCAGTGCAACGCTGCCCATGGACACTTTGCCAGACGTCACTACATGGTATCATTGCATGGGAAGTAAAACCTTGTTCAAATGCACTGTCACTGCACCATACCTGTCCAGTGCATGTCACTACACACTATGGGGGTGACAACTACTCAGTGAGGCTGCTAGCCAGTGGCGTGCAGACTTTCAGCCTTGCTAGTCAGACAAAATGCACATTCAGAAAGGCAGTGCACAGAACACTCACCTGCTCCCCTGGTGTCCCATACAGCTTGCTGTACTGTGGAAGTAGGCTGTCCAGCAGGGCCTGGTTCTCCTCAAGGCTGAAGGCTGGGGCACTCTCCACAGTACGTGCCATTGCAGGGTCCAGAGGGGCAGAGACAGCAGCAGTGCAGTGGCAGATGTCGTCCTGGAGCATGTAGTGCAGGCAAGTGAGCTCTCAGGGGAACAGCCAGCAATATATATGTGCTGGAGAGGCAGATACTGTCCCTTGTGTCCAAAGTGATAGGTCCAAGTCGTTTGCATCTTCTGAATCTGGCCAATCCATGGAATAGCAGCACCAATACACGCCCACGGCATCCTTCAAATCTTCAACTTCATGACATACATGATTTTGCAACATTGTTGTGGGTGACCAACTGAATTTCCAGCAACCGACTCGTTCGAAATTCGAAAACGCGTCCGTTGCCAGGCAAGGCCATTGTCAATGGGTGCGCACCGATCGGTCCATTGCGGTACAACGCGTACAGGGGTACAACGCGTACCCGCACACATTGAATGCAATGGGCCGGCCGGGGGCACCGATCGGTCCATTGCGGTACAACGCGTACAGGGGCACAACGCGTACCTGCACACATTGAATGCAATGGGCCGGCCGGGGGCACCGATCGGTCCATTGCTGATCAACGCGTACAGGGGTACAACGCGTACCCGCACACATTGAATGCAATGGGCCGGCCGGGGGCACCGATCGGTCCATTGCGATACAACACGTACAGGGGTACAACGCGTACCCGCACACATTGAATGCAATGGGCCGGCCGGGGGCACCGATCGGTCCATTGCGATACAACGCGTACAGGGGCACAACGCGTACCCGCACACATTGAATGCAATGGGCCGGCCGGGGGCACCGATCGGTCCATTGCGATACATTGCGTACAGGGGTACAACGCGTACCCGCACACATTGAATGCAATGGGCCGGCCGGGGGCACCGATCAGTCCATTGCGATACAACGCGTACAGGGGCACAACGCGTACCCGCACACATTGAATGCAATGGGCCGGCCGGGGGCACCGATCGGTCCATTGCGATACAACGCGTACAGGGGTACAACGCGTACCCGCACACATTGAATGCAATGGGCCGGCCGGGGGCACCGATCGGTCCATTGCGATACAACGCGTACAGGGGCACAACGCGTACCCGCACACATTGAATGCAATGGGCCGGCCGGGGGCACAGATCGGTCCATTGCGATACAACGCGTACAGGTGTACAACGCGTACCCGCACACATTGAATGCAATGGGCCGGCCGGGGGCACCGATCGGTCCATTGCGATACAACGCGTACAGGGGCACAACGCGTACCCGCACACATTGAATGCAATGGTCCGGCCGGGGGCACCGATCGGTCCATTGCGATACAACGCATACAGGGGCACAACGCGTACCAACGCGTACAGGGGCACAACGCGTACCCGCACACATTGAATGCAACGGGCCGGCCGTGGGCACCGATCGGTCCATTGCGATACAACGCGTATAGGGGCACAACGCGTACCCGCACACATTGAATGCAATGGGCCGGCCAGGGGCACCGATCGGTCCATTGCTGTTCAACGCATCCCTGTACAAGTGACTGGCATATGTCACCATGCCTGTCTCAGATGGACATATGCCAGCCACAGATAGCTCCCAGGGAGTGAGGGGCACACCTACAACACAACAGCCTGTCCAAACTGTATGATAAGGCATGTAAGGCTGCATTTCCTATTGTGTGTATGTTGGTGTACATGTTGTCCTGTGGGTGTCACCTGGGGGCAGCAACCCCCAGGCTGTGCACGTGTTCATGGGGACAGGATCCTGGGTGTTACGTGTACATGACCATTGTGATGTGCAACTGTTCATATCTGTGCATGTGCCATGGTCACATTTCACGGTGGTGTATGTGTATGTCATGTCACATACCCCGTGAGTCCCATGTGGGACGGTATGTTTGAGCCAGGGTGTCCCAGTGGCACAATAGTGATGGTCCTCCACAGTCTGTGTGCATGTAGTGTTTACAATGTCTCTGATTTCATGTGCACAATGGGAGACAGTCTCCACATCCACGTTGTGTGTGCATGGACTTTGATGTTGTGCGTGTGTGTGTCACAGACGTCCATGTCTGTCCTGCAGTGGCAAGTGGGACCACTACCTGTGGGGGTCATAGTTGTTTTGCTGTGGTGTATACATGATACTCTATGTAATGCCAGTGTCCATGTGGCAATACAGGGTCCCTGGGAATGTACCTGTCGTTGAGCTGTGATGCCTGGGGCACATCTGTCCTCACATGTCACTGTGGGGGGTGATTGTGACACAGCAGCAGGAGATGGGAACTGTGACACGGCCTCATGATATCCAATGGGCCAACCTGGGACTTATTGATGCCACTTGTTGGACCGTGATGACAAATGTTGGCCATGTATGTACCATACATGTCCTTACGGAACTGCACACTTCATGTAGTTGTGCCTCATAATGATGTATGTTGGGATATTGAGTGTGTTCAATGCCGCATATGTGGGCTGACTGACAATCTTGCTTACTTCTCCTCTGCACTGCAAGGCTCCTGCTGTCCATCGACCATTCCCAGACCTGGCAACGATGGTGGAACGGGACAGCATCCGACGGTACCGCTTCACCAGGCAGCTGATTGAGGATTTGGCAGTGCAGTTGGCCCCACATTTGCAGCCTGGCCGGCCGTATCCTACAGCGCTGACCCCCAAGGTGAAGGTGATGGCAGCCCTACACTTCTTTGCCACCGGTACCTTCCAACATACTGTGGCGACTGCTGGTGGGATGTCACAGACCATGTTGAGCCGTGTGCTCCGCGATGTTTTGGCGGCAATGTTGCTATTCCTGAACAGGTACATCTATTTCCCTAGACTGCGACGACTCACTGACGTGAAGAGTGACTTCTATGCCCTGGGGAGGATGCCGCATGTCATTGGCTCCATTGATGGGACACATGTGGCTTTGGTACCACCACAGGCCCAGGAGCAGGCCTACCATAACCGCAAGCACTACCACTCGGTCAATGCACTGGTGGTGTGTCTTGCAGATATGACCATCACACACGTGTGTGCCCGTTTCCCTGGTTCAGCACACAATGCCTTTGTGATGAGGAGTAGTCGCATCCCCAGGATGATGGCACAGATGCAGAACCAGCGTGCCTGGCTTGTCGGTGTGTACTGACTTTGTGCCATTGTGTGTGATCTGATCTGTAGTATTCCGCCCACTTTTCCAAGTCAGCTAATGTGCACTTGTCTGTCCGTAGGTGACTCGGGATACCCCAACATGCCGTGGTTGCTGACACCCCTCAGGAACCCTGTGACACCAGCCCAGATGCGCTACAATGAGGCACATGGTCGGACCAGGAGAGTGATTGAGCGGACATTTGGTCTCCTGAAGAGCCGCTTCCGCTGCCTGGACAAGACCGGAGGGTCCCTCCCATATGCCCCTGCGAAAGTGTGCAAGATTATCATCGTCTGCTGCATGCTCCACAACCTGGCAGTGCGGAAGGAGTTGCCTCTCATCCAGGATGACAATGACCAACATCCGCCACCTGTGGAGGATCCTGGCCTGGACCACGATGCCAGTGATGATGATGATGATGATGATGAGGGTGATGTCCGCACACAGCTCATCACCAACTTCTTCAGCTGAATGTGAGTATCCAGAGATGTCAGGTCAATGATGTGAGTATGCATGATATGTGTAGGTGGTGCTCTGGTGCTGTTGGAGTGTGTCCATGGGCTACTTGACTGGATGTGTGTTGCGATGTGTGCTTACAGGTGGGCTGTACTCCCCAACAGTGTTGACATGCTAACTTGGTTCTGGGTGGGTATCTTGTAACATGTATTGTGCATGAGTTTTGCTGTTCTGTCCTGTTCTCCATTGCTTTTGACTGTGTGTCATTTCTGTCCTTCACAGGGTACTTTCAGATTCGTTTGGTCAACTGTGTCCACCGACGACGTGATTGCACTTCCAGGGTGGTAGCTGTTGTGTCCCTACAGGTGATGTGCGCCACACCCATGGACTTCCTTCCGTCTACAGTTGTTGACTGTGTGCCCGCTGACAGGTGGGATTACCTTGCATCTGTAGTGGTTACGACATGTTGCAACTGTGTAATAAACCTGTGCTTCACTTTGTGATGTGCGTTGTCTGTGGTCACACATTTGACTGCCATTTGCTTACTGCACCTGTGGGCTACTTGACTACAACTGGGAATGGGTGTGGTGTCTGTGCATTGCACCGTCTTCCCTGGCAACATCAGTGTAGGCAATGAGTCAGACGGCCTAGGTGTGTATGTGTTGTGTAGCCCTGGTGGTGTGTCTCCCTCATATGTGTCACGTTGCCTTTACTCACATGCCTGTGTTGTACTTGCTGTTGCAGTTCGCATACACAGTGTAATTTTGCAGTTCATCATCCCCATAACAGCACCCACGTTGGAATCACAACAGAGGCAAGTATGGTGTATTAGTGTGTTTATTGTGATACATTTGTGTGAATAGTGCATAGGATGGGTAGTGCTGTACTTAAATCTTGCAATCAGAAGTTCCTAGGTGAATTGAAAGTCCTGGTAGACAAAATCCCCAGTATCGGGGCCACAGTTGTCTGAGACATTGGTCCAACTTGTACTCCCCATGCAATGTGTGGGAGTAGTGTTGCCGTCAACAGGGTGAACAGTCTGTGCACAAAGGTGAACATCCAGAACAGGTTCAGGCTTCCTGGGAGTTGTGCTTGGCCATCGGCCTCTCACTTGCCCCTCCTCGGACGACCCCTCTTCTTGGGGGGCCCTCAAGTACAGGCTGCTGCGGTGCAGGGGACTCTCCGCCAGAGTCATCCTCCCTCCCTGTGGCAGTTGCAGTTTGTTCAGCACCAGATGTTGTTGGCACACAGGGAGGTGTGGACTGGTTGCTGTTCATCTGGCGGAGGCATTGTAAAATGTCCATGTGCACCGCCGTCATCTCATGCAGTGCATCCCACTTGGACTCTACGCGGGACATGTGTGAGTCCACGCGGGACATGTGTGACTCCACGTGGGACATGTGAGAGTCCAAGCGGGCATGATGGGCAGCCTGCTGCTGTTTCATGTCTCTGAGGAGCCCCACTACCTGGCTGAGATCTCCGGTGCTGGACTGGTACGCATCAGCTATGCGTACCAGTTGTGAGTCGTCATGCACACCAGCAACCTCTGCAAGCAGCGACCTCTGTCTCCCACCCCTCCCACCACCCCTGCTGACATGTGCAGTGTGTGCAGTGGCACGCACAGATGACCCTGGTCCACCTTGGGGGTTGGTGGTGGTGGTGGTGTCCATGGCCCCAGGTTGGTCCAGGGTCCCTGTGCTGGTGTTGCTCCTTGTTCTGTCCATGTCGGCAGGGATGGTATTTGTGGTGACAGTCGTTGGAGGGGTAGGTGCAGGGGGTGCAGCTGGTGGTCCTGCTGGTGCTGCAGCTGGTGGTCCTGCTGGTGCTGCATGTAGACTTGCACCGGATGTGCCAGGTTGGTCTTCTTCGTCCGAGGAGGGCAGAGGCTGTACGACACCAGTGAGCTCCACATCCTCTTGAGCCTGGGACTGGGACTCCTCAGCGTCTGCTGCTGTGTCCCCATCATCACCTGTTTTTGGGAGACACACACAATGTATGTTATGTTTCTGCAGGCATCAATGGTTGACACAACTGACAGTTGTGACTGTGCCTCTGGGTGTGGGCCTGTACATTGCATTGTCCTAAGTCGTCACAGTCAGGGGTTGATTTTGGTGTGGCACATTGTCCTGCATTATTTGGGCATTTCTATGTATTTGTTGGGGTGTGAACATGGTCTGCATTGGTTGTATTTGGTTGACAGCCGGCCCTCCTTCCCACCCAGCCAGTCAGTTATCCCACCATGGACTGTGCTTGCATTGCAGGGAGTGGAAGTTGTCTCTCAGGATGTCAGTCAGTGGTGTCCTGCTGTTTGTTGGTGCACAGTTCCCAGCAGGGCCTTGTGCTCCCCGCAGCAGTAGCCAGTGTCAGCCATCTTGTGAGTCCTTCTCAACTCCCTGTGATGTGAGCATGGTTCAGGGTGGTGTTGATGGGACAGTTGTGGGGGTGACCAATATCTGTGACTGCCCTCCCATCATGCTATTGCCTCCACCCCACTTCCCAGCATTCCCATACTTACTTGCTTTTGTGGGGAGTTCAGTGCATGTGGGTGTGAGGGCAATGGCAAGATGGCTGACAGTGGTGTCCTGCTGTTGGTTGGTGTGTCAGCCATCTTGTGTGTCCTTCTCCACTCCCTGTGATGTGAGCATGGTTCAGGGTGGTGTTGATGGGCCAGTTGTGAGGCTGAGCAATATCTGTGCCTTCGACTCCCATCATGCTATTGCCTCCAACCCCCTTCCCAGCATGCCCATGCTTCCTTCCTTTTGACTCTGCTTCCCTGTGGGGTGGGCTGCCTGTGCTGACAGGATGGCTGGGAGTGTTGTCCTGGCAGTTGTTTGGCTAAAAGTCCCAAGAGTGTCCCTGTGCTTCACACAACATAAGCCAGGGTGGTGGTTCTTTGTGGGATCTTGAGTTAGGATGGGAGGCATTGCATTCTACCAGGTGGGTTCTGTGGAGTTTGTGTTGAGGGGGGGGGGGTGAGGGGAGGTGCTTGTGACTATGGTCAGTGCTGCAAGTCCTCCTTCCCAACCAGCCAGCCAGATATCCCACCATGGAACGTGCTTGCATTGCAGGGAGTGGAAGTTGTCTCTCAGGATGTCAGTCAGTGGTGTCCTGCTGTTTGTTGGTGCACAGTTGCCAGCAGGGCCTTGTGCTCCCCACAGCAGTAGCCAGTGTCAGCCATCTTGTGAGTCCTTCTCCACTCCCTGTGATGTGAGCATGGTTCAGGGTGGTGTTGATTGGACAGTTGTGGGGGTGAGCTATGTCTGTGACTGTGACTCCCATCATGCTATTGCCTCCACCCCACTTGCCAGCATTCCCATACTTACTTGCTTTTGTGGGGAGTTCAGTGTGTGTGGGTGTGAGGGCAATGGCAAGATGGCTGACAGTTGTGTCCTGCTGTTGGTTGGTGTGCAGTTCCCAGCATGCCCTTGTGCTCCCCACAGCAGTAGCCAGTGTCAGCCATCTTGTGTGTCCTTCTCCACTCCCTGTGATGTGAGCATGGTTCAGGGTGGTGTTGATGGGCCAGTTGTGAGGCTGAGCAATATCTGTGCCTTCGACTCCCATCATGCTATTGCCTCCACCCCCCCTTCCCAGCATGCCCATGCTTCCTTCCTTTTGACTCTGCTTCCCTGTGGGGTGGGCTGGCTGTGCTGACAGGATGGCTGGGAGTGTTGTCCTGGCAGTTGTTTGGCTAAAAGTCCCAAGAGTGTCCCTGTGCTTCACACAACATAAGCCAGGGTGGTGGTTCTTTGTGGGATCTTGAGTTAGGATGGGAGGCATTGCATTCTACCAGGTGGGTTCTATGGAGTTTGTGTTGAGGGGGGGGTGTGAGGGGAAGTGCTTGTGACTATGGTCAGTGCTGCAAGTCCTCCTTCCCACCCAGCCAGCCAGATATCCCACCATGGTACGTGCTTGCATTGCAGGGAGTGGAAGTTGTCTCTCAGGATGTCAGTCAGTGGTGTCCTGCTGTTTGTTGGTGCACAGTTCCCAGCAGGGCCTTGTGCTCCCCACAGCAGTAGCCAGTGTCAGCCATCTTGTGAGTCCTTCTCCACTCCCTGTGATGTGAGCATGGTTCAGGGTGGTGTTGATGGGACAGTTGTGGGGGTGAGCTATGTCTGTGACTGTGACTCCCATCATGCTATTGCCTCCACCCCACTTGCCAGCATTCCCATACTTACTTGCTTTTGTGGGGAGTTCAGTGTGCGTGGGTGTGAGGGCAATGGCAAGATGGCTGACAGTGGTGTCCTGCTGTTGGTTGGTGTGCAGTTCCCAGCATGCCCTTGTGCTCCCCACGACACAGCAACAGTGTCAGACATCTTTGATGGGCCTTTCCACTCTCTGTGGGATGTGCATGCGTGAGTGTGAGCTTGCTGGGCCATGTGGTGGGGGATGTAGAGCTGTGACTACGACTCCCATCATGCTATTGCCTCCAACCCCCTTCCCAGCATGCCCATGCTTCCTTCCTTTTGACTCTGCTTCCCTGTGGGGTGGGCTGCCTGTGCTGACAGGATGGCTGGGAGTGTTGTCCTGGCAGTTGTTTGGCTAAAAGTCCCAAGAGTGTCCCTGTGCTTCACACAACATAACCCAGGGTGGTGGTTCTTTGTGGGATCTTGAGTGAGGATGGGAGGCATTGCATTCTACCAGGTGGGTTCTGTGGAGTTTGTGTTGAGGGGGGGGGTGAGTGGAGGTGCTTGTGACTATGGTCAGTGCTGCAAGTCCTCCTTCCCACCCAGCCAGCCAGATATCCCACCATGGTACGTGCTTGCATTGCAGGGAGTGGAAGTTGTCTCTCAGGATGTCAGTCAGTGGTGTCCTGCTGTTTGTTGGTGCACAGTTGCCAGCAGGGCCTTGTGCTCCCCACAGCAGTTGCCAGTGTCAGCCATCTTGTGAGTCCTTCTCCACTCCCTGTGATGTGCGCATGGTTCATGGTGGTGTTGATGGGACAGTTGTGGTGGGGGCAATATGTGTGACTACGACTCCCATGATGCTATTGGCTACACTGACTTGGCCAGCATACACAGAATTCCTTCCTTTCAGTGGTCTTCACTGTGTGTTGGTGTTGTTGTGGTGGCTACATGTCTGGATGTGTTTGTTAGTTCTATTTGTGCCACTGCCTAGCCGTAGTTGTAGTTGTGTTTGTACATGTGATGGCACGGTTGAATGTAACTTTTTTGATGGCATGTGTTGTGTTTATCTGACTGACATACACATTTTGGGATGATTCTGTTCTGGTTGCTGTGTAATTGCTATGAGTGCATGGTTTGACTCTCCCCTTGACAGTGATGTGTGTGTGTATTGTGGCAGAATATTGTGTACATTTGTTGTGTACTCACCAGGCTCTGGGATGTTCTCTAGTCCATATACGCTCACTGGCGGAAGGATGGCCCACACCTTCTCCTCCCAGGGCCTGAGGTATACTGGCTTGGCAGGAGGGCCACTGCCGGTGTATTGGCTCAGGAGGTAGTCTTTCTTGAGCAGCTCCCGGACCCTCCTGCGCACGTCATACCACCTGTTCTGGATGTCGGTCTTTGTGCGCAGACATGGTGATTGTGCGTTCACCCTGTTGATGATCCTCTCCCACATCTTGGTTTTCTGGGAGATGGGGGTCTGTTGGACCAGTGTGCCAACAGCTGTGGCTCTACCCTGAGGATCTCGTCTACCAGGACTTCCAATTCACAATCTAGGAACTTGTGATTCTTCTTTGGGGGCATGGTGATGGGTGGTGATGGTGAGTGATGTGTGTGTTGGTGTGCAGGTGAGGGTGTGTGAGTGTGTGTTTTGCTGGGTGTATGTGAGGTAGGTATTTGTTGGTGTGCTGATGGTGTGTGGCTTGTGTGAGGGATGAGCTGTGGGTGTGTGGTTGCTGTCTCTTGGGTGCTGGCAGTGGAATGGCATTTGCAAAGGATCATGGTTGTGATTTGTGTCCTTTATATGGGTGGAGTTGTGGGTGTGTCTTTGTTCTCTGTCCCCACCCCCCGGTATTTATTGGCTTTGTAATTGCTTGTTTGGCCTTTTTTTGTGTGATTTTTCCTTTGTACTGTCTGTGCATGTTGGAAACGTTCTTGTGACCGAGTCGGACCCTGCATTTGTCTCGTACGGTGTTCTCCGTTTCGTTCACGCTGTGTTTGTGCAGTTTTCTATGCTGCGTACGCGTCGGTCGCGGTGTTTTTTGTTACTTCGGCTCGGTTTTGTATGCGTGTCGGTCGTACGGCTTATCCTCCGTCCGACTCGGTCGTGGTTTTCGCGCCTTGCATCGTACTTTGCGGTTTGGAGTTCGCGTGTACGTTTCGGTCGGATTTGTTCCGGGTGCGTGTCGGTCGGTTCGATTTGCGTGTTTTTCCGGCCGGATTGCTGTTTTCCGTGCGGCTCGGTCGTTCGGCTTGGGTTCTGTACGTGTCGGTCGGATTTTGCACGCTTTGCATCGTACTTGGCGTGTCGGGCGCCACAGGTACGTGTCGGTCGGTATAAATTCCGGCTCCGAGTCGGTCGGTGCTTTTTCCGGCCCGAATCGGAATCGACCCCATTTTATCAAAAAGGTGCTCCCTATGAGGGAAATGTAGCCTTGGACTTCCACAGCAATAGCGACATAAAGAAAGTTTATGCACATTTATTTAAATTATGCAATAAGTGCATTTATTTACTTAAATTATATTCCTTTTCGTACTGAACATGAGGAAGAACAGTGCAGAAAAAAAATATGACAGTCCTCTGGTAGGCTCTTATCTAACATGTTAAATCTGTTTGTAGATAGGACCAGGCCACAGCTGTTTTTTTAATATAGTTAATTTCTTTGCGGTTACTTTAATGCAGTTTGCTGAGATTTTCCTTCGGACTGCTTGTGACACATCTACGGTTGTGGGTCTCTTTGCACAGATTACCTGGTATGTAATTTCAATATGTTGTTGGAACATCATTTCCATTGAGTGGACGATGTACACAATTTTTGAATCTGATACATGGCTCTTTTTACGTTTACTTCCAGGTGTCTCCCGTTCTTATTCTGTCCTGATGAGGCCCGTTTTCTAAATAATTGTATTAAGGGGTTGAAACATCGACAAAACTTTTATGTGGGCCAGTTTTACTTTTTGATTGTGTCTATTGACACTCGTACTACGAGTGCCATTTGTAACAACATATTGTCACAAGCAGTCACATGTATATATTTTGTATTTAACACAAGCGCGCTACTTATTCACTTTCACTGTGCCGTCAATTTGCAGGAGCATCTTATTTTTTTTAAAAATTAATGCTGTGCCATTTGGGCGTATAATTTAAGTAAATAAATGCACTTATTGCATAATTTAAATAAATCTGCATAACATTTCTTTACGTCGCTATTGCAGTGGAAGTCCAAGGCTACACTTCTCCCATAGGGACCACCTCTTTGATAATAAGTCCAAATAGAGACAGGTTCTGAGGAAATTGTGTGCAGCCTCAGCAGTGGCTGCTGGGAAGGTCAGGTGCAGCTAACATCTTCACCGACCGCAGCCACACTGGACTGTTGTATGCCGCTGAGTGGGCTCTGATGCTGGTTTGCAAGAACCATCACCAGTAGAAGCCCACTTCTAGTACAACGCAGATGCATGCCAAGGCTGTTGGCACCCAACCCAGACTGATGCACATGACAAGGCAGTTGCAGACCACCCAGGCCGGTGCACATAGTTGGGATGTTGCACTCTGACTTGGGTCAATACACACAGTATGGTAGTTGCAGCCTTGTCATGGGACTACGCACACACAACATGACAGAAGAATCACATCCCTGGGCTGAGACACATCGCAGGCAGTTGCAGACTGAACCAGGCTGATACACATGGCAAAGTAGATGCAACCCTCCTCGGGCAGATGTATGGATTGATGTAGTCTTTTGCAGTTCTCACCCAGATCCATGGAGAGAGACCAGGAGACCCAGTGCAGCACAGATCACCCCTGGCTTCGCTCTCTCAGGCAGTTCTATTTCTCTGAATGTTCCTCAGGCCATGAATAATGGGCTTCTCCTCCTCGAAAGTTTCCCCTCCTGCAGGAGCAAACAGACTCCTTCCCGCTCTCAGAAGGTAGGCAGTCTTCTCAGTACTAGACAGACCCTCTGCAGAAAGTGCTGATTTCAGGTGATGTCCCCTCACCTGTGGGAGACTGGCAGACATCAGCAGTGATCACTTAGCAGTCCTTCGAGTATTCTGTGCAGCATTTCCTCCCTTACAACTAGAACAAACTGGGATTTTTTGTGTCTCATTTTAATACGCATTTTATAGACTAACATGTTGATCCACTGTCTCAAACTTCAGAACCCATTTGGGGTAATTCTCTTTCAAGTGTGCTTCTCAGGCTGCTCTCCAGACACAGCCATTTTGCAAAGTGATGCTTCTCACAATAAGTAACACTGGGGCTGTCTCCAAAGTGGAGTACCCACAACATTTCTGCATCTGGCTCCCATTAGCCTCTTCGAAGCGGTACTGAGGTACAGACAAAAGGAAAGGCCTGACCTGATAATGTTCTCAGCGTGCACAACAAAAAGTGCCGTCCCACCCCTCACCTCTACCATCAACCAAATCGAAGTTCTCAGAAAGCACTAATCAGCAGCCTTTTGTAAAAAAAAACAAAAAAGTAGAAGGAGTAGAAAACAAGATGGCCGCGCCCATGTAAACAGCTGGGTGCCGTTCGTGCGTGTTTTGGAATGCAAGAACGTACTCCACGTTGCGTTTTGCAACGTGAACAGGCACGCCGGCAAACTCCACCCACACATGGAACTCCGCGTAGCGTTGTGGAGTTTTTTAGCCACTCCGCGGAGTTCCGCAAAGCACTACTCCATGAACTCCGCCCAGTCCTAATTAAAATGTGGTGGGACCTAGTTTGCCATAATCATAGTATAGCACAGTGGTAATATTATATGGTATGGCTGGGAGGCCTTACCATGTAATATTTAATGTGATGCCCAAAAGTGGACGTTGGATTTACACCAGTAATCCTTCTCTCAGTCCTGGTATAGTGGCAAAGAGGAGACAGGCTTACTTAGAGTAACATGTGTAAAGCATTTTACAGAAACCAACATTGACGATAAGTGATTGACACGACTCAAAAGAAATCCAACGCCAATTTATAA
The DNA here is from genome assembly GCA_963921515.1 of Calotriton arnoldi. Taxonomy (NCBI): domain Eukaryota; kingdom Metazoa; phylum Chordata; class Amphibia; order Caudata; family Salamandridae; genus Calotriton; species Calotriton arnoldi. Next base: position 565,982 of record CAWUFW010008976.1, read on the forward strand.
AAAGAGAGCTTATTTTTTATATAATTTTAGACACCAGAATGAAGTATGTACAGTTCATATAACTGAAGTTACAGAATTTAAAGTGATACTAAAATCAATATTTTGCAGAGCTGTCAAACTTTACCATTGTGGTCAGTGAGGAAAATGTCAGATGGCACTCTGTCACTTGCGGGTTGAGTTCCACGGAACCTACTTGGAGATAAGGTCTTGTGGGTCCACAGACCAAGCTTCGACAGTCAGAACACTTTTACCTTGACCAGGGAGTCCGGGTGCAGAGGTGACTTGGCTGTCCTTGGTGCTGAACGGGAGCTGCGGGTGCTGAAAAGTAGTACTTATCAAAACAATACTTGCAGGTCGAGTTCACGGGAGCCCCTTGGGGGTGAAGCTTGAAGGGGCCCCTGGACCAGGAATCACCAGGCAGAACAGCTCTTCCTAGCTCGGGTGTCTCGGGTGTAGAGGTGTACCTGGCAATCCGTGGTGCTTAACTGTATTGCAGGAGCTGACTTTACCAGGCATGACAAATGAAGACATGTTTGGGATGCAAGTATTTTCGCCACAGAAGGAGAAGGCTGATGGAGCAAAAGATTCCATCTTCTTGGAACATTGAGTAAAGTAGTCAGTAGTCAGCAAGACCATCAACAAACCTTGGCCACGGCAAAGGCAGCAATATAACTAATCTTCTCCCACGAGTCTTGGAAATGCTGTAGAGGGCTGAGACTCACTGAGTTTCAGGACTATGCTACCCAGAAGGCACCTGACTGAATACTTTTGGGCTGGTCCTCGACAGAGCCCAGCGCACAGTCCTTCTTTGGGTTGTGGAAGTGTGATTTGTGCATGCCAACTGGAGGGGACCAGTACCTCTACTCCTAGGGAGTGCTGGTGAAGTCTTTGGGTCGCTGAGGGGTTCACTTTCCATTTGGAACCATTCTCTGGTCTGGGACAAGTCATAGTCCAGCAGGTGGAGGGGGCTGCCACAGGAGCAGCATTTTGCAACTCTTATTTGTGGAGTCCTGCCTAACTTGGTCTCTTCCTCATCATTTTCTTCTTCAGAGCAGATCTGGAGTTCTGGTGTCAGGGGTGCCCCTTAAATCCTGGAATTAGGGAGTGTTTAGGGGTGGGAATGGTAGTAGTCAATGTGCTGCTAGTCCTGGGGCTAATCCACCCCTGAGGTGACCACATCTGGGGGTGTATGTCACCAAACTAACCAGAACCCACTATTATTTGGACTTTTCAAGATGGCATGGGCCATCCTCGGATGTACAGACCCACTAGCTCACCCTAGAGGTGTGGGTTGCCTTTGGAGAGTGTACACCTCCTGAATACTTAATTCCCCACCTGTTCACAAACACGACAGGGGGCAGGCGTGGCATCTGTCCCCACTGGGAGACAAGTCACTTACATATCAGATGCGGTAAAGCCTTTGAGGCTCACCACCCTGATGGGTCTTTCACTAGCCATCCAGGGAGGGCAGAGCTGGACCTCCTTCCTGCCCAGGCCTTTTGTCTCATGTAATCTGGGAGTGACAGCACTCATCAGCAGAAGGTCAGACTTCTGTCTTGATGGAAACCTTCTCAGGAAGCCCACTAAGGCGTAAATGGACCCAGTATCTTGGTGGGTACCCTCTGAGGTTGCCACCAGGGTGCATGCCAGCTCACACGTGAATCATGTCAGGGGTGAAAAAGCACAGTGTTTGATGCCAAACATGACTAAATTAGGTGGTACCATCGTGGAGCTGGCCATCTTGGATTTGTCCGGTAGCTAGTCCACGTTAACCTATGGACCGTCGTTCACTTACTGTAAAATTAAATGGCAAGCATACTGTTGAGGTATATATGTCTGTACATATATGCCTTCACAATTGAAATAATGCACCCTGCCTCCTGGGTTTTATGAGGCCTACATTAGGGGTGACTTACATATATCAAGGCAGTGAGGGGACTCTGTCACACATGGTGTGTGCAGAGTCTAACTTGAGCAGGGAAGCTGCTCGTGCAGGCTGCAGTAGCAGCCTGCAGACTTTACTTTTACTTGGGTCACTAAGGGTGGCACAAATAGCGCTGCAGCCCTGAAGCCCCCTTTAACACTCTTGTCCTGGGTACCACTGGTACCATATACTAGGGACTTACAAGGGGGGGGGGGTTTAAAGCATCTTCCCAATTGGGTGTACCAATTCACATTATCTTTTGAGGGAAAGCGCACTGGCACTGGGGCCTGGTTAGCAGGTCCCAGTTCTCTTCCAATTCTAAAACCACAGCATCCAGGGCAAAAAGTAGGGGTGGACCATCCAAAATGAGCACTTTCCTATACACAGTTTAGACAGACATAATCTTCATTCATTACAATTAGCTATTAAATGTGACGAATTATGGCTTGCTGTTACTAATTATTTATGCTTTTATGAATAATCCTTGATGTAGTAATCAGATATCCACATTGTTAACTCAGTGCTCTTATAATAAATGGTTATAGTCTTTAGCATACTCTGTTTACATTTTTAATCTTAAAATGATTACCTTGCAAAACTCAATTGTTTATAATCTTTTTCTTCTTTCTCTCTTCTCATTCTTCTTCTTTTGTCTTTATAAGTTGCCTTTGTTTAAAATATCATTGCATTAAAGGTGATTAGTCTCTTTTGTTTTTTAGTCTAGGAACTTTAAGAAACTGAATGTCCCTTACAATTTGTTTTACACATCTCTTTAATATTATATATTGATTCTATGTTTTAATTGATATGCAGGTTTTGGCTTCTGTTAAATTATGTATTATGTATTATGTATTATATAATAACAAGTATTAAACTCAAAATTTCACAGAATCCTGACACTTTTTGCTTATTGCAGTCTGACTATTATTTTATTGTTCGGAAAAATAGGTACATTTCTGTAGTCACATTTGCTGATAACTATTGTTTATAATATTATCTTTCAGTTTTTAGTTAATATAAAGATAAGGACCATCCTCAAAGTCCATCTCAGGAGACAGTAAAATTTAATGACAGGCCTAACTAATGGTTTCAATTAAATTTATCTATCTATCTATCTATCTATCTATCTATCTATCTATATATCTATCTATCATCTATCTATCTATCTATCAATCTATCTATCTATCGGTATAGTTAAGCGTTTTTCCATTTGCCAATAACTTTGGCGTCGTTCGATGAATCCTCCAGCAATCTTCAAACTAGTTTGCCACTCACTTCAGCTGCTGTCTTGAATGTTCCGGGGTGATCCGTCAAGCAGGGGCTGAGAAAAAGAGGGGTCACAAAATTTGTTTTCCCCATGTTAATTTCCATAGGAACTTTAGACACGGATACAGCCCGAACTGCTGAACGCAAGTACACTAAATTTGGCAGAATGGTAGATGCTGGTCCAGGGAAGTGCCTTTTTGTGATTTGGTGTAAATCTGAACAGTAGCAGTGGAGGAACTAAATGAAATTTTCAATTGTATGTAAAGGGATGTGGAGGATCCGCAACCCCTCCCATTCTCATGCTGAGATCTGATTGGCTGCCAACACTTCAAATCAGGAAGTGTCAGCACCCATCTTGGGACTCGGCTTGAGCCAAGTCCAACAAAAAAAGGCAAAAAGAGAAGGGGTAGGGTAGAAATACCCTGAACCCCTAGGCCTTTTGGGGGGGTCCCACAGGGTCAAAAAAGCATTTTTTTGTTTCACTTTCGGTGGGAACCATGTTGGATCTGCAGCTCCCGACGAATTTAAAAAAAAAAAGAAGCACGGGCTCCAGTGCTTCTTTACTAATATGCCTCCGGGTGCGCCAGGTAAAGAAGGGGGGTGCACGGGCCCCCCCCTTCTGGGGCTTATAAATGCCACAGGGGCCACCACCTCCCCGGAGCTTATGCACTATTAAAGTGGGGCCCCGGGGCCTCATTCAAAAAACACATCTTTATGACCTTGTAGACTCCTGTGCCCCGGGGACCACCATCTCCCCAGGGCTTTTTAAAGTCATAAGAGGGGTCTGAGGGACCTACCCATGACCCAGGGACAACCACCTCCCCAGGTCCATATTATTTTTCTTTAAATGGAAGGGGGCTGTGTGGCTCTCCTCCCGGGCTGTTCTCGGCCGCGGGGACTACCACCTCCCTTGGATCAGGCTCTACAACAAAAAAGAAGGGGGGCCACATGGCCCCCATCCTGGAGCCATAGATAACCCTGGGGACTGCCACCCCCCAGGGCCGGCTTCTGCTATGTCCTGGATTTCCCACCCCCGGGACATAGCTGTTTGCTGTGGCTTGGCGGAAGCTTTACCGCTCCACTAAGTCACAGCAAACGCTCCACTTCCAGCAAGCGAGAGCTTACAAAATGCTCCCGCTCGCTGACAGTAGAGCATTCATCTGCTTCTCTGCCCACTGCCGAGCGAGCAGGGTAACAGATGAATTGCTTTCAGATACAGGTAGCTGCATGTTTAGCAGCTCCCTGTGTCTGAAAGCAATGCCAGCTTCCACAGGAGGTGGTGTACCAGCAGGGAATGGGGGGCATTCAGGCTCCCCCCATGGTCCCAGTGGAGACTGGGTGCCCTGGGGGCACCCAGGTGACTTTGCTGGACCCAGGGAGAATCTCTAACACAGTCAGAAAGGTATTTGTTAGGCCACTTACATACACATTAAGAAAGTCAGTGAGGTAGCTGAACATACAGTCACATACTGGCAAATTAACTTAAACATCTGATGGTACTTCTATAGATCAACTTCTACAGTCACTCAGATATGTAGCAAAATACTGACACAGACAAGTAGTCCTTTAAACATGGGTAGATACACAGGAACACTGTAATGGATATGGTAGTATGCCCACTGAAACACTAATGGTTACAGTGACAAAGACACAGAGACATAAACATGAAATTTAACAGAGTAATGCTAGCTATATTATAATAAGACAACTGTTTATGTTGGTAGCTATATAGTTAAAATATGTAATGTGATAGTATGTAATTAAACGGTAAATGTACTTATTTTTTTTCTTTGCAGGCATCAATTTCTAGTTAAGTACAGATAGTTACAATGGCAAAGAAACAGAAGCAAGGATACTATCTTCTCACAACTGAGAAACAATGGGACAAAATGCAGAGAAAGTGATGCTGGTATGGGAACCAAGGCATTTGTTAAAATAGTATGGGGACAACTGGAAAGTCAGCGAAATCAAGTAAATAAAAAACTACTTTTGAGGTCAACTCAGAAAGGAGAAAGGGTAGTTGATATGAAGAGTAAAAAATCGTACAGAAAGCAAAGAATTCAACCAGAAGATAGGGGCAGTTTAAGGAAATCAGAGTTAGACTGTTCCATAGTAGAGCAATTGAGAATCTAATAAGAACTATGAAGAAGTATTAAACAAGAAGAGAAGCAGTCAGACAAAAGGAATGTGTTGAGGCTGTAGTTGATAAGGTCTTTATTTATTTATTTGAAAAGTTTTATAAAGCGCGAACATGACCCAAACGGGTATCAGAGTGCTGTACAAAGGAACATACATTGGCATAAGGTTACAGCATGAGTACAGTACAATATGGAACATAAGAGGTACCTGAAACATAAAAAGGTCATGGGGAGCACTGGGAAGACGACATAAAAAAGGTGATCAAGGTATCAGTCCAACTAGTGGGCGTTGTAAAGTTCCAGCAAAGCAGTACATCAAAAGGATAAGTGATGAGAATCCAAACACATTTTGAACACAAGGTAAAAAGACTGTCAAACAGGAGATAGAAGTAAATTGAAAATGGCATTGGGGCTATTGCTGATGATGGTCATTCAAGAGTAGCCATTTTACATGTTTTTTTAATGAAGTAGTTGATGGGTTGGAGGTTTCAATGGTAGAGTATTAGAGCTTCTTAAGTTCCGACTAGAGCCAGATAGCTCAAGTTTTTATGCCAGTTAAACGGGGGTGTTGTAATGAATAGCTTTGTGTGTCAGGCAGGCTATCTTGAAATGGATCCTTTCTTCAATGGAAAGCCAGTTAAGTTGAATTAAGTCAGGTGTGATATGGTCATGTTTTCTGGAGCCCATGATGAGTCTGGCATAAGAATTCAGAGTGGCTCTAAGCAGAGCCAATCTAGCTTTAGGTAGCCCAGCTAGGGTCACCAAACCATATTCCAATCGTGAGATAACTAGGGATTGGATTGCTGACTGGATGTCCTCAGGAGGTAAGAATGGCTTGATTTTCCTAAGAGTGTTTAGCTGATGATTGGCACTACGAATAGTGGCACTGATGTGATCTTGCATATTTATGTATTTGTCCTGGGTAACATCTAAAGATCTAGCAGAGTCAACAATATGAGTAGGCCCGCCTGCGACGGACTCCTGAGCTTGCCAGTTACGCCTCTGCGTTCACAGAATTGATGGTCTTAGATGGCAATCAAAGAATTAGTTGGTTGCTTAATGTCAAGACAACAATTCTTGCGCTTGGTTTTAAAGATGCGTGGGATACCCAAATCCCACCTAGTAAGGCTGAACTCAAAAGGCGATACTGGGCATGGGTTGATGCCCAAGAGCTTAGCAATTCGAGATTGGGAAGGCTCACAGAAGAATTTTATCTCCACAAGCAGCGCATACTTTTAGAACCATATTTAGATTTTATCCAGACGCCACGAGATAGGGCACATTACATACAGTTTAGGGTAGGCTCACTCCCGGTATGAGAGCTAACTGTAAAGTGGAGTGCCCCATACCAGACGACAGCGGACTGCCCCTGCTGTAAGGCGCCGACTGAGAATGTGGCCCACCTTATGTTTTCTTGCCCCGCCTATAAGAGGGCTAGAACAAGATGGCTTAAACCCATCTGCAGCCAATTGGGCACCCATGAACATAGCGTTGCTTTGCGCATTCTGAAGTCGGATGCAAGGACCCTCTTTGCCTGTGGCATGGCCAAGTACCTTGGCCGTGTTTGGATAGTAAGGTTTAAATTCTTACGTGGGACATCCCAATGAATTATCATGTTTTTATATTATTTTCATCCCGAGCTCAATTGGTCTGCTTATTTATATTGCACTGTCACTTTATATATTATCAGGCACACAAGTTGGAACTGAATTAATTTCATTGTTGTATCAAGTTTTTATCTGCAGTGGCTTGTCCTTACTATCCCTTGGAAATGAGAATCCATTGTGTTTATGGATTTGTATATTTTTAACTGTCGCTTATTTGATAACTCGTATTTTTATTGCTGATTGTATGAATGTTAATGCTTTTAAGATACCTGCTATCGAATAAAGCTATCTTTGACCTTGACCTATGAGGGGTGCAGTTGAGTGCAGAAAGTTGTTTCTTCCAGTCTTGAGTAGGTGCAGAGTGGTTACAGGACGCAATCAGGAGGAGTTCTGTTTTGAGGGTATTTAACAACAGATGAATATGAGTTAGCCATTGTTGAGTTTTTAGGAGCGCACCATTAAGAGTTTTTATGACATCTGGAGAGGAGATCTTCAAATACAGTTGAGTGTCATTAGCACACATATAGGGGCCGATTCCCGACCGAGGGCCTGCTTCTGATGCGGTTAGGAAGGCCTCCTAACGGCATTTGCTCCTTCCAAATCGGATCGGGAACGTGTCTTCCCGACCGAGGGCCCAATTCTGATGCGGTTAGGAACAAATGTTCCCATTGAAGTCAATGGGAGTTCAACCAAATCGTATCTGGAAGCATCCGGATGCATCCTACTCCGCCGGTCGGACTTTCCCGATCCGAGTGGGTCGGACACCATTTCCCAACCGATTCGGTCGGGAAGCTTTTCCAACCCGCATCAGAATCGGCCCCATAGTATTGAATGCTAGAGCAGTTCAGAATATCTGAAAGAGGTTCCATGAAAAGGTTGAAGAGCATGGATGAGAGTGCCGAACCTTGAGGTACTCCAATAGTGACTAGGGTACTAGCAGCATGTGATTGGTTAACTTTGATTCTTTGGGTACGGTTATGTAGGAAAGAGGAAAACCAATTTAAGACAGGGCCAAACAACCCCATCCTATGTTGAAGAAGAGCAATCAAGTTATCATGTTTGATGGTGTCAAATGCTGAGGACAAGTCAAGAAGGATCAGAAGACAAGGAACATTTTGGTCAAGAGATCTCAAGGCATCATCAACAATGTGCATTAGAGCTGTTTCTGTACTGTGCTCTGCATTGAAACCTGACTGGTAGAGGTCAAGGACCTGAAATTCATCGATGTGGTTGCAGAGCTGTGTGTGAACGCATTTCTCGAGCAATTTAGCTAAAGTTATGATGCTGATGATCTGACGGAAATTGTTGGGATGCGCTAAGTTGGCATTATGCTTCTTGGGGATGGGAGTGACTTGCCCCATCTTAAGGCAGTCAGTAATCCTCCCCTGCAAGAGAGATTCTTGAATGATCCGGGCCCAGAGTGGAAGAATGGCCAAATTGAAATCTTTGAGAAGCTTAGCGGGTAGAGGATCACTGAAGTGATTAGAGGGTTTTAAAGACGCCAAAGAATGTAGCAGCTCTGCATCATCAGGCAGCAGGAAAGAATTCCAAGAGGTGTTGTTTTTGGGAGCGCAAACTGTGGGGTAGAAAGGTGCACTCGCTACCGCAGGTACCGCAGGTGGAAGGGAGCTCAGAGACCGCAAGTTAGGAGCGGCACGTTGTAGATCAAGTTAAATTTACTTGATTTTTCTGAGAAGTGAACTGAGAGGTTCTCCTCAATGGGGCCAGAGGTCCTGAGTGCAGAGATAAGATTAGTAGAGTGGTTAGCATGTTGTTTGATGATTTCAAACAATTTCTTGGGTTGGTGTCTAGCGCTGTCAAGCTGAACCCTGAAATGATCTGTTTTAGCGATGCGAATATGTTTGTTGTAAGCGCTTCTCATCCTCCTTAGCTAATTGAGACTTGTAATGGAGGGAGAATTTCTCCATAGTCTCTCTGAAAGCCTAAGTTTGCGATGTTCCTCATTAAGAGAACCATTGAACCAAGGTTTGGATTGTTTGATCAGAATCCTTTTGAGTTGCTTCGGAGCAATAGAGTCGAAAATACTTGACATAGAGTTGATGTAATGTTCCGTCAGGTCGTCAACGTTGGTCATTTTAGGGGGAGGTTCAAGAAGATTCTTGCTAATGCTAGTTAGATTATTGATGTTGATGTCTCTCAGATTGCAAACTAGCTGTTTGGTTTTAAGCGGTTGACCTTGTTTGAGCAAGACCTTTTCCAAGATAAAATCAGGATAAAGTCACCGAGCCCTCCACCATTCCGCCTCAAAGGTTTTCTCTTCAACCACCTACACGGCCCTCTATGCTAATCCTCCCCTCTCAGTGGATAATATGACTGAACTCAAGCAGGTTTCTGTCTCCCCCTTCAATCTTTGTGAGGGTAAGGTGCCCCATCCTTTATCTTATTCTGGGCTGGTCTTTGGTTACGATAGCCTCCATTTGGTTGAGGAGAAATTGGCTGACCTGAAGCAGGATCTCCTTACTATAAAGGATAACCTGCAGACCCTCCTACATTGCTCCTTGAAGATGGAGAGGTTTTGCAAACTCTATCCCTCCTTTGGGCCTGATCTGCCTACTCTTCCATCAAGTATTAAACAATGCGGGGAGGAAAGGTCTTCTCTCACTAACCCACACAGCCCACGATGGACTACTCGGCCTCTTCCTAACCACCAGTCCAGGCCCCTTAGGTTCTTGCCTCAGATATCGGTTGGTGACAAGCTTGCACTTCTACTGTCATACAATGACTCTTGGCGTGTCTCCTCTGACTCTCCAATCAACATACCTACTGTCTCCTCTGACCCTGGTAAAGAACCAAGTGTTAACATTAGATCCGTGAATAGGGATAACCTACTTCAGACCACCACGTCTCACCTAGAAGCGGTCACTACCAACTGCAGATCAGCAGTGAAACATGCAGCGGATATCTCTGAACTCATCATCTCGCAAGAATTGGACCTCCTGATCCTTACTGAAACTTGGCTCAATGACTCCTCCTCACCAATGCTGGACATCTTAATCTCTCCTTATTATGACATTATCAGATGCGATAGACCTGTTAAAACTGTTGGGGGCATTGCCTGCATCCATAGCTCCAGCCTCATGTTGAAACAGGCTCAAAATGCTTTGATGTCCTCCTGTGAGCACCTAGTCACCAAAATCTGGAACAATGGCAAGATTGTCTGTGTGCTCCACACGATATATCATCCACCTGGGGATAACCTGCGCTTCATAGAGCAAATTATGGAGTCCATTTCCTCTTGCTCGGTCCTTCACCCTAGCCATATCTTCCTCAGTGATTTTAACCTGCACTGGAATGACACAAATGATTCCTTAGTTTGCTCCTTTAAGGCCTTCCTCTCCAACCTCAACTTCATCCAGGCCTGCAATGGACCAACCCACAACAAGGGCGCTACCCTTGACCTTATCATAGCTAGAGACAACACCATTCAACTTGATGACATTATACCCTGTGATTGTTAGGATCATCGCCAAATCTCCTTCCACATCTTGGAAAAGGTCTTTCTTTAAAGAGGAAGCTATTTATTTTGATACTAAACTGAATGAGGACACTGGATAAAATAGTGTTGCCTATGAGAAAAAGAAGCCAAAAAGACAACTTGTCTATAGTAGTAATGTTTGTAAAGTTTTCCGCGGTAAATCGAGACATACTTCCAGTACTGAGATTTTCCATAATTAAGAAAGATACTTGCAAGAGAACACATTAGTGCATGCAGTTGAACAATCTGGACGATGTTATGAGATGAATGATGGTAGTCCTATTTCAAGAGAGGTGATGGTACCTAGAAATGTAGGGGAAGTGATAGATGAAGATGTACATGGAAGGCATAGACAAGCCCTGTATATAAATGGAACTGTAGCAGTATTTATAGTGTTCGGCGGGAATCACTTGATATATTTAGAGCTTCCTTATTTCAGTTTCCCTGCAAAGCTCTGAAACAGAAAATTGGGATTTTGCAAAGATTAGATCCATGCAAAGTAAGGAAATATACTAATTTACAGGGACATTCGCTAGCATGCCTATCGAACGAAAGTGTGTAGAAGCACATTTCATTGTTTCAGAATGTTAGCTGTACACCACTTGAAAATGCAAACTTTAATTATGAGGCTTTACTATGTCAAAACTCCTGCGCTATGTTTAGGAGAAATGATAAGAGCTCTTCTGCATGGTACAGTTGCAGAGGCAGAGAAAGATTGTGATGATGTTCAGTTTCATTTCTTTGGTCCTGGTATTACTGTTGATAACGTTCTAGAAGAGATTACAAAGTTCAATACAGTTTGTTCAGAGAAAGCAAACTGTGTTTGTATATCTTGTCGATGCACTCACTACAACAGTCAAACTCATTATGTTGTTGTATCTTCAAAAACTGAAAAAGAGAACAGAGATAAGTGGCAAGAATTTAGCAGCTTATTTGTTTGTTAAGGAATGCTTTGATTGTTCCACATGACAAATTATATGTAAGTATTGTTACGATAAGTTAGAAGATAATAACATGCCAGCTAGAGTAGTCCATAATAGGTTAGAACTAGTTTCAATTCCACAAGAACTTCAAGATTTAAATGTTTTTGAATCAATTCTAATGCAATGCATACATCCATTGCAAGCTATAGTGTGTATAGAGCCAAAGACAGGGAAGTTGCCTCCAACAGAGTTACAGAAACTTCTTAAAGGTAGAGTTGTGTACTTGCCATTAGATTTCAAACAGAATATTGAAACTGTAGGGGTGCAGAGACATTTTGAAGAACCATTTTTTATTCTAGTCAATGGTAGACCCTACCAAGAGCAAATAAATATGGCAAGAGTTAGTGGATCTTAGAAAACTAAAAAAAGCAACATCATATAGGGTACAAAATAATATTTCTTATAAAAATGTAGATGTTCTTCAAGATATCACACATATGGAGGATGACATATTATCATCAAGAGGTCAGATTGAAAAGGTGGATTGATCCAGATCAGAAGAAATTCATGATTTCAGATTCTAAAGAGAATATTGGTGATGCTATTGATCTCTTTCAAATGAAAGAAGAAAAAGGAGTTCCCTTGAGTGTGTGGGAGAAAAGTTTAGAAGCTCTGTGTTTTCTGCAGCTGTTTCCCACTGGAGTCGGTGATAGGTATGATGACCTGCCTGTAAAGATACAGGCAACTGAGTACAGATCAACTAGACTATATACAGAGGACGCTCGATTTCGACAGTGTATTCCCTATATATTCCATCTTTTATTTGATATTTACTTGTCAGGACAATCTTATGCAGTAAATCACAATCCCAAGACAGGAGTAAATCTGCAAAATCTCACAGCAAGGGAAATTGTTGACAAAGTGCAAGGAAATTATGAAATCCTGGAATACAACTTGATTAATTTGATGGAGTGTCAACATGGCACTAATAAGTATTGGTATCATCGTCATGTTGAGCTAAATGCATGTAGAGAAACCTAAGAGCACCTACTTGGTTGCTAACACTCAGTTGTGCTGATTATGTGTGGGATGACCTGCGGGATTTCTTGTGAGAAGCCGACGCAAACATTAAGGACATCAAAGTGAAGACGGTGCGCAGTCAAAATATCGATTTTTTTATATCGACCTACACTAATATCGAGTTTTTAATATCGTAGGGACAGAATATCGATGTCAAGAATATCGGTGACCAGAATATCGACCTTAAGGTAAGTAATATCGTTTTTTTTATATCGAAGTAAGTAATATCGTTAGCAAAAATATCGTTGTTAATAATATCGATATTTATATTAGTGTTATGTATTTTAGTATGTATTTTATATGTATGTTTAACATTTTTTGTAATGTATTTTTATTATTTTTTAATATATGTATTACATGTTTAGAAATTAGTAATTTTTTTAAAGTAAATTTTGCGTTTTAGTATCAGAGCGGTTTGTGGGTTTATAGGGGAATAGGGTGGGAAGTTATTTAATTACAATTAATTAATTAATATGTTTTTATTTATTGTTATTGATTATTAATTCATTGTTAATTCATTATTAATTGGTAATTTTTTTTAAATTGATTAATTTATCATGATATTAATTGTAATTAATTTTTATTTTATTGATTGTTATTGTTAATTAATTTATTGTTAATTAATTATTAATTGGTAATTAATTTTTAATAATTGATTAATTGATAATTACATTAATTATGTTAATTATTATGTGTAGCGGGTTGTGGGTTTATAGGGGAATAGGGTGGGAAGTAATTTAATGTTATTTAAGTAAATATTAATTTAATTGTATTGGTATTTATTATTAATTTTTTAGTTAATTAATTATTAATATGTTATTTTTTTCACAAAAATTATTTAATTAATAAGTATGTTAATTTAACCCCTACACTATACAACACTTTCCCTACTGTTGCACTCACTGGAGTGGGAATAGTAATTTTTACCCCTACGCTATCCAACACTTTCCCTACTGTTGCACTCCCTGGAGTGGGAATAGTAATTTTAACCCCTAAGCTATCCAACACTTTCCCTACTGTTGCACTCACTGGAGTGGGAATAGTAATTTTTACCCCTACGCTATCCAACACTTTCCCTACTGTTGCACTCACTGGAGTGGGAATAGTAATTTTAACCCCTACGCTATCCAACACTTTCCCTACTGTTGCACTCACTGGAGTGGGAATAGTAATTTTTACCCCTACGCTATCCAACACTTTCCCTACTGTTGCAGTCACTGGGGTGGGAATAGTAATTTTTACCCCTACGCTATCCAACATTTTCCCTACTGTTGCACTGTTTGAAGTTGGAATAGTAATTTTATTACCTCCGCTATCTAATATCTTTTGTATTATTTTAGTTAATGTAGTATATAATAAATTTTTAAAAGATTAAAAATTATTTTAATTTTTTTAATTTGTTATATATATTTATTTAATTTTTATTTATATTATTGTTTTATGTGTATAGATGTACTTATAATTTATAGGATATTTTTTTAAATTATAAGTTACTAAAATAATTATTAAAAATTATTAGTAAGTATATATATTATATATTATATGTTTAATTTATTTTTACATTACATATATATTACTTATAATTTTTAAACATTTTAAAATATTTTTAACTATGTTTATTTTAATTAATGTATTATTTACTTTATTTTACATTATTTTTTTAACTTAAATAAAAAACGATATTTTTAACAACGATATTTTTGACATCGATATTTTTTGTCCTATATTTTTGTACTTACCATAATGTAGATAGGATGTCGATATTCTTGACTTTGATATTCTTGCGTCGATATTTCTGTAGGTCGATATTCTGACCTTCGATATTTTGTCAGTGATTCAGAGAAGACAGCTGAAGAAGTTTGTTCATTGGGTCCTGCAAATGTTTGCAGATATTTTAACCACAGGTTTCAAGCCATGATGTCTTTCATCTGCAAGAACAGTAATCCTCCTCTGGGTGAAGCAATTGATTTCTTTTGACGTAAAGATTACCAAGCTAGAGGTGCTCCACATATTCACATGCTGTTATAGGTAAAAGATGCACCGAAATTTAGAGCAGACAGAGATGAATGTGACATGTGCCATCCCAAAAGACGGTGGTAAAAAGAGCTGGAGATAACAAGTTCTACGCTTCCAAAGTCATAGATGTGGGAAGTACTCTCATCAAAAAAACAGATGCAAAGTACAATTTTACCCAAGATGTCATTTTGGATCCCCACGACCTGTCATTTCTCCAAGAAGAGTGAACACATTTTTGTCTGCAGTTAGACATACACTAACACGGAAATCACAAAAAAATACATAGAAATTCAAAAGAACAGAAGTTTCTAAGTATATTTATGAATACAACCGTTGATACTGAAGATGTGGAATGCAAATATGGATCTACAAATTTGTTGCAGACAGCTCCATTGCTGTTGCTCGCTACATCACGTCATTTATAACACAATCAGAAAAGATAGAGATGAAAAAAATGTGGGAGGAGATTTTAGCTTAAAAATGCTTTCCCACAAGGAGATAGAATCCTATGAGTGTTCAGACCGGGTTAGCTCGGCTAGTTTGTTCTCAAAGTCAAAGGGGATTGTATGGGCAAGTCTAGGCCTTGCAAGCAGTTTACCTAGAGTATTACAGTCTTTCCCCGAAATACAGTATCTAGCAAAATGTGATCCAGAAAGTAGAGACATTCTGAGATCTCATATGTTGGATACATACTACACTAGAAGGAGTCCACTTCTTCAAAACACGTGCCTCTATGAAGTACTGCAACACTAAGCATATAGGACTAATTTAACTGAGAACATAGAAGAAGGGAGATATGCAGTACTTGGATGTGACGTTTGTTTGGTGAGACACAACAAAGACAATCTAATTAACCACAGAAAGCTTAGTTGCCAAACTCCAGAGAGAAGAGAGTTTTTCTATTTGGTACTTTTGCAGTTGTTAAAGCCATGGTGTGCTGAATCAGATTTACTAGGACACTATGAGCCAGATGTACAACCCTTAGATTTTACGACTCACAAATTGCATCACTTTGCGACTCGCAATTTGCGACTCGCAAAATGCAATGTACAACAATGTCACAGACACTGTTAACGATTCCTAATGGGATTGCAAATTGCCTGCCTCATTAATATTCATGAGGCAGGTGCTATTTGCAACCCTATCAAGAATGGCTAGCACTCCCAGGGATGGTGGCCTGCTGGGGTCAGCAGACCACCATGTCTGTGACTGCTTTTTAAATAAATCTGTTTTTTTTATAAATGCAGCCATTTTACTCAAAGGAAAACGGGATTTGAAAAAGAAAAATTATCATTTCTGTTTCATTTTTTAAGAGTAGGCAGTGGTCCCTGGGATCAGTGCCTGCTCTTGAAAATTATTTTCGCACACACTTCCAAAGGGGAAGGGGTCCCCTGGGGACCCCTTCCTGTTTACGCGTGGCTTACCACCTACTTGAAGTAGGTGGCAAACTGCGAGTGTTTTGCGACCTCAAATGCGGTCGCAAAACAATCATACATTGCAGTTAGACTCGCTATTAGGAAGGGACGCCCTTGGTACGCACCTTCCTAATAGCTAGTCACAAACCATATTTTGTAAGTCGGTAATAGGTTACCATAAAATAGGGTTTGTACATGGGGCAGACCAATTTTGCGGTCGCAAACAGGCCGAATTCCAGTTTGCGACCGCAAAAAACGGTTGTACATCTGCCCCTTAGACTGTTACGAAGACTCTTTCAATGCTGTGAAAGACAGCATTGAGTGTTCAGTCTTTCCAACCTACTTGCAAATGTTTAAAGATGAGATTGAACAAGAAGAAACCATTGCTGCTGAGATAGCCAAGGACAGTTCAGAAAGCATCCAAAGTTCTGGACCACTAACTCAAGATCCTCTTGGAGAACCAATAATTCAAAATGAAGCAGCTATAGGTATGAATGAGGTGGGGAGTACAATACAACAAGCAAGAGAGGAAACTGATGATTTTGAACAGTTAGTAGAACAACTGAACATTAAAGTTAAAGATAAACTAGAGCATGGATTTCTCCACGAGAAGAAACAGTATGAATGTCCTTTGTTTAAACCAACTCTATTATACATCAGTGGTCAAGCTGGCAATGGAAAAAACTTCCTAATTAAAGTTCTTACCTGTTATCGACAAAAGACCACAGAATCACATTTGCCATGTGTAGTAACAGCACCAACAGGATTAGCTGCGCATAACATTGAAGGAATTATTTTACCTCAACTACTTATGCTACCTGTTGAACATGACAATAAACTGGAATACCATAAATTGTCTGGTAAAGCTTGTCATGAGGTGTCAAGATATTGAACAAACTGAAGCTTTTCATTATTGATGAGATGCGCATGGTATCAAAGTTAATGCTTGTCTTCATACACTTAAGAATGCAGCAGGTTTTAAGAACTAACTATGATGTACTCTTTGGAGGAAAGAATTTGAGTGCATTCGGTAACCTACTGCAACTTACCCTGATAAAAGGAAACCTGTTTTCAAAACACTTGTCCATAATGAAACAGGAAATTCTTTGCGGAGTATTGACAATTTAAATATGTGGTTACACTATTAGTATAAGGAACTAGTGAAAAATATGCGTCAAACATCTGATGTGGATTATGGAAATATTCTTAAGGATATTAGAATAGTAGTTCTAACAACCGATGGAAAAAGTGCTTTAGAAAGTCGTCTTATCAAGAAACTATTTCCATCTAAGATTACAGCACTACACTGCAAAAGGGCTGGAACTTCAAAGAACAATTACTAAAACTGGAGAAAGAAAATATTTTGGAAATTACAGCTCTCAATAAAAAGGAACATCAGGGAGTGACAATACTGCTCACAGAAAAGCTACAAACAAAATTTGATACTTTGGAGAAGTCGGTCTCCAGGACTGCAGGATTAGAAAAGTGTTTACGCGTGTGCAAGAACAGTCGAGTAATTTTACGGCGTGATTTAAATGTTGAAGATGGGTTAGTAAATGGTGCAAAGGGTAAAGTTACTGATTTCATTAATTTTCTGAATAGAAATGAGGTTGAATACTTGGCCGAAAACTTTTATCAGCATGATGGCATTAAACAGATTGGCCAATGTGTTGTACGTTTTTTGCTAGTGAAAGACTTACATGTGCAGAACCACCAGTTCCCACTCTCTCTAGCGTATGCTGTAACTATCCATAAGTCACAAGGTTTAAGTGTAGATTCAGCTTTTGTTAGAATTGGAACTACTCTATTTAAAGAAGGAATGTCTCATGTAGCATTGTCATGAGTTTGAACATTGTCCGGTTTGTTTTTGATTGATTTTGATGATAAGAAAGTTAGTGCGATGCAAGTTGTGTCCGAGAGTACAATAGATTAAGAAGTCTATAGACTTCTCATTTAGGACAGTATCCTATTCATGAGTAATGGATATTCTGTCCTAAGTGGAAGCTTACAAAAAACTCAACATATGTTCAAGAAAAGAAAGGAAACAAGGACAAGCTAGAAGCTTTTAGATATATGAAGCGGATCATTAACCCCTTCGATGCTCATGACGAGCTCAGCTCGTCATGCTGCACGGTGGGCGTGTGCACATGACGAGCTGAGCTCGTCACGACCACGCCCGCGATCGGATTGTCCAGCACCTGAGCGGAATTCCGTTTGCGGCGAAGGTGTTAATATTTACTCTCAACACTCAACAAGATGCAGAAGAAGTTATTATGGTCATCCTTGGAGTTTTAGAACAAGAAAAAGTAAATATTGATGAATTATTTGGACTGAGTTACAAATGGAACCATGACCGTGAAGATTGCTCTTTCACATTCACCACTGAAATAAATTCTGCCCAATTTCTGTATACCAGATTGCAAATATGTGCCTCTTGACATATTGGTTAAAAACGCAAACCAAAATATGACATGTTCAAATTGTAGATCAGGTGTAATGTCTATGTTGCATACACAAAAAACTGGATAATACCTTATATTAATGTTACAATGATGCAGAGCTGACGGATCTAAATTAGAAACTTAAATTACAAACTTCAAGGCTGTACAAATATCAATTTCTGGAAAAACGTATGCTACTTTGGCAATTATCTTTCACGAAGGAGACAATATAACATCTGGTCACTACACTCTGTATTTAAAGAGTGAAACTGGATGGACAGAATGCCATGATAGCACCAATAAATTCAAACCGAAACTTTCTTTCAAGCTACCAAACTCTTATCTTTTGTTTCTTCAACCAATGTTCTATGGAGGATTTCTGGAACAAATGTGTCATACGGTGTTTCTTCCATGTGGATCATTAGTCTTTTAGTAATCATTTGGCCTATCGGGGAGATGTCTTTAAAAAGTTCTACAAAATTGAATGTCCTTTTATCTTCCAGAAAGGAGTTAATATAACATCTGGATACTACACTGTCAAATTAAAGACTGAAACTGGATGGGCACAATTCAATCACAGGAATCTTAAATACAAACCAAAACTGCCTTTCAAACTACAACATTTTCACCTTTTGTTTCTTCAATTAAACCTCCACGCACTAATTGTGGAAAAAAGAAAAGTATAGGATTATGTGCATATGGATAATCAGTGTTTTAGACATCATATCGCCTACCAGCAATGATGTTTTCAACTGGATCTCCAAAATTGAAATGTAGGTTATATTTATTAGTAGTATTGTACCAGGTATAATATTAAAGCAAATATTTTTAAGATATGGTTGTTTAGATTAGTGTAGTAACTGTAGGTAAAACAACTGATTAACACATTGTAGTGAGTGCAATGCATACTGTTATTTATAGTGAAATACCATGCAGTTTTTTTCTACAATCCATACAATCATTTTTTCCCCACGGTTCAAGGATGAAGCTTCATATAGTACATAATTTATGGTGTAAACGTCTGAAAGCTGAGAACAGTAAAATAGGGAAAATTAAATATTTTACTATATTGTGATATACTGTTACAGTATAGCTAATGGGTATGATGTTTCTGTAAATTTGAAAATGAAATACTAACATATATTTATGTTCTTTTTCTTTTTCAATAGTGTCTGGAGTGCTACGTCTTTGAATGTCTCTAAATAGCTGTTGTACCACAGAAATATTTCTTAAACATGCATCTGGGGATTATTTTTATGCATTAATAGCACTTGCATACATTGCCACCACTTTGTTTTGCAGATTTTCGGATTATTACTTTCAGTGTAGTTCATCAAATTTAGACTGTAAAACTATACACAAAGGTAGAGTCTTATACAGCCACTGAAACATTTACAGACACACTGATTACACAACTCATATACCCAGTCACTCATCCACTTAACCACTCACTCACTCACTAACTCACTGACACAGTAACACACCTTCTTAGTTACAAACCCATCTTCTACTACATGATGTTACTTACCCATGCAGATGTTCACACACTTAGTTACTTCCTAATAAAGTTACTAAAACATGCACTGAATCACCTATACAGTACCTTATACAAGCAGTCAGTCATGCATACAATCAGTAACATGTTGAGTCACTTTCCCATGTAACTACTGATACACCCAATCACTCACTCATACAGCTGGAAGGACATACACTCACTCCTGTAAACAGTAATGCATACACTAATTTACTTACCTAAACAGGTACTAACACGGCCACTCAGTTACTTATATAGCTACTGCCATGTATGTTCAATATTACATACAGGCACTGACTGAGTCACGTACTCACCTCTGCACACTCACACAGCCAATTAGTTATTGATGGAAATACTCTTACACCTGCTTACTCATGTATAAAGATACTCACACACCCATTTTCACACAGATACAGACTGTAACACACCCAGTCACACACTGCTGTATATAATTACCACAGCCACTAACACACCCAAACACACTCTCATGCACAGACTGAAACACCCAGGCACAAACTCATTCATGCACTAATACATCCACATGTACCCTGATACAAACAGTAACATACCCAGGTATTTACTGGCACACCCAGATATACTTTTGTGTATACACTGATACACTCAGGAACATACTGGTCTATACACTATTACACCCATACACACAATAATATGGCCACTGAGATGCCCAGCCACACACTGATGCATATACTTATATAGCCACTGAGTTACTCATAGAACTACTTATACATACATTCACTTATCCATATAGCTACTCACACAGTTACTTATTTACCCACACAACTGTTGCCACTGCCAGTCACTGACTCATACATTGTCTTACATCCCTATTCTGTCAGATATACTGCCATTTACACACCCACTCACTCTTGCCTACAGCTACTATCACACCCAATCACTGCACACTAACCCACCCAACTACTAACTCATAGATGCACTTACGTACCCAGTCTCTCACCTATGTAGCCAGTCACACAACCACTCACTCAATCATTCAGATACTGAAACAGCCATCCACTCACCCATGCAGCCACTCATGCATCCAGTCACTCATTCATACAGGCACTAACACACCAACTCTCTCACCTATGCAGCCACTCACACAACTACTCTATCATATATGCATTCATGCACCCATTCACTAACCCATACAGCCACTTACACAGCCAATCACTCACTAATAAAACCGCTCATCTACCCACTATCTATCTCAGACAGCAACTCATGCCCCAAATCGTTCACTCAAAAAGCCAATTACATAGCCAGACACTCACTCATAGATGCTCTCGCACACTGATATAGCCACTCACACACCCAGCCACTCACTCATATACATACATTCACACACCCAGCCACTCACCCATGTAGATCCTCACACACCACTCACTCACTCACTCATATAGACACTAACACACCTAGTCACTCATCTATATAGTCACTCACAGAACCACTCACTCAATTACACAAGCACTAACACACCCAGTCACTTACCCATATAAACACTCACACACCGTGTCAATTACTCATGCAGGCACTTACACACCCAGTCACTTGCCCATGCAGCAACTCACATAGCTAGTCAGTCACTCATACATCCACTCACATACCCACTATTTTACTCATACAGTGGGTCACTCCCCCACTCGTTGACTCAAACAGCCACTCACACAAATAATCAGCCACTAATGCAGCCACTCAAACATGAAGTCACACACTCAAAGAGCCACTCACACCCAGTCACTAACCTCTAAAGCCACTAACACACCCACTCACTTATACATACACTCACCCACTCAATCACTCACTCATACAGCCATTCATGCACCCATTCACTAACCCATACAGATATTCAGATACCCATTCACTTACTCATACAAATACTAAGACATGCATTCACCTATGCAGTCACTGACAACCACTCATTCACCCACACAACAAGTAATCCACTCACACAGTCACTCATGCAGTCAGTAACTCATGCAGCCACTAACACACCCAATCACTCATCCATGCAGCCACTAACATACTGTCACTCACTGATAGAACCACTTCTCTTTATATATATACTGACATGCAGCTTATCTTTTTTTATCCATGGAAGATGGTTCTAACAAGAACCTTTTTTTACTTGGATTTTTTTTCCCTAACCTTTTGTATTTTTTTGGGACTATTTTCTTAAATGAACTAGCAACTTGGAAAATAAAACATTATCTCCACAAATTAAAAAATGGTGGAAAAAGTGGCATAAATTAAAAAAAGTTAACGTGTGTTTTGGGATGTTTCTAGGATGACAGCAACACACTGCTTGCCAACAGATAGGACTGTGTTACAGTCTAGGTATTTTTCGGTCAGCCTCTTCTCCACATCTTGAGCAAGTTTTTCTCCTGGAACTGCTGGTGTAGAAGTTGAAGTTCACAGCTGCTCTCCACTTCTCTCCCTATGTGCCCTCTTTGAGTGTTATGGTACATGTTTAAATGGGACAGCCTCTTTGTTGTCCTACAAGAGGATTTCTTAGAAGTGCCCCTTGGAAGGGTTTTGTCGCACAAGGTGCACTTAACATATTTGGTGACTGTTTTTTTTTCACCTGAGGGGATGATAAAAAATCCCATGCAATAAACTGCCATTTTAGGGCTGGTACTTCTTCTTCGTTTGAAGAGTCTACAGGACATGGGCATGGCTCCTGCTCCTCACTTCCTTCATGTACCTCTTGCTCCTCTCTTCCGCCAGTTGCCATTTTATTGGAGCTAAATAGAGAAAAACAAACAAAAAGACACTTCTGTTCTGAAAGAACAGGACACCTTCTAGGAAAATAGCAATATTTCTACTGAAAGCTTCAAAAAGAGAGAAATGGGTGGGAACTTCCTTTAAAGATTAATGAAATGTGTATTCTCCAATCAAATCTCTTTCTTACATATCACATGATATTCGTGAACGCTGACGTCATCATGAAAACTGTCATCGTAGTGAAGTAGGCAAATACAATTAAATAGTGCTTTACACTTAAATTAATCACAGACATAAAAGTTTAAACACTGTATTAGTAATTTATTGTTCTTGAACATTGATTACAATACGTGCATATATGTGTTTTACATTTTTTAAACACAAGCGAACTTCGCAAATATCCGCGACATCGGAAAATATGTATCGTGGTATTTTACAACAAGTTCTAGAATAATAAAAAATTTTTTTTTTTAAATAAAGTGAATAAGCCACTAGAAAAAGGACATGGAGCGGTACAGACAAACACCTAAATGGGTGTCATTGATAGAGGGAACAGCCCCTGTGAGGGACATCAACTTCGAGCACCTGAAGAGTGCATCCAGATAGGTACAGGGAACACAAGCAGTATATAAAGGTCTTCCCCCTTTTCCCACATTGCTGGACAGCTTAACAAAAAGCCCCCAAGGGTGTTTCCAGCCGATTTTAGTGACGCATATTAAATGCAGAAGAGTACGAGGACATTTCCACCAAACAAAAAGCACTTACTTCATTTAGTAAAAGAGAACTACCTATGTTTGGTGGAAATTTACCTCTTTGCACTCTCGCCATCGTCTTTTGGTGAAGATTCACGTTATCACAGATTTGTGGATGAAGACGCTCGGGGAACAATCACATTGCCGAAATTACATGGACACCTTTAGGTCCTTTACGGCAGCTGCAGTGTAGAATATGCAGGAGACATTTATCGAAGGAGGTAACACTTACTAATTAACCAAGTGAAAGTGCTCCTGTTCCATAGATGTTTTCAGCAAAAGTGGGGACTTTTCTTGGAAATAAAGAGGTTCAATTCTGGCTCTGGCGCAGATATCACAGAAATTAAACCTCAATGGGAAGTACTTACATTGTAAACATAGCAGGCGCCCCAGTTGAAGCTCCACTTCAGTAAAGCACAAACAATCCTAACTTTTTGGGCTTGGTATAGGTAAAGCAAATGTGTGTTTTCTCTCAAATTTTATGTTAAAAAACGATATAAAATCCTTAATGGAAGTGAATTCATCATTGATGTATTGGGCCAGAAACTGATGTGCAGTAACTGTTATCTGTTGTATTTTTCTCGTTGTCTCCTGGTGAGACCAGAGTCCATGATTTTCCCTCTTAAATACCCTAAGTATGCAGGTGCCCAAAATACATAGCATCACTCACACACCCACTCACAGACATACCCAGACACTCACACACTAACTCACAGACCCACACATGTACTCACCCACTCACAGACCTATGCAGGCATTCACATACCGACTCAGAAACTCACACAGGCACTCACAGACCCACACAGGCACTCACAGACCCACTCACAGACAAACACAGGTACTCACACACCCACTCACACAGATGCTCATACACCCACACAGAGACTCATACACCCACTCACACAGGCATTCACAGATGCACTCACAGACCCACTCTAAAACTTGACAGGTTACAGTTAGGATTAAAAAGTAAAAAAACTGTAGAAATTCACTGAAAAAAGCAAAGGTTACAGGGATGTTATAGATAGGCTCACATTTCACCTGAGCTAACTAAAATATATGCCCCTGCAATGCACTTCTTATGACCTCACATATTACATCGCTCATGACATGGTCAGTGACATCACTGATGACATCTCATATGACATCACTGATCCACAGAATAACTCACACACCCACTCACTCCCACATATAATCTCTCATACACCCACAACTCATATACTCATTCACAAACCCATACAAATACTCACACATCCACTGACTTATGCATAGAGCCACTCACTGACTCACACAGTCACTCACACAACCACTCACTCACCCATGCAAATACTCACACACCCATTCACTTACTCATACAGATAATAACACATGTACCCACTCACCTAACCAGTGAGTGAGAGAACCACATAGTCTCCCATACAGCCTCTCTCACACTCACTTACTAACCCATACAGCCACTCACACACCCACTCATTCACACATACAGACACTGATGCACCAACTCACTCACCTACGCACCCATTTACATACCATTTCACACACCTATCCAGCCACTCATGTATCCTCTCACTTACCTATACAAACACTCACGCATTCACTCACTCACCTATACAGTCACTAATGTACCCTGTCATTCACCATTTACAGCCACTTACACAGCCACTCACGTACTCATACAGCCACTGACACAGCCACTCACTTACTCATACAGCCACTGACATCCACTAGCTCACCTGTACAAAAACTCACACAGCCACTTAGTCACCAATACAGCTACTCACACACCCACTTATTCACCGATACAGCCACACACACAACCACTCACACCCACTCATACACGGATATACATAGCTACACAGACACTCACATATACTTTGTTTTAAAATAGAACCACTCATTAGTAGTACATAAACTAAACTAGTTTAAATTTTGTAGTACCGTAGCATATATATTTAACACTCATAAACGTACAGAAAACACTCACAATCACTGGCTGATGTCAACAGTGATGTCACTTGAGATGTCATCAGTGATGCCATCAGTAATGTCACTGACCATGTCATGAGTGATAAAATATGTGAGATCGTAAGCAGTGCATTGCGGGGACGGGGGGTAAGGTATAGTCAGCTTAGGTAACTATGACTACTAAATTTCCATGGTTTTGTATGAGTGAAATCTGAGCCTAACTAACATCCCTGTAACCTTTGTTTTATCATTGAATTTTAAAGGTTCTTTTTACTTTATTTCCTAACTATAATGTCCCTGTTACCTTTGTTTTTTTCAGTGAATTTCAAAGTTTTTTTTAATGCTATTTCCTAACTTTAATGTCCCCGTACCATTGTTTTTTTGGGTAAATTTTCAAAGGTTTTAAAAATATATTTCCTAAATGAAACATATAATCTTTGAAAGTGGGTCTGTTAGTGGCTGTATAGGTTGGTGAGAGGGTAGGTAATTGGCTGTATGGGTCTGTGAATGGGTGTGTTAGTGGTTTTGTGGGTTTGTGAGTGACTCTGTAACTGCATTTATACATTGGAGAGTGTGTCAGTTGCTGTATAGGTCTTTGAGCAGATGCATTAATGACTGTATGGGTCTGTTATTGAGTTTATGAGTGGTTTTGTGTCTGTGACTGTGTGTGTTAGTGGCTGTATGGGTATATGAGTTATTTGTGAGCAGCAAAGCTTTACCTTCAATAGAGTGTAGCTATCCTTGGTAATATATATGTCAACGGGGAGCATCTATCAGCTGAGTAAAATGATTCATATGACAACACTGCACACAGAGACATGATGCTGAACTTAGTTCTGCATGATAATTTGTGACCTGTGCAATATACGGGGCAATATATAATATGAAATTCCTAGAAACACCCAGAGCAGGTGACATATGAATGGATTGACAGATGGGTTGATGAAAATAGCTCCTCTCACAGCCCAACCCTTACCAGAGTAACTTGTAGGGGCTCAAGGCCTTTCCTGGAGCTGTCCTCGGCAGAGTAAGTACTGCTAAACATAGCTAGACATCAGAAGGCAACACTGTAATTGCATCTAGTCCATCATACCCAGTGAAATGGGAACATGGGTATGGTTGTGAGCTGTCTACAGAAAGGTGTTGCTTTTAATATTGAGCATTTAAATTTTTTAAGAAATATTTGGGGAGTCTCGAATCCGTCACGACCCATGGTGTATCGTATTTCCGGTGGCGCCAGAGAATCGCGACTCCAGCGTATTTTTTTATAGCACTTAAACACTCATATAGACACTTTAAAAGTCTTGTTTAAGATAAGAGTTTTAGTAATAAAGTGTTAAAACTTGAAATATTATAGGGAAACAATATTTTGAACCTCATTAAATACATTTTCTGGCTTCACAATGACATTGTGATGTGATTAGGACATTGTTGCAAATCACATGTGACACATGAACAAATGGATATGATAGGTTGAAACACTTTTGAATCATTAAAAGAGGAAGCTCCCACCATATTTTCTCCAACCTTTAGGAGTGACTGTTATTTTTGACACCTCTCTATCTTGTGTAATAATTTTGTTTTCCTTTGTTTTTTGGTTGTACAAAAATGGCATCTGCTGCTGGTAATCAGCCAGCAGATCATGGCAGCTGTTCATTGGAGGAGGATGATAGACCCACTAAAGAAAGTATTGCATAGCAATGTTTCATCATACTGTTGTGGGAGAAAAGCCAATGCCAAAAAGTAACCTGCAGTCTTTGCCAGAAGGTCCTGTCAAGAGCAACAGACAGAAAGTACTACTGTGGTACTTTAAGTATGTTAAAACATTTGAAAACCATACACTCTAAACATCTGATTTGTGCTGTTAGAGAGAGAGAAGCTAGAAAGAAACATCAGCTGGAGATGGTGCGCAACCAGGGACCTTATCAGTGCCTCAATTAACATCGGATGTTCCTGCAACTGTTCCCGAATTTGCAAGTCTTGGACAATTTTGTCCCAAGTGCAAAAACATTTTGAGCATGAAGGAGCAGTCAATCCCTGCTCTAGTTGACACCATGAACACGCATAAGTGTTAATTATTTTTTTGCAGTTACAGTTCTTGCAGAACTTTTGAGCTTTTTGTTCAGGAGTACAATGTTTTTTAGTTTTATTTGAAGAAACAAAAAACACCAACATCAATTGTTAGAAAATGCAATGAAACAAAAAGAAAATGTAAAAAATACTTTAAAAAACGGTCTTGTTAGAACCATCAATTCTAGTTTAAGAAAGAAAAATGATATGCTATCTGTATGTGTGTAACAGTGTGAATAAGTCTTGTTATGTCTGTCGGTGTGTGACTTTGTGTATATATGAGTGAGTGGGTGTATGAGTTGCTGTATGTGTCAGTGACTGGGTATGTGAGCGGCTGTATGTGTGAGTGAGTGGGTACTTAAATGTCTGTATGGATGAGCAATTGCATGTGTTAGTGCCTGTATGAGTTAGTGAGAGGGTGGATGAGTAGAGTATAAGTGTGGGTGGGTGTGTTAGTGACCATATGGGTGGGTATGAGGGTGCATGAGTGCTGCATGGGTGAGTGAGTGAGTGGGTGTATGAGTCATGTATGGGTAAGTGAGTACCTGTATGGGTGAGTGAAAGAGTGCATAAGTGGTTGTATGAGTGAGTGAGTGGGTGCATGAATGGTGTATGGGTGAGTGAGTGGGTGCATGAGTCGTGTGGGTCAGTGACTGAGTGAGTGGATGAGTGCCTGTATGGGTGAGTGCATCAGTGTGTGAGTGGCGTATTGATGAGTGAGTGGGTGTGTGAGTGACTCTATGGGTGAGTGAGTGGTTGTGTGAGTAGCTATATGGGTGAGTGCATGTGTTAGTAGCTGTATGGGTGAGTGAGTGGGTGTGTCAATGACTGTATGGGTGTGTGAATGAGTGTGTGAATGACTGTACGGGTGAGTGAGTGTGTATGTTAATAGCTGTTTGGGTGAGTTGGTGGGTGTGTCAGTGACTGTATGGGTGAGTAAATGGGTATGTGAGTGGCTGTATGGGTGAGTGAGTGTGTGTGTTACTGGCTGTTTCACTGAATGTGTGGATATGTGAGTACCAGTATGGGTGAGTGAGTGACTGTATCAGTGACTGAATGAGAGAATTAGTGTGTCACTAGTTGTATCAGTGACATACTGGCTGTGTTAGTAGCTGCATTGGTGACTAACTGGGTGTATGAGTGACTGGGTGAGTGAGTGGATATGTTTGTAACTGTATGGGTAAGTGATTAGGTGTGTCAGTGTTTACATGGGAAAGTGACTGGGTATGTTAGTGATTGTATGGATGACTGAGTGGATTTATGAGTGACTGTATGGGTGAGTGAGTGACTTTGTGAATGTCTGTATGGTTGAAGTGGGTGTGTGAGTGTCTGTGCGGTTGAGTGACTGACTGTGTCAGTGAATGTATGAGAGACTGAGTGTGTGTGGCAGTACCTCTATGGGTGACAGACTGGCTGTGTTAGTAGCTACATAGGTGACCGAGTGGGTATATGAGTGACTGTTTCGGTGAGTGAATGGATGTGTTTGTACGTCAAACAAATATTCATGTGGCCTTACAAGTATATAGACATATCTAAATACGTATCACTCCAACCACTGTTGAAAAAGCAAACAAAAATTAATATATGTTAGTATTATATTTACAAAATTTTACAAACAAAACAGTACACATTGCTTATGCTGTAACAGTATAACACAATATAGTGAAACATTTCATTTTCACTTTTTCACTGTTCTCAGCTTTCATACTTGTACACCATAAACAATTTAATTTATAAATATTCATCCTTGAACTGTGGAAAAAAAAACAATTGCATTGATTGTAGAAAAAAAAAACGAAACTGCACAGTATATCAGTACAAATAAGTGACACTATGCATTGCACTCACTACATTTATTTAATCAATTGTTTTACTTGCAGTTACTGAACTAATCCAAAGAAACATTTGTTAAAAATAACTGCTTTATTATTATAAATGGGACAATACAAGTAATAGATATAAAGCACAATTGAATTTTGGAGATCCTTTTGAAATCATCACCCATGGGAGGCCAAATGATGTCATAAACACTGACGATCCACGTAGAAGAAACTGTACACCATTTTTTAAATCAGAAATCCTTCTTAGAACTTTGCTTGAAAAAACAACAGGTAAGAATGTGAAAGTTTAAAGGCAGTTGTTGTTTGAATTTAAGGTTGGTGTCATTGCCATCCGACCCTCCAGTTTCACTCTTTAAATAGACAGTATAGTGTCTGGATGTTACATTAAGTCATTATTGAAAATGATAGCTAAAGTAGTATGAGTTCTTCCAGAAACTGATATTTGTCCTGCTTTGAAGTTTCTAATTTCAGTTTCCAATTTAGATCCATCTGCTGAGCATCGTTGTAGCATTAATATAATGTAGTTTCCACTCCTTCGTATATTCAATAAAGACATAACATCTGATCGACAATTTGGGCAGGTCATATTTTGGTTAGCAATTTTGATCAATCTGTCAAAAGACGCAGTTTTGGAATCCAGTAGTGTTAAGTACAGCAATCGCTCAGAATTTATTTGAGTTGTAGACGTAAAAGAGCAATCTTCACAGGCATGGTTCCATGTGTAACTGAATCTAAATTAGTCAGCAATTCTGATTTCTTCTTTTTCTAAAACCCCAAGGATGACTATAATAAATTTCTGTGCAACTTGTTGAGTGTTCTGAGTTAATAGTACTGATCCACTACATATATCTGCTAGATCTCGAATGCCTGAAGCACAATGTATTACAGTCCTATCACTATGTAAACGTTGGAGCAAACCACAAAGTTCAGAACATAATCTCTTCTGTGGTTTCTGTTCAATTGTATTTATAAGATATGGTAAATTAAACAGTGCATTGAGAACAACAATTGCATAGCAGTTGACAGCAGAAGTGTTTGACAACTAGCAACCTGCAATGTCTCCCTCATTCTCTAGTTTTTTCTTCTTAACACCTTCCTTGTTCTCCTTCTTTTCAGCAACATCTGTAGTTTGTTTTGAGAGCTTCCGCTTTGGAGAGATTATCCGTTTTTCATAAATGGGATACTGTCCTAAATGAGGAGAGTATACACTTCTTAATCAATTGTACTCTCTGACACAACTTGCATCAGCACTAACTTTCTTGTTGTCAAAATCAACCAAAAACGAACCGGACAAGTTCTTACTCGAGACAATGCAGCATATGACATACCTTCTTTAAATACAGTATCACCAATAGCAATAAACGTTGCTGCTACACTTAAACTTGGGTAGTGACAGCATATGCTAGAGACGCTGGGAACTGCTGTTGCCGCACATATAAGTCTTTCACAAGTACAACACATACAACACCTTGGCCAATCTGCTTCACGCCATCAATTTGATCAAGTTTTAAAGCTAAATATTAAACCTCATCCCCATTTGGATAATTAATGAAATCAATAACTTTACCCATAGCACAAATTATTATTCCTTACTCAACATTTAAATTATGCTGCAATATTACTCAACTGTTTTTGCACATCTGTAAACACTTTTCTAATACTGCAGTCCTTAAAACAGATTTCGCCAAAGATTCCAATATTGCTGGTAGCTTTCCACTTAGCAGTACTATTACTCCCTGGTGTTCCATTTTGTCAATAGCCGTGACTTCCAAAATTTCTTCTTTCTCCAGTTTTAGTAAATGTTCATTAAAATTGTAGCACTCTTTGGGGCTTATTTACAAGCCCATTGCACGGCCGGTGCATCACTTTTTTGATGCACCGGTGGTGCAATGGGCTTGCCCATATTTACAAGGCCAGGTAAAGTCACCCGCAGGACTTTTCATGGCCTTGTAAATATGGGCCCCTTTCACGCACTACTCTGTTTGAAAGTGGCGTTCCATGGGTGTTGCTGTGGGTGTTCCCTTGCAACATCCATAGAGCTTGATGCATTCCCAGATTTACCACATTTTGTAAAAATGGGAATGCGTAAGAATCCTACGCCTCCCCAGGGGAGGCATAGGAATGGCAGAATGAGGAGTAATGCTTTTATTTTCTCCTCGTTATTTCCTCTTACTATATGTGCTGCATTCTGCAGCATGCATAGAAAGAGGAAAATGCCATTAATGTTTGTTTTTGTGCAAGAAGGTGTCCTATCCTGCACAAAAACAATCATCCCTGCAGAGCAGGCACCCTTCCAAAGTGACGCAATGGTGCCTGAGCTGGTGCATGGCAGCCAATTGTGAGCCAGCACAGGGGAAATCAAAGGGATGCGTAGTATTGTTGTTAATATGACTCATCCCTTGGCTTTGAAAATGACGCAGCATGGCACAGCTACGTGGCTTGCGGCACCATGCAGCGTCATTTTCTTGTAGATGTGGCCCTTGAAGTGTAGGCATTAAACAGACTATGGAGTTCCCTTCTTCAATGAAATTGAGCATTAGCTGTGCTGCTTTGTTCTTGGAGGAGAATAGTTTCTTGATAAGTCGACTTTCTAAGGTACGTTTCCCCTCCTTTGTGAGAGCTCCTACTCTAATGTCCTTCAGAATATTTCCGTATTCCACGTCAGATGCTTGATGCATATACATCAGTAGTTCCTTGTATTGGATGTTTATCCAAATGTTTACATTGCCAATGCTTTTCAAAGAATTCCGAGTTTCATCACTCAGAAGTGCCTTGAAAACAGGCTGGCCATTGAAGAGGGTAAGTTGCAGTAGGTCACCAAAAACAATTAAATGCTTTCTTCCAAACAGCACATCATACTCTGTTTTTAAAATTTGCTGCATTCTCAAGTGTATGGAGGCAAGCATCAGGTTTGAGATCATGCTCATGTCATCGATGATTAAAAGATTCAGGAGGATATTTACAAAGAAGTGGCAGAGTGTGGTGCTAGCCGTCATGACTTAACGCCTCACTCTGCCACTTCAGAGATGCAAGCTGCACCATATTTACAAGGATATGGTGCAGCCTTGCATTTCCCCCTGCGCTGGTGCTACACTTAGCAGTATAGCGCCAACGCAGGCACCCTTGCACCATAGTGCAAGGGTGCCTGCATGCAGGGGAATAATATTTTTGTGTAGAAAGGTGTCCCTTTCTGCACATAAACAATCTTTAAATGCCGTTTTGTCACTTCTATGTGTGCTGCTAAATGCAGCACACATGAAAGTTACAAATGTCATTTTTTTTAAGGATTGTTTATGTGCAGGAAGGGTTACCTTCCTACACATAAACAATCCAAGGCATTTTGCTTTTTCCATGTGTGCTGCATAAGGCAGCACACATGGAAAAAGCAAAAATGAGGAGAAATAAAGTATTTCTCCTTGTTTCGCTAAGTTACGACCAGGTTTTTCCTGGTTTTAATTTTTGGCGCTGCCTCCTATTTACGCTGCAATTGTAAATAGGGGGCAGCGTCAAAATCAATGGGTGTTGCGGTGGAATGCCCACCGCAACACCAACTGCCCACCCCTTTCACGCTAAGCATAGCGTGAAAGGGTGCCTTATTCACAAGGCAGTGTTAAGGCATGTTAAGTGGCTTAATATTGCCTTGTAAATAAGGAAAAGCCCCTATTGCCACGGAAACGTCACAAAAAGTGACGTTCCCGTGGCGATAGGGGCTTGTACATTTGCCCCTCAGTTTCTTCAATACTCCTAATAGCTCATGACAAGATTCACCAGATAACTTTTGGTATTCCAGTTTCTTATCATGTACAACAGATAGCATTAGTAGCCGATGTGGAGTGAGTGCAGCTGATCCAGTTGGTGCTGGATTGATAAACATGATTTTGTTGTCCTCTGTATCTCAGTCGGGAGAACTTTAATTAAAAAGCTTTTCCTTGCGTCAGCTTGACCAATGATGTATAATAGAATTGGTTTAAATGATGAGCATTTACATTATTTCTTCTCATGGAGGAATTTGTGCTCTATTTTCTGTTTTACCTATATATAAATTGCCTTCTGTTCGTCATTCACTTGTCCAATTAACAGTTAGAAATCAACAGTTTCCTGTCTCACTTGTTCCATTGCGGTTTATAACTCATGCATGGCTATTGCGGCTTATTTTTCAAGAATGGGTTGTCCAAGAGGATCTTGACTTATTGGTACAGAACTTTGACTGCTTTAGGAACTCTCCTTAGCTTCCTCAACCATAATCGTTTCTTCCTGTTCAATCTCATCACTTAACATTTGAAAAAAGTTTGAGTAGACTGAATGCCATTTCACACTGTTGAAAGATTCTTCATAGCATTCACAGTGTCTTAGTAATTCCGATTCAGTACGGCAAGGCTTAAAGAGATGCAGAAGTGCCAAATAGAAAAACTCTTTTCTGTCTGGAGTTTGGCAACTAAGTTTTCTGTGGTTAATTAGATTTCCTTTTGCATGTCTCACCAAACAACAGTCACATCCAACTGCAGCATATGTCTCTTCTTCTATGTTTTCTGTTACATTGTTTCTGTATCTGTAGTGTTGAAGTACTTCATAAAGGCACATGTTTTCTAGATGTGCACTCCGTCTTGGATAGTACGTAACCAACATATCTGATTTCACAATGCAAGTACTTTCCGGGTCGAACTCTGCTTGGTACTGAATTTATGGGGAAAACTTTAACACTCTATTTCACATACTTGCTAGTCCTGCACTTACCCAAACAATTCACCTTGACTTTGAGAACAAACAGGATGAGCTCAACTGGTCACAGCACTCATCGGACCCCATTTCTCTATGGGAAAGCATTTTCGAGCTGCAGCTATGCAATTTTTGTTTAGTCTTTTCTGAAAAAATCTCCTCCCACATCTGCTCCATCTCTGTTTTCTCTGACTTTGTAATATATGAAGAGACGTAGCAAGCGACAGCAATAGAGTTGTCTGCAACAAATTTTATATCCATATTTGCATTCCACATGTTGAGAATCACAGGGTTATATTCTTTAATATACTTGAAGGCCTCTGTTCTGCTCAGGTAGTATGTGTTTTTGGTGATTTATGTGTCAGTGTATGTCTGACTGCAGACAAAAAGCTCTTACCTCTTCCTTGGGAAATGACAAGTTATGGGAATTCAAATTGACATCTTGTGTAAAATATTCCTTTGCATCTGTATTTTCAACAACAATACTTCTTACATCTATGTGTTTAAAACCACAGAACTTGTTGTCCCAGTCCTTTTTCACTACTGTCTTTTGGGACGGCACATGTCACATACTGTTCTATGAAAGAGAGTACAGACTCATACTGTCTTTTCCAAATTTCGGTACATCTTTTATCCACAACAGCATGTGAATATGAGGAGCACTCCTTGCTTGGTACTCTTTGCGCCAAAACAAATTACTTACTTTGCCAAGAGGAGGAGTCGTTTTGCTGCAGATAAAAGACAGCATGACCTGTGGTTAAAATATCTACAAACATTAGCAGGATCCAAAGAGCAAAGTTCTCCCGCTGTTATCACATTGATATCCTTAATGTTTAAGTTTGCTTTTCTCAAAAATTCAAGCAGGTCATCCCATGCGTACTCTACACAATTGAGTGTCAGAAACCAAGTAGATGCACCTAGGTTTTGCAACATACATTTGAGTTCTCCATGACGATGATACCAAATGTCAGTCCCACATTAGCATGTCATCAAATTAATGAAGTTGTATTCTAACTTTTCATCATTTCCATGAACTTTGTCAACAAATTCCTTTGCAGAGAGATTTTGAAGATTAACTCCTGCTTTTAGTATGCGGTTTACAGCATATGACAGTCCAGACAAGTCACTCTCAAAAAGATGGAATTATATCACTATATGACTGGCTCTCTTAGAAACTGTATCTGTCTCTAAATGGGTATGTTAGTATCTGAATCAATTCATTACTGGCTGTATTAGTGACTCTTGGGCTGTGTAACTGTGTGTGCAACTGGCTCTCTTAGTGTTGGATACATAACTGCTCTATAGGTGACTGAGTGGATATGTAAGTGCCTCTGTCTCTGTCTGGTTGGGAGTATGAGTGCCTTTATGCTTTTGTAAATAGCTTTATGAGTTGTGATATCGATGGGAGACTGGATGTTTAACAGAGCATATAGGTCTGGAAGTGCGCATGTGTCTCACTGAAAATTCAAAGTACATGTCTTACCTTCTAAGCACATAGCACTCTGCCCCATGGCCTACCTACAGCCTCCATTAGGGGGGATGTATATGTTGTAAAAGGGAGGTTTAAATGCTAACTTGGCCTGCCAGTAAAACTGTATACACAGGCTCTGCAGAAGCAGGCCTCATACATGTTTAATGGCCTACTTGTCTGGATGGGTGACTTAGTTGTGTCACTACTTGACTAGATATCTGAGTGAGTGTATGAGGTCATCTGTGTTTGTGTCACTGGATGTCTAACTAACTATATCAGTATATTACTGGCTCTCTTTGTAAATCTATGGGTCTCTAAATGCATTTGTAAGTGGTGGTATGGATTGCTTACTGGCTGTGCTGGTAAGTGTTGGGTTATGTAACTCTGTGTGCAACTGGCTCATTTACTGCTGGATATATAAGTGCTGTGTGGGTGTGAAAGTAACTGTATCACTGACTGCCTGGATGTGTGACTGGCTTTATCTTTTTAAAATACGTATGCTATTCGCAGTATGAGTGACAGACTGCATGTATAACTCAGCATATGGGTCTGTAAGTGCGCATGAAATTCACTGAAACTTAAAAGAAAATGCCTTACCTTTTAAGCAACTATCATCCTGCCCTATGCGCTACCTATTGCCTACCTTAAGGGTGATGTATGTGTAGTAGAAGGGGAGTTTACGGCTTGCAAGCAGTTTTAAATGCCAACTTAACCTAACAGTAAAACATCACACACAGGCTCTGCAGTAGCAGGCCTGAGACATGTGTAAAGGGATACTTGTCTGCATGGGTGACTAGGAGTATCAGTACTTCAGCTCATATCTAAATAAGTGTATCAGTTTAACCCCG
Source organism: Calotriton arnoldi (assembly GCA_963921515.1). Lineage (NCBI taxonomy): Eukaryota > Metazoa > Chordata > Amphibia > Caudata > Salamandridae > Calotriton > Calotriton arnoldi. Next base: position 602,227 of record CAWUFW010008976.1, read on the forward strand.
GGCGGAGACCTCTGCTCCGCCCGCGGAGTGTGCAGAGATTTGCCTTCTCCGCGTTCCGCGGAGAACACAGAGAAGGCAAATCTCCGCACACTCCGCGGGCGGAGTGTAGTTGGCCAGCCCCTGCGTCCACCCCCACTATTACAAGTAAGTAAACATTAAGTAAAAATACATTTAAAACCACTTACCTACGTACTGCGGCGTCCCTGGGCTGCAGTCCTCATCTTCCTCGCCGTATGGGTAATCCTGGTGAAAACTGCGCATGCGCACACGCCCGCGCATGCGTGCCAAGAAATGCGCATGCGCAGTTTTCACCAGGATTACCCATACGGCGAGGAAGATGAGGACTGCAGCCCGGGGACGCCGAAGTACGTAGGTAAGTTGTTTTAAATGTATTTTTACTTAATGTTTACTTACTTGTAATAGTGGGGGGTGGAGGCGGGTGGCGTAGCAGAGCTCCACAGAGTTCCACGGAGTATGATTGAGACTCCGTGGACCTCCGCATAGCCCCGCTAGCTACGCCCACTATGCCCAGGGTTAAATCAGTTACTCTTTGGGATTATCATTGTAATATGTGAGGTCATAAGCAGTGTATTGCGGGGGCATAAGTTATATAAACTAAGGTAAATATAACCACTGAATTTCACTGGGATTGTACGAGTGAAATCTGAGCCTAACTATGACATCCCTCTAACCTTTGTTCTTTTCACTGAATATATATGTATATTCGTGCCGTGGTTCTGCCACCAACTCATGTTTAGCAACACCTGCCACTTTTTCAAGGTGTTTTTATTCAATCATGTTCAAATGATCAAGAGGTAATTTATTGAATTAATCTTAAAAGTGGCAAGATAGGAAGAAATACTTCGCAATGTTTTATCTTATAAAATAGCCTTGGGTTATTGTGAAAATAACAGCAAGTTCACACAATTTTGTCGTGACATGTGTTTCGCGACACATGTTGCTTTTTCAAGGTTGTAAAAAAAAGTTGTATGCAACCATAGTTACCAAACATACATCCAAATTAAATAAAATTATATACATGTACTTAAAACAAAAATTAAGCTAGCACCTATACATAAAAACATTATTTAACTTTCCTGCTTTCTACCTGCAGTCTTTACCACTGTTTTCATGATCAAAGGATTTTGTCAAATAATATACAATTAGAAATTAAAAATATGAAAAAATGAAAACTAAAACATACACAAACTATCCATAAGGAAAGGCCATAGAAGGGGAGAAAAACATATAAATACATATGTTTCCTACTATAAAACGTATTGATGTAGATACATAAAGATCTGACTAGGTAAATATTGTTATAATAGTAGTCAAACTTTTTTACAGTTTGATATGACGAAATACTTAGCAATGGTTTATCTTAAAAATAAAAAGCAAAAAAGAAAGAAGACATTAATGAAACACAAGCTGAGAAATGGGAAAATAGCCTATGAGAAGCCTCTAGTGCCTTGACTAAATAACTCATTGAACAAGATGAGTATTTAAATCCTGAGCTGCAAATTGAAATTAATACAACCAAGGAACTTATTTCAGAGTTTAAACCTGAGAAGGGGCTATGAAAAACATATAAAATGCTTGGAGATCTTTACAAACATCAAGAAGAAGCCCAAACTGGAAAAGTTAACAAATTTAAATGAGATGAATTTGATTATCACATGGGATAATTATATTCATATGCCATAAACTTGATCAGATACCTAGGAAGATACTTATACAACCACTAGTTCAGTAGAACCGCAGTAAAAAGGAGAACTTTGCGATGGCCAGCCCGGTGGTCACATTGTAATGCGGCGGTTGGACCGCCGCTTGCTTGTCAGGAGGTCTCCTTACCTCCGCAATAGTAGGCAGTGGTCCGAGTGCCTACTATCGTAATAGGGCCTAACTGTGTATTTTGAGTGTTTGGTACATTTCCAACAACTGGTGTCGTTTAGACTTCTGTCCTTCTCTCAATTTGGGGTGACGCAGTAGGAACCACTCGAGGTGCAACTGGATCAGTATCAATGGGAACCACAGCTATTGCTTCATTTTTAATTTATTTTTTATTTATTGAGTTTTATAAAGTGCAAACTTCACCCAAAGGCATAAGAGAACTTCACAAAGTTAGCACAAGCAGCAAATACCTGAGATACATTTGAAGTGAATATATATAGATACATAGTGACGTAAATAGGTATTCAGGTATTGCAAAAGCAGCAACTACATAGGTTGCTTTAGGACACTGGGGAAAGATGCCAAAACTATTTTGAGGTAGCTACGGTACACATAAATACATGGTGCTGTACAGAGCACAACAGCACTTGTGCAAGATAACCAGAGGGAGTCGTACAACAGAGGAAAAACAGTAAAATGGCAAAAACAAGATGAACAGTAGTAAAGATGGAAGATGTAGTTCTGAGGTAGCTGGGGTAATGCCTCGTGAGGACAGGGGAACAAGAGGCAGAGATTTCCCCAGAGTAGTGTTGCACAGATTTATTTAGAGGGTGCGGGGAGGGGACCTGCAGGCTAGTCAGGTTAATTAAGGGGGTTTAGGTATTTATTGAGGAGTAGAAGCTTCAGTTTCTTCTTGAAGTGAGGGAAACATTTATTTTCCTGCAGCTCCTGAGTCAGGGACTTCCAGATTCTGGGAGCATTCCCAGAAAAGGAGCAGGTGCAAGATTTCTCTTTCTTAAATTTTGGGGGGTCAATAGTAGATTGTTAGAGCTTCGTAGAGGTCTCTTTTGGCTGGCTTTTGATATTTTGTTTGTGTGGAAGATTCATTTTTCAGTGTAGAGTTATGCAGGCAGTTTTTTAGTATGACCATTGCCTCAATTGGCAGTCAGTTGAGTTGATTGAGGATAGGAGTGATGTGATCAAAAAGCCTTTCTCTGATATAATCCTAGCTGCCACATGGAGAGTAGCTTTAAATGGGACTAGGTAAAATTTTGGGGCATCCGCAACCATTGCGTTGCTATAGTCTAGCTTGGATAGGACTAGGGTTTTCACCACCATCTTTAGGTCTTGAATGAGGATGAAGGGTTTGACTTTTTTAGGGTTTTTTAGCGTGTAGAATGCACTTTTTGCAGATGCATTGATATGGTCTTTCATGCTTAAGTGGCAGTCTAATGTAATCCCCAGGGATTTAACTGAATTGGAGATGGCCAGTTTGCAGTTTAGAGCTGTGAGTTTGTCGAGCCAGCTGTCTACTGGGATGGATTTTCCTTTAGGATGAATGAGGAGGACGTTGGTTTTGTTGGGGTTGAGTTTGAGGTGGTTGCTGGTCAGCCTGGCTTGAACTGTGAAGAGAGCGTTATTTAAGTGCTGGATGTCTTTGATTGACAAGATTTTTATGTAGAGTTGGGTGTCATCTACATATAGATGGTAGGCTATTCTAGCTTGCTTCAGGATCAGAGCAAGGGGTTTCACATAGAGGTTGAATAGTGTAGGAGACAGGATTGATCTTTGGGGACTTCTTGGGACACTATTGGTTTTTTGAGGTTGAGTTATTGAGCTTGATTACCTGCGAACGTTGGCTTAGAAAGGAGGTGAACCATTGAAGGACAGTCCCGTTGAAGCTTGCACGCTGTGTGAGGGTGTTTAGGAGGATGTTTAGGAGGATGTCATGATTGACAGTGTGAAGGTGGCCCAGAGGTCTAGGTCTAGGAGGACTAGGAGGCTGGCCTGGCCATTATCCAGAGATCTGTGTAGGCCATCTATGATGTTTAGTATAGCAGTCTCTGTACTGCAACCTTTCTTGAACCCAGATTGGAAGGTGTCAAGCAGGATGTATTTTTTTGATGTGGGCGTTGAGTTGAGCAAGCACACATTTTTCAATGGTTTTGGCGAGAAGGGGGAGGTTTGGTTATAGGTCTGTAGTTGGTAAGGTCGTTCTGGTTGGCGTTCGTTGTTTTTGATGAGGGGGTGACTTGGCTGAGTTTGAGGAGAGCTGACATGGAGCCACTCGAAATGGAGGTGTTGATTTTGATCCAAGTAGGAGAGATGACGTGCCTGAGGTTTTTCACAATTGCAGCAGGGGGGGGTTTGGAGATGGGAAATGCCGGCTTCATGCTGGAGAGTATTTTGAGGACTTCTTCTTCAGGGGTATAGTTGAATTTAGACCAGGTTGTATTGTTTTTCAGTTGCAATGGTGGAGGTTGGTGAGATGTGCTGGAAGGAGGGGGGCATCCATTCATTGATGGCAGGGCTATGGGTGAGCCCTTTTTGCAGTGGGCATCATTGATGCAGGGTAGTGAGATGGGTGGTTTAAGAAATAATTCAATGATCAATATTTTGCCAGCACAAAATGTCGCAAATTCTTCACAGCACTTAGAGGAGTTAATAATTGAATGTTGGGGAAGGAGGCTTGCTGTTTGATAATATTGATTAGTTCTTTGTGTCTGTTCCTGGACTGTTCAAGTTGATCCCGGAAGAAGGCAGATTTTTCTATGAAGATGTGTTTTTTGTATTTTTGGCGTTCAGCCCAGAGGATCGTGAGATTGGATTCCAAATGGTGTTGGCTCCAGTTTCTTTCGGCTGGATGGAGTTGTCGCCACTCGTTGTTCAAGCCTTTGTTGAGCCAGGATCTGGAGGGGATATTCCTTGATTTCTTGAGTTTCATGGGGCAACTCTTTCCACGAGTTCTGTGTTTTGTGTGTTGTAGTGGGCAGTGACGTTCACGGAGGATGAAAGGTCAGGTGGAGGAAGTATTTGGGTACCTACTAGAGCTGCATCGGGGATTTGGTGGATGTTTCTTGCCCAGCACTTGGGGCGGCTGCTTTGGTGTGCGTGATGATGGGTGGAATTAAGGTCAAAGAGAATTTGATAGTGATCTGACTATTTGGATGGTAGAGAATTTAATATTGATCTGACCAGTCGGATGGTAGGATACTCGTAGGCCTGGGCGGTAAATTCCGTTCCGCTCACGAAATTTGCGGAATTTGGGTAATTTCGCGTTCCGCGGAGAACGCGGAATTGCCAAAAATTCCGCGATCCGCGTCTTCGCGGAATTTTTTGCTTGTTCGCGCTTTCAAAATGCGTGTTCGCGAGATATTTCTCCCCGAGCATGCAAACAGCGTTCGCGAACAGGAAAAAAGCATCGCGAACGGGCAGAACAAGCAATTCCGCGTGTTCGCGGAACTTTTGCGTGCACGCAGAGATTTTTTACCATTTTGCGGAGCTTTGCGTAGCGCGACTACGCAAATTCCGCCCACCCCTATGATAGAGCACAGAGAGAGTGTGTTGTTTTTGGAGATGATTTCGTCAATTGTTGAGCCCTTGTTGTGCGTTTGCATGTTGCAATGTTGGGTGAGGTCTTTTGCTTCCAGGAGGGTGGAGAGGGCTTGTACTGAGGGGTCTGTAATATTGTTCAGGTGCAGGTTTAAATCTTCTAGTATAATGTCAATACTGTCTTTTAGGGAGATTTTCAATATAAGGCCTGCTAGGTATTCAAAGAATTATGAGTTTTTACTAGGAGGGTGATATATGACATGGAATTTGATGGGGTTGGGTCCATTTGAGGAGAGCTGCACTCCTAGATATTCAAAGGTTGGATGTTTGGCAGTGCAAAAGGGAGTTAAGCATGGATCGCTTTTGTACATAATGGCTACTCCGCCACTCCTGCCACCTTTGCAGTCAGTGCAAATGATTGAGAAGCCTGGTGAGGAGATGAGGGCAATGTAGGCGGAAGAATGGTCATTTAACCAGGTACATTTAGAAAGCAAATGTCTGTGCTATTTTGTAAGATAGTATCGGCTATAGGAGTGGTGTGCTTGATTGCTTATCAGCAGTTTAGTAGCATGCAGTGGGCGTGGGTGAGGGTCTCTGTTCAGGATGACTGGGTTGGATGGTAGTTAATTGGGAGGGTGGCCTAGGAGGGTGAAAGATGTTTGTGCTCCTGTTCAAGCTGACGGACAACCAGGATCTTGTGGAGGGAAGTATGGCTGGGGGTATTTCCATAGGTTTTGTTAATCAATTCTGTCTCCTGCTGCGATGGTCCAGACGAAATGTGTTTGGGTTTGAGGCAGAGTGGCGTGTTTGTGGCAAGGTAAGATTTTACCCATGGCGCTAGGGGTTGGCACAGGGTAGGGGTATTCTTTGCCTCTGCGCGAAGTGATAACATTTCATTCAGAATAGTGTTGATTTTGAGTTTTGACTGGCTATTATGGGGATCAGTTGAGAGGCGGTTGGGATAGCAGTGGGGGGAGTATGCTGGGGCACGTCGGAGCCAGCGGAGGGGGCTAAGGAAGGAGCCTGCCTGTTGAGGATGGCAAATTGAGGGGATACATGTGCAAAGTGTGACTTGGGCTGGGCTGTGGGCCATGGGGAAGGTGTGGAAGACTCTGGGGGTGAGACCGCAGAGTCCAGGCAGTTGGTAGTGGAGGTGGGTGAAGGGGGTGTGTGGGCAGAGATAGCGTGAGGGGAATTGAGAGCCATGGATTTTGATGGCAGAGGTGTGGGTGGATGAATCCGTTCACAGGGACAACGTTGAGGGGTTTGATTACTGGTAGAGGGGAGAGGGGCGGGGGTGAGACAAGCTGTCTCACAACTGGTGAAGGAAGCAATTTGTAAAACCTGTATGGGTTGTTCAATGAGAAGTGGATCTGATTTCACTGGAGCTGTAGCTATGGCTTGACTAACACTAGCACTTATCTCTCCTGGATCAGTATATTTTAAAGGTGGTGGTCGGGAAGATAACATTGGTTCTAATATCTTGTCTCCTGAATCAGTATCTGACTCATCTTCCTCCTGCTTTGTGGCATCTTTACTCTTTCTTGTATCTTCTGATGTGAGAACCAGATATAATCTGGTTCCTTCAATAATACCCTTCCTCCATATTCATTGTTTCTCATCCCACAGAGCATTTGCATAATTTCACATCGCTCTTCCTGTCCTGCTCTGATACTTCTCCTTCTCTTTTTTCCCTCACAACTTTTTCCCAAGGATTAAAAGCCTCATATTGCATGGGCCAAGTTGGTAGCTTCATCTTGTACAATTTTCCCTTCAAATGATCTAGGATTCTGGTGTTAAATGTCCCATACCTCTGAAAACTTACAGCACCCTCATTTTCCGTAATTCTCTCCCATTGTTTTAGCAACAGACATAAATTTAATTCATGTTCGGTAGTCATAATGTATACAAGAGTACACTCAGGAATTGCTTCCTCACCATTTCGTACAGGAATTGTGACATCTCCCCTAACAATTTTCCTAGAACCCTTAAAACATTTTATAATGACAGTCCAATTTTCAAATTTTTCAAGTAAAGCCAAATGTTTGATTTTGTTCCATATACGTCAAATTTCATTCGCCATTTAAATGACAGCTTTACAATTAATGCGATTCTTTATCAAATCCAAAGAAAGTACTCAAATCAAAAGTACACTAACCGCCAAATCCCAGAGCACAACACTATGACTTATACCTCACTCCTCAGAGCAGCTCACCCTCCTTTACAATTTTCTGCGCTTTCACACACTCCTCCAAATAGCATCTTAAATAAATTCTTTGTTTGCTCTTCTAAGGAAAATTAAGTATCACAACCACTCAAGAATAGTCTACACTCGCAAGTGACTTCTCAACTAGCAGAAATCCACACAAATTAATGCAGCTTCACCCGTTTGCGCAATAAGGTTCCACTAACATTAACAAAGATTAATCAAACACAACAGCTTGTTCGTATTGATTCTGACTGAAGTGATGGTACCTCACACTCCACATCAACTTCTCCTGCAAACAAGTTTAAATTTTTTTTTATTATCTCTGGATTTTTTTAGTTCAATGAGCCTGAAAAATCAACGTCTCGTCTCCTGAAAGAAAAAAGACACATACAACCACTACACTCACAACTATGACATGTTCACTCTAATGATACTCACACCTTCAAAACCGCAACCGCCAAACCACAACAGCTTTGCCACTCTGTCTGGATCTGGAAACTGGATACTGGAATCAGGAACTATTTTAATATAGCTTGGGTACTATTTTTAATGCTCCATTCAGGGTGTGAACCATCCTTTGCTACCAGAAACTGTGGGAGCCTGAGGATTAGCCAAGTATGGTATTTAAGACTAAACACCCAACTTACAGATTTCATTCTTTGGGGTATCCTGATGACTCTTGAAAGGTCAAAGGACCGTTGACACTTTTTTAGAAAGGAGCTAGAATGGAAACATAAACTATGCATATATCAGCAACAGTCCGATTATTAATGTTCAGTCAATGAGGAGAGGTTGATGAAGTTTTCAACACCTTTATTTATCTTAAAGGATTAGTATTGTTTTGTCATCTTTATTCAGATTAGTTGGCTTACAGAAATATCAATAAAAGATTGATTAGTGACAGCATAAATCAATACAGAGTGTTCCATAAAGGAAAATTGTGACTAAGCTAGCTAAGTAACCTAATCTACCCTAAATAGAACCCATGAAGAGCTATTTTCGGAAAAGAGCAAGATTTCAAATATAAGAAGAACTTCCCATAAAGAGTCATTCTGGAAACTCAGCTGAGTTCCTTACAGCTGCAGTAGCAACCATCAACAATAGAATGATCTTTGCAGTAGAATTGATCAGAAAAGGGTCTTTGGATAAAGATAGAATAAAGTAACCTTTAGCAGCAGCTGTCGGCAACAGAACCAAAGGACCAACTCTCCGGTAGAAGAGTTGCAAGGCAGGGAAGAGGGATCTGGATCAGAGTCTGAGAGAGTCTACTTCCTAACTAACTAGGAACGTTCATTAATGCAAAATCTCACATTAATGTATTGAAGCTTGTTAGACGTCAGCTCCTTTCATCCAGTGGAAACTGCTCATCCAATGGTGCCGTCAACTACCCATGCTTTTTCTCCTGATTCCCTCGGTAAACATTCACGCCGATATAGTGTAAAACATTGTTTCAGGGCATTGTTACATGGAGGAAAGTTCTCATGAGAACCTTCTAAACTAAGCTAAAAGATGCACTCTATGCCCATTGTGAGTACAAAGCAAGTCGGATATGATGGACAAACTAGTAATAATATTCTTTGAAGCATTCATAAAATATATCTAAATCATTATTTATTCAAGCAGTCACAGCACAGCTCATTGTATTAAGGTAGGTGATCTAATATGGTGTGACGAGGCTAAAAAAACACAGGTTTGAATTCAGCACATTCTTAAGCAAGTTGCTGGTGCCAAGCAAAATGTTCTGAATAAATGTCTATTAAGCTCTGAGCAAGAGTCGAAAGAAAAAGGCTTTTTAGGCCTAACTAAGGAAGCACATTTAAGAATGATAGCCTGCTACAAAAACAATTTCTACATAATTTTGTATACACTTTAATAAACACACTTTCCCCTATATATTTGAGGTAATATTATATTATTTGCAGGATTAATAAGGATTCTTTCATGTTATAAAGCAGGCACAATTTTCTGCATGTCATTTTCTATGTTAAAGCATTTCTGTGGCAGTTTAAACGCATTCTAAAGTGCAATTCTAACACGGTCATTTTGGAATTATTTTCCTCCAATTCTCACAAGTTTCCAGTAGTACTGTCGGAAACCTTTGTGAATCTGACCCATTAACACATAGACAACAGTCATGGGGGATTAGGAAAACAGGGATCATTCTGCAGTCTTTAATAATGTATCACGTGCTTCTGCATAGACTACTGTGTATCATGCAGATGTATGTAAAGAATGTATTTGGATATGACTAATATTTGTACACTTCTGCCAACTTGAGTCCCAACTGGCTGTATTTGGTGCTTCTCTGCCCGCACCTTCATCTGCAGGCTATGGCACAGCACTGATTCCCAGTTTAGGAGGTTGTCTCAACAATGCTGGGTTTGTGGTCATGTGTTTCACACTTTGTTCCTCTCCACAAGGGATATCACATTATACCAGTGTGTCCCCCTGATACAGGTCATAAACTATGAGTCTTCACTTCAGAGACTAGGACAAGAAGGTGTTGCATACTTTGGTGGGAAGCAGATTACCTCATCTCATTATACTTTCCAGAAAGTAGGACTTAAAAATAAGAAAGCACACCCACTGGACTAATGAAATCATTGGACAAAAAGAGGCAACTGGTCCTTGCGCCTTAAAAACAAACAAAAACAATGACCTATAGAAATCCTGTTGTCAAAGGTTAACCAGCAGACACACACACTAATCTACATGACCTCTTGGCAGCACTTCAAGTTACACCATGAAAGTACACAGGAACATTTCTGCAAATGACAATCTGCAGATGTTCTGCAAAGCAAGACAATTGTTTGTGAAATGTTCTCACAGAAGGGATAGATGGGAGCCTGCAAACCCTTTGGCAAAGCGTGGCTCTCATTTCTGTATTTCAGTCAAATAGTGACATTTCTAGTCACCAGTAACAATAAAATGGTGTAGCTGCTCAACTGTATTAACTTAATACAGTTGCGCTGTGACAGCACAATGCTTGCTGCCTTGAGGTAATGCGTTTTTAATTTTTCGCCACTATGGTCATTACAGTAAAGATAGACTCTTTGCATATTTCTACACATTTTGGACTACAGGATAATCTTAGTATGACAAACTTACTAACTGCTTTTTGCATTTGTTTAATTTTGCACTACAGATTGTATTCTTCATATCTGCAAACGTAATATCTCTTTATTATTAAAGAGCAAACCACTACAGTTTGATGCAGTTTGTGTGAAAGGCACTGGTGTACTCATATATTATAAAGTCATAAAATGCCTTCTGCTGCACGCTAAAAGGATATTAAAAGTCACCTCAAACTTCCATGAGCTAAGAAATGAGCTTGGTATTCAGCCTCCTTCCTCTATAGGGTCACACAACCCCTTATTGACTTGCAATATTCTTATAATGTACATCCGGCGGTCCATCATTCCATACATAATGCATTTCCTCATAACAGGCGACATGTGACGTCTCTAGTCACCTGTACACATTCTGAGCCTCAGCATTATTTTAACTAGACCTATATTAAACTGATATATCTTCTTGAAACACTATACTAACTTTTTTGAAGTGTTGAATTTTACAGTAGATTCCGCTTTTATTCTTCATGTCTGGAATCATACTAGGTCTTTCAAATAAAGAGCAAGTCAACAATTATTTGAGCGGTTTTTGGGAAAGGTGACATTGTGACAATGTATTATAATGAATCAAGTACCCACTGCCTTTGGCCTCGTTCCTCTATCTGTTCATGGAACTCCTCAGTGACTTGCAACACCCTTATAATATACGTCAGTGGGAACTTTATACCATATTTCTTTTGTACATCCAAAGTCAAGCTGGAACCAAGATTTCACACACATTTCATTTGTTAGCACAGCATTCCTTCTTTTTGCACCTACAAAGGACACATAATTCAGAAATTCTGATTTTCAATACACACTCTGATGTTAATAGCCACTGAAAATTGTCTTTTGGCAAACTCACATTTCTTAAATAAAGGTAAAAGCTATATAGATGTTTTGATTTGGGTGGAGTGCTGATTATTTTGATCCAATGGTCCTGTACGGTAAACACCCCTTACAACGCATCCCTCACCCCGCATGTTGTTACAACGCGGTCGTTACAACGACCGTGTTGTAACAATGCATACCATTACCCCGCAAGTCGTTACAACGACTTGCGGAGGGGGGGAGAAGGTGTTGGATTTAAAATCCAACACCTTCCCTGGTGTCCGCACAGACTGGATTTGGAATAGTAAATTATACTATTCCAACATTCAGCGCCCCCCTCCGCAAGTCGTTGTTACGACTTGCGGGCTAATGGTATGCGTTGTTACAACACGGTCGTTGTAACGACCACGTTGTAACAACATGCGGGGTGAGGGAAAGCGGGAAAAAGAGGCCTATTCATCCTGTACACATTAAATACACTTGAAGTCTTTTGTATTTTCCTTCAAATCTTGAAATGTTTGCACATATTATGTAATACACAGAGGGTTTCCGCATTATGTTTGTAACCCATCTTTCTTCGGTCATTAAATGACATCAAATAGTAATGGGCAACCTGCAAGTCCCATAGTGACGGTAATTAATCTTCTGGAAAAAAAACGGATTTTCAGCCTTTACCTTTAAAAGAGGTCATAAACAGGATGCTTTTAGTTAACAAGATTTTAACCACCGACTCATACATTTTGCAATCCAAGTGTATTACCTCTTTTTCAATGATATATAATGATTAAGAAAAGCATACATCTGTAGGAAGTTCGCACCAAATAAACAAGTATACTCTCATTAAGCATGACATTTTAAAAGTAATGTATGACTTGCTTTATATCACAGCCATCATATTTTGTAGTACAAAGATATTCATGATTAGCTGTGCTGATCCGTTTCTTCAACCACTTGACATTTTTAAGCAAGGTAAATCAGAAAACAAAATGATTTCCCATAATTTTGCAACAGTATAAACAGTTTCTTGTGGCCTAAGTGCCTTTTTATGGCTTACACATTAGGTTTGCTATGAATATAAATAAATTGCTTTTTTTAGGGTCCTTTTAAAATGTTTGGACATAGATATCATTGTCATTGCTTGAAATTTGAAATCATACTATATATATATATATATATATATATATATATATATATATATATATATATATATTACCTACTGGCGGTCGCCAGTAGGTAGTTATAGTTAGGACCACGTTTCCATAGGAAAAGCATTTTTTGATGTGCTTATAACTTTGGCGTTGTTTGACGAATCTTTACAAAATTTTCCAAGAAGTTCCTCTTTTCAGGTCAGCTCCTATCCTAAAAGTTTGGGGGGGATTCGTCAAGGGGGGGCTAAGAAAAAAGGGGGGGTCCCAAAACGTGTTTTCTCCATGCAATTTCTATAGGAAACTTTAGACAAGGCTACAGGTCAAACTGCTGAACGGAATTACGCCAAATTTGGCAGAGAGAAAGGTCTTGGTCCAGAAAGCATGCTTTTGTTTAAATCGGGTAAATCCATTCAGTAGTTTTAGAGAAATATCAAATTTTCCAGATATCAATATTTTAGAATTCTGACATCTGATTGGCTGAGGCATTACGAGCACGAGCTTGCAGCTCATTGGCTGCGAACTGTTTAAACTAGGAAGTGTTGGCAGCCATTTTGTGATTCAGTCCGTCAGCTCACAACTCTCCCTCTACAAGGCATCAGGTCCGTAGTTCTAACTCTGCGAGGCAACACTAAAAATATACCGCAGCTCTGTTTGTGCGAGATACCCCTTTCACGGTCCCTATCGGCTCATTGGCTGTGAACTGTTGAAACTAGGAAGTGTTGGCAGCCATTTTGTGATTCAGTCCATCAGCTCACAACTCTCCCTCTACAAGGCATCAGGTCCGTAGTTCTAACTCTGCGAGGCAACACTAAAAATATACCGCAGCTCTGTCTGTGCGAGATACCCCTTTCACGTTCCCTCTCCCCACATCACCAGCTCATGGCTATGCCTTTAGAAGCCAGTCCGTCGGCTCGCAGCTCTGCGACTGCGAGCGTCAGGTCACAACTCTCCCTCTACAAGGCATCAGGTCCGTAGTTCTACCTCTGCGAGGCAACACTAAAAATATACCGAAGCTCTGTCTGTGCGAGATACCCCTTTCACGGTCCCTCTCCCCACATCACCAGCTCGCGGCTATGCCTTTAGAAGCCAGTCCGTCGTCTCGCAGCTCTGCGACTGTGAGCTGTCAGCCATTTTGTGACTCAGTCCGTCAGCTCGCATCTCTCCCTCTAAAAGGCATCGGATCCGTAATTCTACCTCTGCGAGGCAATACTGAAAATATCCCGCAGGTCTGTCTGTGCGAGATACTCCTTTTACGCTCCCTCTCCCCACATCATCAGCTCGCGGCTATGCCTTTAGAAGCCAGTCCGTCGGCTTGCAGCTCTGTGTCTGTGAGCCGTCGGGCCTGCAGCTCTACCTCTGTGAGCCACCTCGTTAGCTCGTAGCTGTGTCTGTGCTAGCAGGCCCGTCGGCCCGTTACTCTCCCTCTGCGAGTTAGCCTGTCGGGTTGCAGCTCGGAGGGCTCGCAGCTGTATCTCTGTGAGCCAGCCCATTAACTGATAGCTGTGTGTCTGCTAGCAGGCCTGTTGGCCCGTTGGTCTCCCTCTGTGAGTCAGGCCACAGCTCTCCCTCTGCGAGCCAGTACGGTGCTGTGCTTTTGCGAGCCAACGGCTCGTAGGTCTCCCTCTGCGAGCTGAGCCCAGGGGCCACAGCTCTTCCTCTGCGAACCTGCCTGACGGCCCGCAGGTGTCCCTCTGCTAGCCGAACCGCAGCTGACACACTGCGAGCCGAAATTGGGAATATAAGGCGGCTCTAAAAGAGCCCTTGTGTTTATTAGTTGGAGCTACATGTAAGTGCGAATGCACAGCTTCAGGTTAATCAGGAAAACTCAGTTTCCTTATCTGTGAAGTGTACTCCATCACTTCTGTAGATATCAGCCATATCAAAACGTATGTTGTTGTTGTAAATCGACCCCATTCTATGGTCTCTGAGGTATGCAGACACAGCTTTGTTGACATTCTTCCTAGATTTTTCAATCTTATGACAAAATTGGTTTGACCATTCCCACTTCTGTCTTTGGCATATATTGTAAGCCAGAAACCAGTCCCAGGATGCTTGTTTCCGGTCCAGGGAAGACATGGCTTGGCAGTTCGGGCTGGACTGTTCCCATGAGGCACAGGGTCAGACTGATTTGCATATGGCTATGTCTGAACTGGGGTGGCGGAGTGAGCTAAAGAATGATGATGGATTAAACCCAGATCAGTTGACTGGGGGTGAGTGCTTGCAATGTTCAACACTCCGTCCATCATCTCCTTTGGTTTTGATATATTGGAATATACAAAGACAGTTTGAGGCAAAAGTAACATCAATTTTCCAAAGGTGTCCTTCATAAGCATTTCCAAACCTACCCCAGTCAATGTGCCTAGGTCGTTACCACCACAGTGCACAATCATGAGATCAGGGTGTTGGAGATGCAAACAGGTTTTAACCAAAGGGGGCAATTGGTGCCACTTCAATCCTCTCTGTGCAAACCATTTAATGTGCACATTTTGTAAACCTAGGTCTAAGTCAATACGTCTCTGTTCTGCATACCTCTTGCACCAGAAAACATAGCTATGTCCTACAATCCACACTAGCATTTTGAAGGTATGGCTAGAAGATATGGATAAATGTCTGTAGCTCATGCAGTCCGTTCGTAGAATAAGAGATATGTTTAAACATGGGGAACTACTTTGTTTTTTACATACAAAACGTTAACCGATTGGGAGATGAAATGTATTGTGTCCTAAAAAGTAGGGTGTATATTAGTTTTGATAAAAAGCATCTTTGTGATTGGTTAATAAAAAAGCAGTTTATACGTGGAGTACATATTATAGGATGAAATTTGCTCAGCTCAACCACACCTGCTAATTGTATTTGGAAGGTGCAGTTCAAACTTGAAAGAATGGTGAACTTTTGACCTCCACGTGCCGTTAAATGTTGGAGAAAATGTTGCAAAAAAAATATCGGTAGGTTTAAAAAAATGATGAACTTTTAACCTACACGTGTCGTAGAATGTTCTAGAAAGTGTTGATACAATACCTTGAACTTTTCACCTGTATGTGTCCTTAAAAAACTGTTTATATGGAAAGTTCAAAAATAACCAATAAAGAGAGGTTTTGCAATCTAAAAAAATAAGGAACTATTCTGTTTTGTTCTTTACATGTATTTATGTGTGGAGCAACAGGGAAATTGTGCCATTACTGGTTCCATTCTTGATGAAAGTGGTGCATTACATGTACTGTGTGACAAGAAAAGAATTGCATGCGTTTGTGACATTTGAAATCTGCATACCAACAACGAAGGTAAATTAGAAATTAAGAAGGTGTGTTATGTGTTTTGTAGTAGTGGTTAAGTATTTGAGACGATATTTTTAACTTTGAAAGTATTTTTTATTTCTAAATAACATAGTGTTAGTAAAGTCTGGTGTTTTATTGGTTCTAAAATATGCATAATGTGTAACTAGTTGTTAAACATGTACTTTATATATGTTTAGGAGTTTTTCACTAAGAAAAAGTGTAAGTTGTCATCTGTAAAAGACTGTGGGCCATATTCTCAAGACCAGCGATAACATTATCGCCGCTTTAGCGGCAGTTTCGTGCCGCTAAAGCGGCGATAATGTTATCGCCATTGTTGTGAATATGGCCCTGTATGGTTTTGAAAATTCGATGTAGCGTTAATTTCGATTTGTATATCTATTCCGGCGAGATAAACAGAATGTCGCACGTTTGGAAATTATGCTCAGTCTGGAAATAGTGGAGAAGGGGTGACAGTAGAAAATTCATGTGTTATTAACTTAACAGAGATGGAAAAAAAGACGAAATGTTATGTGCACACTTTGTGGTCTCATTTTTTACACTGAGAGGTAGATTTCAATGTCAGTCAAGGCTGGTGTGGTACTGCGAGGCTTTGCATTTGGGTGTTCTTTGTAAATCTAAGTTGCTGGGGAGCGTTTCTTCAGAAGTCATTTTTTTTACATATGTGAGAGATAAAAAATAAATGAAAATGTTCTTTGTATATTTTCTGTACGATTTTGTTCACAGTGGTAAAGTAAATGTGATTATTAGTGATAGTAATTGTCACGGTGTGTTCCTCTGCTGAATATACGCAGGCGTTTAAGTGGTCCGGGTGTTATCAGTAGTAGGCTCCGCCACCCCTTTAAGAGAGCTGCCAATTTTTTCATCCCAATTAAAGCTGTTAATATACGTATAGTAAAGGGACGATACATAAAAGTTTGGAATTACACCTTCATTTACTCTGTCTACCTTGCACCACCATTTTGTGCCCCCAGCAGTACTGTTTTTAAAAAAATCTAATACAGCTTTTTGTATTATAAAAATAGCACTTATAGGTTTATTGGCATATTGGTAGAATTTGTACTATATAAAGAATGTTGCAATCAGTTTCAATGGTATAGAAATGCACTGTATTATGTAGGAAATATTACATATGCATAGGTTGTGATGTCATTCTTTTACTGTAAGGTACAGTTGAGTATAAGTGAAAACAGGTGATATACTGCGAACCCGTTCAGAATGTGCACAGATTACATAGAGAGTAAATGGACAAAGTAAACGTGCACGTTGCTTTGTGTATGTATGCATGGTTTGAATCATTTGATGATACTTTAAGACATAATCTAAACACTATTTCTGCTTTACAATTGGGTACAGTGCACATTGTTAGTAGTTAGTGACTAGATGCTGGTACAGGGATTATTTATTGCTCGTTCGTACGAAATAAAGGTGGAGAGGGGCGTTTCTTTACAAGAGATATTTTATAAATGTGTGAGAGATAAAAAACAATTAAAAATGTTCTTAGTAAATTTTCTGTACGATTTTTTCACACTAGTAAACTAACTGTGATTATAAGTGATGAAAATTGTTAGGGTGTATCTCTGTGCTGAATATACGCAGTACTTTAAGTGGGCTGGGTCTTACCGGTACTGAACACTGCTACCCCTTTTACACACCCGCATTTTTTTCATCCCACTTAAAACCCTCAATATACGTATATTAAAGGAACGGTACAATAAAAGTTTAGGGATTACACCTCCGTTTCCTCTCCTCATGTGTTACCCCCATTTTGTGCACCAAACAGTAGTGTTTATAAAAATTAAGTAAGAGAGCTTTATCTAGTATGAAAATAGCACTTCTACCTTTATTAGCATTTTCATGGGATCTGTAGTGTAAAGAGAAGGTCGTAATCAGTTTCAATGGTACAAAAGTGACATGACATATGTTTGAAAGATTACATGGTTTTAGGAGTAAGGTATAGAGGTAACAAATAAGCAGTATAGTTTGTTATGTTTAAACGAGTATTGAGTTTTGTAAATCAGACACAGCGTTGATTTGTGCAGCACACACTACACCCACAATGACCCTGGAACATGTCCCTGAATGCCTTGGCACACTGCAGCACACATCCAAACGCCAAGTAGGCCCCCATCCACAATGTGCACAGAGTGCCCCCTATCACCAATATCACAACCTACCCTTGCACATATGCTGAATCCAGCAAACCAGCAGATCCGTGACCCACACTGACTATGCAAGTAACACTGCATGTCGGATAGCATAGCAGCTGCACAAAGAAAATGACATGGCCCACGAAGCGACATGTATGGAGCCAAGTGAGGATCACATCCTCAAAGGAGCAGGTCACACTCCGACTTGTCCGCGTGCAACCACAACCCATGCCTTACAATACACGCAGCAGACCAACAATGCACCAGGCCACAAAATCAGTCCATGAGCACACATCACCCAAGTCAAAAGCAAAACAGGCCCTGAAAAGCACACAATCCAAAGGCACCCTGTCTCAAGGGGAGAAGGCTACACGAAATCAGAGCTGCAGGGGCAATTCCCCCACAATGCAGCCCACACACATAGCAATCACAGAACATCAGCAATGAAGGCAATGTGGTACAAAACTCCCTCATACGGGTTCTGTGTCCGGTGTGTGTGGCGGGGTGATGGCTGCATGGCTGTGTGCCCCTGACACATCAGACTGCGTAGGTGATGGGGCTGCATCAGATGTCGTCCAGCACCTATGCAAAAACAATGTCTGGCTCACAGAGGCAGAGCTTGCCAAAAGGATACACCCCCGTTGCACATGCAACAGTCAGCTCTTCCCTGTGTTGGGACGAGGCTCATTGTGGCACACGAGTGGACAATCTTTACAACACACCTCACAGTTAGACACCAGTGGAGTGGCATAGGCTTTATTGGCGTGTGCATGTCAGTACGGACGAGGCAACAGCCACAACAGGCACGGACATGCTTAAGACACTTACACGCAGCATGGGTACACGTCGAGGGGCAGATGATGTTGGGGCTGAAATGGACAAGATTTATCACATATGGCAACGCTCACAGCCCACCTTGCCTTGCTGGACGAGTCATGTGTTTTTATTTATTTATTTATATAGTTTTATATAGCGCGAACGTGACCCAAGGGTATCAGAGTGCTTCACATTTACAATAGGTACAGTTTAGATTACACTGGTATAGCAGCAGTAATATATATATATGAATCAGGTACATGTCTTTCATACCAGTTTCAACAAAACAAGTTTAAGAACTGTTTAGAATACAAAGGTGTACGCAGTGGAATCATACAACATAGTTCCGATGTGTACCTTTTGAATGTTTTACATCAGTCCTCAATGATCTATTAATTGTGGTACTGAACAGTTAAAGAGGTTTTTGCAGCTACCTGGTAATTTTCTCTTTACATTCATAAATGTCTTTGAGGTCATTTTGTGCAGGATGTATCCATACAAGACAGGGCTATGCTACTTCTGGTTATTAACCACGGTGCAGATGATGAACAGTCTTGTCTAGGGAAGGAACTTGCCCAATAGGAAGATCTTCGCTTCCCTCTTGAATGTTGCCAAATTTTGAATTTTTCTAATGTTTGGAGGGAGTGAATTCCAGATTCTGGGTGCCGCTTCGGAGAATGCTCTGTCATACGTTTTCTTCTTCCGAAAGATGGGCGGTTTCAGCAACAGCTCTCTGGCACTCCTGGCCGGCCTGCTTCCCCCTGATAGCTCAATTTTCTGGGCTAAGTACATTGGTGTTTTGTAGTGGAGCGCTTTGTGGGTAATACAAGCCAGTTTAAGTTGAATTCTGGCTTCGTATGGAAGCCAGTTTAGTGCTTTCAGATGTGGGGAGATATGGTCGTATTTTCAAGAACCTGTAATGAGTCTTGCGGCCGCATTGAGACAAGCTTTTAGTGGTGCTGTGGAGATTTTTGATAGACCTGTTAGTGTTGTACTTCCATATTCAATCCTTGAGATAACCAGGGACTGAACTGCCAATTTGAGGTCCGCCGTAGTAATGAGTGGTTTCACTTTTCTAATATAGTTCAGGTGAAACCGGGCACTATTAGCCATTGATTTGATGTGGGCTTTCATGTCTAGGTTCTTATCAAGCGTGATTCCCAGTGATTTGGTTGAGTCAACTAGGGTAGGGGTGCAGTTTAGCGCTGTGATCAGCTTGGTCCATTCCTTCACATTTGCGGGGTACTTCGGCGGTGATATTAATAGGAATTCTGTTTTTAGTGCATTTAATTTCAGATGATTGTTGGTTAACCATTGTAATGACATTTTTAAGGCCTCATTCATTGTCTTGATCTCTTCCAGTGACGATATCTTGATATAGATCTGAGTGTCATCTGCGTACATGTGATAGGATATGTTTGCGTCTCGGAGGATTTCTGTAAGGGGTTTGACATATAGATTGAATAGTGATGGGGATAATGTTGATCCCTGTGGGACTCCAATCGAGTTTGGGCATGATGGGGATAGTGTCTGGTTGACCAGGAATCTTTGTGTTCTGTTCTGGAGGAAGGATTCAAACCATTTCAGAACATTTCCAGATAGTCCCATCCTGTCTTCAAGCCGGGCTAGCAATTTTTCATGGTTTACCGTGTCGAATTCAGACGACAGGTCAAGAAGAACTAATAGACATGTTTGATTGTGATCTAGAGCCTGTAGCGCATCATCCACTATATGTAAGATTGCTGTTTCCGTACTGTGGCCTGGTCTGAATCCAGATTGGCAGTCGTCCAGCAGATTATTGATGTGGTTGCTCAGATGATTGTGCACACATTTTTCAATTAGTTTGGCAAGTAATGGAATATTGGTTATTGGGCGAAAGTTATTTGGGTCTGCCGGGTCCGCTGTAGGTTTTTTGATGATGGGTAGGACTTGACCTGTTTTTAGGCACTCTGGTAGGACCCCTTGAGATAGTGAGGCATTGATTATTTTTGTCCATATTGGGACGACGATATGGTTGATTCTTTTTAGGCTTTTAGAGGGGAGGGGGTCATTGTAGTGGTTATTTGGTTTGATATCCGAGAGAGTTTTGGCAATGGTATTCTGGTCATAAAGCTTGAAGGTCGACCATTGTGCTTTGTTTTTCGTCCTATTATGATCGTTTTTCACGGTAGCATTGTTCTGTAGAGGTAGTTGGCTAGCGAGGTTGTCAGCTGCCATCCTGAGATCTCTTTCAAGCGTGTTGGCCTTGTCTGTGAAGAATGTTGAGAATTCCTCGCAGTTCAGTTGAGTTTTAGTTGCTTCTTGGGCAGATTTGGCCAATTTATTGGATTGTTGTTTTAACATCTCGAAAAGTTTCCGTGGTCTGTTTTTGGCGTTATCCAGTTCGAATCTAAAAAATTCCTTTTTGGAGTTGAGAACCCTTTTGTTGTATTCATTTCTGATTTTTCTGAGAGTTTTTAGCTGGGGGGATGATGGGTGCTGTCTCCATTTTCTTTCTGCCAGTCTCAGCTTTCGCCTATCTTCATTCAGTGTCCCATTAATCCATGGATTTTTATCTTTCTTTGAGACTCTTTTCAGTTTTAGTGGCATGGTGGAGTTGACTATATTCGTCATTGATGTGGTGTAGTGATCAGTGAGTTTGCTGACGTTCAGCACGTTGTCAGGTGGATTTAGATCTTTCTCACATCTTGCTACAAGTTGCTCAATATTAGGGTCTTTGGTTTCTCGTGTCCTTTTTTTAATTTTGACCGGTTGCGTGGTCTTGTTCTTTTTTACGGTGTGTATATGGAAGGTTATGGCATGGTGATCCGACCAATCGCAAGGAACAATTGAGTTGATTGTAATATCCTTGACTCTCGAGATTACCCAGTCTAAGGTTGCCCCTTTTGAGTGTGTTGGCAGTGTGCAGGCTTGAGTCAGGTTTAGGTCTATTAGAAAGTCTTTCAGTGCATTGACCTGTTTGTCATTATTGTCGTCCCAGTGTAAATTAAAGTTGCCTAGGAAAATGTCATTAGTGTGACTGTTAGAGTTAGCCGTGATGATTTCCATTAACTGGTCTATGAAAGGGATATTATCGCCTGGTGGGTGATAGAGCGCTTGCAAGTTGCACCTTTGATTCTCTGCAGTTCTCATACCAAGACCGAGGTATTCACAGGATTCAAGAGGGTTGGATTGTATTTGGCTGACCTCGATGTCAGATCGGTGTATGCAGGCTATACCGCCTCCTGTCTTTTTTTGTCTGTCTAATCTCACAATATTGTAATGAGGAGGCACCAGCAGATCCATGACCGGGGAGGAGGCTTCCGTGAGCCATGTTTCAGTTAAGATTGTCACGTCAACTTTCTGACTAATGATGAGTGCCGCAATGTCTGAGGCATGTTTTGCTGCGGAACGACAGTTGAGCAGTAGGCATATCAGTGGTTTCCCTGAGCTACTAGACTTCATTTCTTGAGTATTGGTGGTTAGCTTCACTTGTTTTAGGTTGTTAAGGTTGGGTTTTCTGTTTTTAGGCCCGGACGTTGTATTTGCATTGATCGGGACTGATCTAATTTCCTCGCCTCGGCTGATGTCTGTAGACTCATATGACCCGAGTAGGGTTTGGGTTTCATCCTCTGATAAATATTTAAGATTTTTGTGTGGTCGATTATGTCTATTTGAAAATGGCATGGCTGTCCCTTTACTCTTTTCTTGAAGATCAAGCATTGATTTTTGAATGAGTTCGACTTTGGAGTGAGTGCTTACAGTGATTTCTAGTATTTTTTCCATGGCGTGCAATGCTCTTAGAATGTCCTGTGACATATTGCCCGCTTGTATTTGAAGAGTTTCGATTTCTCTCTGTGTATGAGGTGATATACTAGAGGTGCGCATCTGCCTATTTCGAGTTTTGTTTGTGCCCCGGTGTTTTAGATCTGTGCTTTTTTCATTGTTCCTTTTAGTGTCATTAGTAGGGGGATGTGAGTTTCGTAAGGACGCAGGTGCTATTTGTACTGTTGTAGAGGGGGGTATGGAAGGGGTGTTGGCTTCCCTATCCCTTATTGCTGGATTGGGGTTCCCATTAAATGGCCTATGTGTGGGCGTGATCATATCCTGGTGTAAAGGGGCTGATTTTTCCCGATGTACAGGCGTCGGGGCGATATTGGCGTGTAGTACAGATACTTCTCCTATCTCTGTACAATTCCCGTCCAGTGAGTCTCTTGTCACCGTTGATTCTCCTGACAGAATTGTAGGTTGTGGTTGTTGAGGGTCTCTAGGTATTATGACGTCTATGGTGGTTGTGTTGGTGGTAGATAGGGTGACTGCTTGTGTGGTCAGGTGTTGTTGAGACCTTGTGTTCTCTACACATTCTTTTAAGGTTGAAAACACATTGTCAAACTTTTCTAACTCGTTGTTGGCTGCTTGTATAAGCACAATACCGTTCTTGTAGATAGTTATGCATAGTTCTGCTCTTAATCTTGGTGACGGGATGATCAATAGTTTAGTACCATGTGGGATATTGCTTATATTTTTTATGTTGAGCATCTTCGTAATGACAGTGCGCCATTTAGCAGTTTTTCTGGTGAAAAATATCAAGTCATTTACAATAATTCCTTTGTTTAGATTAAAGGAAGGGTCAGAGATCAGCGTGTCTGGGTTTTTTCTGATTAGGTTATGTTTGAATTTTTTGGCTGCATTCTTAGATAGGTTAGTTGGGTACTTTATGGCGTAAGAGTTATTGCCTGCTGATTTTAAATTGGTTCCGGCCATAGTTACTGATGGCGATAAAATAATTCTCCGGGGTGGTTATACAGAGGTGATCTCACTTTGATGTATCTTCTAGTCCATTACCTATCTCAGGACGTTTACAGGTCTACTGTCGTTCCTGTAGATGTCTCTATTCTCCTTTGTTTCCATATGACCCACTCTGGTGTATCCTTTTGCCCCCTGAGTCTTTCTGTGATTCATGTGTTGTTTGGTGCCTGCACAGTGCCCCGTGTGAGGGGGCACGACTCACTGTACGTGGGGTCTGCATGGTGCTCTGCCTCCGTGGTGCGGCAATTGTCTTCTCTGCCGACAGTGATCAGGTGTGAGGGTCCGACAGGTTCACATGTCGTGCTACATCGCCATGTGTGTGCTCTCACTGAGCAGTGTGTCCGAATTGGCAACGTTGCCAAACGACGCTGGGTTGCTCGGACCACGGACCTGCGTCGCCTTGGACAGGTGTGTGTGCACGCGCGTTATTCCACGCACATGCATCCAGAGCCCAACCGAAGGAGACGTGTCCTCTGTTTTGGTGGGATATGTGAGCAATCCCCACTGTGCAACAAGTTGTTGGGCCATGTGCTGTGGGTGGCAATAGGATGTGGCTGCAGGTACGTAGTTACTCATCCATGAATGCCCGTGCAGCTTCATGTGCAATGTGTTCCAATAGTACGTCGTTGTCGTGTTCAAGGAACACCAGGGTGAGCCAATCCATTAGGTGGTCCGGGCAGGTGTGCTCAGCCCACGCCGTCTCACCGATCCGCAACACAGCCCAATAGCGGTGCTATCTTCCATGCACAACTACCAATACATACGCAGTATGTCAAGGCATCCCATGCACGGCTGTCTCGGTTACACTCCTGTTCGTGATCCAACAGGGGGCGCAAACACAAGTCATAGTCCAATTCATCAACAGTTGTGTTGGATAGGCAGACATCCCTGGGACACTCGAATGTGCCTGTTCGGCAGTGGAACCAGGGCTGGACGCAGGTGACGTGGGCAATGCGGAAGCTGAGCCTGTAACTGATCCGCAGCACTGCCAGTGGCAGTGCGCCCAGTAAATGCAGCATACGTGCACAGTACTGTTCCACGTGACGGGTGTTGTGCATGTGCCCGGTATGGCCTGCCATTGCGTTGGTGCGACTCGTGAACAGGCACTCTTCTGGACTGCGGCTGTTGTGTGGAGGATATGCCACAGCTCTGAGCAATGATTTGAATGTGTGTGCAACGTTGTGGGACATGGGTTGCTGTTTCCGTGGTGTCAAGGCCATCCCATGCGGGGGTACCACAGGCAGGGGCTTCTATGTGCGGGCTGTGGATAAGTCGGATGGTTTATTTGCGGAATGCGTGGTGTGGGAGTCATCCCCATCTGCCATTGTATCTCTATCAGTGTGTTCCAGGCGCGTTCGGGACCAAGGTCAGAGGTGCAGAGGTCCTCCCGGCTTCTGCATTGGGACAATGGTGCTTTCATCCCTGATGTTTGTCTCACTACTACTTTTGTTTTGGGAATGTGATGTGGCTTTGGTGCTGAGATTGGGACACGGCCTTGGGCTCATGGTGTACGGATGGCGATGCACACACATATGTTGGCATGTGGAGCCAGATGCCCGTGCGGCCTTGCGCTGCTTGTGCTATCTCACTCCGTCTCTCTCCCTCGCTCTCTCCCTCTCTTTCCTTTGTTGCGCGCATGGCACACCTTCTTCTCTTGGATTTGGTGTACCGGGCTGTGTGCTACGGATTGTCCAGTGGGAGCAGCTAGGACTCATCCTAGGGGTTGTTTCTGCTTTTGTTTGTCTGGGGTTTTGTGTTGGTGGTTGCATTGCTGTATGACTGATTCTCCATTTTCTGGTCACGCATGTATGTTTATTTTGCTGTTTGTGCGACATCAGGCAAGATGTTTGTTTTGGGATTGCTGGTGTTGGTGTGCA
This sequence comes from Calotriton arnoldi, assembly GCA_963921515.1. NCBI lineage: Eukaryota > Metazoa > Chordata > Amphibia > Caudata > Salamandridae > Calotriton > Calotriton arnoldi. The sequence continues at coordinate 627,672 of CAWUFW010008976.1, forward strand.
ATTTCTTAGTCCGGGGTTGGGGGTGGTGCCGGGGGGGGGGTGTTCCGGGTGTGGGATGGGGTCCTGGGGTGTTGGCGGTGGGTGTTGTGGCCCTGTTGGGTGTCCAGGCCGCATGATGAGTTGCTCCATGGCATCTGTTGCCCTTCGGATGTGGCCCTGGGCTGTGCTCCCTTTTGTGGTGCTGGCTGCCGTCCGACTTTACACCAGGTCAGAGCAGGTGTAAAGTTCCTGGTGCTAACGTGCCTTATCGCCGGTTTTGTGTTTTTATCGCGGATGTGGCTGGTCATTATGAATGTTGAGGTGTGCTGTTGTCTCGGCTTTTGTCACGGGAACACCTACTCTGCATCTCATTAGCGATATTTGCGAGGGTCCTCTGTGGCGATGTTTTTTGAGGCTGCTATCGCGGGTATACTGGTGCTGTGGGCTGTTAACACCGGCTTGTGAATAGGGGGGTAAATTTATCACGAGTTTGGCTGCGATAAAGTGCCGTTAATTCAGCGATGGCTCCTTGTGAATATGTCCCTTAATCTTTCCCCCTCTCCATCTCCATGTCGGTGGTTTTGTTGCTCTCTAACAGTTGATCTGTACTTGTTTATGTACATCCACAATAAAATGTAAGCCTGTACCATATCTTTGCTAATATGGTACAGTGTTATGCTTGCTAAGTTGCCGATAGAAGTGTTAAACTAATAAGGGTAACGTTTACATGTGCCAGTTAGTTGAGAATATCACTCTAAGTATACAGATAACAATTTTACAAAATAGTATCTACAAAGTTATCTGTAGTGGGTTGCAGAGGAAGTGGTGTGGGACGGTGGGGTGCATGGGAAGGGGGTGGGGCGGGGTGCCGAGGGGGAAAGTAGGAGGTAGTGGAGTCACATATAAAATGGGAAGGTGAATCTAAATAATTCAATAAATACGTGCTGTAGGTCAGATGACACTACCTGCCACCCTGCTGTTCCCTTATTCCGCTCCAGTACCATGCAGCATTTCCTCTGCAAGCCGCCACTGGATCTTATATAATTGTATGTGATTATTTTGACATATTGAAATGATATAACAAATAATTGAAACTTTTTTTTCATTCTCAGAAAATTATTTTGTTTGGATTAAAAATTGAAAATGCCTAGAAGAACTGAAAAAAAAAGGAAAAATAAAAAGGCAATCTACTTAAAGAAAAGTCAAAAATGTGGATTACAAGAAAATGAGAGTACTACGAAAAGAGTTTCTTCTGTTAAAACACTAGACAATTTCTAAAAAAAGTATTACGAACATTTAATGAAAATAACATCACACAAAGGAAAAAGAAAAATGTTTCAAGTAAGGAGAAGCAGACTTGGACTTCAAATTGCAAGAAAAAAAAACATGATAAGGAAAGAGTATTTGTTACCCGTAGACAAAAACAATTTAAAGAAATTCGTCAAAGAGTTTTTCGAAATAGAGTAATTCAGAATTTAATAAAAGGATGCCATAAATATAAACAGAAAGTGCTGCAATTGAAACAGAAACAGCGTGTTGAAAGCATAGTGGATACTGCTTTTAAGTTAAAACAAAAAATATTCATTTTCATTTTGAAGAGGATGAAAGTGTTGGATAAAACAATGAACATTCTGAAAGACAAAAGTAAAAAAAAAGACGTGTGAACAGAAGCAACTTTTGTAAAATCTTCAGTGGAAAATGGAAACATACATCTAATAGTGAACCTTTTTTTAATGAAGAGAGTTACTTCCAAGAAAATAGTTTACCATTTGCAGTTGATACTGGAGGTCGTTGCTACAAAGTTCAAAATGGTTGTCCTGTTCCAAAAGAGGAAATGGTTACTATTAGTGCAGAACAGTTAATAGCTGAAGAAGTGCAAGGGAAACGCACACAAGCTCCTGTGTATAAGTGGGGTTGTAGCAGTATTTGTAGTATTCGACAGGAATCTATTGATATAATGCGAAATTTGTTACGAGAATATACACAGAAAAGTGTAAAACAGAAGATTAGGTTGTTACAAACACTAGATCCTTGTAATGTAAGAAAATATACTGAGAAACATGGGCATTCTCTGGCTTGTCTTTCAAGAAAAGTGTGTAAAAGTGTTTTTCATCACTTAAGGATGTTAGCAGTACACCATTCAGAAATGCGGAAGTTTGTAAGGAAACTGTACTATGTAAAAAGTCCTGCATTATGTTTAGGTGAACTAAATACAGCTCTTTTACATGGTTCTTTATCAGATGTACAAAAAAGTGTGATGATATTCAGTTCCGATATTTTGGTTCAGAAGAGCAGTGTATAGAAAGTTTGACAATTACAGATGTTGAAGAAGAAATTGGAAAGTTTAACATAGTGTGCTCTGAAATTCCAAACTATGTTTGTGTTTGTTGTCGACGTACTAATTATAAAATTCAAACTGGGAATGTTGATTTGTATTTGAAATCAGAAAAGAAGAATATATTATAAATGGAAAGAATTTGCAACTTACTTGTTAGTGGAAGGTCAATTTGAGTTAGGCAGTGATCAACGTATTTGTAAATATTGTTATAACAAATTAGAAGAGAACAAAATGCCCGCTAGAGCAGTACATAATAAGTTAGAATTAGTAGCTATTCCGGAGGAACTGGCAGATTTGAATACATATGAGTCAGTTCTAATTCAATCTGTTCATCCATTTCAAACTATAATTCGCATGGAGCCTAAGACAGTTAAACTTCCACCAACAGACTTACAAAGAGGGCTGATAGGAAGAGTAGTATACTTACCTTTGGATTTTAAGAAAAATATTGAAATTGTTGGTGGAGACAAAGATGAAAATGAAGCAGTAGTCATTCTAGTAAATGGAGTACCAACAAAGAGTCGGAAAATATGGCAAGAATTTGTGGATGTTAAAAAACTTCAAAGGCTACGTTATATCTTGTGGAGAATAATATTTATTATAAAAGTGTAAATGTGGAAGAACAAGTAATAAGTTTGGAAGATGAATCTGAAATTTCAAGTGGTCAAATAGAGAAAGTGGACAAGTCAAGGAGTGAAGAGATTTATGAACATTACACAATATGTCCTCTACATTCAAAAGAAGTAATAGGAAACAGTATTGAGTTATTTCAAATGAAAAAAGCAAAGGGAACTCCAATGGGTGTATGGGAGAAAAGCTTAGAAGCTCGTTGTTTTCCACAGCTGTTTCCTACTGGAGAAGGTGGACGATATGATGACTGACCTGTACGGATTCCAGCTTCAGAATATCGCTCAACAAGATTATACTCTGAAGATCCTAGATTCCGGCAGTGTATACCATATATATTTCACCTTTTGTTTGAATGTGATCTGTCTTCTCTGTCCTATGCAGTGAACCACATACTGAAAACTGGAGGTCATCAATCACTTCTTTCAGCGAAAGAATTTGTGGAGAAAGTTTAACAAACAGATGAAAATTTAGAAGCGCAGTTAATTAATTTGATGGCATGTTAACGAGGAACAAATGAGTATTGGTATCGTCGTCATGGAGAACTGAAGTGTATGTTACGGAACTTAGGTACACCAACATGGTTTGTGACACTTAGCTGTGCAGAGTATGCATGGGAAGATTTGCTTGAATTTCTACGAGAAGCAAATTCCAATGTAAAGAATGTTGAAATGAAGACACCTGGAGAACTGTGTTCTTTGGATCCTGTAAATGTGTGCAGATATTTCAATCATAGGTTTCAAGCTATGATGTCTTTCATCTGCAATAAAAAGAATCCACCTCTTGGAGAAGTTACCGATTTCTTTAGGAGAAAGGAGTACCAAGCGAGAGGTGCTCCTCATATACATATGCTATTGTGGATCAAGGATGCACCTAAATTTGGAACTGATTCAGATGAAATAGTATTGTCTTTCATTGAACAGTATGTGACATGTGAGATTCCAAAAGAAGGAGGAGATAGAAGCTTGAAACAGCAAGTTTTACGTTTCCAAAGTCACCGTTGTGGAAAGTACTGTCGACGAAAATACAAGTGTAAAGGAAAATTTTATACCAAGTGTCGGTTTGGATTTCCACGTCCAGTAATTTCTAAAGCAAGAGTAAATTCTTTTTTTCTTCTGTAAGGCACACAATAACTTGCAAATCTCCAAAGAATACCTACAACTTGAAAAGAAGAGAACTGTCAAAGTATATTAATGACTACAATCCGGTTATTTGAAAAATGTGGAATGCAAACATGGACATCCAGTATGTTGCAGACAACTCAATTGCTGTTGCACGCTACGTTACATCATATATAACGAAATCAGAAAGAACCAAGATGAAAGAAATGTGGGAAGAAATTGCACAAGAGAAGAGCCTTAGCAAAAAATTGTACAGCTTTACTTTGAAAATGCTTTCCCACAGAGAAATTGGATCGTATGAATGTTCAGACCGCTTGTCCTCTTCAAGTTTATATTCAAAATCACGAGGGATCATTTGGGTAAGTTTAGGTCTTGCCTGCTCACGAAATAGAGTGTTGAAATCATTAGAAGAAATCGAATACTTAGCAGCAAATGAACCAGACAGTACAGAAATTCTTAAAACTAATATGTTGGCTACATACTATCCGAAAAGGAGTCGACATCTGGAACAGCTATGTCTGTATGAAGTACTTCAACATTACAGCTTCAAAAGAAATGTTAAACAGAATTTAAAACAAGGAAAATATGCAGTACTTGGATGTCATGGATGTTTAGTAAAACACACAAAAGGTAACCTTATCAACCACAAGAAACTTAGGGGCCTATTAGGATGGCGGGCGGACTTTCGTCTGACCGCCACCCTAGCGGTGCTGGGACCGGCCGCCAGTGGTGCGGCAGTTCCGCACCAGCGATTAGGATGCCACCGCCACTGTGGTGGTGGCATCTTCCATTCCCAGCATTGTGGCAGGCGGTGCACACAGCACCGCCCGCCACAATGCTGGGAATGCACTGTGTGCATTGTCATGCACAAGGTGACAGGCACCGCACAGTGCCTGCCACCTTGTCCATGACAATGTAGGGGGGTACCATAGGTACCCCCATGTACACCCCCCACCCCCCAATACCCTGGGGGCCCGCAACGGCCAGATGACATCTCAAATGGCATCACTGATGACATTGATTACATCATCCAGTGATTTTGAGTGTTTTCTAAAGGTAACTGAGTGTTAAACATATATACTAAGGTAATTAGCTGTGGGAGTGCCTGTATGAGTTAGTGAGTGGGCATGTAATTGGTGTATAGAAGAGTGAGTGGGTATGTGAGAGACTGTATACATGAGTGAGTGGCTGTGCAGTTTGTGTATGGGTGAGCGAGTGGGTATGTCAGTGGCTGTAAATGGTGAATGAGAGGATGCATGAGTAGCTTAATGGGGAGTGAGCAGGTACATAAGTGCCTGTATGGACCAGTAACAGGGTACATGAGTGGCTGAATGGTTCATGAATGGGTGTGTAAATGGCTCTATGGGTGAGTGAGTGGGTATGTGAGGGCTATATGGGTGAGTGAATAGGTGTGTGAGAGATTGTATGGGTGAGTAGGTGAGTGTAAGAGAGGTTGCATGGGTGAGTATGAGCTTGTCTCAGTGACTGTATAGGTGATCGAGCACATATATTATATCAATGAGTAAGTGAGTAAGTATGTGAGTATCTGTATGGGTGACTGATTCAGTATGCGAATGGCTGTATGGGTGTATGAGTGGGTGTGTAGGTGTCTGTATGAGTGGATGTGGGAGTGGCTGTATTGGTCAGTGAGTAGGTGCACAATTGGCTGTTATTGTGATTTAGGGGTTGTGTTAGTGGCTCCATGGGCGAGTTGATGTGTTAGTGGCTGTATGAATCAGTGAGTATGTGAGTCACTGTTTGTATGGGTATGTGAATGGGAATGCCATTGGCTGTGTTGGAGTGGGTGATTGAGATGTTGTATGGGGCTGCAACTGGGTGTGTGATTGGTTCTGTGGGTGATGTCATGATTGAGGTCATCATTGATGTCATTTCAGATGTCTTCAGTGATATCATGAGTGATGTAATCTGTTAGGTCATAAGTAGTGCAATGCGGGGGCGTGAGTTAAAGTTAGCTCAGCTAATTATAAATGCTGAATTTCTCTGGTTTTGTACAAATGAAATGTGAGCCTAACTATAACGTCTCTGTAACCTTTGATTTTTCAGTGAATTTGTAAGGTACTTTTAATTCAATTTCCTAAATATAACTTCCCTGTAACCTTTGGTTTTTTCAGTGAATTTCTGAGGTTTTTTAAATTCTATTTCCTAACTATAACATCTCTATAACCTTTGGTTCTTTCAGTGAATTTCTAAGGATTTTTTAAATTCTATTTCCTAATTATAACATCCCTGTAACCTTTGGTGTTTTTCAGTGAACTTCTAAGATTTCTAAATGTTAATTCCTAACTATAATGTCCCTGTAACCTTTGTTTTGTTCAGTAAATTTCTAAGGTTTTTTAAAATTATATTTCCTAACTAGTAGAGAAAAGGGGCGGGGCCTCCCATGAGCTCAGAGCAATCCAGCTGGGTGGCACTTATTGGAGGTAAAAGGAAGGGTTCTTGCTCCCAAGGACCCTCAGCATCCAAGAAGACTTCCTCCCCCAACAAGTAGTGCACAGGAAGTGTGTTTGCACAGTAGTGGAGAAAAGGTGTGGGCCTCTGATTAACTCTCAGCAGTCCCGTGGTATGGGACTTACTAGAAGTACCAGGAGGGGTTCTTGGCCCCCAAGGACCCTCAGCATCCAAGAAGACTTCATCCCCAACAAGTAGTGTGTCAGGAGATGCATTTGCAGTGTAGTGGAGGAGAGATTGGGGCCTCAGATGAGCTCTCAGCAATCCCACTGTGTGGGACTTACTGGAGGAAACAGGAGCAGATGTTGGCTCCCACGGGCCCTCAGCATCCAAGGGGACTTCATCCCCCAACCAGTAGTGCACCAGGAGGTGAGTTTGCAGAGTGGTGGAGTAAGGGGGTGGGGCTTCGGATAAGCTCTCAGCAATCCCACTGTGTGGGACTCACTGAAGGTAACAGGAGGGGTTCTTGGAACCCAAGGACCTTCAGCATCAAAGGGGACTTCATCCCCCAACCAGTAATGCACCATGAGGTGCGTTTGCAGAGTGGCGGAGAAAGGGGATGGGGCCTCTGACAACTTCCCCCAGGGCCAGCCTTATTTATTAAATGTATTTTTATTAGGGAAGAGGGGCTGCATGCTCCTTCCATGGTCCGATTTCGGCCCCATGGACCCCATCCCTCGTGGGCCCAGCTTTTAAAATATGTTATTTTTATTAGGGGAGAGTTATAGTTAACTGCGCTGCCCCCCTTATGGGCTGATTTTGCCCCTCGTACCCCTTCCCCTGAGGCCCAGCCTCTTTATCCTGAGTGCTCCCAGGGCAACCATTGACCTCTGTTGGGGACCGGGGGGGAGCCCAAGGCCCTCACAGTCCCAGATGGCTATCCGCCTCTTGTGGGAGCTGGCATTGCTCTGACAGACAGAGGGCTGCTGAAAGGCAGCGCCCTGTCTGTCAGAGCAAATGTTTTCATCTGTTTCTCTGCACGCATATTTGCGTGCAGGGAAACAGATGAAAACTCTGCTTCTGCAAGCCAAGCAGAGTTATGTTTGCTTTTGCTTGGTGGGAGCTGTCAGTTCCCACCAAGCAAGAGCAAACAGCTACCTCCCGAGGGTGGGCACCCCGGGAGGTAGCAGGCGCTGGCCCTGGGGGGTGCCAGGCCCAATGGCCATAAATGGCCCCCCTCCATCATAGAAGTTAGGCCCGGGGAGGTAGCAGTCCCCAGGCAGGGGGCCACACAGGCCCCCACAGGTGGTGGCCAGAGGGCTGTGGGGGAGGTCAAACGGGCCCCACATTAATTTTAAGTTTAGACCCTGGGAAGTGGTGGTCCCTGGGGCTGCAGCGGGGCCATGTGGGCCCCGGCATTATTTTAGCATGATTTGTACAGGGGAGGTGGCAGTCACCAGGGCCATGCAGCCCCCAACATTTGTCTTTAAACATTTGCCCAAGGGAGGTGGCAGTCGCCAAGGCACCCACAGAATACATAAAAAACAATGCCCCGGGGAGGTGGTGGTCCCTGGGGATTTCATGAGCCCTAGTAGGGGGGCACAGTGTACCCCCTCCTATTTCACTGGCATGCCCCCAGGACCTGGCCCACCAGGGGGTTAATCAAAAACAAGCGCAAGAGCCTACGCTTGTTTTTTATACATTTTTACAGAGAATTTGAGAATATCATGATTTCAATGTATTTTTTTTAAATGCTTTTTTGGACTGTCGGGGTCCCTCTGGTACCCCAGGACCAACTTTATGGGTATACTGTATTCCTACCCTGCCCCTTTTCTTTTTTATTATTTTCCCAAGTCCCAAGTTAGCCGGCAACACTTTCTGGTTGAAGTGTTGGCAGCCAATAAGAGCTTTGCATTTCCCTGCACGAGCTTGTTATTTTTGTGAAGTTGTCACTGCCACAGATATCACTAACTCTATTTTCTTAAATTTCTCAACAACTACTGAATGGATTTACACCAATTAAGAAAAAGTAGAATCCGTATAACTAAATCTACCTTTCTGCCAAATATGGTGTAATTCCGTCCAGCAGTTTGGCCTGTAGGAGTATTGACAATTCTTATGGGAATTGACATCGGAAACACACCTTTTTTTGCCCCCTTTTTCTCTGCCCACCTTGATGGATCACCCTGAAACGTTCCATGTGCAACAAGAATCACCAAAATGCTTTTCCTTATATGTATATATATTCACTGAAAAAACCATAGGTTTCAGTCACGTTATAGTTAGAAATTAGCATTTAAAAAACCTTAGAAATTCACTGAAAAAACCATAGGTTTGAGGGACGTTATAGTTAGTTGGACATTTCTCTCGTACAAAACCATAGAATTTCCCCAGTTATAGTTAGTTCAGCTAACTATAACTCGCGCACCCGCAATGCACTGCTGATGACGTCACATATTACATCATTCATGACATGGCCAGTGACATCACTGATGACATAACTGATGACATCTCAAATGACATCACTGATGACATCACTGATGACATCATCCAGTGACTGTGTTTTTCTTTAAAGTTTAAATATGTATTATATATATGCCATGGTGTATTGAAGAATGAGTGGGTGTATAAGTGTCTGGATGGAGGATTTAGTAGGTGCGTGACTGACTGTTTAAGTGAGTGATTAGATGTGTCTTACTGAATGCATGGGTTAGTGACTAAACTGTGTGAATGTCTGTAGCAGTCTGTCTGTTGCTGTATAAGCTGCTGCATGGGTTGGTCAGTAGCTACATGAGTATCTATATGGGTTATCGATTGGTTGCCTGAGTATTTGTATGGGTGCCTGAGTGTGTGTGTGGGTGGGTGGGAGGTGTGTGACTCTGTGCATAGATGTTTGAGTGGTTGATTCACTGTGTCTGTGGGTTCAAGAGTGCATGTGGAAACAGCTGTATGGGTGGGTGAGTGTGTTTATGGGTGTGTTGGTGAGTGAATGGATGTCTCAATGGTACATGTCCAAGTAACTACATATGTAAAAGGCAGTGTATGTGAGAGTTGAAGTATATAAATGACTATACGTGAGAGTCAGTGATTGTGAGAGTGGCTGTATGGATGAGTGTGTACTTGTATCAGTGATTGTATAAAATAATAAGTATGCGTTTGTTTCTGTTTGATTAAGTGATGTGGTGTGTGTATAACTGTATAGGTCAGTAAATGGAAGTGTGATTGATTCTTTGCATGACTGACTAGTTGTGTGAGTAACTTTGGATGAGTGGTGGTGTGTGACTGTCTGTATAGGTGTATGAGTGCTTATGATAGTGTTGTATTGATGAGTGACTGCATGTATGAGTGATTGTATGGGTGAATGAGTGGATGTGTGCATAGACCTAGGAATCAGTGAGTGCGTATGTAGTAATTGGTATTGGTGTGTCGATGGTTTCGAAAATGGTAGTCTGTATTTTACAGTGGGTGTATCAAAGGTTATATTAGAGTGTGAGGAGGTGCATCAGATTTTCACGTGGATGATGTCATCAGTGATGTCATCAGTGATGTCATTTGAGATGTCATCAGTGATGTCATCAGTGATGTCACTGACCATGTCATGAATGATGTAATATGTGACGTCATCAGCAGTGAATTGCGGGTGCGCGAGTTATAGTTAGCTGAACTAACTATAACGGGGGAATTCCTATGGTTTTGTAGGAGAGAAATGTCCAACTACCTATAACGTCCCTCAAACCTATGGTTTTTTCAGTGAATTTCTAAGGTTTTTTAAATGCTAATTTCTAACTATAACGTGCCTGAAACCTATGCTTTTTTCAGTGAATTTCAATGGTTTTTTAAATGCTAATTTCTAACTATAACGTCCCTGAAACCTATGGTTTTTTCAGTGAATTTCAAAGGTTTTTTAAATGCTAATTTCTAACTATAACATAGCAGTCGCGTTTGCAGAGTGGTGGAGAAAGGTGAGCGTGGCCTTCAAACACCTTTTAGCAATCCCACTGTGTGGGATTTAGCGGAAGTAACAGGAGGGATAGTTAGACCCCAACATCAACTTGGGGGCCAACAACCCCTTTTATTACCTCCAGTAAGTCCCACACAGCAGGATTGCTAACTTGTTATATCAGGCCCCACCCCCTCCCTGCAGCACTCTGCAAACGCGCCACCTGGTGCGTTCTAAGTTGGGGGATTAAGTCCCCTTGAATCCTGAGGGTCCCTGGGGTTCAACAAGGCCACCAGGTACCTCCATTAAGCGCCACTGAGCTGCGTTGCAGAGAGGTGTAAAAAGAGGCGTGGCCTCAGACTATCTCTCTGCAACGCAGCTCTGTGGCGCTTACTGGAGGTACCTGGTGGGCTAGCTGGCCCCAGGGACCCTCAAGATTCAAGGGGACTTAATCCCCCAATTTACAATGCGCCAGAGGCTGTGTTTGCACACTTGACATATCAGGCCCCGCCCCCTCCCTGCACCACAGTGCAAATGTGCCCCCTGGCGCATTCTAAGTTGGGGGATTAAGTCCCCTTGAATCCTGTGGGTCCCTGTTGGCCAACTAGCCCACCAGGTACCTCCGGTAAGCGCCACAGAGCTGCGTTGCAGAGTGGTGTAAAAAGGGGGCGTGGCCTTGGACCACCTCTCTGCAACGCAACTCCCTGGCGCATACTGGAGTTACTTGGTGGGCTAGTTGGCCCCCAGGGACCCTCAGTATTCAAGGGGAATTAATTCCCCAACTTACAATGCGCCAGGGGGCGCATTGTCAGAGTGCTGCAGGGAGGGGGCAGGGCCTCCGGCGCAATGCCGGGTTTTTTATTTTTTTATTTTTTTTAGAAGGGGGGCTGTGTGGCCCCCCACCTTTTACTATTTTTTGGGCCCTGGGGACCCCATCTGTCAGGGCCTGACCCCTATTTAAAAAAAAAAATTAAAAATTAAAAACGGGAAGGGGGCCACGTAGCCCCCCTCCTGAGGCCAATTTAGGCCCCGGGGACCCCATCCCCTGGGGCATTGCCAGAATTTTCTTTTTACATTTTTTTTAAATTTGGAGTGGGGCCGCGTGGCCCCCCTCCTAAGGCCAATTATGGCCCCGGGGACCCCATCCCCCGGGGCCGGCCTTTCCGTTTTTTTAAAATTTATTATTTGGGAGGGGCGCCGTGTGGCCCCCCTCCCAGGCCACTTCTGGCCCCGGGGACCCCATCCCCCCGGGGCCGGCCTTTCCTTTTTTAATTTTTTTTTTCCTCAGGGAAGGGGGGCCGCGTGGTCCCCCTCCCGAGCCACTTCTTGCCCCGGGGACCCCATCCCCCGGGGCCGGCCCTCAGCATTGGGGACGATGGGGAGAGCCCCAATGCCCCCACGGTCCCGCCGGCTCCCCGCGTCCTGCGGGAGCCGGCATTGCTTTTCCACAAGGGGAGCTGCTGACATGCAGCTCCCCTTGTGGAAAAGTAATCCTGCTTTGCTTCGTTGAAGTGAGAGCAGGTTTCTCTGCTCTCGCTTCAACGAAGCAAAGCAGAGTTTGCAATGACAGGGCGGGAGCCGCACGGCTCCCGCCCTGTCATTGCAAACAGCAGTGTCCTGGGGTGGGCACCCCGGGACACTGCAGGAGCTGGCCCTGGGGGGTGGCGGTCCCCAGGGCCATCGAGGGCTCCAGGAGGGGGGCCGCTTGCCCCCCTCCCTTCATTGTAAAAGCCCCGGGGAGGTGGTGGTCCACGGGCCTTAGGGTCCGTAACGGACCCCCGAATTTAAATTTAGAGTGCCCTGGGGAGGTGGTGGTCCCTGGGGCAGTGTAAGGGGATTGGGACCCCCGCGCTTTTTTTTCACAGCCCCGGGGAGGTGGCGGTCCCTGGGGCAGCGTGGGGGGGATTGGGACCCCCCCAAGCAACTTTTTCACAGGCCCGGGAGGTGGCGATCCCTGGGGCTGCGGGGGCCCCCGCGGGCCCCCGCTAATTAATTGGCAATGCCCCCACCCGGGGGCTTTTTGAAAATGAAGCGCGGGAGCCCACGCTTCGTTTTTTAAAAATAATTTCGGAGGGATTCGCGACCCCAACTCAATTTCCGCCGAAATTATAAAAAAGAAATGCTTTTTTTGGCCCTGTCAGTGGTTTTGTTTGTTTAAATATGTTTTATCTGACATATTCACTTAACTAAAACGTCGTTTTTAGTTTTAACATTTATTTTTTTCAGTAAATTTCTAACTTTAAAAAAAATACCTAACTGTACCTCTCACTTTGTTTTTTTGCATATAAAGTGAGATGTTCATCACCATGTGTGGCATGAAGATGAGCACAGGGCGTGGCCTGCATCTAGCCCCTCAAGGCACTTAAACCACACGTGCATGCCTTTTGCTATGCAAGGCGTAGGTTTGGGAGCAAAGCCTGGCCTGCGGCCAAACCCCACAGGGCATACAACCCCACCCTGTGAACAGCCTTCAGCCATGCGCACCTTGGGACACCACATTCACAAGACAGGAAACACAAAGCATTGATAAAAACAGCCATGTGAATTATGAAGTGATTCTAACCAGCTGTTGATGTTAAATAAAATACCATGCAAAAAAGGAGCCAAATATGTGTGAGAGCTGAATATTTTAAGAGCTATTTTAAAGAGTTTTAGAAAATTCTAAGCAAATTAACTTATTTTAGACTTTTTTTAACTAAACAGCTTGTTCAAGGCTATCTGACAATGACTGCTAAATATTTTGTTGTTGATGTTTAATGTAAAACATTAGAACTTATAAATGTATTAACCTGTTAAATGTGTAGAACTTGACCTCCATGTCTTCCTCCTTCCTACCATTACAATGAAGAGGGCATAGACGTTGTGCCCTTGCACCGAGGGCAGAGAAATCTACTAATGCTGAAACCAGAATGCTTTGGTTTGCAGGCAACCACCTCAGAAAGCACAGTGAAAAGATCCTCTACAGCCATATGCTTCATTTTTTTGTGAATGGTCGAACAATGTGGCACAGTGCACTGAAATCAACATAATTGAAAGTGAATATAGAAATAGCATTTCATCCTACTTCTTTCACAATTGTACAGTGCTCAGGGGTGCAGCTTGGAACATGAGCAGTGACTACAATTGGAGCAGTATCATTGTAAATGGCAGATTCTCCCCTTTCCATTACTAAGTTGATGTAGTGGATCCTTCGGACCTTAATATCGAGGACCAAAACACTGAATCTATGTGCATATAGATAAGTGTTAGAAATGGGGGTTTCTAGTTGTCAGAGGTAGGTACCTTTGTCCAAATAGGGACCCTTGCTTCTAGTCACGGTAAGGGGGATACACAGTTTAGATAGCCCCTGCTCACTCCCTGGGTAGCTTGGCACGAGCAGACAGACTTATCCCAAAGGCAATGTGTAAAGTATTTGTACTAAAAAGACACAGTAATACAGTGATAACACCACAAATGAACACAAATGGACACCACACCAGTTTAGAAAGATAAAGTATCTTTATCTAAACTCAACAAGACCAAAACGACAAAAATCCAACATACATGTAATAAGAATATGACTTTTCAAAGGTTTCAAACAACTGGGTCCATAGAAAACTATTGATGCGTGCTTTCTCACAAAGTACCTGAAGATGCATCAACATTCACAAGGCCAAACATCCGCAGAGATGGGAAGGGTCGAGAAACAAAGAGATGCGTCAGTTCCTGAGACCTTGAGGAGGTGATGCAACAGTTCTGCTGCACACAGGAGAAGTGATGCGTCAAATCCGATCTGTAGGGGAAAGTGATGCGTTGACTCTGGTCCGCGGGTGATGCATCGGGAAAACTTGACGCACAGGTGTGATGCATGGAAATCCGGGATGCGTTGGTGATCGATGTTGCGGTGTCTAGCAGCACTGCATTGGTTTCTTCAGCTGTGATCCCTCAATGCATCGGTTCTTGCAGCCGCGACAGGCGCTGCATCGGTTCTGCAATGGTGCAGAAATGCGTGGAGAGTCTTCTTGTATAGCGATGCTGCATTGGAAAAAGAGCCGCATGAAGAGCGATGCGTTGTTTTCTTCAGTTCTTCTTTTCTTCCAGCTACCAACAGCAGGAACACGCTCCAGCAGCCCAGAACTGGAACAGGCACCTGGCAGGTCAGAACTCTAAGCAGCAGAGTTCAGGGGAGCTGGGGGTGAAGTCTTTGTGTCCCTGAGACTTGAGAACAAGAGGCCAGGACACACAGGCCCTTGGAGATCTTCTTCAAGTAGGTTCACAGCAAAGCTCCAGTCTTTGTCCTTTCCTTGGCAGAAACTGCAACTGCAGGCCAACCCCACACAGCAAACAGCAAAGGGGCAGTACTCCTCCTCGCAGCTCTTCAGCTCTTCTCTTTGGCAAAGGTTCCTCTTGAGTCCAAAAATCATCTAAAGTTCTGAAGTTTAAGGTCTTCTACATATACCCCATTTCGTCTTTGTGCAAGGGTCTCTGAGCCCAGTCCAAACCAGTTCTGTCCTCACTGGTGCAATATGGCCACAGGGGATGGAGACAGCATTGTGCAAGGGAGACAGACCCTATTCAGGTGCAAGGAAAACTCCTCCTACTACTCTAAATTCAGCCAAGGTCTGTTCAGTTAGGCACTGAGTCATCCAGGAAGGGCCAGGCACACCTCAGCCCCCAGTGGCTGTCTACAGTAAATGCACATCCCCAGCCCCTGTCACTCCAAAACCAGACAGTCAATACACAAACAGGGACAGGCACACAGAATGGTTAAACAAGAAAATGCCTACTTTCTAAAAGCGCCATTTTCAAACACACAATTTGAAAACCATCTTTACTAAAAGAGAGCCTACACATTATTTCTCCATCTTGTCCCAATGGGACGTTATACTTGTAAGATTTACAAAGCATTTCCTATTCTATCCTCTGGGACTGATAGCCTTTCAATAGTGAAAAACAAAATTGGCAGTATTTCACTATCAGGACATGTCACAAACATCAGTACATATCCTACCTTTCACATACACTGCACCCTGCCCGGGGGGTGCCTTGGGCCTACCATAGGGGTGCCTTACATTTAAGAAAAGGGAAGGTTAGGGCCTGGCAAGTGGTTGCACTTGCCAGGTGAACATGACAGTTAATAACCTGCATACAGAGACTGCAGTGGCACGTCTGAGATACCTTTTCAGGGCTACTCATGTGGGTGGCACAACAGTGCTGCAGGCCCACTAGTAGCATTTGATTTACAGGCCCTGGAACACTCAGTGCACTTTACTAGGAGCTTGCCAATAAATCAAATATGCCAATCGGGGAGAACCAATTGTAAATACAATTTACACAGGGAACACTTTCACTTTGACACTGATCAGCAGTGGCAAAGTGCCAAAAGCATCTAAACCAGCAAAACCGAAATCCAGCACAGCATCAAAAATACAGGAGGCAGAAGCAAAAAGTCAGGAAACCACGCCAAAGATGCCAAGTCTAACAGTAAGTATGGATTTACTACTCTTAACTTAATATATTTCCATATATAAACAAAGGTTAAAGCTTAGTTATAGTTAGGAAAAGATAATTTAAAATGTCTATACAAAACTAACTTAAAATACACAAATATAAAAAATTCCAAAGTTATAGTTATAACTTAAATTTATGATTTACACTTCACCTTAAAATTTCTAAAACTCATGAAACTCCGTATACAGTGTTGTCGACTCGCTAGCCACACTAAATTAACTATGACTCACACCTTCACAATGCACTGCTTATACCTTCACTGAAAAAAGACAATGTTAAAGTGAGGTTATAGGTAGGTGAAAATGGCAATCACAGCATAACATTTTCAACTAAAAAACCCACAGAAATTCACGATATAATTAGCAGAGCTAACCATAATTTGCGCCCCCACCATGCACTGCTTATGACCTCACATGTTACATCACTCATGCCATGTTCTATGACATAATTTATGACATCACTAATGACATCTCAAATGACATCATTGATTAAATCACTGATGACATCACTGATAGCATCATCCAATGAGTGTGTTAGTTTGTTCTATATTTTACTTAATGGCAGGCAAGTATCATCTTACTTCTGTCCCTAATTTTGTACAGACTCTTTCCTGCTAATGGGTGTAAGTATTTACAAAATGCTTATGCTCCTAATGCTTTTTAAGTGTGGTGAGGTATTGAGCATGTTATGAATGTTTGTGTACAGGACTAACGCTGTGTGCAGGTGACAGTTGATGACTTGTGTCCAGTATTTTGGACACACATTTTATGGTTTTGCTAAAAAACTTTCCAGCAGGGCAAAGATTATATGTAGTAGATAATAAGGGCCTTATTACGATGTCGGGCAGACTTTTGTCTGCCCTACACCGTTGCGCAAAGGAACGGCCAATGTCAGGTTGGCGGTTCCTACAGCAGTATTTTGATGCGACCGCCCATCGTGCATTTCTCAGTGGAAGCTGGTGCGGTGGGCAAAAAAGGCCGCAGCACAAGCTTCCATTGAGAAATTGAGGTTTTGAAACCTCCCTACAGGGATGCCAGGCCCCATTGCATATGGCCAGAGGGGAAAGGGGCCCTGCTAGGGCCCCAATGTCACTTTCAGACAGTCTTCCATGTCGGAAAGGCTGTCATGGAATGGCTGTCGGAAACCGACATCATAACCCTGACAGTGGAGCCGCCTTCATTAAGGGATTATGCGGTCTGTTCGATGCCGTTGGAACCACGTCGGAATCCCCCCACAGGTTTACCTCCAACCACTGTCATCCGATGGTCGGAATGTAAACCTACCATGTCGGGTGGAAAGCCTCTGCCCTACATCATAATGAGGCCCAATGTATTGTAAGCAGCCTTGAGTATTTTGAGGGAATTGTCTGAACATGACAATTTCTACAAAGGACAGATAGATGACTGTGTGCTTCAGGTACTTACCCATGTAGATGTGCTTGATTAGCCACTAAAGATGATCTATCTATAAAGTTTTAGCAGAGTACGAAGATTGTGTGTTATATGATCTCCAAAACCTTCAGGCCTTGGGTGTTTACAGTGAGTAGTCAGTCTTTGCAAAGGTTTTGCATAGAGTAAACACTGTTCTTAGTAGATACTTTTTAATACTTTGCGGTGTATTAAAAACCGCCTGTCTGAAAATAATGTGGTACAGGATAAAGTCTCTGTATAGTGTAAACACTCTTTACAGTACCCACTTTTCTATTCATGTCTGCTTCATATCTCATGAGAGGTTCACTAACTGTGAAGGTTTTGATACAGGCTAAAGGCTATCCGTAGTAAGGTATTAGTTATGTAACAGGGTTAAGGTGTCTTGAGGAAATTGGTTTTCTCTAAACAGTAATATACAGTTTGAACACTGCATGCAGTTGGGGTTACTCATCTATGTGTGGTTGATTGTCAACATGAGCTTGGCTACCCATGAAGTGTATGGTATAGCATCAATGCTGCACATTGAAGAAGCTTGCTTCACTTAAGGGGGGTTATATGTGTGATGGCATTGCCAGAGCAAGGATTTTGTATGTCAAAGGTCGAGTATAATCATCATATAACCCTGCTATTGGTCGTATGGAGCTTTTCTAGTTGACAAGGAGAATAGATAAGGAGCTATCATTTAAATTAGTTACCATAAACAGTGAAGCCCAAGTGGGACTTCACCAGAAATGACAAAGAGAATTGGAGTGAGTTTAAAGAATTTATTAACAATTAGTTCAAATCAATCATCAGTTCAATAAGTATTACAATTTTAGTCATCATTATTACAGATTCAAATAATCTAAAGTCGAAAGAAGAAAAAAATAGCACATTGGTAAGAATGAATAATTATTTTTTTATGAATTGTTAATTAATTATTTAATTGATTTTAATTAAGTAATTTAGAGAGTACATATTTATTTTACTTATATTTTAGTTGCAGGCTTCTAGGTGTATAGGGGTCTAGGGTGGGAAGTTAATTAAGTAATAATTCATTAAAATTTTATAACAATTTTCAATTAATTATTTAACAAATTTTGAAGTATGTAAAATATGGATTGCTGATTTATTTTACTGATATTTTAGTTGCAGAATTCTCAGTTTGTAGTGGTATAGTGTGAGAAGTTATTAAATGAATAATTAATTGATTATTATTTGTACATAAGTTATTTAATTGTATTTCAAATATTTAAATTATGGAATACTTATTTATTTTAGTTAATTAACTGTTAAATAACTATTTAATTGGTTTTAAATATATAAATTATGGATTGTTTATTTTTTAGGTAATATTTTAGGTGTGAGCTGCTAGATTAGTAGGACTATAGGGTGGGAAGTTAATTAATGAATAATCGAATTATAATTATTTTTAAAGGGATAATTAATAATTTTATTGAATAGTGAATATTTATGTATATATGATTTCTACTAAAAAGCTGTTTTTCAGTTGCCTATATCCTTGACGTCGTTTGATGAATCCTCACGTAATTTTCAAAACTAATATTCCAGTCAGCTCAGCTGCTGTTTTGAAAGTGTTGCGGTGATCCGTCAAGCAGAGGCCGAGAAAAAGGGGCAGTCCCAAAACACTTTTTCTCCATGTTAATTTCCATAGGAAACTTTAGACAAGGCTACAGCCCGAACTGCTGAACCAAATAACACCAAATTTGGCAAAAAGGTCCAGAAAGCACTCTTTTTGATAAATGGTGTAAATCAGTTCAGTAGTTGCAGAGATATATAAAGATTTCTCAGATATACAACTGTGGCCGTGGTGGATCAGCGAACCCTCCCGATCTCAAGCCTGAGATCTTATTGGCTGCCAACACTTCAAACCAGGAAGTGTTGGCAGCCATCTAGTGACTCGGTTGAACCAAGTCACAAGAAAAAAAGATTTAAAAAAAAAGAAAAGGGGGCAGGGTAGAAACACTCTGACCTCCTACGCCTCAGGGCCCCAAACATTTTTTTTTAAAAACAATTTCGGCAAGAGTCACATTGGATTCGCGACTCCCACTGAATTTATTTTAAAAAATGAAGCGTGGGCTCCCCGCTTTGTTTACTTTAGGCCCCTGGGTGAGCCAGGTCCTGGGGCAAATAAAAATAATGATTGGGGGCCCCGCAACACCCCCTCAGCCCCGGGAGTTGCCACCTCTCCGGGGCTTTAATAAATTATAGTGCATGGGGGGTCCAGCCTCCCCATGCAGGCCTGGGGACCACCACCTCCCTGGGGCTATATTTAAAAATAACACATGGGGGGGCTCCAGCCCCCCCCATGCAGCTATGGGGACTGCCACCTCCGCAGGGCTAATTGACTGAAATGCAGGGGGCCATGCCTGTCCCCCCGCAGCCCCAGCCACCGCCACCTCCCCTGGGCTGTATTTAAAAATAATTAATGGGCAGGCTCCAGCCCCACCATGCAGCCCCGGGAACTGCCATCACCCTGGCGCAACTGCATACTAAATTATAAGGCCCCCGCAGCCCCGGGGACCACCACCTCACCGGGGCTTAATTTTTGTTGGAGGGGGGCCACGCGGCTCTATCGTGTAGCTATAGATGGCCCTGGTGACCCCCTAGGGTCGGCTCTAGCAATGCCACGGGATCCCAACCCCTGGGACATTGCAGTTTGCTATGACTTGGAGGGAGCACTGCTCTTGCTTCAATGAAGCGGAGCAGAATTACTTTTGGACGGAGGGAGCTGCATGTCAGCAGCTCCCTCTGTCCAAAAGCAATGCCAGCTCCCACAGGAGGCGGGGAGCCAGAAGGGACCGCAGGGCCTCAAGCTCCCCGCAGTCCCCAACAAGGTGGCCATGCCCCGGGGGATGTCATCAGTGATGTCACTGACCATGTCATGAGTCATATATTATGTGAGGTCATAAGCAGTGCATTGCGGGGACATAAGTTTGTTTTTTCAGTGAAAAAAATAAATAAATATATATATATACTGATCCACTATGCCTGATATTCAATCAATCTAAGTATTTAAACTGAGAGTATAAAATCTGCAATTATTATGATCAAAATAGAGATGAAGACCACCACTGTAAATGCTTTAGCTCAGAGCTGGATACTGGGGCTCCAGTATCATGAATGTACATATACAATTTAGCTGTGGCAAATGCGTATGAAAAACGTAATTATTTAAAATAAGAAGTTTAGTACCTTGAAATACAACATTGGTAAAGTTGGTTTTATTATAACATTCACGTAAGCCCTTTAGCACTATTTTGCACTGTTAGAACTTTTGCACAATTTTATTCTTCTATACAGTCTTAACGTAATGTAATTTTCATATATTTGAATTTGACTGATTAACCAGTATAAATCGGTAATTCTCAATAGGACAAATATACGATGAATCACTATGTAGTCTTTCGTCCATGTTAACTGAAAATCATGTGTTAATCATTACGTTTGCACTAGTCACTTTATAAGCCAATGACTGATACCAAGTTATGTCATGTGATCAAGGCTCGTGGAGGGGCTGAAACGCGTCATGGCGACTTGCACGAGCAATAAATAATTTTCACCTACTTTGTGGTCCGTATCCGTTCCTGTCAGAAGACGTTATAGGTAACGGTAACTCTGGATATTACAAGCCGGCTGAGTCTCTTTTCGGCATATATACGGACCCCCTCTCGATTGGGACGAAGCACTAGGAGAGACAAGATTCCCTGGAACCCAGGAAGTCCCAAGTTGAACCCGGAAGGAGTTGTGCTATCGGACCCCCCGTAACCGCGCTGTCAACACAAACCAGGAGTCGACTGGAATCGGACCATTTCGGAGGAAGCGGACGAGTCGAGTGTAAACTCAGGTACGTGGATATCAGCGGACAAGGGGTGAGAGGTGTGCCGGTCGGGGATTATAACTGAACATACTTTGTGAATACTCCCGCGACCCTCATTTTAGAACTCATATTGTGCAATGTCGGCTGACATAGTTCGGGAGAGGGAAGCCGCAGCATTAGAGATGTTCAATGACTGCAGGACAGCAACAAGCATCGATACAAGTACTGCCACAGCTTCTAAAAAACAAAATTCAACAATAAAAGAAAAATTTAAACAATTGGAGAAACAAAATGCGCTCTGAGCAGAGTAAATGGTGGGAATCCCGTTCATTACAAAGGTATTTGGACGTGGACAGGGTCCCACGGGGATTAAGGATTTTCCTAGCGCCAAGCTATGAAGTGCCAAATCCGTTAATGATGCGTGAGTGGGCCGAATGTAATTTGGAGTCCTCCAAACGGCTAATGAGAATATTGATAAAATATGCAGATATAGATCGGACAGTGTTACTTGAGGAGATAGCTCAAATCAATGAGGAATTGGATAATATGGAACAAGTGGAGGAAAGCACTAAATTACGCCAGGAGATGACACTTAGACTTAGGAAGGAGGAAGATAAAATCAAGGAACGTAAAACTTACAAGTTCCATCGGGACAAAACCGATTACGATGTGGGCCAGATTTTTACCTTCTCTAAGAAATATGAAGCTTTAAGATCCATCAAAGATAAAAGAACAATAATAATTAATTCAGGCACAATTAGGAATGATGATGCATCCTCCAGTACATCACGATCGGATATAAGCTCAGCGCCAGACAGTGATTCTGAACGTGAATCTGGCACAAGTCAAGTGAGACAAAAACGCACGCTTGATGAGGAACTAGGTTTTTTATGCGAGGACAGGAGGCAAACCCTCCGTCCACGTGCACAAAAAACCAACTACGGCCAAGCAAGAACTGCAAACGCAAACAAAGAAGGAAGGCAAACAGAATTAGGAACAAATCAAAGAAAACGAGGCAGTTGGAGGAAAGGCAAATAACTAATATGGGATCTATTGATAAGACCATTGTAAACCTATCCAATACAGATCTAAGCGACAATGATAAACGAAACCTAAGTTTGGGACTAACATACTGCCCTGTAAGCAATTTCAGTTATGCAAAAACAAGACTAGATATCTTCAGGAGCACAAGAAAATTGAAACTCAGAAAATTCCACTTGACAAACAACAAAAAACATGACACGACTGGGGAACCAGTATTCAGGACACAAGATTTGCAAATGTCAACTCAATCGGATATTTCACTTGTTGATGAAATGCAAGAACTTTGGGATCAAAGCTCTACAACCGACAACTATGAAAATGAAATGCCTGAGGCTGTCCCAAACATTTTGGGTCAATCGGTTGATCAGATTGGTACAACTTATGTACGAGGTCCGTTAACCCATTTCAAACCTAAATCTACATTCAATCCAGTCATGATGCGGGACTCAATTGATATCTTTCATGAGTTGGTAGCAGAGCAGTTGAAAGAACTCAATATCAAAATGAATAAAGGAAAATCAAAATACAATAAACAGAATCATGATTACAATGAATTGTTGAAAAAACTTAAAGCAAATAACAAAATTGTTATCCGCTCCTCGGATAAAGGTGGAAACATAGTGCTAATGTCTAAGGAACAATACTCTAAGGAAGCGTACAAACATCTAAACGATAGAACTTGCTACACGAAGAGTAGTAGCGCAGAACTTAAATCAATGTATGCAGATTTCAATAAAAAGTTGTCGACATGGAAAAATAACAGCTTGATTACTGTACAGGAATTCAAATTTTTAAAAAACAACCATCCTGTGGTATCTACGATTTACTTTCTGCCCAAGATCCACAAGGACCCTGTACATCCACCAGGCAGACCAATAATATCAGCCAGGAATGGGCTACTTGAACATACATCCCAATATGTGGATTTCTTCCTTCAAAATCTGGTAAAGGCTTTGCCATCTTATGTGAGCGACACTAGTGACTTTCTGAGAAAACTCAAAGATTTTAAATGGAAACAAGGTTATTTGTTTATAGCCCTTGATGTTAGCTTGCTCTACACTAGCATTCAACATACAGATGGATTGCGAGCTCTGCACCATTTTCTAGGGAATACAATGGGCAACACAGAAGACCACAGGAGGATGTTAATTGAAATGGTTGATTTCTGTTTGATGAACAACATCTTTATGTTTAACAATCTTCTTTATAGACAAACTAGGGGTGTGGTGATGGGGGCCAGCTTCTCTCCCAGCTACGCGTGTTTACACATGGGCTGGTGGGAGGAGCTGGTCCTCATGACCAAATACCGAGAAATAATGGCAACCAAGGTAAAATTATGGTTGCGTTTCATAGATGATCTGTTCGTCATATGGGATGGCGATGCCAGTGAGGCCCAGAAGTTTGTACAAGCCATAAATGTAAATGATTTAAATTTGTATTTTACTGCGGATATCAGCACCACCACAGTTAGTTTTCTTGACACACAGGTTTACGTAGATGAGAACAAGATAGAAACGAAACTATACCGTAAAGAAACGGCTGGGAATTCAACACTCCATGCCAGCAGCTCACATGTCAAACATTTAGTGACCAGTATCCCCTACGGGGAAATGCTTCGGCTGAGGCGTATCCATAGTAAAGAAAGAGACCTAATAAAAGCTCAGACAGATAGCAAATTACGATTTCTGGAAAGGGGATACTCAGAACAGGTCATTAATAATGCTATTGCTAAATCTATGCGAAAGAGCAGACAAGAGCTGTTAACTGAAAAATTAGATGCTAATGGTGACGCAAGTACACTCAGAACAGAAACTCACTTTGAGGGAACCAAAAAGAGTTTAGGATTATAATCCAATACAGTAAGCAACACAAAAAGATCCAATCTATAATATCCCGCAACTGGCCTATGGTACTTAATGATCCAGTGATTGGCCATATATTGCCTAAAAGACCATCCATAACATACAGTAGGAGTCGATCAATAAGAGACGACTTAGTTAAAACAAGTCCTGAGATCATAGAGGCAACAAGTTGGCTGCAAACTCATACAGGTTTTTTTAAATGTAAAACATGTAAGGCATGCCAACAAGGTGACAATAAAATGACCTATATCACTCCTTTCAGTGATAGAAGCTACAAAATATCTAAATTACTTACATGCAGGACAGAATTTGCAGTGTATGTCTTAACATGCCCATGCAACCTACAATATGTAGGAAGCACAAAGCTACAAGTGCATAAAAGGATACTTCAGCACCTGAGAGCGATTAACAACCAAGACAACACTTACCCGGTAGCTCGCCATTTTAAGAATAAACATCAATCTAAAAGTCAGGATCTCAGGTATTTTGTCATAGATTCAGTACCACCTAGCAGAAGGGGTGGCAATAGAGAGCATAGATTACGCCAGTTGGAAACCAGATATATACTAGAACTTAATACCAAACAACCATCGGGTTTAAACATTACGGAGGATCTTTTTACATGTCTTTAATTATTTATTCCATGCCGATACATTGTGGTGAGGTTTTAGAAATAATTTTAGGAATTTTGTTTTATCAGTGTATTTTGATTGTGGATTTTATTGATATTTATTGGATATTTATTGGCATTTTGGTTTTTAATTATACATATTTATTTATTGATGCATATATAAATGTTTAAGCAAATTGTATCTATTATGGATTGTATTGTATTGCTTATATGATATTTATTCCAATGTGTATCTATATTTATATGTATATGGATCACAAAAATGTCAACAATAGACAATACCAATGTTATGACTCCCATAATCACAATCGTGAACATCTAACTGATCCACTATGCCTGATATTCAATCAATCTAAGTATTTAAACTGAGAGTATAAAATCTGCAATTATTATGATCAAAATAGAGATGAAGACCACCACTGTAAATGCTTTAGCTCAGAGCTGGATACTGGGGCTCCAGTACCATGAATGTACATATACAATTTAGCTGTGGCAAATGCGTATGAAAAACGTAATTATTTAAAATAAGAAGTTTAGTACCTTGAAATACAACATTGGTAAAGTTGGTTTTAATATAACATTCACGTAAGCACTTTAGCAATATTTTGCACTGTTAGAACTTTTGCACAATTTTATTCTTTTATACAATCTTAACGTAATGTAATTTTCATATATTTGAATTTGACTGATTAACCAGTATAAATCGGTAATTCTCAATAGGACAAATATACGATGAATCACTATGTAGTCTTTCGTCCATGTTAACTGAAAATCATGTGTTAATCATTACGTTTGCACTAGTCACTTTATAAGCCAATGACTGATACCAAGCTATGTCATGTGATCAAGGCCCGTGGAGGGGCTGAAACGCGTCATGGCGACTTGCACGAGCAATAAATAATTTTCACCTACTTTGTGGTCCGTATCCGTTCCTGTCAGAAGACGTTATAGGTAACGGTAACTCTGGATATATATATATATATATATATATATATATATATATATATATATATATATATATATATATATATATATATATATATATATTCAGATCCATGAAGAAGGGTCATTCCGGGAACGAGCCCATTGTTAGGTGGTGCGTGCTGCCGGAAAACCCAAAACCGGCTACTAATATCCAAAATTGTTCCAAGTAAAACGCACTCTCAAAGTCTTGGATGCCAAGCAGGAAGCGCATTTATTGCTCATTACGCGTTTCGACAATTACTGTCTTGATCACACGAAAAGTACGGCAAACAAGAGCGTGCATTTAAAACAATCATGGTAATAGGCATGGGACTACAAATTACACTCTACCTGTGTTGTAAACTGTCGGCCATTTTGTAACGTGAAAATAAATACATCAATACAACTTTATGTAATGGCACTTGTTACTGTACATTCTACACCGCATGAAATATCTCTTCAGTTGTGTAAATACACAAATTACATTCATTTATAACTCGATTCGAGTCACACCTCCTTGTTACACGAGGCGATACGAGCGTGCTGAATTGACCTGAACATGGGAAACGGACTTACGAGTTATACTTCTACTAATTGTCGAAACGCGTAACGAGCAATAAATGAGCTTCCTGCTTGGCATCCAAGACTTTGAGAGTGCGTTTTACTTGGAACAATTTTGGATATATATATATATATATATATATCCAAGGTCAAAGCAGTCTTGAAGGCAGCGCGCTCAGCTGCTGGTGCCAGGGTTAGGGTTTAGACCACATCCCTCGTTATTTCGCATGCCAGAATAAAATTCAACGCTGCACTCCCGAAAGTTGTTTTAAGTTAACTTCATTTATTTGCCAATACTGATTGCGTCAGACACCACCAACGCGTTTCGACAACAGTCTTCTTCATGGTGGTTACATCTATTTACACTAATTGTCAATTATCACCTTCGCTTATATGCAGTTGAAAGGCATGCTGGGAATTGTAGCGCAATCCTAATTCCATATGAGAGTCAATTGCTTTTCTCTATGTATACAGCTTGCATTGTCCTACTGCTGTGCTGTTTAGAATGAGTATAGTAAACCTCACCCATCCAAAATCCAATGCTTACCCTACTGTTCAGAGACTTGAGTGGGAATAGTACATTTTACTCCTCCAAAGTCCAACACTTTTCCTACTGTTGTGCAGACTGGAGTGGGAATAGTAAATTTCACCCCATGAAGTCCAATACTTTCCCTCCTGTTGCACAAATTGGAGTGGGAATGGTAAATTTTACCTCTTCTTTTTTTTAACTCCTTTTTATTACAATTTTGCTGAAACATTGCATTACACCACTCATTTATCAAATAACTTTATTCGAACATACCATACCATCACATTGCATCAACTCTTCTATATTCCCTTTAATACATTGTGTAGTTATCTTCCCCCCCAAGGCTCCCCTTTATTAATTTCTATTATCCAACCCCTCTCATCTCGATTGGTCCATAGAGGCAGTGCACAAGAGGCCTCTGTACTCGTTCCATTTATTCCAGACCCTCCCCCACTTTTGAGGACAGCTTCTGTTTTGATAAATTGTTTTTTCGGCCTCCATGCACCAATCCATGTCTTTTATCCAATCCCCCAGTGACAGTGCTTCCTCCACGCCCCAACTGCGTGCTATATTTCTTTTTGCAATTATCAGGGCCAAGGTCACTCCAATTCCCTCCCCCCTCCCCAGATCCGTCGCCTCCCATACATTAAGGAGGCACAGCTTGGCAGACATTGGCAACTCGACTCCGTGTAGACTACTTAAACATTGTATTATCATGGCCCAGTAGGACTAGATTTTGGGGCAGGACCATATTATGTGGAAAAACGTTAACTCATGACCGCATCCTCTATGACAGAGTGGATTTCGTTGCCTACCCATCCTTACCAATGCAGTGCATGACTTATGAGTTCTGTGGAGCACTTTGAGCTGTATGAGGTGGAAGCGGGACCTAATGGATACTTCTCTAGGGGAAGATAGGGCTTCGGGCCAATCGTCTTCCTGCATGTCTGTGATGTCTCTCTCCCATTTCTCCTGCAGCTTTGTTAACATATCAGGAGAGTTATTTACTAGCTTTATGTATGCTAGTGAGATCACCTTTTGGGTTATATGTTCCTCAAGTAGTCTATTCTCTAAGGGCAAAGATACTGGCAGTACTTCTTCTCTGAGTATTAGCGCGCATAGGGCGTGGCGGAGTTTTAGGTACCAGAACGCCTCAGTGGGTGCCAAATTAAACGCTTTTTGTAGGTCTGTAAAGGGTATTATTCCTGCTGTTGAGTAAACATCTCCCACTCTCGAGAGTCCCAATAGATCCCACTTGTCGAATCCCTGCCTCTTCCCCATGTCCCCCAGGAGGTCAGAGTCCCATAACGGTGTAGCTAGTTTGGTCTTATTCCTCCATCCCAGCTTGTGAAGTGTAGAGTGCCAGATCTGAACTGTCAGTGCCATCGGTCCCACCAGAGAGTTTTTCCTCGGTGTAGTATAGAGCGCATGTAGATATCCCCTTGGTTGTAATGTTAGTCTGTCCATTCGGTAAGCCGGGTCCATCATTGGTTGGTGAGCCCTTTGATTAATAACTATCAGTTGAGCTGCAATATTGTACGTCTGGATATCAGGGAGGGCAATTCCACCGTCAAACCATCCCAGAGTTAATTTATTAAGAGCAATTCTAGGGGAACCCCCATCCCACAATAAGGATCTGACCTCACTCTGTATGTCTCTGAAATAGGTATCCGAATATGGGAAGTGAGTATTTTGTAAGACATATAGAAAATGTGTCATTTTGCCATCTTTTTATAAAGGGCTGCTCTACCTAACAAGGAAAGCGGCAGGGACTGCCAGTGTTGAACGTCGCCCTTCAGTCGATTTAAAGGGGGGAGAAGGTTTTTGGTCTTAAATAGGTCTTGGCTGACTGTGACAAGGATTCCTAAGTAACGGAATCCTTCCGTTACTACCTGTGCCTCGCACTCCTTCGGCATTCGCTGTGTCGGACCACATAAGACAAAGATCACTGACTTAGACCAGTTTATTGCATATCCAGAATATCTCTGGAATGTGGCAAACATTTTGAGAATTCTGGAAATTGAAGACTGAGGTGCCGCCACATATAGGAGAATATCATCTGCGTACAGGGATATTCTGTCCTCCCTGTCTGCCATCCATCGAAGGCCATGGATCAGTGGGTCTCCCCGGATCCAAGACACCAGTGGCTCCAGCACTAATGCAAATAGCCTTGGTGAGAGGGGGCAGCCCTGTCTGGTACCCTGCCGGAGCGGGAAGGTCCATGACACTCTACCATTCACAACAACTTGTGCCAGAGGGGCCGTGTATAGGAGACGAATCCAGGCCATAAACCGAGGTCCCATGCCTAGGTGTTCAAGGGCTGCAAATAGGTATGGCCACTCGATGATATCAAAGGCCATACGAGCATCAAGAGACAGAACTGCTGAGTCTTCTCAAATTCGATTGGCGCGTCCTAGGACCCCATGTAAGCGTCGTAGATTGAGGGCCATATTTCAGCCAGTCATAAACCCGGATTGATCTGGGTGCACTAGCTTGGCAATGATTGGGATAAGACGGAGGGCTAACAGCTTGGCAAGGACTTTTGCCTCAGCACTTAACAAGGATATGGGTCGATATGATCCACATTGGTCAGCTGGTTTACCCTTATTATGAATTCCCATTATTGTCGCAAGGTGCTGGTCTCTGGGTAGAGTGCAAGTTACCCTGCCTTCTTTGTACATCTTGAGCAGGTGAGGCATTGTAAATGTAGCCGTTATTTTATATAGTTCAAATGGAATCCTGTTGGGACCCAATGCCTTCTCTGATCTAAGTGCTGTGATCGCCTGCTTTAACTCCTCACACGACAGGTCACTATTTGAGGCTTGGATGTCTTCTGGTGTGGGTTTAAGGAGGGGTCGATCCCAGAGGAGATCTAACGCATCTTGTATAGTATTTGTCGTCTCTGAGGTGTAAATGCACTCATAATGGGCTGCAAACATGTCCACTATCTCCTGAGGGTCAGTGATTTTTTTCGCAATTCGCCAGTTGGATGGTGGCTACCCACCGACTGGCTTTTTTTCACTTGTTGAGCCAGGCGAGAAGCTTCCCTGCTTTGTCCCCTTGCTCATACACTCAGTGCTGAGTCATCTTAATTATAGCCCTGGTTGCTTCAGTCATCAGGTTTCTGTACTCCTGCTGTTTGAGGCTTAACAAATGTCTTGTGTCTTCATCGTTTAGTCATAGCAATTGTGCTTCAAGGTCTAAAATGCTACGCTCTACTCTCTCTACCTCTTTCCTCTTGTCTCTCCTGTGTCCGACCATCAGAAAGAGGGTCTGTCCCCGGATTACTGTTTTATATGTTTCCCAGAGTGTCCCCGGTGATGTCACGGACTGCTCATTTTATTTAAAGTAGTGGCCCATTGCTTTCATCAAGTCCTCCCTAATCTTCAGGATTTTTAGGTATGAGGTGATAATGGTTATTGTGTTACTGGTTCGCTGCTTGCCAATTCTATATCTCGCCCATATGGGGGAGTGGTCTGATATTCCCCGGAGTAAGTGTCTCACATCCCCAAAACCAGGAAGCTGGGATGGGAGCATGACCAGGAGGTCAATTCGTCAAAGGCTACCATGCACGCCAGAGTAAAAAGTGAACTCTCGAGCGACTGGGTTCAGCGTTCTCCAGATGTCAATTAGTCCCATGGCACATGTTAGAAATGGGGTTTTTGGTTGGCTAGGGCATGCGCCTAAGCCAGGCAGAAACCACCACTCTAGTCAGGGCAAGGGAGTTACACGCTGAAGATAACCCCTGCTCATCCCCTTGGTAGATTGGCAGAGCAGTCAGGCTTATCCCAGACGCAATGTGTAAAGCGTTTTCGCAACGCACTTACACAGCAGCGACACACTAGGCACACCACAAAAGAAACTCCACACAAGGTTATATAAAAATAGCCTTTGAATTAAACCATAAAAACACATTAGAACACAATCACATATATACACTGTGCCACCAGGCGCTTGTCATGACTTTACAGGGATTGCACGAACCACCAGGCCAATTGGGCCACTGTCATAACATATCACATTTAGGGTGACCAGCAACTACTGGCCGGACTGCACAAAGCATTAGGCATAAATATATTAACGGTACTCAGCATAGCACATTATGCATGTAATCATCAGTGCACCATAGTAAATATTTGCAGCTATGCACACATCATGGAAATCATAAGCACATCATGCCCCTCTTAGGCGTAAACTGCACAATATGTTATGCATGCACAACATCTCATCAGGGCCTCATACAGCACAGTATGGCACATGTACCATAAGCAGTGCAATGGGGTACCCCTAGATTGCACACATCACATAAGTCATCATCTCAGGTTTGCGATGTGAGGAATAATACATGCATCATAAATGCTTGGCTTACTATGCGACTCCTGTGTCCCTACTCTTTATCCTGTCAATAAAGTACTGCACCCGTAGGCGGAGAGACTTCACTCAGTCCCTTTTCCACCAGAGAAATGGCCCCTCACATCAAGTAAAAGTGGAGCGGCCCATGGCCATGTGGCGCAGCTGTAACACTTCGGGAATGCTGGAATCGCTTCAGTGCCAAGAACGCTCTAGAGTGAGATCTGCCAATGGCCCCTCGGGCCGGAAAACAACAAGGCAGCCCGCTTCTTTGAAAGGGTGCCCTTGAGACCTCGACTGGTCTCTAGCTGCTACGCTCAAGACAGCGCAGCTCTGGACAGAGACACGCCGGTCCCGCGGGCACTCACCTCCCTGCTGGGCTCCTGGGTTGGGCCTCAGGAGTCAAGGCGCGTCTCTGCTCAGGCAAGGCGTCGGCATCGCCTGAGGCCCAGCAGTCACCTCGTCTTCCTGTGGAGCCCTCGCGCTCCGGAGCACTGGGTGGGCCGTTTTCCCCTCCGGGCGGTCGCTAGGCAACCTCTCTAAGCCTGGGCCGCCTCGTGAGATGCTGTGGAGATTGCGGCTCTCCACGTCTTGTGGCCCCACACGCCTCTTGGTAGTGAGGAGCTGTTAGAAATGGGATCTCTAGTTGGCAAGGGTTTGCACCTTTGTCCAAGTAGGGACCCTTCTTCCTAGTCAGGGTAAGGGTGTTACACTCGTGAAGTAACCCCTGCTCACCCTCGTGGTAGCTTGGCACGAGCAGTCAGGCTTAATTCAGAGGCAGTGTGTAAAGCATTTGCACATAACCAACAGTAATACAGTGTAAGCACTACAGACGGACACCACACCAGTTTAGAAAAATAACCAATATTTTATATACTCAAGACAAGACCACTTACGACAAAAATCCACAATACTATACTTTACGAATGAATGCTTGATACGGTAACTTCTTCTTTGCAGGAATTGTCCAAAAACAAAGTTCGTACGAGTCGGTAGCTCCGTCCGAGCCTACCGCGATGCTGAAAACCACAGAGTCTAACAGTTCCAGCCGACCGCGTCGATACGGGCCAGCAGAGTCATGAACAGACTCGGTTACAGTACCTTTCTCGTTGTGGCTGGTACGGAGTGTACGAGCCGGTCGGCGTTCGTCACGGTTGCGGTGCAAGACGGAGCGATGCAAGGTGCGGTGTCCCTTGATGCGGTGCAGGCAGCGGCTCGATGAGCGTCGTGCAGACGCAGTCGGTGAGTCCAAGGCGTGCGATGCAGGGTGAGACGATGCTCGATACGGTGCTGACAGGTTGCGATGCAGGCGACCTAGCCGGAGTGCGGGAGCTGGCGTCGGACAGCGGTGCGAGTCGGAGCGGTGCGTCGCAGACGTGCGAGCGGTGCCCCAAATGCGGTGCGGTCTCGACTCTTGAGCCAGTTGCAGCGACCGCGTCGGTCGGGTCCGGCTGGTTCAGTGAAGCGATGCGATGCGAACTGCGGTGCCCACAGGTCACGGTGCAAGCAGCGGCTCGATGTTGGCGGCGTCGGACGTCGCCCACGGTGAGACCAGGGTTGCGATGCGAGCGGGGCGATGCGGTCTGCGGTGCAAACAGGTCACCGGCCAGGGATGGATTCGGTTGACGGAGTCGGTTGCAGTTCCCTTCCTCTGTGGCAACTGAAACAGCATTCCAGAAGCGGTACCCAGAGGCTTGTGAAGTCTTTGTAGTCCCTGAGACTTCTTAACAGGAGGCCAGCTCGGTTTCAGGCCCTTGGAGATACTCAGCACAAGTTTGTAGAAAGTTCAGTCCAGTCCTTTCACTGCCCAAGACAGAAGCAGCAACTGCAGGCCAACCCAACAAAGCAACAACACAGCAAAGGGGCAAGACTCCTCCTGGCAGCTCTTCCAGCTCTTTGTCTTGGCAGGTTCCTTGATTCCAGCGAGATCTAAATTCATGGGGTCAGGGCCCCAATATTTATATCCCAAATTCCTTTGTTCTCTGAAGGCAGAGAGGCCTTTGCCTAGTCCAAACCAGTTCTGGAGCACTTTGTTGACAAGTCTCCGTCCCTTCTTTCAGTGAGTAGGCCAGGGACATCAGACACACCACAGGAGGTGGAGCCAGCATTGTGGAGGGAAGGCACTGTCCTATTCAGGGCCCAGGTGCGACCCCTCCCACCCATCTACATGTAGATCTTGCTATTCAGCCCTGTGCTGACTCACCCTGTCTCCTGGCATCCCCCAGCCCCTGTCACTCACACTCCAGACAAGGAATACACAACCTCACAGAGGCAGGCTTGGATGGTTAGACAAGAAAATACCCACTTTCTAAAAGTGGTATTTTCAAACACAGAATGTTAAAACCAACTTTACTAAAAGATGCATTTTATCATTCTGAGCCCAGGCATACTAAACTCGAATTTCTACCATGTTCCCGGGGTCAGTTAGGATTATAAACTGTAATAATCAAAACTGCCCGTTCTGGCCTAGGGGAACAGGTAGCCTTGCAATAGTGAAAAATGAACTAGGCTCTAATTCACTATCAGGACATGCCGCACACACCCGGGCCTGTCCTACCTTTCGCATACAATGCACCCTGCCCACAGGGGTACCTTGGGCCTACCTTAGGGGTGACTAACAGGTAGCAAAGGGAAGGTTTAGGGACTTGCAAGTGTGTGCACTTGCCAAGTCGACATGGCAGCCCCAGGCTGCGCACAGGCTCTGCGGTGGCAGGCCCGAGTTACACTTTACGGGCTGTTTGCGTGGGTGGCACAATCCAGTGCTGCAGCCCACCAACAGCATTTGGTCTATAGGCCCTGGCACTCGCAGTGCACTTTACAAGGGACTGACACATAAACCAAATAGGCCAATCATGGAAACACCAATCCATAACACATTTTATACAGGAGCACTTGCACTTTCCCACTGGACAGCAGTGAGGAAAATGCGCAGAATCATTACACCAGCAAAAACAGAGTCAAAACCGGGAGGTCAGAAAGCAAAAAGTCAGGGGAAACACGCCAAAAGATGCCAAGTCTAACACATGTCCCCTCCAGCTGAAAGTAGGGAGAACTACCCAACCCCATTGGAGTTCTCTTCACTAAGGCGGAAGAACCTGGACAGACCATCTGCGTTGGCGTGTTCTGTACCAGGACGGTGTCCACCGTAAAGTCCATTCCCTGTAGGGAGATGGACCACCTCAGCAGTTTTGGATTCTCACCCTCATTTGCATCAACCATCTGAGGGGCCTGTGGTCTGTCTGAACCCGGAAGTGAGTCCCAAACAGGTATGGTCTCAACTTCTTCAGTGCCCAGACCACAGCAAAAGCTTCCCTTTCTATGGCACTCCACCTCTGTTCCCTGGGAAGTAGTCTCCTGCTAAGGAAGACTACAGGCTGATCCAGGCCCTCTTCGTTCAGTTGTGAGAGCACCGCTCCCACACCATGCTCTGAAGCGTCAGTCTGCACGACAAATTCTTTGGAGAAGTCAGGTGCCTTGAGCACGGGCGCCGTGCACATGGCTGCCTTCAGGGCATCAAAAGCTTTCTGGCAGGACTCAGTCCAGATCACTTTCCTGGGCTGCCTCTTAGAGGTCAGCTCTGTTAAGGGGGCAACGATGGTGCCATAGCCCTTAACAAATCTCCTATAGTAACCGGTGAGACCTAAGAAGGCTCTCACCTCTGTCTGGGTCTTGGGGGTTCCCAAGCCAGAATGGTGTCAATCTTGGGTTGTAGGGGCGCCACCTGGCCGCTTCCTACCTGGTGTCCCAAGTACACCACAGAACCCTGCCCGATCTGGCACTTACTGGCCTTGATCGTGAGGCCTGCACCTTGCGGAGCCCTCAACACTTTCTCAAGGTACTGTAAATGTTCTTCCCAGCTGGAACTGAACACAGCAATGTCATCCAGGTAGGCGGCACTGAAATCCTCCAGCCCAGCCAACACCTGATTGACCAACCTCTGAAAGGTGGCAGGGGCATTCTTCAACCCAAAGGGCATCACCCAGAATTGGTAATGACCTTCTGGGGTTGAGAATGCTGATCTCTCCTTGGCCCCATCGGTTAAGGCAATCTGCCAGTACCCAGACGTCAAATCAAACGTGCTGAGGAACCGGGCAGCTCCCAACCGATCAATGAGCTCATCAGCTCTGGGGATGGGGTGCGCGTCAGTCCTGGTGACGGCATTGAGCCCACGGTAGTCCACACAAAACCGGAGTTCTGGAGTGGCACCGGGCGCCGCAGCCTTTGGGACCAAGACCACTGGGCTGGCCCAAGGACTGTGGGAGGGCTCAATCACCCCTAATGCCAACATCTTAGAGACCTCCTCCTTGATGCTGGCTCTGACCCGGTCAGTCAACCTGTAAATCTTGTGCTTCACAGGATGGCTGTCACCAGTGTCCACGTCATGGGTACACCAGTGAGTAACACCGGGGTCAGAGAGAACAGTGGGGCGAACTGTCCCAACAACTGGCGACAGTCCCCTGCTGCTCCTGAGTCAGAGTAGGGAGAGGATCACACCCTCTACTGACCCATCATGCTCCTTGGTAGACAGGAGGTCAGGGAGAGGCTCACTCTCCTCTTCCACCCCATCATCTGTCGCCAAGAGCATACTCACTTCGGACCTCTCGAAGTGGGGTTTGAGGCGGTTCACGTGAAGGACCCTCAAAGGGTTCCTTGGAGCCTGCAAATCCACCAGGTAGGTGACGTCACTTTGCGCTCCTTTACCTCATATGGCCCAGTCCACTTGTCCTGCAAGGCACAAGGTGCCACTGGGGCCATGACCCACACTTTTTGCCCAGGTTGAAATTCGACCAGAGTGGCGTTCTGGTCATACCATCTCTTCATTTCTTCGTGGCTTGCTTCTAGGTTCGCCTGAGCGAGTTTCCTGAAGCGGGCAGTTTGGTTTCTAAAGGCCAGCATGTAGCTAAATACATCCTGGGGAGCTTTCCTGGGAGCTGCCTCCCAGCCTTCCTTTACCAAACTCAGAGGTCCTCTGACAGGGTGGCCATACAGGAGCTCAAAGGGGCTGTACCCAAGAGACTTCTGAGGCACCTCCCTGTATGCAAAGAGTAGGTATGGCAAGAGGACGTCCCACTTACGCCTCATGGGTTCTGTTAGACCCTTGATCATGCCTTTCAAGGTCTGGTTGAATCTCTCCACCAGACCGTTTCCTTGTGGGTGGTAAGGAGTGGTGAACTTGTAGGTTACACCACACTCCTTCCACAGGGATGTCATATACTTCGATATGAAATTGGTCCCCCTATCGGAAACCACCTCTCTGGGGAATCCCACACGGGAAAAGATCCCCATTAACGCCCGGCCCACCACTGGTGCCGTCGTTGTCCTGAGAGGGATTGCCTCCGGGTACCGGGTGGCATGGTCCACCAAGACCAGGATGTACCTGTTGCCCATGGCTGTCTTGGGATCCAGTGGCCCCACAATATCCATCCCTACCCTTTCAAAGGGTGTACCAACAACAGGAAAAGGTTGGAGAGGAGCTTTGACCTTCCTCCCACTCTTACCACTTGCCTGGCAAGTTTGGCAAGACCTACAGTGTGCATCCGACTGCCTTCGCATTTGGGGCCAAAAGAAGTGGGTGACAAGCCTGTCAAAGGTCTTGTCCTGCCCCAAATGTCCTGCCAAAGGCACGTCATGAGCCAGACCCAGTAGGAAGGTCCTGAAGCGCTGGGGTACCACCAGCACACGGGCTGACCCAGGCTCAGCAACCTTAGGCTCACTGTATAGGAGACCACTCTCCCAGTAGATCAGATGTGACCCGGACTGATTACCAGCTGCCTGGTCTGCCGCCTGCCGCCGCAGACCCTCCAGAGTAGGGAACTCGTTCTGCTCCCTGCAGAACTCCTCCCTGGTGGGACCCCCTTCTTGCTGCCAATGGGTCAGCTCAGAGATGTCTCCCAGTTCGGCTACCTGCTCCCCTATAGGCACCGGGGCGTCCCCCTCGAGGTCCGCCTCATCCCGGTCCGTGGGAACTTCGGGGGCCGGTTTCCCACGCCCCTGCCCTTTCTCTTGGCAGGGACTTGGGCCACTGTTTCAGGCTCCAAGTCCTCTTGATCACCCTTTCTGGCTGCCATTGACCGAGTAGACACGCATGCCCACTCTGGCAACCCAAGCATCTCCAAGTGAGACCTGAGCTCAACCTCCTTCCATGAGGACTGCTCCAGGTCGTTTCCTAGCAGACAATCTACAGGCATGGTAGGGCTCACAACCACCCTCAAGGGACCTGAGACCCCCCATTCAAAGGGAACCTGCGCCACCATACATTGGCGCTCTGAGTTGTCTACAGCAACTACTTGGTGGAATGCTCCTGGGACTACTTGCTTCTCAGACACCAGGTGACACCGGACTGAGGTCACACTGGCTCCAGTATCTCTGAGAGCCTCTACCCTGTTCCCATTAATGGTCACCCAGGTGCTATATTTCTTTGTGTTAGGGGCATCTGGTTTCCTGGGACCATCTCACTGTCCCCTAGTGAGACAAGGGTCATTTCTGCGGGATCCCCACCCTCCTGTGGGCACCCCTCCTCCCCAAGCGCTACACTAGCCAACACTTTGGACTGTCCACCGGTGGGTGGCTGTGTCCCCTTCGGGCACTTGGGGTCCCCCTTAAAGTGACCTACCTGGTCACATGCATAACACTTGCGGGGGCCGGTCTCAACAGGCTTCCCTGTAGAGACCCCTTTCTTCTTATCACCGGGGGCTGGGAACCTTTACCCTGGGTACTAGTTTGGGGCCCTTTAGAGAACTCCTGTGCTTTACCCTTGTCCCCCCACCTTTCTGCTGGGGACCCTGCCCACCTTTGGCTGAGTCTCCCCCAAACGCTTTCTTGTGGACCCTGGTACTCACCCAGCGGTCCGCTTCCATAGCAAGCTTCCTGGGGTCAGTTAGCTTACTATCAACTAGGTGCTGGCGCAGATCTGCAAAACATAGACTAGACAAGTGCTCCCATGCAATCAAGTTGTAGAGCCCCTGAAAATCTGTTACACTACTGCCCTTTACCCAACCATCCAGCGACCTGCAGAACACATCCACACATTCCAACCAAGTGTTGGCATCAGACTTCTTACTGGACCTGAACTGATCCCTGTACTTTTCAGGAGTAAGACCATACTTCTTGAGAAGGGCATCCTTCATGTCAGCATAGGTGAGGTGATACCCCTTACCCAAAGCTATCAGAGCATCCCTTGCTTCTTCCAGGAAAAGTGGCCACAATCCTGCTCCCCAATTCTCCTCAGGGACCCCATTCATGTGTATGGCTGCCTCATAACCCTGAAACCACCTTTGTATGTCATCCCCCTTCTTGAACTCCTTGCCTACGTTCTTGGGAATGTGCACAATCCTGTCTGCCTTTCTGGACGAATTGCTGCCACCATCTGAGCCTGACTTACTCCTAAGTTCTAGCTCCTTCAGTTCTCTCTCATGCTCTAAGAGCATCTTTCTCTCCTCTATGGCCAATCTCTTCTCCTCCCGCTCACTCTCCAGTCTGAGTTTCTGCAGCTCAAACTGCCTTGCCTCCCTTCTGTCCTCCAGCTCCTCTGGGGACAGACTGCTGCTGCCTGACCTGGCGGGTTCCCC
The DNA here is from genome assembly GCA_963921515.1 of Calotriton arnoldi. Lineage (NCBI taxonomy): Eukaryota > Metazoa > Chordata > Amphibia > Caudata > Salamandridae > Calotriton > Calotriton arnoldi. Next base: position 666,334 of record CAWUFW010008976.1, read on the forward strand.
CCTACCCAAAAGCACATCCACCCTGGAAATAGGCTCCTCCACCTCCTCACTGAGATTACCAGGCTGCCCATTGGCATGTCTGGCTGCTACCCAGGCCCTCAGCGCCTTCTGTAGCTCCTCCTTCCTTGTGAGGCCTTTAATTTGGACTTTCAGGTTTTTACAAATCGCTCGTAACTCCTTTACGGCGTAGGATTCCAACCTATCCTCCTCAAAGATAACTTCCAGAGATGCAACGGATGATGCAATTGATTCAGGCATGACAAAAGTAGTGAGTTGAAAACTGGCAAGATCAAAAATAGGCCAAAAGAAAAAGAACCAGTATGTGGTACGTAATGGTCTGCGATATGGTAGTAGTGCACACCAATCACTGTAAGTCAAGTGCAAACACAAGTCCTATCCTCACCGCTGACAACCAATGTTAGAAATGGGATCTCTAGTTGGCAAGGGTTTGCACCTTTGTCCAAGTAGGGACCCTTCTTCCTAGTCAGGGTAAGGGTGTTACACTCGTGAAGTAACCCCTGCTCACCCTCGTGGTAGCTTGGCACGAGCAGTCAGGCTTAATTCAGAGGCAGTGTGTAAAGCATTTGCACATAACCAACAGTAATACAGTGTAAGCACTACAAACGGACACCACACCAGTTTAGAAAAATAAGCAATATTTTATATACTCAAGACAAGACCACTTACGACAAAAATCCACAATACTATACTTTACGAATGAATGCTTGATACGGTAACTTCTTCTTTGCAGGAATAGTCCAAAAACAAAGTTCAGTACGAGTCGGTAGCTCCGTCCGAGCCTACCGCGATGCTGAAAACCACAGAGTCTAACAGTTCCAGCCGACCGCGTCGATACGGGCCAGCAGAGTCATGAACAGACTCGGTTACAGTACCTTTCTCGTTGTGGCTGGTACGGAGTGTACGAGCCAGTCGGCGTTCGTCGCGGTTGCGGTGCAAGACGGAGCGATGCAAGGTGCGGTGTCCCTCGATGCGGTGCAGGCAGCGGCTCGATGAGCGTCGTGCAGACGGAGTCGGTGAGTCCAAGGCGTGCGATGCAGGGTGAGACGATGCTCGATGCGGTGCTGACAGGTTGCGATGCAGGCGACCTAGCCGGAGTGCGGGAGCTGGCGTCGGACAGCGGTGCGAGTCGGAGCGGTGCGTCGCAGACGTGCGAGCGGTGCCCCAAATGCGGTGCGGTCTCGACTCTTGAGCTAGTTGCAGCGACCGCGTCGGTCGGGTCCGGCTGGTTCAGTGAAGCGATGCGATGCGAACTGCGGTGCCCACAGCTCACGGTGCAAGCAGCGGCTCGATGTTGGCGGCGTCGGACGTCGCCCACGGTGAGACCAGGGTTGCGATGCGAAGCGGGGCGATGCGGTCTGCGGTGCAAACAGGTCACCGGCCAGGGATGGATTCGGTTGACGGAGTCGGTTGCAGTTCCCTTCCTCTGTGGCAACTGAAACAGCGTTCCAGAAGCGGTACCCAGAGGCTTGTGAAGTCTTTGTAGTCCCTGAGACTTCTTAACAGGAGGCCAGCTCGGTTTCAGGCCCTTGGAGATACTCAGCACAAGTTTGTAGAAAGTTCAGTCCAGTCCTTTCACTGCCCAAGACAGAAGCAGCAACTGCAGGCCAACCCAACAAAGCAACAACACAGCAAAGGGGCAGTACTCCTCCTGGCAGCTCTTCCAGCTCTTCGTCTTGGCAGGTTCCTTGATTCCAGCGAGATCTAAATTCATGGGGTCAGGGCCCCAATATTTATATCCCAAATTCCTTTGTTCTCTGAAGGCAGAGAGGCCTTTGCCTAGTCCAAACCAGTTCTGGAGCACTTTGTTGACAAGTCTCCGTCCCTTCTTTTAGTGAGTAGGCCAGGGACATCAGACACACCACAGGAGGTGGAGCCAGCATTGTGGAGGGAAGGCACTGTCCTATTCAGGGCCCAGGTGCGACCCCTCCCACCCATCTACATGTAGATCTTGCTATTCAGCCCTGTGCTGACTCACCCTGTCTCCTGGCATCCCCCAGCCCCTGTCACTCACACTCCAGACAAGGAATACACAACCTCACAGAGGCAGGCTTGGATGGTTAGACAAGAAAATACCCACTTTCTAAAAGTGGTATTTTCAAACACAGAATGTTAAAACCAACTTTACTAAAAGATGCATTTTATCATTCTGAGCCCAGGCATACTAAACTCGAATTTCTACCATGTTCCCGGGGTCAGTTAGGATTATAAACTGTAATAATCAAAACTGCCCGTTCTGGCCTAGGGGGAACAGGTAGCCTTGCAATAGTGAAAACGAACTAGGCTGTAATTCACTATCAGGACATGCCGCACACACCCGGGCATGTCCTACCTTTCGCATACAACGCACCCTGCCCACAGGGGTACCTTGGGCCTACCTTAGGGGTGACTAACAGGTAGCAAAGGGAAGGTTTAGGGACTTGCAAGTGTGTGCACTTGCCAAGTCGACATGGCAGCCCCAGGCTGCGCACAGGCTCTGCGGTGGCAGGCCCGAGTTACACTTTACGGGCTGTTTGCGTGGGTGGCACAATCCAGTGCTGCAGCCCACCAACAGCATTTGGTCTATAGGCCCTGGCACTCGCAGTGCACTTTACAAGGGACTGACACATAAACCAAATAGGCCAATCATGGAAACACCAATCCATAACACATTTTATACAGGAGCACTTGCACTTTCCCACTGGACAGCAGTGAGGAAAGTGCGCAGAATCATTACACCAGCAAAAACAGAGTCAAAACCGGGAGGTCAGAAAGCAAAAAGTCAGGGGAAACACGCCAAAAGATGCCAAGTCTAACAGGAGCACTGCCCATTACAGCACTCACGGGGCTGCTCCCCTTTTCTCTTGCTCACAACCGGGATCAGGCCACACATGGGGCTCTCCTCTTCCTCATTGGAGCCCTGCCCACAACCAGGCTTTAGACTCTATCTGAATTCCGGCAACACACAGGCTCTTCCTTCACGGCGCGATGGCGCGACGGCACCCATCACGATAAAGGTTGGAGCCCACTTCATGGGCTCCTGGCAATGGAATTCAAAAGCGCCCACCACATGCTTCTGGGGTACAGGCACAGCGCTGAGGGTGCAGCAACAGTGAAGCGCTCCACACACTGTGATGAGCAGGAGCCCCGCCTTGGGGCTCAGGCAACTTGCAGTGCACTCCTCAATCTTAGTTTCAGGGCCATGAGCCCTGATAAATACCAGTGAGCGAGTCTGCACTCCTGTGAGGGCTCGGGGGACTCCTTAGCAAGGTGAAACCAGACAGGCCAGCACAAGGGTTCGAGGGCACAGGGGCAATCCTTATCTTAGCCCTCCCCAAGAATAGGTCAGTCCCAAGGCGGCTCCTCCTGGCATACAGCATGTCCTCTTCACCAAGCCAGCTCAGCCAACATGGGGTCACAGACCTAGGGGCAGATTTATGTTGAACTAACGCAGCGGGGTACAGCAAGTCATTTTGCTGCGCCGCGCTACGTTAGTTTTGAAGCACAGGGATGCGACATATTTACAAGAATATGTCGCATCCTTGTGCTTCCCCTGCGCTGGTGCACAAACTGCAGCCATGCGCCGGCGCAGGCACCCTTGCACCATGGTGCAAGGATGCCTGCGTCGTGGGGAGATTGTTTTTGTGCAGGAAGGGGAACCTTCTTGCACAAAAACAATCACTACAACATTTCCTCTTTCAATGCGTGCTGCAGAATGCAGCACGCATTGAAAGAGGAAACGAGGAGAAATGAAAACATTTCTCCTCGGTGCGCTCTGCTATGCCACCTCTAGGGTGGCGTAGCTTTCAGACGCATCTCCAGAGTTACGATTTCTCGTAATTCTGGAGATGTGTCTTGTTCCATGAGTGTTGCGTGGGAACACCCACAGCAACACCCATGGAATGCCCCTTCACCGCAAAGTGCTGCGTGTGAAGGGGCCATATTTACAAGGAGAGGAAAAGTCACGCAGGGTGGCTTTTCCTCTCCTTGTAAATATGGAGCAGCCCCCTGCGCCACCAGTACGTCACGAAAAGTGACGTACTGGAGGCGCAGGGGGCTCGTAAATCTGCCCCTCAGTACTTATACTAGTAAGTGTCTTTGTCCTCCCCTGGCCCAGGGTCCTGAGCCCAGGCCAAACCAGTTCTGGGGGGCACTTTGCAAGTGCACAACAACCTCCATTGTCAGTGTGAGCCCTGGATCCAGACACACCACAGGGGGGCGGAGCCATCATTGTGGAAGGCAGGCACAGCCCTATTCAGGTGCTAGTCCTCCCACCACTCCAAATGCAGACCACGACTATTCAGCCTACCACTGACTCATCCAGACTCTCTGGAGCCACTGAACATCACCAGCCCCTGTCACTCCAAAGCCAGACAGTCAATACGCATCCTAGCAGAGGACCAAAGGCACAAAGATAGCACACAGAAATGCCTACTTCCAAAAGTGGCATTTCTAAAATAGTAATAATAAATCTGCTTTCATCAATAAGCAGGATTTATCACTACTATTCCAAACATACCAAACTTGATCACGCTACCCCTCTCATGTCAGGAATTACCACTGAAGAACATATCAGGGAATCCCCAATGCATTCCTATGAGAGGGCAGCCTCACAGCAGTGAGAAACCAAATAGGCTTCTTGTCACTACCAGGACATGCCACACAGTTAAGGCACATGTCCTACCTTTTACCTACACTGCACCCTGCCCATAGGGCTAGCTAGGGCCTACCTTAGGGGTGACTGATATGTAGTAAAACGGGAGTCACGGACGTTGCAACCACTTTATGTGCCACATCACAGCGGCAGTAGACTGCAGTGGCAGAGGCCTGAGACAGGTTTGAAAGGCTACTTTGGTGGGTGGCGCAAGCAGCGCTGCATGCCCACCAGTAGCATTTAATTTACTGGTATATGAGATACCACTGTACAAGGGACTGAAAGGCAAATTAAATATGTCAAACAGGTGTAGACCAATCTTACTAAGTTTACCATAGAGAGCACATGCACTTTAGCACTGAACAGCAGTGATAAATCGTCCAACGTCATCAAACCACCAACAACAGGTCAGAAAAAATACCGGAGGAAGGCAAAAAGTTCTGGGATGACCCTGCAAAAAGGGCCAAGTCCAGCAGCACCCATAAACTCCATCAGTCGTGTTTGTGTCACATGTGTCTTCCTCACTGGCAGCCGGTCTATTGTGTCATTCAGTGTCAGATTAAAGTCCCCGCATAAGAGGAGGTGACCCAATGGCAATTCCAGTATGAGTGTTCCCAGATACGGAAGAGTAGTGCTATGGAGTGTTGGTGAGACATAGGGCGAGATATGTATATTGTTTCCCCCTCCCATCTTCCAGAGAGCATGGCGTATCTGCCCCCCTTGTCTACCCGCGTTCGTTCTACTATGAGTGGGAGTTGCTTTTTAAGGAGTATCCCTGTACCGCTGGATCCCGAGGTTACCCTCAAGTGGACCATCATTTTGTAACCCCATCAGTCTAACGCCTTGCAGGTTTTGCCCAAAGGATGGGTTTCCTGCAGGAGGACTACGTCTGGGGAGTGTCGCTTTTGTAATTCAAGGACTATACCTCGTTTAATTTTATCCCCCAAGCCATTCACATTCCATGTCACGAGGCGAATCTCAGGGATATTTGTGTTGGCCATGGGGAGTGAGGGTTATGACCTAAATTTCTTGTGGATTCTGGGATAGGAGTACCCCTACCAGTGGGGGGAGTGACTCAAGAGATGTATAAATCCTATGCTTTTGGTATAAGGCAGTGGCTTTTAAAGGTGGACGTGCAATCAGGCCAAACTTGAATGGTGTAATATACAAACCATGTGAGCGAAAAAAAACCTTCTAACCCCTTACCCCGTAAACAAACCCCCCTCCCGCATCCCACCGGGCAGACCCACAACTGCCCGCCTCCCCCAACTTAGCAGAGCGTCTGCTGTACCTCCCTGTTTGTGAAAAAACTTAGGGGGACTGTGTACCTCTGCAGTCCCAGCCCTCCACCCCAAGAGAAAGATTTCTTATCACCCCAACTATTATAGTCATAGATCAGAGTTTTGGTTAGGTGGGCCCTAGGGCACTCGATCGTCTCACGCTACCCAATCTCAGATCAAGCCTGTCAATGACCCACCCAGCAGGCTATAAACTTCCACCAGGCCTGGGAGGTCGTTTGATTCAACAGTACACCACAAGAAAGTGTTTTGCAACGAATAGGCCCATGTCAGGTTTGCAACCTCAGTCTCATCAGTGACCTGTCGAGGGGGGCCCCCACTGCATCAGTTCCACTGCAGCATTCTCGGATAGGGCAGATGTTCCACTCTTTTGCTTCCCTCAGTGCGCCTTTGATGGGGAGCCTCCCACCGTACCCCATCCTTCAAGCCATGCCAACCCTGCCTCTGGTGAGTCAAAAAAACAAGTTTTGCCCTCGTCCTCCATGCGCACTTTTGCCAGAAAAATCATGGAATATTTCACTCCCTTTTCTCTCACTGCTTGTTTAACCGCCAGGAAGTTGCATCTTTGTTTTTGTACCTTCAGGGTAAAGTACGGAAAGAAGGTTATTGGGGCATTTTCATATTGGACTGGTAGGGCAGCACGGGAGGTCTGCAATACTACATCGCGATCCCTGAAATTAAAGAGATGAGCGAGGATAGGCCTGGGTGGTGCGCCCATATACTATTCCCACTCTAGTTTTTGCTAGAGTAGGGAAAGTGTTGTACTTCATAGGGGTAATATTTACTATTCCCACTTAAGTCTGTGCAACAACAGGGAATGCTTTGGATTTTGGAGGCTTAAAATGTACTATTCCCACTCCACAAAGTGCAACTTTAGTAAAAGAGTTAGACTTAGAAGGGGTAAAATTTGGGGGGCGTGGCCAACATCCGAAGTACATGGCCGCTTTCTAAATCGGCTCCGTGACCCAGCACTCTTCCCCACAAATATCCAGACACTTATCCGTACATCCGACTCCTACCAGCGAGCTCCAAACGTTGGTGGATGTTAGGGGGCTGCCGCCGGACACTTCATTGAGGCCTCGGAGCATCGGCAGATCCCAGACCCAGAGTGCACGGCAGATGTGATGTATCTGGAGGGCCACACCGGGAGCAGTGAGACAGCTGGCCCTGGAAGCATCCAATGATCCTGGTGCTGCAGTGGCCCCGCGACACCAGTTCTGGGCGAAGTGGGGCAAAAGGACCAGGAGAGGTGCCTATTTGTCGAGGCTACAGCAGAAAAGAGACAATTTCGCCCGGCACGGGTGGGAGCCCGAGATCGAGTAGACTGATCGTGCGGGGAGGGGTAAGGGAGTGTCACGCCGCTCATCCCCCCACCTCTGAGCCTGATAAGGGAGGACACTGGGGCCAACAACTTCTGGTAGAGGATCTATATCGCAGCCAGTAGCCCACGAACAGCCAAGGGGAGGGTAGCCTCTAGGTGGACACCAGAATCGGATTGCAGCACTTAGGATCAGTGTCTGAATGTCCCAATATCATCGAAATAAGGCCCTAATTCCTGCCCGATGTACTACTGTGGGGAAAAGAACTGCCTACAGATAATCAGGCCTGCCCCCGTGGTGGTGGAGAGGGGGGACGTTTTGGGGGACCCTGGAGAAACCTGGCAGGCCACACAGGAATCACTGCTCTCCGGTGGCAGGCGGCAGGGAGTACCCTGGAGCCCACCCCTCTCTACCAACGAGCCCTCCATTGTCGAGCCTATATGACCGGGGGAAGAGGGATGAAAAGTACGCCTCAGACAAAGCTTGATAAATTTGCCCTCCCCAAGGGGCAGGAGGGTCCAGAAAACACCGAGTATTGTGCGTCATGTGCACCCCCTCAATCAACTGATGGCGGTACCATATCTCTAAATGATATAATGGCAGCAATACAGGGGGTTCAAACTGCCCTGGAGGGGCGTATAGACAATGTTACAATGGAATTGTCCGAGATACGCACAGATATCGTGAACATGAGCTCTAGGATCCAAGAAGTAGAGGTCACAAAGACAGATCTGCTGCAAGACATCATGACTCTCAAGGAACAAGTCAAAGAACTTCAAACTACCACTGCACACCTTGAAGTGAGAATTTAAGATTATGAGGGCAGATCATGGTGCAACAATGTATGCATTTTGGGGGTCCCTGAGCAGGCAGAAGGGCCTGCTACAAATCTATTTGTTGAAGATATCATCCTCAAACACCTCCATCGTAGGGGCCTCTCAAAATTATTTTCAGTAGAGAGAGCGCACAGAGTGCCAGGAGGCAGGCCCCAGGGAAGGACAATGCACCAACACCAGAGGGAAAAAAGTAAGATACTGGACCACAAGTCCCTGCATGCATGGCAGAATATAACTCACTTGTGAGGCCCATTAGAGGGCAATCTTGTTAATTGACAGGCAGACAAGGGTTCAGGTAGCGCAGTTGCAATGTCTAACTCGAGCAGTTGAACAAGGACCAGGAGGATTCAAAATGCATCAGGCAGCTATAAATCTCAATGCTGAGGCCGGCTTCACCTTGAAAATAAACTGTGAAGGGAATTTACTGGCGAGTGCGTCTTCGTGCTGAAGAGCAATTTGGTAAAACAAAGTATTACGGCAGTCCGACCGTGACGACAGTGCCACCACGGAGAATGGAATGTGGGGCCGCAAGCTTTCAATACGGAGTCTTAAATGCGGAACAGTAAATTAACATTTGAGAACCAAAATACAGCATTGAGAGGCCCACTGGAGGACTAGGAACATTGATGTGATTGGGGAAGGACAAGGCACACCCACCTGAGGGAAAAAGTAAGCTACTGGACCACAAGTTCCTGCATGCATGACAGAATACAACTCACTTGGGATGCCCATTGGAGGGCAATATTGCTAATTGACATGCAGACAAGGGTTCAGATAGCGTAGTTGCAATATCTAACTCGCGCCAGTGAACAAGGACGAGGAGGGTCCGAAACACGTCAGGCAGCTATAAATCTCGATGCTGAAGCCGGTTTCACCTTGAAAATAAAGCTGTGAAGTTAATTTACTGGCGAGTGCTTCTTTGTGCTGAAGTGTTATTTAGGAAAACTTAAAAATATATATATATATATATATATAAATTTATATGTATGGTGCAACGTAATAAAAATATTTTTTTACATTATATATCAATTTTAATAAGATTTGAAATGTATTATTCACGAGTACATAAAGAGATCTATTATATTAATATAAAAACATTATTACAGTGTAAAATACATATTTCTATTAAATATAGATATATATTTTCATTGCAATACATCTAAAATATTAAATATTAATGTAATGTAAAACAAATATTTGTAATACTTATGTTACACTATATATATGTGTATATATATATATATATATATATTCACTGAAAAAACCATAGGTTCCAGGGGCGTTATAGTTAGTTGGACATTTCACTCGTACAAAACCATAGAAATTCCCCGTTATAGTTAGTTCAGCTAACTATAACTCATGCGCGCCCGCAATGCACTGCTGATGACGTCACATATTACATCACTCATGACATGGTCAGTGACATCACTCATGACATCACTGATGACATCTCAAATGACATCACTGATGACATCACTGATGACATCATCCTTGTGATAGAGTGGCAGACCTCCTCTCACCCTAATATAACCTTTGATACACACACTCAAAAATACAAACTAACATTTTCAAAACAATGGACATACCAATACCAGTTACAACACACCTATTCAGTAATTCCAAGATCTACACACACATCCACTCATTCACCAACAGTCCCTATACAGTCACTCATACATGTACTCACTCATATGTACTCATACACCTATAAATCCTGTTACACACCGCCACTCATCCATAGAGTTACTCACACACATAGTCACACATGCAAACAAAGTATCAAACATCCATTTACTTGCATATACAGTTATACACACACTACCACACTTACTTCTACAGAAACTTACACATACTTACTCTCTTAAACAATCACTTATAGAAACACCTACTTATTTGTACAGGAACTCTTCCAATCTCTCACTCTCACATATACTCACTTATATACACCAATACTCACATATACTAGTTTAAAACAGATGTAGTTACTCATAAAGACACTATTGAGACAGTCATTCACTCACTAACACACCCATACACATACTCATCCACCTATACAGTCCTGCACACATGCTGTCTTCAACACATACAAACAGTGAGTCACTCATTCATGCATCTATGCACTAAGTAATACCCCCACCGAACCATACAGACACTCAGACACTCATACTGATACTCAAAAACCAACTAATAACCCATATAGACACTCATGTAGCTACTCACCAACCCATACAGCCACTTATACACAAAGTGAGAGACTGATAGAGATATTTTCATATTTAAACATTACTCACTAACCCATGTATTCACTAAGATACACTTAGTCAGTTATACAATCAATTTTACAATACAAAATCATCCATTTAGACACTTATATACCCATTTATTCTTCCATCGACCTTGAGATATACATATATAAAACATATTTAATTTTCAGAAAAACACACATTCACTGGATGATGTCATCAGTGATGTCATCAGTGATGTCATTTGAGATGTCATCAGTGATGTCATGAGTGATGTCACTGACCATGTCATGAGTGATGTAATATGTGACGTCATCAGCAGTGCATTGCGGGCGCGAGAGTTATAGTTAGCATGAACTAACTATAACGGGGAATTTCTATGGTTTTGTACGAGTGAAATGTCCAACTAACTATAACGCCCCTGAAACCTATGGTTTTTCAGTGAATTTCTAAGGTTTTTAAATGCTAATTTCTAACTATAACGTGCCTGAAACCTAGGGTTTTTCAGTGAATATATATATATTTATTATACTATGTATACATGTGAAAATGTCTCGGTCCCCTGTTTGCCTCGGTGGCACGGAAAAAATGGGTGGAACTGACATCAGCACGCCGACGAGGTTCTCTTATGGCTCCGATGACGTCATACGGTGTCGCGGCGGAGCCGTGCTATTATGACGTCCTCGTTGGCGTGGGAGAGCTAGGAAAGAATTTCTGTGGAATGCTGGTGCAGGGGATATTCACCTAAGTGTTCAGGCTAGTACTTTGGGAGCAACTGTTTATGTTGCCACTCCAGAAACCGAAACCAGTGATCCGAGGGCAGAGGCCCTGCAGATGGCACACGAGGTGGGGTGCCCAGTCGTGTGCACCGGCGGGGCAGCGAAGTGACAAGCACCACAACCCACAAAAAAGGTAACGAGGGCACTGAATAACACAGGATCTTCTCTTTGTATCTGGCAGGAACAACGAAGTTAAAATGCCCTAGTACCAAAATGTAGAATTAGTGCTACAATGGTCTTCAAGAGGACCTGCGATGCCGCTTCTGCCTCCCGTACCCTGGAGGTGGCACATGGAGTCACGCGTGATGCGGTCATACTGCGGTGGGGCGCACACTCGTTGACCTCTCATGGCACTGCTCCACACTTCAGGGAGGACGCTTTCCATTAGCTATGTTTTCTGATGACATGTCGCGCCGGCCCCGTCCAACAACAGAACTCCTTTAGATCCAAACAGACTCTTCCACTCTCTCACCGGAAGTGAAACCAGGCCACGCGGACACTTTCACAATACAACAGCCGGGAATGCACTTTTCGGTAAAAAAACACATTCCTTCCTCCTAATTAATCAAATAAACGTCTCACTGAAGAACAGGGGCCAGCTTCGATCGGTAAACAGCCGTTACAACGACTTTTTACTTTGCGATACCATTACAGCGCATGCATTACCACGCATGCGTTGTACATCACGAAGTCATTACTACGCATTTTTAGAACGCATGGTCATTTACCACGCATGCCTTTACAACGAATTTTGTTGTAAAGGTATGTATGGTAAATGACCATGCGTTCTAAAACTATGTAGACGATCCATGTCGTTGTAAGGAAACAGAGGCTGTTCCGTTTCCTCACAATGGCGTGCACCGCCCCTCAGAGACGACGTGAAGCAGGAACCACGAGGAGAGAGGAACCACGAGGAGTGAGAGGTAAGAGGGGATTGGGCATGGGGTGGGGTTTCTTTTCTAGGGTTTAGGGTAGTGCAGTGGTGTTTGGGTGGTGTAGGGGTCGTGCTGGGGGTAGTGTTTTAGGGTTTAGGGTAGTGCAGTGGTGTTTGGGTAGTGTAGTGGGTCATGCTGGGGGTAGTGTTTTAGGGTTTAGGGTAGTGCAGTAGTGTAGGGGGTCGTGCTGGGGGTAGTGTTTTAGGCTTTAGGGTAGTGCAGTGGTGTATGGGTAGTGTAGGGGGTCGTGCTGGGTTAGTGTTTTAGGGTTTAGGGTAGTGCAGTGGTGTTTGAGTAGTGTAGGGGTCATGCTGGTGGTAGTGTTTTAGGGTTTAGGGTAGTGCAGTGGTGTTTGTGTAGTGTAGGGGATCATGCTGGGGGTAGTGTTTTATGGTTTAGGGTAGTGCAGTGGTGTTTGGGTAGTGTAGGGGTCGTGCTGGGGGTAGATTTAGGGTTTAGGGTAGTGCAGTGGTGTTTGGGTAGTGTAGGGAGTCGTGCTGGGGGTAGTGTTTTAGGGTTTAGGGTAGTGCAGTGGTGTTTGTGTAGTGTAGGGGGTTGTGCTGGGGGTAGTGTTTTAGGGTTTATGTTAGTGCAGTGGTGTTTGGGTAGTGTAGGGGTAGTGCTGGGGTAGTGTTTTAGGGTTTAGGTAGTGCAGTGGTGTTTGTGTAGTGTAGGGGTAGTGCTGGGGTAGTGTTTTAAGGTTTAGGGTAGTGCAGTGGTGTTTGGGTAGTGTAGGGGTTCATGCTGGGGGTAGTGTTTTAGGGATTAGGGTATGGCAGTGGTGTTTGGGTAGTGTAGGGGGTCGTGCTGAGGGTCGATTTAGGGTTTAGGGTAGTGCAGTGGTGTTTGTGTTGTGAGGGGGTCGTGCTGGGGGTAGTGTTTTAGGGTTTAGAGTAATGCAGTGGTGTTTGTATAGTGTAGGGGGTTTAGGGTAGTGCAGTGGTGTTTGTGTAGTGTAGGGGGTCATGCTGGGGGTTGTGTTTTAGGGTTTAGGGTAGGGCAGTGGTGTTTGTGTAGTGTAGGGGGTAGTGTTTTAGGGTTTAGGGTAGTGCAGTTGTGTTTGTGTAGTGTACAGGGTCGTGTTTTAGGGTATAGGGTAGTGCAGTGGTGTTTGGGTAGTGTAGGGGGTCATGCTGGGGTTAGTGTTTTAGGGTTTAGGGTAGTGCAGTGGTGTTTGGGTAGTGTAGGGGGTCGTGCTGGGGGTAGTGTTTTAGGGTTTAGGGTAGTGCAGTGGTGTTTGTGTAGTGTGGGAGGTCATGCTGGGGGTAGATTTAGGGTTTAGTGTAGTGCAGTGGTGTTTAGGTAGTGTAGGGAGTCGTGCTGGGGGTAGTGTTTTAGGGTTTAGGGTAGTCCAGTGGTGTTTGTGTAGTGTAGGGAGTCGTGCTGGGGGTAGTGTTTTAGGGTTTAGAGGTAGTGCAGTGGTGTTTGGGTAGTGTAGGGGGTCGTGCTGGGGTAGTGTTTTAGGGTTTAGGGTAGTGCAGTGGTGTTTGTGTAGTGTAGGGGTCATGCTGGGGGTAGTGTTTTAGGGTTTAGGGTAGTGCAATGGTGTTTGTGTAGTGTACGGGGTAATGTTTTAGGGTTTAGGGTAGTGCATTGGTGTTTGTGTACTGTAGGGGTCATGCTGGGTTCTAGTGTTTTAGGGTTTAGGGTAGTGCAGTGGTATTTGTGTAGTGTAGGGGGTAGATTTAGGGTTTAGGGTAGTGCAGTGGTGTTTGGGTAGTGTAGGGGTCGTGCTGGGGGTAGTGTTTTTGAGTTTAGGGTAGTGCAGTTGTGTTTGGGTAGTGAAGGGGTCGTGCTGGGGGTAGTGTTTTAGGGTTTAGGGTAGTGCAGTGGTGTTTGGGTAGTGTAGGGGTCAACCAACATGAATTTGTCCTTGTGTGATGTAACCAATGCTCATGTAAAGCACTCCAATACCTGACCAGTCTGCACTATATAAAACTGCAAAAAAACAAAAAATAAAAAGTGTTTTGCACACTTCTGTCATTGGGCTATACGTGGGCTACCTCTGGGTGATATTTGTGCTACATTTGGGCTCTTTTTTTCACTGGTGGCCATCTTGGGAGACTTATTTGTTATGAAGTTTCCTAATTTCCTCATTTACTACAGTCTCCTCAGTAGGAAATGCTTTCAGTTTTTACTTTGATTCCATCAAGAAGGCATTCAGATGTGTCACACATTTGCCATAAATTCAGAATGTTAGCACTCTAGTTGTTCATTAGATCACTGTAGTAAAGCTACTGCTCACCAAGGAGTTAACTGGAAGTCTACTGCTGGTATTGAAAGTGATTGTTTCAGTCTGCATGTCAGAATTTTCTAATGAAATAGAAGAGGATTTGAGATCTCACTTAAAACATGCCCTAAATTTTCTTTTTGCAGCACTAACCATAATTTCTATGGCAAAATGAACCCCCTCATTGTGTTCCTTTTTAAATTAAATGTTTTAAGTGTTACCAGTTTATTCCAATCAAGATGGCTTCAGGTGTGCCATACTTTTGTCATAAGTAAGGCTGTTAGCACTCTAGTTGTTCTTTAGAACACTCTGGGAAGCTGCAGTAGAACACAAAGGCATCAACTGACAGGCTGCTCCTGTTGAAATATAACAGGAAGATATTTGAGATCTCACTTAAAACATGTCCTAATTTTTCTTTCTACAGCACTAACCATAATTTCTATGGCAAAATGAACCCCCTCATTTTGTTCCTTTTTAAATTAAATGTTTTAAGTGTTACCAGTTTATTCCAATCAAGATGGCTTCAGGTGTGCCATACTTTTGTCATAAGTAAGACTGTTAGCGCTCTAGTTGTTCTTTAGAACACTCTGGGAAGCTGCAGTAGAACACAAAGGCATCAACTGACAGGCTGCTCCTGTTGAAATATAACAGGAAGATATTTGAGATCACACTTGAAACATGTCCTAATTTTTCTTTCTACAGCACTAACCATAATTTCTATGACAAAATGAACCCCATCATGTTGTTCCTTTTTAAATTAAATGTTTTAAGTGTTACCAGTTTATTCCAATCAAGATGGCTTCAGGTGTGCCATACTTTTGTCATAAGTAAGGCTGTTAGCACTCTAGTTGTTCTTTAGAACACTCTGGGAAGCTGCAGTAGAACACAAAGGAATCAACTGACAGTCTCTGCCATTGTTGGATGTACATGTTTTACTGAGAATGTCAGACTTCATTCTCACATGACTGAGAAAGATAATGTGAATTTACAGAAAATATGCTCTCATTTTAGCTTCTGGAGCACCTTCCAAAACTGTATGGGACAAGCATGTGAAAATAGTTTTCTCTCAAACATGATTCATGATATCCCAGCAGAAGGTTTTCACAGGGTAAAATCACCTTAGAACACACCACAATTCCTGAAATTAGTATGGTACCATCAACAAATGAATTCTAATGTAACTAAAGTCTGTTATCACCCTTTATAGTTCTCCTTTTGGTAACCCTCAAAATCTTCGATTCACTACAATGCATTTCAATGGGGTACTATCATTTATATTGGTCCCAAGATGGCTGCCAGCAATTCCAGGATGAAGTGCTGACAGCCAATCAGATCTCACGATGACATGTGTGGTTAGGCTCCGCCCAGATATATATGTGTTTTTACTTTTGATTTTCTCAGCAACTACTGAGCGGATTTACACCATTTAACAAAAGGGTTCTTTCTGAACCAAGAACTACCTCTTTGCCAAATTTGGTGTAATTCCGTTCAGCAGTTCGGGCTGTAGCCTTGCATAAAGTTTCCTATGGGAAATTGATTTTTGACTCTTATTTTTTAATTTCTCCGCAACTACTGAACGGATTTACACCATTTAACAAAAGGGTTCTTTCTGAACCAAGAACTACCTCTTTGCCAAATTTTGTGTAATTCCGTTCAGCAGTTCGGGCTGTAGCCGTGGCTAAAGTTTCCTATGGGAAAATGAATGGGGAAAACATGTTTTGGGACCCCCTTTTTCTCGGCCCCGCTTGACGAATCACCCCGAAACTTTCAGGGTAGGAGCGGACCGGAGCGGGCCATAAAGTTTGAAAATTTCGTGAAGATTCGTCAACCGACGCAAGAGTTATTTCAAATAGAATGTTGCGGATTTCCTATGGAAAATAGGTCCTAACTATAACTATCTACTGGCGACCGCCAGTAGATAATATATTATATATATATATACACACACACATATATGTGTGTTTGTATATTTAAATAAGTATTTATTGATATATAGTATTAAATATTAGTGGAATGTATTTATTTTGCATTATATTAAAAGTATATATAAAATATTTAGGATGTAATACTTTAAACTCTATTTATATTAAAAAAATTGATATTTTTGTCTATTTCTGTACTGACCATTTTAAGTTTAAGATGACGATATTGTAGTAAACAATATTTTTGACACAATAATTTTGTCAACGATATTGTTTACTTGGCAATTGTATCAGTGATCCGTCTAGTTTTCAGCAATATCTTTGATGCATGGGTTCAGTGAGTGCAGTTCAACCCCAGGCTCAAATACAGCAGAGTGACGTTGCAAATGAGTATGCATGAAAAACCCATTTAAAGAATACCCTCAGAAAAACCTATGTTCATGGAAAATCCAAAATGTGGAGTGAAAAAACGAACCCAAATCCATAAACGCTGATTTTTGGACACAATTTCAAAAATGCACACCCATCCTTCTTAACCTACTATTATTTATTAGATTGTTCCTTGTGAAATGATGCATGGTCAGTCACTGAGAAAAATAATGGTAAGCAGCATCTGGGTTAATGGTCAGGAAATTCGACAAATACTATATATCTCTGTGAATATGTCCACAGATACAAAGGCGGACTCCTAGCTCTGCACCTCACGCTAGTTCCATCAAATCTTTGTCCTGCGCAATACTCCCCAACGCCAGCCGTTGCGTGACGTCTCTGTGCTCAAAATCCAGACCAATTACTACAAATGGGGGTGCGCCAGGTAATGAAGTCCGGTAGACTGTATGTAGTGTCAAAAAATCCTTTATTTCAAATTCCGTTTTTTTCTTTTCATATGAGCAAACAACACTCAGCCTGAGTGTTGTTTGCTCATATGAAGAGAAAAAAACGGAATTTGAAATAAAGGATTTTTTGACACTACATACAGTCTACTGGACTTCATTACCTGGCGCAACCCCATTTGTAGTAAAATATATCTCTGGGACTAAAAGGGTCTGTCTGACGTAACTTATATTACTTTTGTAGATCGACCTTAAGTGCAAAAGATACACATGAAAATGTTGTCACCTTTTTCTACTTATATTAACTATTTCTCAAATTCAGCTATCATGTTTTATGGAAAAACTTGCACAAGCTATACAAATGACCCATTGCAGAATGTTGTCTAGTTGTCCCAATGTATAGCTTTCTAGGTTCACCCATGTGATCACACTGCTTTCCATCATTATTTTTTAACAGATATAAACTGTGAAAATAGGAGCTATTGACCACCACTAAGAAAAATTGCAAAAATCTTGTGGAAAAAAATATTTTCCCCTGTGACATTAGCAGAGCAAGCTTTTAGTTGGTAATTTCTAAAAAAGAAAAAAACTGTTTCTTGCGCTCCACCTTTAAAAAAAAAAAAAAAAAAAGACACATTTTAACTATTTTCTGAGGCCGTCAACAGTAAATCACAAACCTGGATACCTGTACAGTTCACAAGTGGGGGCGGGAACGGAAAAGAAATTGGCCTGCATACCTTTTGAAGAAATCATTTATGAAGGATTAACAACAAGCTAACTGATACAAAATGAAAAGAAGAAAAAACTCAGCATGCGGGAATGGCAGGATGGGGGGCATCAACACTTATTTAAATAATGTTGCTGTGATTTGTGGTCATTTTAGAAATGTTGATACTCTTAAAACTAAAGAAGGGAATTACAGCAGCGATAGGAACTAAGCACCATATACATTATTCTGTCTGTTTCAGGTTTCTCTACATTTTGAGAATTCTGCTGAGTTACCACTAGAAGGCAGCCAAACTAAGAAAGAAAACGGTTTCAGTTAATTGCCTGAATTATATTATTATATTTGTGTTCTTATTAATTGATCAGATGCGCTGAAAACGAGCCTGTACTTCCCTTTATCATTTCAGAGTCTATTTTTAGATTTCAAGATAAGATACAGAGAAAAGAAAGTGAGCACATTGCAGGCGGCCTCCTCCACTTGGCGAATGCTGAAAAGAGAGCAGTTACTGTTCATCATGAGCATAAGCATAATGTTTATGAAAATAATAAAGCCAATACTTCTTTTAAACGTCTTGCATCTAAACAAACTGAATTATTCATGCGTGGCGCAGTACAGCATTAGAACACCTGTTTTCAATCATGCAGAATGTAAAATCGCTCATTACCTCACAAGAGTCTCAAACATCTCGAGCAATCAAACGGCATTGAAAAGGGGGAACAGGTGTCTGGCAGGTGGGCCCAGACAGATGTTTAGGGCGTGCGCGCTCTCTGTTGTACAGGTGTGCTGAGTCTGCTTAAACCACATAATTGCTATTTAAATAGTTACTATCCAGTCACGTGCTCTAATACTTCGTGCGCATTCGCATCATCATCGTCACACAGTTATTGGTACATTTTGACAGTGTTAGTCTAAAGCAGGATGGAATTGTGCGCCACTGTAATTAACTGTTGGGGCGTTCTTTCTGCAGTTTCCGGAGGTCTCCATAGACGTTCTCAGCATTTGTCTATTAAAACGTGTTGTTGCGACACGCAGAAAGGTTCCAAAAAGTTTGAGCATATTTTTCAATATTAAGTGGGACGGGTGACGCCATTATCGCATTATAAAAGTTAAAACTAAATGCAGTAGCGGTCGGTGGTGGGAGTGCCGCTGGGCGCTGACGTGGGGCGGGGGAGGGGTAGGGTGGGGGGTAGTAAACTACGGATTACGGCCGATTACAGGTAAGTACACATATAAATAAATGAAACGAATTTCGTTTCCTTTATTTATATGTGAATTTACCTGTAATCGGCCGTAATCCGTAGTTTACTACCCCCCACCCTGCCCCTCCTCCGCCCCACGTCAGCGCCCGGCGGCACTCCCACCACCGACCGCTACTGACTAAATGAGAGATTGCAGGGTGCAAAATATGATTTTAGCTTGTGGTGCAAGCAAGTAACAACCAGGGCACAAGTGCTAAAAAAAGAAGTGGGGGGACTAACCTAGTTAATCAGTATGCAAGTGGCATCGCAGCGCGTGGCATCGTGGTGTGTGACATCGCAGCACGTGACATCACAGCGCGTGACATCACAGCGCGTGACATCACAGGAACTGGCATCACAAGAAGTGACATCAGATCTTAAGCCCTCACATATATGTTTAGCAGGTGTATCATGAGTACATTTGAGCACATTTCGAGCATACTTGCAAACCCTCCTGATTTAGGCAGAAGATTCACACTTTTGGACGCTACACATAAAACAATGTTACCTTTCATCAGCTTTAAGTTTTCTCTAGCCATAGTGCTTTAAAAGAAATAGTGATATTTAAATTATTACAACGCCTCCTCAGGAGTATAAGCGCTATATAAATGCTATTTATTTTGTGCAAATGCTGGGAAACATCAACACATCTGAAGTTTATACAGTTCATGCATATCTCCTAAACAGAGCCTGAACAAAGTTCAAAGCTGCCGCTCTTCAGTATGTGTGAAGTGCTAACAAGGTGTGAGCCTTTGTTTCCCCTCTGCTGCATTTGCATCAGGTGTGAGGCTCCTGACTGCTCCCAGCCAGGAGACTCCAACAAAAGGAGGCCTGATGACCCCTCCGATTCGGCCTTTGTTATGGGCCCAGCAGGAGTCAGAACTAAGAGAGCCCCGTCCCCGCCTGCACGTTGTTGCAGATAGAAAGCAGATAACAACGTGCAGGTGCTGTAGGATGTGTCCCGGTGTTTGTAAATTACACCGGGATGAAATCAGCATACTTTACAGTGGGGCCACACTTCTTGGAAGGGTGGATGGCGTCCACTCTGTGAAAAAAGTGGGGGGACGCCGTCCACCCGCATGTACCCCCCGACTCGTGCCCTGGTAACAATAGACTACACAACTGATAGTAGACAACCGGCTAATAATAGACCCCAATTCGCTCTAGCTAGATACCTGAGGTTGAACGCATTACATTTAATTTCTGGTGACGTTACACACGTTCGGCCTGACTTAAAAAACGTAACGTATCATTTAAGCATGCTGCGCATCCAAACATTTACAAATACTTGAAATTCACAAATAAATCGTTTTGTAAATGTATGGGATACGCACTATAATTATAATGTCCAACCAAGAGCTTTTACATGGAAATTCCAAGTGGGTAATCTTTTGCCTGCGTTTGGGCACAAATGATTTCACTTGAGAACATCGTCATTCACATTTGATGCGGACGTTGAGTGAAAGATGTGTGCACATGTCTGATAGGAAGCCTATTGAGGATATTCTGAATGGTTTTTAAAAACGAACATCAAACAGTACTAATCCATTCAACAAACACATGATTCGCTGGATTGGGCATCCTATGCAGCACACCTAGAAAGAAGAAAAATTGAGGAGAAATAAAGCTATTTCTCTTCGTTATGCCTCACCTGGGGAGGCGCATCTTTTTGACTCATTCCTCGGTTTAGCAATTTTGATAATTCTGGGAATGCGTCAACAAACATGGGATTTGTGTGGGAATACCAACCGCAACGCCCACGGAGCGCTTCCCTTGAGCAGAGTAAGGCAACGCAGTGATTTGCTCTGTGTTGCCTTACTCCAAATCTATGAAGTCATGCAAAGCCACACAATGTGGCTTTGCGTGGCTTCATAAATATGACTTAGAGACTTGCCTTGCGCATGTACCACTTTGCGTGGTGAAAACGGGAAGCAAGCCTCTCATAAATAAGCCCATAGTGAGCAAAGTCAATTCATTTAACCCAATATTTCTATTTGTAAGTTCCTTATGTACAGACAGTACAGCTCGGAAACAGTGAGTAGGGTTTGCTTCCTTCTGTTTCTGAGGTGTGCAGTCTAAAATAGTGCCCTGACTCCGGTAATGATCAAGTTACAGGAACTCACTTTATGCCCCACAGGTGCCTAATAATAGGTGCTTGGCGTTGCACTGCACCAGATGCCCATTATGATAAGGCCCCTAGTTAGCTATTCAGTCTGCTGCCTCCAACCTGTATCATGCAGAGACAGAGGTGGCTTATTTGCAAGCCCATTGCGCCACCCTTACGTCACTTTTCCCATGTTAAAACTGACGCAAAAGTGGCGCAAAGGGCTTGTAAATCAGCCCCAGAGTCTTTTTTGTAACACCTCACTAATCAGGAGGAAGCGTGTGGGTGAGACTAGTGTGGGAAGTCCAATAGAAATGGGAATGCCCTTGTCTGTGTGAGGGAAAAGATCTGAAAAGAATCTCAGCATGATTAAGATTGAAGCTACATTTCTTTAAGGTTGACCAGAAGAAGATCCAAAGAATGCTGCATCGCCTGCAATCCTGATATCACATTAATACGGCGATATAAGTGCCTGCTCCCTCATGTCTCCTGTTCCATCTTATTCTCGCTTTCTCTCTTGTTAACCTTTTCTCCTGAATCTTTACTGTCTCCATGTCTCTTTGTTTGAATGCCTCATCTGTCCCTCTTTTTACTGTTCTCCCTATTTCCACCACTCTCTGACTTTTGCTCTTTGTGTCTTCTTTGTCACCCATCTCTCTCATATCATCCCAGATACTATTCCTATTTCCATTTTTCTAATGTTTCCACTGTTTCCAATTTCTCCTTGGTTTTTTGCACCTCTCGCCTTTATGTTTTCTGTCCCCTCTTTAAGTCAATTCCCCTACTCCCCCTTCTCTACCATGACTCCAGTGCAACTGTTCCCTGTGTCTTCTTTGTGCCAGTCTCCCCATTTCTCCAGTTTCTTGTACTGAACTTTTTTTCTTCTATCACATGTAGACTTCTCTCCCCAGTCTGTGCCATAAGACATGTTCATTATTTCATAACAGTAAAGCTGATGTCCACAAACTTCTATTTTCTCATGTAGGTGTTGTGGATCAGTGCCATCCTAACCAACTACCGACCTATATCACTGCTTCCTTACTTGGCCAAACTACTCGAAGCCCATGTAGCCAAGAGCCTATCTGCCTTTCTGGAGCAGTCCGATTATCTGGACGCACATCAAGCAGGTTTCCGCCCAGCTCACTCTACAGAGTCAGTTATACTGTCAGTATTGGATACCCTGCGAGAGAAGGCAGACAGAGGCTACCCGCAAGCCCTGCTGCTGCTGGACCTTTCCGCTGCTTTTGACACGGTCGACCATAACATCCTGGTCGACCGTGTCAAGGATGCGGGAATCCAAGGAACAGCCCTCAAATGGATTGGCTCCTTCTTAACAAACCGATTTCAGGCGGTCCGCCTAGGCCAATTCACAACCCCCAAGATTAGAACTACATGTGGTGTTCCCCAGGGATCCTCACTTTCCCCTCATCTATTCAAAGTATACCTTCTCCCTCTGATCCATGCCCTGAAAGAAAGGAAAGTTCAAACTTTCAACTACGCGGACGACTTCCAACTAGTGTTCCCCATCAATAACTCCCCTACTACCGTTCATGAATTCCAGACTACGATGTTGTTCATCCGTGACTGGATGAACAGCAACCATCTGAAGTTAAATCTAGACAAGACAGAAGTGATTCTTACGGGAGGCTCCTTAAACCCCTGGAGCTCCCGCTTCTGGCCTAAAGAGCTGGGACAGCCTCCCACTCCTTCCATATCTGCCAAAACCCTGGGAGTCATAATTAATAATGATCTTACTATGAAAACTCAAATAGGATCCGTAATCTCAACATGCTTTTTCCAACTAAGAAAAATAAAGAAAATCAGCAGGTTCCTTAAACAGGAAGCAAAAACACAGGCAGTACTTGCTATGGTGATATCCCAGATCGATTATGCCAATTCACTATACTTTGGCATCCCGGCTTATCTCACCCATCGTCTTCAACTAGTAAAGAACCAGGCGGCCAGACTGATTCTTCAGGAAAACAGGCGCCAACATGTCACTCCTCTTCTAAAGAAGCTACACTGGCTCCCTATAACCCAGAGATGCGCCTTCAAGGTGGGATGCATCATCTTTAAATCTCTGAGCGGCCAGAAACCCTAAATTCATCAACAGCTTGATCAACAGGTACACTCCGACCCGCAACCTGCGATCTGCCCATATGCATCTCCTGACTATACCTCCCTTTAAACTGAAACGCTTTGGTGGAACAAGGTTCTCCACACTAGGTCCCAGATACTGGAACTCCCTACCTCTAGAGATTAGATCCTGCACAAACCTCATGATTTTTCGTAAACTCCTGAAAACATGGTTATTTAGACAGGCATACGAGTAACATCTCAGTCCAACACCGTCAGAGTAGCGCCAAGAAACCAATCTGGTGTACGTGCGCTCTACTAATTAAGTATAACATAACATGAACCCAATAACCATTCCACCAGTAGTCATGAAATATTTTTAACCATGCACTCCATTCTGGCAAGCTCACATTTATAGCCAATTGCCAGGGTGGTGCTAAAGAATAAACTGCATGGTATTTCTTGCCTCCCTTGAGCCCCATTCTCCTTACATCACTCCCTAACTGTTTTGTCCATTTTATATCTCTTTTATTCCCATGCACATATCCCCATGTGTTTTTTATCACCCTGCCAAGCTTGTCTTATTCGCTTGCCTTGTATAAAATAACCATTCTCAAGAGTTGTTAGTCAAATTTTACTCCATCTCTCCAAACTCTTTTGGAGTAGCATCTTTAATTCAGGGCCAGGTTAAGACTAGACAGTCAGCAACACTTCTCCTCCTCTTCCCTGATCTATGTGATTCCCTTTTCTGGCAGTTCTTTTCTTAGTTATGCGTGTCCCTGTAGGAAAGTGCCTCTTTTTGTATGGTTGCCCCCACTTTTTGCTCCAAATGCTGATGGTTATGACTTAGTGCCTGGGCTCTCTCCTAAAACTGTTATGTTTGACTTGGCAATTCCAAATTGGCAAAGACTTTACCCCTTATAAGTCCCTAGATTATGATACAAGGGGTACTCAGAGCATTGGTGGTAAAGGAGTTCCCAAGGGTGCAGCACGCTTTTGTGCCACCCTGGTTGACCCAAGAGAACTACGGACAGCAGGCCTGCCATTGCAGACTGCAGCATCTGTGCAAACTGCTCGAACTAGACTGTGCCCTCACTACGTGCGGCCCAGTCACATACACTGCCTCTAATATATGTGAGGTACCCCTAAGGTAGGCTTCTTCTGCCCAGGAGGCAGGGTGCAGTATATTAAAGGTGAGGACATATAAGTGCAAGCCTCAATGTCCCTATAGGGGCATTCCCCATTGGAAACTACAATACATGTTAGCAGTCCATAGGATAACATGGGCTGCCAACCGGGCACTCTTGAGATTGGCAGCTCCATTATGGTACCACTAAAATATGTCATGTTTGGTATTCAACAATGTGCCTTCTCACCCCGATATGATTCTCATGACCTGGGTCATGTGGCATGCACACACCCACCTGGTTGCCCCAGCTTCACTATGCTCTGGCTGACTAGCCAGCGCTTCCCCACCTCTGCTGCTGCCAAGACAGGATTCTGACCTCCTGCAGGTAGTGTGATTTCTCCTTGGAGTCAGAAACAAAGGCTGGTCAGAAAGGAGGTCACACCTTTCTCCTCCCCAGCAGGCTAGCTTATTGGCTCATCAGAGCGCTGAGCTTCAAAGGCTGTACCACCACTGATATGCATCTGGGCTGTCCCCCTGAGGAAAAAATTGCCCTCCTCTTGCCCCAGGTACGCATACACCCAGGCAAGGCAAGAAATTAGCTATGCAGGAGGTGTACTCACCCAGGAAGGCTAGCCACACTTCTAGGGTAGGTACCCTGGTCTGTAGAACTAAAATTGAATTCCGCCATCTTTTGGAGGGCAGAAATAGTGGGTTTAGGGTAGAAAAGATGACCTGTGCCACTGGATGTGGTCACCTCAGGGGCGGAATAGCTGCAGGGACTAGCTGCCCATTGGCTACTAGCTCCCATGCCCCTTAGTCCCCAAAATCTTGGATTTAGGGGATCCCCGACAGCAGAACCTCAGATCTGAACAACTTACTTCAAAGAAGGACCAAGAGGAGACTTGTGTTGCCAACAACAGGACTTTGCCCACTGCAGAAAGCAAAAGAGGCATATTTTGACCCTGAGGCAACAGACTTGGAACTGAATGAATGGCCCACATCTTTGGCTAAACCTCGACACTCTCGAAGAGCGGGACCCTTGTGAAAGCCAGAAGCACACTCAGACTCCCCTGGACTAGTGGCACTAGTCCCCTTCAAACTGCAGGTAAAAACATTCACCAGATCCAAAGAATCACTGGCCATTGGGCCCTCTAGGGATTGCCCAAATCCAGGTGGTCCAGTGCATTGTGGGAGTTGTATTCTCACCTTCCTTGAAGTTTCAAGCCACTACGTTACTCCCCGGACCCAGTGAAGTTCCAGAAGCTTTTTACTGTGCTTACCCCTGCCAAGGCTTGTTAGTCACCAATCTGGTAACCAAACCCCACACTCAACGCTGCGTCTACAGGGACACCGTGCATCCATCATCCGATGTCAGCAGCTGTGTAGCTGTTGTGTTTTTGCATTTTGTTTTTCTCGGCATCGTGTAAGCTGTAAAACAGCTCCACCCTCAGCTCCCATTCAGCACCAAGGACAGCCAGAACAACACTGCACCCAGGCTCCATGGGCTAGGTAAAATTGATCTGTCTGTTGTGGCCTGGTCTTGGGGCCCACATGACCTTACCCCTATAAAGGTTCCAAATAACTCGACCTGAAAGTGACCGATTGTAACTAGTGGATTTTTTCATTGACCGCAAAGTTTTGTCTATGTATTTTCCTGCACTGATTTAACATGGCTGCAACAATCTATAAGTCTGGCTACATACATGCTATTTCATTCATTTTGGTGTCTAAATTAAGATAGAAATACATTCTATTTTTATAAATTGGTGCCAGATTTTTCTAGAGTCATTTCAATTACTTATCGTCCATGTTGGTACTCTGAAATGCTTAACACATGTTCCTCTAATAAAGCCTGACTGCTCTTTGCCACTTTACCAGGATTGAGCTAAGAATTTCTTAGTGTGAATCGAAGGACCATCTTTGGGGTATTGTGATAATATCACATGGTAAGGCTACCCAGCCATACCACATAATATTCCACTTTCCTACAGTCCCCATGCCTCTATGTCACCAAGTGTCCTGTGTCACCATGTCAACTTATGTTTTCAAACGTCCAGCACAAAATGGCTATACTAACGGCCTATACTAATGGTCTTACATTGCCTGTTTTTGGAACACATGTAGAGCAATGCACTAATTCCACTGCCACATCCTCCAGTAGGCTGTATAGCAGTTGTTGGTGAAAATCCTGATGCCTGCTGGCTTTCATTAATCAAATACATTAGCTGTAGGAACAGTTGCCTGTTTCCCACAAACTAGTTCATGATCACCTATAGATGTTCCTGAATCCCGGGGTCACACAACTGGGAAACCTTTGGACTTGACAGATGTTAAGACCGACATCAACAGGTCATGAAACATGCTGCCTGGGACACAACCAACTATTCCACACTTCCTTCTTTTTCCCTGGCTGCATCTTTGGAAACTTCATCCACACATATTGCCACTCTATCACGTAAGCCACATACAACAGTGCTGCACCATCCCAAGCAGGATTGCTGCCCATCTGTGGATGCCGTTCGCACACATGTGCCTGTAGCTACTGAATTGCTCAAATCTTCTCATTCACCCTTCACGCATGCATATTGTTTTGGTCGGGGTAGAGATACACCTTTGGTGGAGGTTTCTTTCCTGCATTAGGATGCAGTGAGAGACTGATCTTTAATGCACAGTAGTGTTCAAGCCACGGTAAATATCCCTGTCTGGGACTGTAAAGTGCCCCATGCTGCACAATCACTACTTAGTGACAAATTATGAATTTAAACATCTCTTGCTATTCACACATTGCATACATCTTGCCCACCACAACACTATTCACATCCCCATGCCTACCACTATCTGTTTATAATTAAAATTGAACAAACACTTTTTGCACTTTACATTTTGAATTATCCATCATGTGACATTGTAATGATGCAAGGTGGTGTATATGTTTGTTTTTATGTGCGACACTAACAGTGCAGTGAGGAAGCTCCAGGGGCAAAGAAGACATCTGCATGCTTTCAACTGTCAGAGGGGACACTAGTGATGACAGAGAGTGGATATGAGAGACACTTAGGGCCTCATTACGATGTCGGTCGGAAAGGCTCAGAACAGCAGTCAGATTTTCCTAACCCATGTTGAAACCCATGTTTCCAACCGACTCGGAAACATTTCCGACCAACCGATTACGAAAGAAGGTAGCCGTTCAGTCTTTCCGACTCGGTTCCGACCGGCATTCGGAGACTCCGAGTCGGTCGGAGCCGATTCATACAGCTCTACGGACCGCTTTTCTGACCTATGTTTTACAATGTCAGATTTGGACAGCCTTTCCGAATTGGCGTATCCGACATGGAACAGCTGTTGGAAACTGACTTTGGGGGCTCGTAGCAGGCCCCCTTCACACGGAGGCCTCTGGTTGGGGCCCGTGGGGGTACCCATGGGACCCCTCTTTACAACCATGCCCAGTGTGGTAGGCACCACGGGGTGCCCTCCACAGAGTGTAAGGTTTTCAGCAACCACCCCTTTTTTCAATGGGACCCTGTGTTGGCGGTCAGAACACAGGCTCCCGTTGAAGTCAATGGGAGTCTGACCGAACAGTGCTCGGAAACATCTTAATTGGTCGGTCAGACTCGCCGATCCCGAGTCGGTCGAAACCAATTCCGACAAGGAGTTGGTCGGATTGCTTTCTGACCGACATCGTAATGAGGCCCTTAAAATTCTGTAAATGAATTAGTCCCCCCAGTGTCCCCTAGTGGAACTACACATCCATTTAATCTGATGACAGGTTGGATGCCATGTTGGTGTCCATCTCACACCCTTTGTGCCAGTACCTTCTCTTTCTTGGGAGGTTGATGATCTAGACATCTATTTTAGAATGGGTTCTGGTTTCCATTGTCCTCATTCAATGTCTGTGCCTACTGGTGGATCATGTTTTGAGTATCATTTTGTTCCCCATTAAATGATAGTGATCGCATATCTCTGGAGGAAACATGCCAGTGGCATAAGGTGAGTGCTTCTGTGTCTGTACAATGCAGCCTGCTAGCGACTCTCGGAGACCAACCAGAAGTAAGAGTCCTGGTAGTGCAGGGGAAAGTATCAGAGCTGATAACCTCTACCCCACCCCCTGCTTTATTAACCCGATATTGTCTCATAATCGTAAGACCAGTAAGAATCGTTAT
The DNA here is from genome assembly GCA_963921515.1 of Calotriton arnoldi. Taxonomy (NCBI): domain Eukaryota; kingdom Metazoa; phylum Chordata; class Amphibia; order Caudata; family Salamandridae; genus Calotriton; species Calotriton arnoldi. Next base: position 694,814 of record CAWUFW010008976.1, read on the forward strand.
GTGTAGGTCAGGGCCAGAAGTTTCACACAACCTGTCCCAGTTGGAAAAAGAATATCTGGGTTGTCCGACTGAATACATTCCTCAAATTCCAATTTATTTCTCACTCGCAATCTCGCAATTATACCATAACATAGTAGATTGACAATGATGTTTACCGTAAAACAACCTAATAAAAAACACATTTCAAACACGCAACATAACACTGGAGCACAAATACAATACAATGCCATTATACAAAACAACACAGAAACACATTTAAACAACAAACAGCACATCAACTCTCAGTGACACAACAAATACACAAAAATACAACACACCACATTAACACAACAATACATTTTTACAATTGCACAATAATGGGCCAATAAGCAATGCACCAAAAAGAATTAGAACCAAAGAACAGCACAGTAACACCACAACACAATACACAAAAACACGATACAACCATACTCCATAGAATTGCAAATTTGTGTTGTTATGTATTGGTGTATTATTGTGTTGGTGAGTTATGCTGGTATCCTGTTACATATTGTGTGTTTTTGGTTTGTTAAAGTGTGTTTTTGAGTTGTCACATTGCCATTGTGTTGTTTTATGTTTCATTTTGTTGGTATATTGTATTGTTTTGTTGTGTTATTTTGCATTGTTGTGTTATTTTAGGTTGTAAGTTTGTATTGTTGTTTGTGTATTGTTGTTTGTGAGAAATTGGGTTGTTGGTTGAGGGGGGTGTGAGACCTTCTCAGGCAACAGCCGCAATCCTTGTCAGGGTGAACCACAAAATTTCACTAAAGTATCTTGTGCTTAACCCTGTGGTAGCTTGGCACAAAACAGTCAGGATTAAATTAGAGGCAATGTGTAAAGCATTTAAACAGCACACAAACATGCACAAGAACACAAGAAAAATACAACACCAATTTAGAAAAATTGAGTAACATTCAATAAATTATTTCAGACAAAACCACAAAAATCCAATACCTAGAACCATAAACCTTTCTGCAATTACCCAGCTGATCTGTTGGCCTGGTCTTGCCTGGACTTGCAAATGGATCTGCCTGAGCCCTGCTGGCATGGTACAAACTGCTGCAACATGGTGAAACATTGTGAAACAAATCACTTATAAGCAACTACATTTAGAGAGGGCTAATATTGTGAAGAATTTCTTTTCCTGCACCTTAATATGACCCACAAAAGTTCTTAAGACAAGAGAGGGTCTGGTAAATAAAATAGGAGGGGGTCAGGTAAATAAAAAAGAAGAATAGCAAATAACCTTTACAATGATAAGAAAGGGAACTGCTGGCCATTCAACTCTGCTTTTCTCACTTCTGCTAATCCACATTATTAGACTTGGCCCATTTTAAATGTTAGCAAAATAACAGCAATTAAACTGAATGTGTGAATTTAGACGGTATCCTTATAAGTAGCGTGTTTCCTTCATATGACTCTTCATTCAGTGTTTTGAGGAAATACAAATTAGAGGCCTCAGTTTAGATTTGGCTGAGTGGGAGCACTGAAGAGAACCAATGCTGCTCTCGCTCTGCCTAACTTGCTGTTACCCTGCTCTGTTTAGAGTCTGTGAAGCATCAAATTCCCAGCCTTTTCTTGTTCTACTACTGTAAACCTCCTTCCTGGAGGCCTGTATGCAAGGGCAGCCAGGGTGCAATGACAGTCCATACACCTTTTGAGTTAGGGTTGACCATCAGTCATTGTACCTGCCTCCATTGCCAGAGAGGTGGACAGCAATTAGTCATGTTATGGTGAAAATGCAGGAGTGGAGCTTTGTTGTGCAAGTTGGGTGCTTCCAATAAATGTGTTGAATGTTTAGCATAAAAATGTGAGTTGACATGGCCTCATCTGTGGCAGTTGTGTTGCTTCTCCATCTGCAATGTGCAGCAAGCATTTACAATGCAATAGGTCTTGCAATTGCAAGATTTTGAACTATTGGCATTGTAAATGGCAATGCCGTTTATAAAATTAAAAGGCATTGCCATTTACAATGCCAATAGTATAAACTTTGGCAAAAGCGATACCTATTCTATTGCAGAGCGATGTCGGTTCAAATTTGGGAGCAGCATTTTTGCCCCATCCATAAGGCCAAGTTTGGGAACTGGGAGATGAACTTTGTTGTCCTCCAAATCAAGGCAATGGCAGGAGCAAGCATCTCATTCTTGCATCAGAAGGAGTTAAAACGAGCATTTCCAATGCAATCGCAGCACTTGTGCTTTAGCTGTAAACATCTTAAGCTAAAGCGCGTGTGCCCTGATTGCTTCAACAGTAAGGAAATAGGAAAGCACTTTTTTTCTATTTCTTTACTTTTGAAGCAATTGCGGCACCACGCTTTAGCTTAAGATGTTTAAAGCTAAAGCACGAGTGCCGTGTTTTTAACCAAAGTAAAAAAAAATTCTCTTTATTTAATTTGGTTACAATTGCTGCAATCGTGCTTTAACTGTAAACATCTTAAGCTAAAGCGCGGTGCCGCGATTGGTTCAAAAGTAAAGAAATTGAAAAACTTTTTTTTTCTATTTCTTTACTTTTAAAGCAATTGTGGCACTAGCACATTAGCTTAAGATATTTCCAGTTGAAGCACGAGTGCAGCAATTTTAACCAAAGTAAATAAAGAGAAAAAAGAGGCATGCAGCTGCGTTTGGCAATGCAACTAACCATAAGATAGGCGTGGCCGCAGTTACTCCTGCCGGGATGCAGCGCTGGTACATTTAATAACAAGACATGAGGCGCCCATGATTTAATGTAAAAAATAAATAAACAATGATTTGGGTGAGCTGCGTGGCCCGTCCTGTGAGTGGTGCCTGTGGCCCCATAGTGAAATCGCGCATAGCACGCTGCAAATACAAAGAAAATAATGCTCAATAGGCAGACCATGTAACAAGCCAAGTAAAAGGTCCAGTCGTTATGGGAGGTAACAAATGCAGACAAGGCGGTACCAAGAAGTGACTAACAAACCTATTTCCGAATCTGAAGCCAACATTTACGAAGGACAATGACACAAGCCAATGATAAATACGGGCGGAGAGTGGGCGGGGCTTCCAGTGCATACTCCAATACAGCATGCCTCGTAGAGCGAGCAGCGCATGTGCCCTGCCCTAGGCTCGACCTAAAAAACTATTTACTAAAAACATTTTAACAATTCGCAAACGTTGAACAAGAGCCTATGTCCATTTCTTCTTGGCTGTTTGCTCAAAATTGCCATTCTTAAAGTTAATTGCTCTCTAGTAAAATAATAAAATACTTTACCATGCATTACTTGGAAGTGAGCTGTCATTTAGAGATGAAGTGCACTGTATAAAAACAAAACAAACTTAAGTGCGTACATATTGACACCTTTATATATGTACTATATTATTTGTAGGTGTGAGACTGACTGCCTTTTTGGAAGCGGTTAAATTATTTGCCAACCTAAAAAAAATTCGAAACATGAATGAGTTTATTTTTGATGTATATATCGATATTGAGGTAGAAGATATGGAAACTGGGTAGGCAGTTTGTATTAATTTTTTAAACATACAAGGTAAAACTGGTTTCCTAAAGGTTTTTGGGTAGTCACTGTAGCCTTGCACGTTCTAATACCAAGGAGACCCAAAGATACGTTAAAGAAAATTAAAAGGATCGATCCTTGAATTGTGTCACTTATAGAGAAATCCAATGACGAACAATTTACTGCACATTCTAAAGAATGATTTCTTAGTTTTGCAAAGAGATATTTGTTCAGGGGTAACTTCTGATCTTTCCCCTCTAAAAGGCAGTGAAAAATTAAAGTTCTGAAAACGGTAGAACTGCATGAAGTTCACAGAACATAGTCTTATTATTCCCTGAATATAGCACATAATTCTTCTGATAAACATGGGTACTAAGTCATTGCCTACATATGGACGTCTGGAATAATACAAATATGCAGACATTAGACCAGCAGAATCTTGTTTAAACAATATGTGAAATAATTACATGCTGCAATAGTTAAATGTGTGCTCACTGTATTGAGTGTGTACACTCTACATGATGTGGATGATCCTACTTCTGTAACTACTCTGTAAACCTAATAAAGATCCCCTGAGAAAAGAAAAAAGTTAAATGTGTGATCCTCTATATGGCACGTCTGACTGTGCGGGAGTCCAGGCATCTGATTTACACACAGATTCAGTAGCCCTGTGCACAAAATGAATATGGGAAATAAGACAGTGCGGTTTTCACCTTAGGAATGCCACATGAAAATCATACTTTGAATTTGCACCGTGACGTTTCTGCTCACCAAAGCTACCTAGGCCATCATGACGAGTGGTCTGGCCCCAGATGTGATCATTATTGCATCTGCTAAAATCCAGGGATTGGAATTTAACAGATGGGATGACTATCACCTTGTTGGGATAGAAAAGCCACTTGCAAGATGATGGACGTGCACCCCTACCCTGAGTAACTAAAAGTTATTCCCATTTTGTGTTTTGGCTTCTCTCACTGCGAGAAAGCAGTGGGGTGACGCTCCTCCGCCATAGGGGAGGAGCCGCCCCTGGTGCTAGGTGTTTGTGTGCCTGTGAATTGTACAATACATGAAGGATGTAGTGCTGTGCAGTGCACGTATGCTATATGCACGTGCTAGGTGTATGAATGTCTGTGAAGGGCACAATGCATGGAAGACTCTGGGTTCCATTTTGGGAGACCCAGGGCTGAATGGAGAAATATGAGAGAGGAGGTAAAGGAATCCCCCTAGACAGATTTGTGTATTTCTGCATTCCTGTAAGCTGGGTGAGACACACTGGTGGAGGGGAGAGACAGGCTCTCCAGTACACTTCAAAGGGTGATATTTGATTGAGAGCGAAGCACTGGGAAATGGCCTGGGCTAATCTCAGGAAGGAGATGTGGCTGATACGAGAATCATAAAGAGAACGGCTGAGGCCCTGGTGTAATCTTTTGATACACATATCACTGTGGCTGACACCCAGGTGTGAACTTCTGGTCACTCGCATGGCCTGTGTTGTGGGGCTCCTGCTGTGACAGACTGCTTTCTGGAGAAAAAGAGGAACGTGCACTTCAAAATGAAGCAGACAGCCAACTTAAACTTCAAAGACTCAGAATTTAAATCTCATTTGGTGTCTGAATATGGACTATAAGAAGGGGAACTTGAGACACCAAAAATTGTCAACTGTCAAGCAGCCAGTCCTGCTGTGTGAGGAGGAGAAGCTTTGCAAGACCTCTGCCTGTGACCAGGACTGGAGGCTAAGGCCCACCAGTCTCCCAGCCTGGCGAGGGGACATCAGCCAGGGAATCCAAATGTTCTGCCCTTGGAGCCGGGAACATCAGTGACTGCCTGCTTGTCAGGACCAGTGTGCCCAGTTAAGAAGAGGAGAGCGTTAGGGAATGAGGTCCAGTGGGGGAATCCTGGTGAGTGGATCCCCAGAGCAAGGTGTGAGGAGACAGCTGCTGCACCAATTGGGTTGTCGCCAATGTGAAGTCAGTGACCCCCGTATGCCAGTGGAGGACCACCGTGAAGTGAGAAGTGACTGTTGCTGCACCAAACGGGTCACCGCTCATGTGCAGTGTTAAGTCAGTCACCCCATATGCCACATGGGGCAGCCATGAAGACTGCTGCCATACAGATTGAGCTGTAGAAAGTGTACAGTAACAAGTTAGTGACCTCAAATGGCAGGTGAGGCTGCCGTGAAGATTGCAGCTGTGCCCTAGCCTGTGTGCCGTAACAACTGAATTGCCTGTAATGCTGTGTCATACATTGAACGAAACGCGTTGGCTGATGCTGTGCTTAATTTTTAAGGATTGTCGAAAAATAAAGAAGGATATATATTTTTTCTACCACAAAGATACTGACTGTGCTTTTTTATTAATCTGAATTTGACTGGTTAGTGCACCACTCCATTGTTTTTCTATGTACTTCATATCTGCATTGGCAGTTGGCACTCTTCAACGGCGGGTGCAGGAGTGATTTGTGCACACTGATTTGCAATATATCAGTTAATAGCAATTATAGGGAACATAAAAGGAGGTGCGGCCACTGGAGTCCGCCGTTGTTTTTTAAATCTCATTTTTTAAACAACAAAACTTTGGGGAAAAGTGTTTTTAAGACTAACAAACTTACCTGTTTTTTTACTGTGCTGGTTTGTAAAAATAGTAATGGTTGCCACTTTTTTGACTGGAAGGTCACTTGACAGCCTCCATTACCGCTTGGGAAGCGAGCTGTCTAGTTGTCTCTGAAGGTTGGTGGAGGAGCTACTTAAGGATCGAAACTTCTCGGACCGCGTGCTAATTGCTGGTAATGCCGTGACAAAGTCTAACTAAAAATGTGTTTTTCACAGGGGAAACGGGGAGAGAGTATGTTTTTTTAAGAAAAAAAACTTTGGGGGAAAGTATTTTTAAGACAAACAAACTTACCTGTTTTTTTTACTATGCTGGTATTTAAAAAGTGTATTGGTTGCCATTATTTGGACTGAAAGGCCACTTGGCAGCCGCCATTATCGCTTGGAAAGTGAGCTGTCTGGTTGTCGCTGGAGGTCAGAGATGGGGCTGCTTAAGAAACAAAGCTAGTGCAATCGCACACTAATTGCAGGTAACGGCATGACGAAGTCTGCCTGAAACTGAGTATTGCACAGGGAAACAGGCAGAAAGTATTTTTTAAACAAGCAAAACTTTGGGGGAAAATGTTTTTAAGACAAGCAAACTTACCTGTTTTTTTCCTGTGCTGGTTTTAAAAAATTGTTGTGGTTGCCACTTTTTTAACTGAAAAGTCACTTGACAGCTGCCTTTACCGCTTGGGATGTGAGCGGTCTAGTTGTCTCTGGAGGTCGGAGTAGGGGTTACTTAAGAAACGAAGGTGGCGTGACCTCACACTAATTGCCAATAATGCCATGATGAAGTCTGCTTAAAACTGTGTTTCACACAAGGGAAACGGGGGGAAAGTATTTATTTTTAAACAAACAAAACTTGGCGGGAGGGTGTTTTTAGGACAAACAAATATACCTGTTTTTTTACTCTGCTGGTTTTTAAAAAGTGTATTGGTTGCCACTTTTTTAACTGAACGGCCACTTGAAGGCCATCATAACTGCTTGGGAGATGAATGGTCTAGTTGTCACTGGAGGTCGGAGGAGAGGCTACTTAAGAAACTAAACTGGCGCAACTGTGCACTAATTGCAGGTAAAGCTGTGATGAAATCTGCTTAAAACTGTGTATTGCACAGGCGAAACAGGGGAAAAGTAATTCTTTTCAAAACAAAACTTTGGGGGAAAGTGTTTTTAAGACAAACAAACTTACCTGTTTTTTTACTATGCTAGTTTTTAAAAAGTGTATTAGTTGCCACTTTTTTGACTGAAAGGCCACTTGACGGCTGCCATTACTGCTTGGGAAGTGAGCTGTCTAGTTGTCCCTGGAGGCAGGAGGAGGGGTTAGTTAAGAAACGAAGCTGGCGCGACCGCGCCGATGGTACACCAGAGGTGCTCCAAATACAAGCACATCTGCTCCTATCCGCGCACTGTCCGCACACAGCGCCAGCCATCCTGTCAGTTTTGCAACAGGAAGGAGGTTGCCGGCAGATAGAATTGTTTATTCAGCCAAGTAATTGATAAGTATGAGACCCGGGGCCCTAGAGAAAGAAAGAGGGAATGGAGCCGGGTTCTCAGGATTGATAACACCCCCGACTTCGGTCAGCCCAAAGCCAGGAGGGGATGAAATGTGTTTTTTCAAATGCACGGTCTCTGGTGAAACATGCCCTAGAATTGTATATCCTTTTTTAATCAAATGAATGGGACATTATTTTCATCACAGAATCCTGGATCCCCCCTGAATCAGAGGTAGATCTAGGGACAACTTGTCCCCAGGGATTTAAAGTCATCCACCAGCCAAGGGTTGGGGAAAAAGGAGGGGGGTTAGCGGTTATCGTCAAAAAGAAGTGGGAGTTAGCTAGCATTTAAATTGACAAAATACAGGAGGTGAAACTACTGGGTTTCACTCTTAAAATCAAAAGTGGAAAAGCCTTCTCGGGTATCTTTTGTTATAGGCCACCGGGTCCATTAAATAAATGTATTGAGCCATTTTTGTAACTGATTACTAACTTAGCACTAACCCACTCCAACCTCATGGTGCTAGGGGATTTTAACATATGGGAGGAAGATAGCTCATCACCCCAGAATAATGAACTTTTGAGCACATGCAGAATTGCGAGTTTGGAACAACTGGTGAGTGGACCTAGGCACGAAAAAAGACACTCTCTTGACATTATTACAATAAAAGATAGGATTCCTCTAAGGTGGTCAGATCATGTTTTAATAGCATTTGAACTACATAGGGTCAAACCACTGAAGGAAGGAAGGCAGTTAAAACAGCAGTTATGGGTAGGGCATTGTATGAATCAAGGAAGCTTAAGGAAGAGAAACTATTTGATACCTCTAATTGCTATCAGAAGTATGCTACAAAACTCTATGACCTCCTACTAGAGCCGATTAAAGGAACCTTAGACTCAATAATACCAATAAAACAACTGTCACAGCAAGGCAAACCATGTGCACCTTGGTTTATGGATACAATAAAAGATTTGAAAATACAATGCAAAAAACTGGAAAGACATTGGAGTAGGGCATATTTACAACAGGATAAGCTGCAATTGACAATTGCACTGAAACTTTACAAAAATGAAATCAAGAAAGCTCAAGAAAATTACTATTTGAAAACTATTACAGAAGCAACAAATAAGTCAAAAGAAAATATTCTGTATAGTAAGGGACCTAGCTAATCCTGAATGCACAAAGCGAGACATAAAACTCAAACATTCTCTTTGCTCATCTTACAAGATATCAGTGCAGACCCCGTAGGGCTACATCTACCCACAGTGGGGAAGGGTTCCAGAGGGATACCAGCTGTGTTGGGATCTACTAAATTAGGAGAGATTGAGGGGATGGAGGAGGAGGAATTCGGATCACTGGCCCTGACAATTTCTATGGGTTCCCTGCTTGTACCCATACCACCACATATATGGAAAGAAAGAGCTGATGAGTTATTTCCAAACTTATTGAAAATCTGTAACCAATCCCTGAGGACAGGTACTGTACCCCAAATGTGGGAAAAGCCTTATTAACCCCACTACTGAAGAAACCAATAGCAGAGAAAAATGATCTCAGTAACTATTGTCTGATGTTGCAACTCCCCTACCTGATAAAAAGAATAGAGAAATAGATTAGCAAAAAATATTCTGGCTACTTAGAAAAGTGCAACATTCTGGAGATTAAACAAATGGGCTTCAGGTCACTCAATCAATCACGTGTTTGTTAAGCGCGACTACTCACCCGTATGGGTCTCAAGGCGCTGGAGGGGTGGGGTGCAGGTTCCAGTCCATCAAGGATGGGGTCTGTCGAAGAGCCAAGTTTTGAGGTTTGGCCCATGGTATCAGCCCATGGTATAGAATCAGCACTCATCCTGGCTCTAGCTGAGTTGAGAATGATACTGGATAATGGTCAAACTGCAGTTCTGACATTATTAGATCTGTCAGCTGCGTTTGACACAATCAAACACTACATTCCAATTCTTAAACTGAAGGAGATTGGAGTAGAGGGGACCTTACTGGAATGGATTGAATCTTGTTTGAAAAACAGGTCCCAAGCAACCTTACTCCCACCCTACAACTCGGATTATAAGAGAACTAACCATGGGGTACCACAGGGCTCCGCGCTGAGCCCTGTAATCTTCAACATTTATCTGCGACCACTGCTGATCCTTATTAGATCATATGGGTTCTCGTTTGGAAATTATGCAGATGACACGCAGCTAATTCTGGCCTTAGATAAAGAGAATCACACCACTGTAGAAGGACTGCATAAGTGCCTTAAGGAAATTGCAAACTGGTTAAAACAAAGGGGCCTATTAGCAATAACCGGCGATAATTATCGCTAAGCGCAGTTAGCGCTAGGATAATTATCGCCGGCTATCGCAGGTTTCTATCGCGGAGATAGCGTGCTATCAGCAACGCTTATCTCCAAAGCGATAGAAACCCTGGAGAACAGTGTGAATATCGCTTGAAAACAAGCGATATTCGCACTGTGACCAGTGTTAGCTTGCTAATAGGGCGAGGGGGATTTAGCCATGTAATCCACCTCCCATTGGATTGCATGGCTAAGTCAGGTCTGGACCAGGCGTTAACAAACCAGCGTTAAACGTGTTTAGCGTTGGTTCGTTAATCACCTCCCCTGCCTCGCTAATAGGCGATAGCGACCTTAGCGACTGTTTTCAGTCGCTTTTAGGTTGGGAACGCCTACTTTGCATGCCATTAGCGATAAATATCGCTGGCATGCAAAGCGGCACCCAACCCGGTCGCTATCGCCTAAAAGCTGTCGCTAACAGCAGTTAGCGACAGCTTGCTAATAGGGCGATTGAATTATCGCCGCTTTAGCGGGAAAAAGTCCCGCTAAAGCAGCGATAATCACGTTGCTAATATGCCCCAGAACTCTTTAAAATTCAGTGGATGCAAAACTGAATTTCTGTGCTGCTCTCCATCTAAAGTGCCTCAATGCCTCCCAAAGGTCTTTTGACCATGTGCATTTACGATAATCTGAAAGTAACCCAGATAATGAGTAATTTGGGAATATATGGCAATGATAAGATCACTATGAAAGCACATATTATTAGAATAGCAGGTACCTGTTTTGGACATCTCAGGAGCCTCAGGAAGATTGTGCCATTACTCAGTAGCGGCCCGTGGTGGGAGTGCTCTCGGGCGGTGACGTGGGGCGGTGGAGGGGCAGGGTGTGGGTAGTAAAGTACGGAATACACCGAATAGAGGTAAGTAAACATATAAATAAATAAAGCGAATTTCGTTGCGCGCGCAACGAAATTCGTTTTATTTATTTATATGTTTACTTACCTCTATTCGGCCGTATTCCGTACTTTACTACCCCCCACCCTGCCCCTCCCCCGCCCCACGTCACCGCCCGACAGCACTCCCACCATGGGCTACTACTGCCATTACTGCCCCCAAACAGTATGAAAGCTGATGGTCTAGAGTTTGCTTATAAGTAGAATGGATTACTGTAATGCACTTCTTCAGGGGGCACCAGAATACCTAATAAATGGATATATCGGGTGCAAACAACTCCTGCAAACCTTGCTTTGAACAAATACCAATATGACTCATCCTCTGGGACACTAGGAGAACTACCTTGGCTCTCAGTCAAAGAGAGGATAATGTTTAAATCTGTGGTCATGGTTTACAAGGCCCTAAGCAGGACAGGCCCACTGCCAAAATGCTTTAGACATTACAGACCACAGAGGGATTTACTATCTGCCTCCACCAATTTAGTTTGTGTCCCAAAATTCAAGAATGTAAGATTGTAAGGGAGAACATTCAAAATAAAGGCAGCGCAACTGTGGAATTCACTTCCAGTCTCCCTCAGAGCCAGTTTGAGTCTTTCCAGGTTCAGGAAAAACCTGAAAACGTGTCTCTTTATGAAATAGCTCGCAGGACCATAACTAGTTTATCCCAAGCAAATGGATGCAGAAATTGAGACAACTGCACAGTTGGTACCGGCAAGGGTTTATAGCTCCAAGATACCTATCAACATTTAACATTTTTTGCTTTAACAAATGTCTGTTACTTACTTACTTACTTACAAGTCAGCGACCTGGTATGCAATGTGGGCTGCCATGAAGACTGTGTCGTGTAGTTCCTATAGTACCCATGCAGGACCTGCGCGTTTGGATAACATAAACTGTGGGCTTGGTGTTAGACTGACTCTGTGCACCCCCACCGCATATGTTAGCCTGTTTTGCATTAGCTAGCTCACAGTGCCACTAGAATCTCCTCTTATCGGGGAGAGATTAGTTTCTGGCAACCTTAGATCATGACAACCCAAATTCCTCAGAATCGTGGAAACAACGTACTACCTTTCGCTCAGTCACTCGTGCTTACTTATTCGGTTTGTCTCAGAGAGTTACACAGAATAAACAGTCTGAGCGTTTCAATAAGTATTTATTGAACAGTTGTTATTCTAGTGTAAAATATATGTGCTGCAGTAACCAGCAAACAATAGCAGAGATATATTATCAGCAGTATGATAAAAGCAAAGGAAAGAACAGTTCTACCATATTGCAATAGTCATGAATACATACATGAATATAAAAAGCATTATGAAAGTGCGCATACTCCTACGATGCCTAACTAGATGTACCTGAGTGTACCTAGCATATGTGTAGGTCTAAAAGCCTAAGAGCCAAGAATCCTTCTAGGATTTAGTCGAACCCCATACCTGAATAGAGAGAGTGTGGGACCCCGTCCTGTTCTCGAGTTGTCACCCCGCAAGGGCTGTGTTAGACTGCTGTCAGCTGGAGCGACTGCATGCAGGAGCCTCAGCGTCTCTGGTCAGTGTGTCAGCATGGAAGTCTCGGTTCCCTCTGTCTTACCGGGGGTAAGATGTGATGTATTTATACCCTGAAGACTCTAGTTGCTTCGTGTGGTTTGTATTGGCCCTTGTTAGACTTGAGGAAGACGTCAGGGGTGAACTTTGTACATACATATTATGCAGGTGGTGTATTCATAGAGAGCCATGCATAATTGATGAGTACAGTATGGGCCTGTGTTTGGGAAAAAACCTGCAATATTCAAAACCACAGACCAGATAACGTTCAGCCCTCAGAGCTCATTGTGTACTAGCGAGGACCAATGTAGGTGAAAGATCATGCCTATATAAGGAATCATGACTATAATAGGACATGTACAGTTATGACCGTAATAGGGCATATGCGGCTTTGACCATAATTGGCCAAGTACGAATATGACCGTATTAGGACAAATACGAATACGTCCATTTTAGGGCATGTATGAACGGGTCTACATTAGGGCCTCTATACGGGACATAACAACTGCTGCTATGCTGATCTAGCTGGAATCCATGTGCACAGGAGAAACGGTAACCCGGTATGCCAGAGAGGGCCACTGGGACCAAACAAGAAGCATGGTCTGATGGAGACTGCCAACAGAGAAACAAGGCCACCCTGTGACCCTGTTATATCCCGCATAGAGGCCCTAATGTAGACCCGTTCGTACATGCCCTAAAATGGACGTATTCATATTTACCCTAATATGGTCATATTCGTACTTGCCCTATTATGGTCATGGCTGCATATGCCCAATTATGGTCACAACTGTACATGTCCTATAATTGTCATGATTCCTTATATAGGCATGATCTTTCACCTACATTGGTCCCAGCTAGTACACAACGAGCTCCGAGGGCTGAACGTTATCTATCCTGTGGTTTTGAATACAGCAGGGTTCTTCCAAACACAGGCCCACACTGTACTCATTAATTATGCATGGCTCTCTAAGAATACACCACCGGCATAATATGTATGTACAAAGGTCACCCCAGACGTCTTCCTCATGTCCAATACAAACCATACTGAGGACCGAGACTCTTTAGGGTATAAATACACCACATCTTGCCCCGGTAAGACAGAGGGAACCGAGACATCCATGCTGACACACTGACCAGAGACGCTGAGGCTCCTGCATGCAGTCGCTCAAGCTGACAGTGGTCTGACACAACCCGGACGGGGTGTCCAACTCGAGACCAGGACGGGGTCCCACACTCTCTCTATTCAGGTATGGGGGTTCGACTAAATCCTAGGAGGATTCTTGGCTCTTAGCTTTTAAGACCTACACACATATGCTAGGTACACACAGGTACATCTAGGTAGGCATCGTAGGAGTACGCGCACTTGCATAATGCTTTTATATTCATGTATGTACTCATGATTATCACAATATGGTAGAACTGTTCTATCCCTTCGCTTTTATTGTACTGCTGATAATATATCTCTGCTATTGTCTGCTGGTTACCGCAGCACATATAGTTTACACTAGAATAACAACTGTTCAATAAATACTTATTGAAACGCCCGACTGTTTATTCTGTGTAACTCTCTGAGACAAACCGAATAAGTGAGCACGAATGACTGAGCGAAAGGAGTACATTGTTTCCACGATTCTGAGGAATCAGGGTTGTCATGATCTAAGGTTGCCAGAAACTAATCTCTCCCCGATAAGAGGAGACACTAGTGGCACTGCGAGCTAGCTAATGCAAAACTTGGCTAACGTATACGGTGGGGGTGCACGGAGTCAGTCTGCCACCAAGCCTGCACTATATGTTATCCAAACGCGCATGTCCTGCAGGGGTACTATAGGAGCTACACGACATGGCGCCGCCGACCCTGGTTGGGTACTTATTTAACAGTAGAATCTGAGTAGTTCAGTCATGCTATTCTCAGAGAACCTACTCACAAAACCCCAGAGACGTCTGGAGTGGGTGGGCACAAACTCCGCCGCAGCTGAGTAGTACAAGAATTTATTTATTGGCTGGTGGTTATTCAAGCTTGAAGGACATATAGTTCCTACAATTGTGCATTTATACCTTATCTTAAAAATTCTTTAAACCTCCCTTCTTCCAATTAAAAATGGTGGAAGAAGCAAACGAAACAAGCAGAGTTACAACAGACCTCTTCAGTTTAGGAGAAGACCCTGAAGATGCAATACAAATTGCACCAAATTTCAGAAGGGCAGTCACCATAAAACTTCTAGATCATGGCTTAAGAGCCAGGGGTGGCAATGTAATTTTCGTGATTGAGGCACACGAATCAAATAAAACAGAGGTGTTCTATTCATGGGTTACATTCCCAACAGCAAATCCAGTTACAGATGTATTTCACTACTACCTAGAAGGTGAAACACCAGCAGACTATACTCCTTTTGAGGAGTTAGAGGTTCCGCTCACTTACCAGGAGCATAATTACTGGTTTAAAGGCGCCCTACCCCACGTACATGGAAGAGCAAGATTAGGCCCGCTCGGAGGAGCAGGAGCCACATGGCCCATATTAGCGGCATACACACCACATCCTGATATTGGCACAATGCCACAGCCAGTCTTACTCGTACAACACAGAGATTTAATTAAAATCTACAGAAACCTCACACAATTTGTGATGAGGACTTTAACAGTTCAGCCTGCACCAGCTGCAGCGCAAGATACTCCAGTCCAGAGTACAGTTAATAAAATAACTCCACAAACATTACACGCGATAATGGGCAAAATGCCAGCAAAACGCGAACAAATTCCATTCTGGATAGCTCAGAAAATAACTCAGCTTGAAACAGTATTCCCGAATACTACAACCAGTGATAAACACAGAATTCTAACAATCTGCTTGTCCATGGGTCTCACACCACAAGTAGAGGACTGCACCTCTTGGGGTTCAGTCGTTGCTGCCATATATACCAGAACACATGGTATCCCGTCAATAGCAGTAGTACCTGAAGTATTAAAACAGATACAAAATGAGTACGGAGCAGAGCCTGCCCTTAACTTAGGGATGAAGGTGCTAAACAACTTTGAACAGGTCTCAGCCATAATACTAGCTAATATTAAGGGGGAAGCAGCTTCAGTGGCGATCCGCCAACGCATAAGGGTGTTCAGTCCATTAGAACAACAACACGAACTACCCAAAATAATTGAAACTGCATACGCAGAATTAGGCAGAGACAGTCTAGGTGGGAAAGCATTAAAACCACAACTGGTGGGCAGTCCTGAAAAGGACACTAGAAAGCAGACACCTACTTCTTCTAAAAAGAAGTGGGAAAATAAAAAACAACAAAAGTCTAAAGACAGCAGATCTCAATCCAGAGGTAGGTCTCCTCAACAGGAGCCCTCTGAAAGGAGGTATAACCTCAGGAATAGGGATAATATTAAAAAACCTGACAGGTATCAGGGTACTGATACTGCTCCTCTCGTTCCTTTCAGGGTACATCAAGAAACTCCGAGAGGGAAGGACGGTCAGAACACAGACAAGAGGAGCATACAAAGTCCAGAGACACGCAACGCGCTGCGGACTACGCACCTAAAAAAGAGGATAAACAAAAATCAAAACCTCAGTTTAAAAAGAAGAAGGTAGCAGGTCTCAAGATCAGACATGCCCAGAATTCTGAGGACACAGCTTCTGAACGGGGAATGGGCTCTGACGGTGCTAGGCAGCGCGGCAGAAGTAACGATAGCTCGCCAGAACCTGAAGGAATATCTGGTGACAGCGGAGTTCAGTGAGTATATCACGGTGGAAACACCTGATACTCGGGTAAGTGTCCCACATAAGTTACATGAGATAGCACTCCGGATGGAGGGGGACAAGCCCAGAAAAGTTAAAGGTCTCTTTTGGAAAAATCTGTCATCTGGTTATGACATTCTATTAGCAGAACAAGACTGGCCGCCTGCATTCGTCATGGAGTGCCCTAGGGGAGAAACTGTAATTTTTCAAGCCTTTTCCGAGCTCGTTCCCAATCACCTAAAACATGCATATGCGCAGGAGTGGGCGGTTGCCCTAGCTCCAGCATTGTATAAAAATCATGTTGGTTGGGATGAGGAGTCAACCCACCACGGGATCCCATTAAAAGTTTCCCCAAATGCCCAAAGGCAATACCCTATAAAGCAGGAAGCTAAAAAACAAGTCAGGGAGATTCTAGACCAACTAGAATACCAGGGGGTGATAGAAAATTGCACTTCACCTATGAACAATCCTTTGTTCCCCGTAGCCAAACCTGACAACACATATCGTCTAGTTTTAGATTACAGACATTTAAACACTTCACAAAGACATTTGCAGTTCAAAATGCACACAGTGCCGCATTAATGAATAACATTGTGCGGAAAAAAATATAAAACAACACTTGATATCTCAAATGGATTTTTCTGCCAAAATATAGCGCCTGAAAGCAGGTATCTGACCGCATTCAGTGCGTTAGGGTCCCAACGGCAATACTGCTGACTCCCCGAAGGGTATAAGAATAGCCCGGGGTTGTTTTCAGCAAGAGTAATACTCCAAAATTTGGATGAAGAAGCATTGTCCTATGTGGATGATATTTATCTGACGGACGATGACTTAAAGAGGCACTTGACCAGGGTGAGCACCATTATTATGGGATTCGCATCTGAGGGCTATAAGATTAATTTCAAAAAATCAAAAATTGCCCACCTCAGTGTCCTGTTTTTAGGATACAAGCTGTCAAGTGAGGGAAAAAGCCTAGCAGCTAACTTTTTAGAAAAGTGTGCGCTGCTCCAACTTCCAAAATCATTAAAGAATTTACAATCAATTCTGGGATTCCTAAATTTTGGTCGAACATACATTTTAGTTTACGCAGAAAGAGTAAAAGCTTTCTACGATTTAATAAAACCTGATTTTTCAGTCAGACAATGGACACAGGAACATACAAATATCCTGTGTTCCCTACAAGAAGACATGATAGCTTCTAAACATTTACAGACACGCGTAAACGCACAGAACTTAGTGATCCGAGTCATAGCGGGTCAATGCGGGTACACTTATTTAACTTTTAATGAAGGCGAAACAGTACCAATCGCATACAAATCACACCTGTACACAAACGCAGAGATGCGTTTCACTTCAACAGAAAAAATTCTGACAGCAGTGCAGACCGCTGTAGCAAGAGAAAGCTCTCAGGCTCAGGGAAAACACATAATTGTCGTGACCCCAGTACCAGCCTTAGAAGCTGTTACAAAAGCTAGCATTCTAAATGCTAAAGCCTTACATCCAAGATGGATACAATGGGCTAATTCTCTTACTGCAACGGATGTTGAATACAGATTTGATCCAAGTTTAAAAACACAGGAATTCCTGCAATACGAACAAGAATATCCTCTACCAAATGAAATTTTGCCTCTAGATCAGTATGAATACATCATCTATACTGACGGTTCTGCTCAACCCGCCACAGGAAGTAAGCAAGCTTACAGCGCGGCATGTGCGATTGTTAAAGGTCGCATGCACAATGGGAAGTTCCATCCGAGTTGCACAAAAACGCAATCTCTAGGAGACTGCACGGCTCAGTTGGCAGGACTCAAAGCACTGATACTGGCACTTATAAATACGGATCATGAATTCCCCACACTGATTGTGTGTGATTCCTTTTACTGTGTACAGTCGTACAATGAATATCAACATCATTGGGAACAAAACGGGTTCAAAGATGCAAAAGGTGGCACAATTAAGCATAAAATGCTATGGGAACAGGTAGTGGAGTTGAGAAACGAACTACCAAGGGCTCACGTGATACATATGTTATGTTATGTTATGTTATGTTATTTGAGTTTATATAGCGCACGGTTACCCAAGGGTGTCCTGGCGCTGAGCATACCTGCTGGTCGTCAGTGATAGAGATTTTACTGTGAGAAAAGCCATGTTTTCAGCGCCCTTCTAAAGGAAAGGAGATCTGCTGAATTCCTCAAATGGGGTGGAAGCTCATTCCATGCCTTAGAGGCACAGGTGATGAAGCTTCTGCCCCCCCAGCTAGCCTTTTTGATCGGAGGAACTAGGACTAGTTTCGCCCCTGTGGACCGAAGGTTCCTTGCGGGGACGTACCATTTAAATTTTTGCCTCAAATGGTTGGGGCCAATTCCATTGAGGGCTTTAAAGACAGTGCAGAGCGCTTTAAAGCGTACCCTTAGCTTCACAGGGAGCAAGTGTAACTGTTTTAGCTCCTTCTTTACAGAGACGAATTTGGGAATACCTGTTAGCATTCTGGCTGCAGCATTCTGTGCAATTTGAAGCCTGTTAACATGCTGTTTTTGGGCATTTAAATATAGACTGTTACAGTAGTCAATCCGTGCCATAATAAGGGCCGTGATCACTGTCCTGAGACTGCTCTCCGGAAGAAAGAACTTTATTTTCCTAATGATTCTCAGGATTAAAAAACATGTCGAGACCACCGAGCTTATGTGATCGCCAAAAGAGAGCTTATTGTCCATAATCACCCCCAGGTTTTTGCTTTCCTGGTGGGAGTAGGGCAGAGGCCCAGCTCTGCAGGCCACCAATCTGGCGTCCATAGGTTAGGGTTGTTTCCAAACATAATAACCTCTGTTTTGCCTGAATTTAGTTTCAGGCAGTTGGACGACATCCATCCTGAGATGGCCCTCATGCAATTATGAAAGCGAGCTCCTGTTTCCTTCTCTTCCCCATCTCTAATTGACAACACTATTTGCGTGTCGTCTGCATAGGAGGTGGTTTGGAAGCCATAGGATTTAATTAGGCCCGCCAAAGAGATCACATACACATTAAAAAGTGTCGGGCTTATCGATGAGCCCTGTGGCACCCCACACGGGAGGGAGAAAGGCTTTGACCTATGATTGTCCAGGTCCACTGTTTGCGTTCTTCCAGAGAGGAAGGACTGTAGAAGGTTCCAAGCTGCACCGTGAACTCCTACTTCAGACAACCGGTCCATAAGAACTTCATGATGGACAGTGTCGAAGGCTGCTGACAGATCTAACATAATCAGAATCGCCTTTCCTCCTCTGTCCAACGCCTCTCGCACCTCCTCTGTGGATTTGATTAGGGCCAGTTCAGTACTGTGTTCTGCTCTAAACCCGTATTGCGATGAATCGAGTAGATTGTTAGATAGCAGAAATGTGCTGAGCTGAATGTTCATGGCCTTTTCAATAATCTTGGCGGGAAGCGGGAGTCTTGAGATTGGCCTATAATTGTTTGGATCGGTAGGGTCCAGGGTGGGTTTTTTCAATAAGGGAAGGACAGAAGCCTTCTTCCAATTACTGATGAATTTGCCCGTTGTAATTATGTTATTCAACAATGGTGTAAGAGTCGATCCTATAACTTCTGGAATTTGCTTTAATACCGATGCCGGACATGGATCCATCGGGGATCGAGACCGAATGGAACTCAGAAGTTTGATTGTGTCTGGTGTCTCTAACAGAGAGAAATTGACTAATGCCGGTTTGTTTGGTTCTATATTCGGAGGCATCGTCCTCAACCCCCTTTGAGCTAGGCTAAATGAAGAGAAAATAGACTCCACTTTTTGTTGGAAAAATTTGGCCAATTTTTCACAGAGCTCTGGGCTGCTTTGGTTCTTGGGGGCCTTTGGGGATGCTAATTTGGTAATAGTTTTGAAGAGCTCTTTGGCATTGGATTCAGCCTGGGAGATTTGTTCAACAAAGAACTTTTTTTTGGTTTCCCACAGTTTATCCTTGTATTGTCTAAGGCTTAGCTTATAGCTTTCTTTGTCCAAGTTATTGTAGCCTTTCCTCCACACCCTTTCTAAACGTTTACAGGCCTGTTTTAGGTATTTTAGTTCATCCGAAAACCAGGGGGCAGATGGATGAGCCCTTTTAGGAGTCCAGACTTTAACGGGGGCGAGTTTGTCACATGCTACTTCAAGCCACTCCGTAAATGCAGAGGTCGCTTCGTCTACCTCTACAGGGAGAGGAGACTTGGTATTTTCCAGTGCCTCTCCTAACTCTACACAGTCTACGTTTTTCCATACTCATTTTTTAATGGTCCCTAAAGGTTCTAATCTAAGTTTGTGGTCCTTAGACTCTTTCACCTTAAAGAGGATGGCGCAATGATCGGACCACACCAAAGGGAATACTGACGAAACTGTCAGTGAAGGATTATTAGAATAAATCCCATCCAGCGTGTGCCCCTTGTTGTGAGTTGGAACTCCGATCAACTGCTTCAATTCCCCTGCCTCCATCACTTGCCCCAGTGTAATAGTATCTACGTTGGATTGATCCTCCAGATAGAAGTTAAAATCCCCTAGTACCGTAAAGGAATCTGCACATAGCCCTTCTTCGAGCAATGTCCCCAGTGAATCTAAAAATCCACCCCTGGGGCCTGGAGGGCGATAGAGGAGTATCCCCTTGAAGGTACTATGGTGTGAGGTGCAAAAGCTAAATGAAAGAGCCTCACACGTGGCATTTGAAGCAGTGTGAAAGACAGGCTTCAGTGACTCATGGTAAATGACAGCTAGTCCCCCTCCTCTCATATGGAGTCTGTCCAAAGTATGACAGTGGAATCCCGGAGGGGTCGCGTTGGCTAAATCAGGGCCAGACGCCTGATCAGACCAGGATTCAGTAATGAAGGCCAATTTAATATTTTGTTCCTCAATAAGCAACGCACACTCTATGCTATGCTTAATGAGAGATCTGGCATTCAGCAGCATACAACTAAGAGGAGGTTGGTCTACTATATTATCTCTCCTTCCTATTCTGTCATTAGGGCCGGAGACCGGAAAATCCAGAATATGTGGCAGAAGTATGTTACAGTTAGAGCAAATACTTCTGAATACTACATACACTGAGTCATCAGCGTGATGGCGTTCACGTTGAAGGGAATTCATTGGCTGATGAAGCCGCAAAGGGGGCTGTTCGCACAGCCGCCGTAGCTGCAGTTACTCGTTCAAAAACGAAAATAGACGGCGAGATAATGGTAGCTGTCAATGCTTCATGCAAAGGCAGCACAGCAGTACCTAAAAAATTTCCACTCAAGTACTCCTACAAGTTAGATGCACAAAACATTCCATATGCTCAGATTCCTGGAGTGGGGGATAGAGTAATACCAAATATGGATCGTAGGCAAAGTTTAATTGTGGCAGCACACGAAGGGACAGGTTCTGTACATAACGGACTTAGGGAGACTGTTGCTTTGTTGAAAGAACGCTACTGGTGGCCCGTGATGAGACGGCTGATTAGAGACTATGTCTGGAACTGCGACATCTGCAAGCAGATGAATGGGTCCACCACAACACATCCAGTACAGATACCATTGTTAGACAGCAATAGGTTGTCCGTTCGTGCGCGTCCAGCTCAAGGTTCCTCAAGGTTTGGCCTCAGCGCTCGGCTGACGCTCGAACTGTTATAAAAGATTTGCGAGTCTTTATCGGCACATACGCAGCTGGCACGTTACATTCTGACCGTGGTCCGGCGTTTAGCTCTCGGGTTTACAAAGAGGCCATGGAAGGAATGGGCGTAGCATTGCGGTACTCCTCTCCGTACCATCCCGAGGGAAATTCTGTTGTGGAGAGGAAAAACCGAGACTTAAAGCAATCTTTAACAGCTAGGGTATTAGGCAAGGGCGGTAGATGGGTCGATCACCTTTATGGGGTACAGTGCGCGCTCAATAACAAGCCAAGAAGCTCTCTAGGAGGTGTCACTCCTTACGAGGTCCTATTTGGGACAAGAATGTGGGTACCTGATCTTGATTGTGAAGGCACAGTGGCGGATGAAAAACCATTTGATATCCATGATCGTTTGCCTGTTGTACAGGATCTAAATGAATCCAGGACACAACAAAGTAACGTGCTCCAGAAACATGCCGCCACTGAGGAAGTCAAGGCAAGACCTATCTGGATCCCAAAAATCGGGGATCTGGTCAGAGAGAAGATTGCTGATAAAAAACAATTTGGGCCATCCTACAGAAAGCCTGTACCGGTCCTTGCAATCCACGGCACAAGAACTGTACTTCTGCCACCTCTAGCAGGAAAAAAGGAGAAAAGATTTGTCTCAATTGACTTAATCAAACCACACTATGTGGCCGATACTAAACAGTAGGCCTCGTGGACTCCACAGTAGCAGACGCCCTCCTCTCGCTACAATCCAAGAAGTTCAAACAGAAAGACTCATCACGTTTGAAGAGCCACCTGTACTGAATGAAGGACTAAGCAACAATGCTATGGAACTCGTTCCACTTCAACAAGAAGAAAATCAACTTAACAACCAAGTTGCAATCAGACCTAATACAGACATCTACGTCAATATGCCTCGTCAAGAGCAAAATCCGATTTCAACAAATCCCGATGCAATTCCAACAATTGATCGAACTGCTTCTGGCTATTTCATGAACTTTGATACGTTTTCACTGGATCCAAGCGAACCGGAAACGACGCCAGCCAAAAAATCACTCCAACAGAAACTCAATGACTTTTTGAACTTTTTTAGAAAGACTTACCTGGTGTCACCTTGGGTAGAACTATGGTATATCACTGGGATTTTATTTTTCATTTTCTGGCTAGGTTTAATAATAACTTTTAGTATGCTTATTAATGGACGATACCTCCAGCAAAGCTCTAGAGCCCAAAGAGTCAATGTGATTTTATAACCACACCAGTCCTCACATCGTGAACCAAGAGACTTGTCTTCAGTGAACATTACAGCAGTTCCTATATCGGACGGTATAGTATGGGATAAGATTGATTATGATGTATTCGGTCTGACTGAACTTTTAAAGCTAAAACATGTATTTAAAATTTCTTTAAGTGATTTCATTACCTCCAGTACATTTTCTGATGATTGGGACACTGAAACTGTAAATGCTATGATGTCTGATTTAGAAAAAACTGCTGCATTTCCGAACAATGAAATGTTAGAAGGTACTTCAGTCTATGATACATTGTACTGTTGCCAGCAATATGGTCATCATTTCTTACACAAATCTATAACACCTAGAAATGTATTTGAGTACCACCAGTGGGAACACTGCCCAACACCTCCAAAAGGTAGTTCACAAGCATTTGCAGAGAAATTCACATACTTCTCAGGGTTTAACACATCCGTCTCGAAGTCATTTTATTATAAAGTGTCAAAAATTTCAGCTCTGAAAATTATGTTAACAAACACCAAACATATTTACTCTGCATCCTTTCTGGACCAGTTGTCTAAACAGGGTTTCGATCTATGGAAAGACACAATAGATTCCAAATCAATCTGGGGTTCTAGGGACTGGCAAGTCCAGGGAATAGAAGCACTTTTTAGAGCATGCATCATTCCGCAGCAGAAATTATTTCTGAATGAAACTGTGCAACAAACAACCTGTCTTGGATTAGCCAAAGGCAAGGAAATGAACACACCGGGGTTTCCAACACCATCGCAGATGGGTGGGGGGCAGAACTCAACTACACAAGGGGTAGGATTAGATGACATTTTCCAGTACAACAGATCAGATCCTGATTGGACAGAATGGCTGGTTTGGCCCATTGACACAAACAAATGTCAGCCGAGATTTATGAATACAACCGAAGGGTTTAGTATCCATAGGCCAGACCCAGGGGTAGTGACATCCTATAGTGTTGAGAAGTTGTGCCTTGATTGGCTAGAGACCTCAACACTGACAGAAGTGAAGCACCACTTGACCTTACTCACACCTGACATGGATCTTAGAGATTTTCTACTAGGACCCAGGAAACTACGTTAGAAACGTTTCATATATGCAGGCCTATATGCCTACTATAATGAAAACTGGAAAATATCCCAACAAGAGGCCGCAGAAAGGATACGGGAAATAGACCGTATTAACTTAGAAAAGGCAGTAGCTGTGGTGGATAATGGGTTAACAACTTTGACCTCCAGGATTTACTCCTTAGGCAACATTGTGTCCTCGGCGATCGACATATTAGAACAAGATCTGGCCTTGTTACAACACGGGCAATCTCAGCTACGTTCTATTATGATGTTAAGCTGGACACTGCAATCTTTGCGTGCATGCTATGTGCCATGGCGTTTTATAAACACCACGTCTCTGTTTTCAGAATACAATCTAACTGATAAACAGACAGAAATGGCACAAAGGGGAGCCAAATATACAATGTTGCGTATTGAGATACTGGAAAGGCTACCTTTCACTGTAGCCGAATCACCATCAACAGAATGGCTAATTCATGGCCAAATCACTCTGCCGGTCACTACGTTTCAGTTTCAATATTGCCTTGAGCAAAGGCAGGCAGGCAAATATGTGAAAATGGGTAAGGGATCCATCAAGGAAACTTGGAAGTTACCATATAGATACCGATGCCGGAATGGGGATCGAGAAGTGTATCTGAGTGGTACAAACTGGAAGAACGCTTTGAGCGGTTCTCTCATGTGTCAGGATATTTCTCTACACAGAGCCTGCAGTGGTTCAGTGGTGAACTTATCTTGTCACATGTCAGGGACCCCAGCGGCCATGATCCCGCCGGTTTTCCAGCTGCTCTCGAATGGGAGTTATTTAATGCTAAATGATCAAGGTTGCTGTGGGATGCTTCCCGGCGTCGCATATCTAGTCACTGTTAACTCCAGGGTTACTTGCTGTATGCAAGTATTGTTTCCGCCACTGAACCCAGTCAGGGAAGCGCCGCTATGGCCTTCGCTGAATGTTTCTTTTATACAGTTTGATACTCTGAGCAGATTGAAAGCCATGCTTTCACAGCACCCCGTGCCCTTAACCTCTGCTCGAGAAACCTATGAACTTCAAGTTGCAAGGACCTCGACCGAGATACAGGCACTCATACGTACAAACTGCCCCATTCATTTCGCAGAAATGGTGGGCCGTATCTTCAATATGTCAGAGACGAGCGGAATTGTACACCTATTTAAGATCATAGGGTCCGGACTGTTAAACACCTTCAAGTCCTCGAAGTAATCCCAAATTTTATACACTCCGTATTGGGAAGCGTTTTTGGAGGATTCCCACTCATCTTGTTCCTAATTGCAGGAATCCTGATTGTGATATTGCGCCTACGCCATGGACGGCCCACTTCCCGAGGGAATGGTGAACACTCTCCTGGAGCGGAAATACCGTGAACGCATGGTACAACTTCTGGGCATTTCTTGCCTGCGAAAACTCAATGCCTCCTGGTTTTTATCATTTAGACCAGTCTGGGTAGACTGCATCTTACCTGTTCTTCGATGCCTGTTTTGCAGAGAAGAATGCACGTTGGATCTTTGTCTAACATTTCCATCAGATGCGCCTCCGGACACGGATGCAATGCTGGACCCCATAAAGGCCCATGCTCTGCGTTGTCCTCAGCGGCTTCCGATTCTGATGAATGCACTCCTGGAGAATCCACAGGTGCTGTTCGCTCCTGCTGGGTTAAGTGATTCTTCCGCAGGCACCCATGGTTACAACTGTCGCACAAGCTGCCGCAGCACCGACTGTTGGCAGTGCTGAATTCCATCTATGTGCGATTGACGTTCTCAGTGAGGCGTTGGATTTGTCATCTACAGCAGCTGACACGATAATATTGAGCTTCCCAGCCAGGACATTTAATCTTGAATTGGCTCATCGCGTCCTAGAAAAAAGAATTCGGCTTCTTCACTCGTTTCAAAACAAACGATCTAAATTTGGAACATTTTTCTTACATTGACACTTTCGCTTGAAAAAAGCATGGCCTTCTCCTGCTTATGGTAATGCAACTTCTATAGAGAGACTTTTGACCTTTTAAGAAAAGTGGCACTTAGAAATAGCTGAATTATAAAAAAAATGTCATCTAATTTTTTTACGATTTTTTAGAACTATGTTTTTACTTGCTCTTAAAAATATTTTTAAATTGTCCAGATTTTAAGTATGGTCATTTTTATCCAGTTCGGAAGAGGAGTGGGTGTTATATCCCGCATAGAGGCCCTAATGTAGACCCGTTCGTACATGCCCTAAAATGGACGTATTCATATTTACCCTAATATGGTCATATTCGTACTTGCCCTAATATGGTCATGGCCGCATATGCCCAATTATGGTCACAACTGTACATGTCCTATTATAGTCATGATTCCTTATATAGGCATGATCTTTCACCTACATTGGTCCCAGCTAGTACACAACGAGCTCCGAGGGCTGAACGTTATCCTGTGGTTTTGAATACAGCAGGGTTCTTCCAAACACAGGCCCACACTGTACTCATTAATTATGCATGGCTCTCTAAGAATACACCACCGGCATAATATGTATGTACAAAGTTCACCCCTGACGTCTTCCTCATGTCCAATAGAAGCCATACTGAGGACCGAGACTCTTTAGGGTATAAATACACCACATCTTGCCCCGGTAAGACAGAGGGAACCGAGACTTCCATGCTGA
Organism: Calotriton arnoldi; assembly: GCA_963921515.1. Classification (NCBI taxonomy): domain Eukaryota; kingdom Metazoa; phylum Chordata; class Amphibia; order Caudata; family Salamandridae; genus Calotriton; species Calotriton arnoldi. Next base: position 721,478 of record CAWUFW010008976.1, read on the forward strand.
CACAGTGACCAGAGACGCTGAGGCGCCTGCATGCAGTCGCTCAAGCTGACAGTGGTCTGACACAACCCGACGGGGTGTCCAACTCGAGACCAGGACGGGGTCCCACAATCTCTCTATTCAGGTATGGGGGTTCGACTAAATCCTAGGCGGATTCTTGGCTCTTAGCTTCTAAGACCTACACACATATGCTAGGCACACACAGGTACATCTAGGTAGGCATCGTAGTAGTACGCGCACTTGCATAATGCTTTTATATTCATGTATGTACTCATGATTATCGCAATATGGTAGAACTGTTCTATCCCTTCGCTTTTATCGTACTGCTGATAATATATCTCTGCTATTGTCTGCTGGTTACCGCAGCACATATATTTTACACTAGAATAACAACTGTTCAATAAATACTTATTGAAACACCCGACTGTTTTATTCTGTGTAACTCTCTGAGACAAACCGAATAAGTGAGCACGAAAGACTGAGCGAAAGGGAGTACATTGTTTCCATGATTCTGAGGGAATCAGGGTTGTCATGATCTAAGGTTGCCAGAAACTAATCACTCCCGATAAGAGGAGACACTTGTGGCACTGCGAGCTAGCTAATGCAAAACTAGGCTAACATATACGTTGGGGGTGCACGGAGTCAGTCTGCCACCAAGCCCGCAGTATATGTTATCCAAACGCGCAGGTCCTGCAGGGGTACTATAGGAGCTACACGACAACCCTAGAGGGACTGAGGACCAGTACAAGGATTGTCACACGAATCCACCTACCTTTTTTGTAGGAACCAAAAAATGTATCCAGCATCGGAGGAGCAGTGAGAACCACCCAACCACTGCTGTCGCAGGACCATGTATGCGGAACTAGAGGACAACCAACTGTACCCTGTCTGGGCCATGTGTGAAAGACTTACAGGAGACAGTCGCTTCACTGCCGGTCACTCCGATCCTGCTGGTGTGGGTATGAATGGTTTACCGACTGCTTGCCAAATGGAATTTTAATTAACAGTCAGACTGGGACTCTTGAGCCTGGGACTACTAGTGGGGCTTAACCTGAAAGTTGCCTTTAGAGAATGGGAAATAACCACTACCGCTAGCTTAAGAGGAGTGGGGCTCAGGAACCTGCCTATGAAACACTGGAGGCCTGCCCTCAGGGGACTTTGTGTATTGTTTGTGAATGTTGTATCTTACTTTGTGGCCATATATAAATACCCCTTTTTTCCTAAGAGCAAGTATTTGACTGAACAATCATTTATTGCTGCTGCTGCTTGTATTTTGAGTTGAGAGCCTGTGTTCACCCGCCTGTGTCTACCTCCCCTTCTTCAAGAAGCCTTGAACTGCTCAACCTGAGCTGCCACTAAGATTCAAATTCTGAAGGGGTACTTGGACCAGCTGCTCAGGATCCATAGTAGGTGAGGCACTGGGACATCAAGAGTAAAAGGCCTCATCCACAACAATTGGACCCAGCAACCCCTGTGTGCCCCATGGCTCTCTGAACACGGTTCTGACAAACCTGTTACGAGTTCACCTCAGTAAAATGGAGCATAGCGTATAGATTTTGGTACTTACCACACTAAAATCTGCATGTCCTGGTATTTTCTGGAGTGAGATTTATGGCATGTGTGGTATAAGGAGTTAGTGCACGTACCGAAACGTCACGAGCCACTCGTAATGTAGGCTCTAAACACATATATACATTTCACAAACCATTCCTACTGAGGGCCATATGTGAAACTATAGAACTAACTCAAATTATCAATCCAACTCATGAGCAATCAGTTGATGACTGAACTTGTACTGGGGGGTGTGACAATGAGGGTAGAAACATGGAAAGCAAGGGACATGATGGAGGCAGGGGGTTCTGCTTTTAAACACATCTAAACAAGGAGGCATTGCAAAGGGTAGCTAAAAAGTGGGGAGACTGCTATGAGTAGTGGCTGAAGTGAGCATTATCCCCCTATTATCGTGGCTAGATTGGCAAAGGGGCGGGGATAGCAGTGAAGTGGCAGGTCTGGACGGTAGTGACTAACTGGTGGGTTGGCTTATCTTGGGTTAGGCATCAGAGGTAGCAAAGTGGCATTAAGAGGTAGACAGTATTTTGCTGATAGTGTCTGCATAGACTCGTAGTTTAGGCATGCCAAATGGGTGGTGCTTTCTGGGATGTTTAGGACTTGACATTTTGGACAGCTAGAAAAGTTGTCACAAGTTTCTATTTTTAATATGTTGGGCATTTCTGTCATAGAAATAGACATTGCTAAAATCACTGAAAAAAATATCTGAAGCAGAAAACATAATTGTGAGCTTTGACTATAATTCAAACCTTTGTACATTATGAGAAAAGATCTAAAAGTTGTGGAATGTAGAGCATCGAGCACATATTGTTAATTTAGAGCTGCAGAAAACACCTCATATTCTGAGTTTTACAGAGAAAAACAAGGCATGACATATGAATCACTTTTTACCACTCTGAATTTCGCATGGTTTTTTTCCTGCATTTTGCCAGAGGTAAATTTTGATGGCAAATCAGTAAGTTGAAACCAGCGTGGTTGTAAAAATAATCGAACAACTTTGAGTTCCAATTCTTTCGCATACTCTGGTTTGTACAGGATCAGAATTTTCCTCTTAACTCGGTTGTGTGGCCAATGCATGCTTTTGTTATCTGCATTTTATTTTAAACGTGCAGAGGATTAGGTCTCAAAATTAAACAATTTCAAATAAAAAAATGCAAAAAAAAATCTGTGGTTGATTTGACATTCCGAAGTCCAAAAGGCAAGAACAGTGTCTTAAGTATACGGTAACACCAAACATTTATATCAGACACAAGTGCACCCTCGTAACTTTTTTTCACCATTAGCATCAATAAGGAAAAAAACAAAATACTACCATTGTTTGTAAATTCCTCCTCACGAAGATTCCTGTCAGTGAATGATCTTGGAATTCTTGGAATTATACATATTGCAAATGTCTAGTCAATCAACTCACGACAGAGACATCCTATTGCCTTCAAATTACACTTTTTGGGGCAGATTTACGTTAAACTAACGCAGCACGGTGCAGCAAGTCATTTTGCTGCGCCGTGCTGCGTTAGTCTGGAAAGCACAGGGATGCAACATATTTACAAGAATATGTCGCATCTCTGTGCTTCCCCCTGCGCTGGCGCACAAACTGCTGCCATGCGCCGGCGCAGGCACCCTTGCACCATGGTGCAAGGATGCCTGCGTCGTGGGGAGATTGTTTTTGTAGGGGTACCTTCCTGCACAAAAACAATCACTACAGGCATTTTCCTCTTCCAATGCGTGCTGTAGAATGCAGCACGCATTGAAAGAGGAAAAAACGAGGAGAAATAAAAACATTTCTCCTCATTGCGCCTCGCTACGCCACCTCTAGGGTGGCGTAGCATACTGACGCATCTCCAGAGTTACGATTTCACATAATTCTGGAGTTGAGTCCTGTTCCATGAGTGTTGCGTGGGAACACCCACTGCAACACCCATAGAACGCCCCTTCACCGCAAAGTGCTGCGTGTGAAGGGACCGTATTACAAGGAGAGGAAAAGTCACGCAGGGTGGCTTTTCCTCTCCTTGTAAATATAGAGGAGCCTCCTGCGCCACCAGTACGTCACGAAAAGTGACGTACTGGTGGCGCAGGGGGCTTGTAAATCTGCCCCCTTGAGTCATTAATACATTCATTACCAAAAGGTCCACAACCATTCGAATGCGAACGCAATAGTTTGTGTTTTAAAACTATTGTTTAATGTGAAAATATTCTGAGACTCACTCAATCATTTTATCTCCAATTAGTTTTTCACTAATTGGAGATAACATGATTGCGTGCGTCTCAGAACATTTTGTAAATATGTATATTGAAATGTACCTTTTAGGTGGCTTTTTCTGCACGTTTTACGTCCTTGATAAAAAAATAAAGGGGTTAATCTGTGAGTTCATAGGAGTTTTTTGTGTTCCCCGCATTTGAAATGTGCATTGCAAGATTTTCTACCGCTGGAAATCCAGAGTCGTGCGTGACCGGTGCCCTTGGTTCCCCGTCACCTCGCGCACCTAGCACGGCCTGCTTGTCATTGACAGGACATTCGTGACGAGCAGGCCGCGGCCTGTCCCAGGCAGCTCTCCTTTCAGGCTGACAGCTGGATATCCCAGGTGGTCTGACATTTGAGAGGGAGGCCGTGGATGAGATTGAAGGTGTTTTAGGGGAAAGGCAGCCTGCGAAAAACACCAGGCCTGGGTCCAGATGGGTCCACTCATGAGACAACCTGAGATACACCATTACTAGCCATATGTCTTTCAGGTCCCTGAAGGCCCACCCTCATTGATTTATTAAGGATCTGCTTTTTCTAGTCGTAATTCTTCAAAAACCTGACGGCCTATTTCAAATTAGTGTTCTTATCAGTGCTTCCTACACTGTTCTCTACTCCACATACCATAAAAAGTCTTACCTGACTGAAAGAAAATGTATATAAATTTGTTGACTGGCATAAGATTTCACTCGATTAACTAAGCAGGTTCCTGCCTCTGAATATCACATCAGTTTAAGGATTTTCCAAGACTTCTGATGCTACTGAAATAAAATACTAAACGTAAATAAGGTCCAACTCTGCAAATATGCAAGTATATAATCACAGTCTCCAAGTAAAAAACACATTTTCTCAAGCACATGAAATATTATTGTCTAAGTGCTGCAAACAGTTGTTATTAGTGTACTGTATTTATAGTCAGTTTTCTGAGGTACTACAGTAATATAGCAAAATATCAGTTATTTTATCAGACTGGTGAATTTAATGAAGCTGAAGGTGTGTGTTATTTTAGCACTTGCTGTGGATTCTGTGAAATCGTGGTGGTGCTAAAATCTGAAAAACCTGTCACTGCTTAAGTAATAACCTTGTTAAAAGCATCGTCATTTCACTGAGTTTTCCTGGAGGCTAAGTTTGCTTTAACTCTGTCGGTGTTTGAAGCCCAAACTATTCTTTGCACAGAAAATTACGTTGGACGTGCAATGCCTTCGCATTTCACGTTGCTGACGTACAAACTGTTATCCACTCTAGTTGTGTTTTAGCACAAATTGCACTTGCAGCTTCAGCAGGATTTAAAAGTATTGTTAGCCATAAATAAATGATTTACTCTGTGAAACACAGGTTCCAATAAAATAATCATGAATTTGGAAGAATCAAACACAAGACCTCAGAGGTAAAGCAACGTCTACCAGGGCCAAACTTGCCAATTCTAGATGGTAATCCCTCCTAAACTCCAACCATTTCAAGTTTAACTCCTTGACATGGAGAATAACCTTGTGGTTGTGGGCCCGGGGCTACCGGGTCATTTTTCTTTTTGCATGTTATGCCCAATTCCAGGGACTTTCTGCTCCTGTTAACCACCTGCTCAAAGCATTCGGCTAATAGGACTGAGCCAAAGTGGGTCGAGGGGTGGCGGTCTGCGGGCAGGAGTGTGTCTAGGCAAGGCAGTCAGTCACAGGAGCTAAAGGGGGGGGGGAGGATTGCACAGACCCCTGTGATGAAATAGGGTATTGCGTGGGGTCTGACTATATCTGCGCCCTCTACCTGCCCCAGAGCCATTGGTGCTTGTACTGTGTGTAGATTTTCACTGGGTAGAGCTGAGTCCAATGTTCCTGGACCCAGTGATTTTGGATGAGGGAACAATGGAACTCTCTCAATTGGCCAGGGCGATAGGACACCAATCAGAGAGATCAACTCAGAATGAGGACCATAGTAACTTAATGTGAATGCAAATTATGCTTGCATGTCTACCGATGATGTACATTTTCATTGTCCTGTGCCCCAAATTCACAACTGACTCGATAATATAATTTATGTTAAAAACTGCTATAAAATGTTTTGGAGTGCTAAGACAGTGCACAAACAAGTAAACTAATATATTTGTATCAATTAATTCTGCTTTGAAAACAACACGAGGTAATTGTTCTGGTTGCAGTGCTTCAATATCACGATAAATACGAACTACATTATAAAGCATCGTAGGTGGGCATTTTCACCCAAAAAAGTTCAATTTGTGGAGGAAGTGTAGAAGTATAAATCACAGAAACAATTACAGGAGTGGACCCGTTAACCCAGGTGAGACCGGGTACATTTTGTATCAAAACAACAATGTCTCAACTGGAAATCATTAAAAAAGGGCAATTAAATTAGTGATATGTATCACAAGGACCGGGAGCAAAAGAAAGGGAGACCACACGGGAAGGGTAAAGTGAACAGATTATTATTGTAGGTAGTTATAACAGCACTACATTACAATTAAATGTGCAGGTGATAGGTGACGGCGCAGTGACACAAGGGTGTAAGGAAAACAGCGTGAACTGTGCAAAACTGGAAACAAGTACCAAAAGTGGTCAATAATATAATACAATTATATACAGTCGGTGTTTTAAATTTGGGATAAATAAATTGACCACAACAGAGCCAAGGTTAGGTGCTGGATAGTCGACGGCGTTTCAACCTGATTGATTTCAGGTCATCATCAGGACAAAGGTCACTTAGTTTCAACAATAGTGCTGTATATGGGGAGGAGGGAGAGAAAAGGAGAGTGGTATGAGCGCATAAGTAGCCCGTAAAAAGGAAGAGAGAGGCAGAAAAGGTCCAGGTAACGTACAATTACCTGAGGAGATCAAGACAAACAATTTGGGTGGGGCGGCCAAGGGTCCAGCCGAGGGAAGGAAATCAATTATAGTAGCTGAATAACTGGAAGAATCAATGCGTGAATCAAGTGAAGGACAACTGTTGGAAAGAGAACAAGGGCCATGTAAGAGGAATGCCCTGTAATAAGCCCAAAGGTGGGTACTAAGAGGGGCGGGCGGGCGGGCGGGCTTGGGAGCGGACAGGGAGCAAAATACCTGTACATCCGGTGTAGGGAACAAGAAAGCTGAACGTCAGTGCTTCCCGGCAGGGTCTATGAGGTCCCCGAGGTCTGGGTCAAATATGGTCGATCTAAACGGGCAAATAGAAGTGTTCCTGTATCTGCCCCAGTTCCTATTTCTCGGTGGTTGGTAAGGTGTGTTGAAGAATGTGTCAAGCAAGTATGGGTAAGTCGTGTCTTTATTATAGTTTTTAATGTCCTTTTGTATTTTGTTTATCTTCTTGTTCTGTTCAAAGGTGTGGAACGTGGTGATGGTATTGTTGATTTTGTCTAGTAGAGCCTTTGTGTCAGTGATAGAGGTGTCTGATAGAATGATTTTTTTGAGTTCGGCAATTTCTTCAAGTTCTTCACCTTGACTCCTGCAGGTTACAAGATCAACACTCAATCATGTTGTTTGGTTTGAATCTTGTTTGACCATAATCATGTTGTTTGGTTTGAATCTTGTTTGACCATAACTACTACATTGACTTGCGTAATACCTTGTTCTTTTTGCAATGACCCATACTGTGCTCTGATCGCACATATTACGGAATAACATTGATTGTTTACACGCAACCTGTGTACTGTATAATAAGATGTTAGTGAGATTCGCGTCTTGAAATTCACCCAAGGCTATGAATACTGTTATTAGATACCTTGAATATGTTTGCTTTCAATTGTTATATATCTTGGTTTATTTCAATTGTTAAAATTATTGCCACACACGAGCTGCACTGCAGTCTCGAACACCCCCCCTCGGTGCTTCATTCCCCCTTTCTACTATATTCTTTCTGGTCCCCCGGGGACCTTGGATAAGGCTTCCTTCATGCCCGGTCCAGTCTTTCTTTCCACGTGACCTAGCACGTCACCCGCCTATCTTCCGGCTTTCTTAATATGCCGGTTCACCCACACGCCCCTGACCAGGACGCTTCACTCGCCCCGCGCCCCATCCCGAACTGGAGGATTGCTTCCTCTCTCACCCGAATCAGTCCAACGCCTCGGTCGAGCGCAGACTCGTTCATCTTGCCGGCTTCATTCCGGACTTGGAATGTTTTTGGATCTCCTCCGAATCAGGGAGGTTCGCTGCTTCACGGCCTCCCTTCCAGCAGCTCAGCCCCATATCTTTACTGGCTCTGACTCCCTCACTTCTATTTGCCCGTTTAGATCGACCATATTTGACCCAGACCTCGGGGACCTCAAGGATCCCGGCGGGAAGCACTGACTTTCAGCCTTCTTGTTCCCTACACCGGATTTACAGGTATTTTACTCCCTGTCCGCTCCCAAGCCCGCCCCCCTGCCCCCTTAGTACCCACCTTTGGGCTTATTACAGGGCATTCCTCTTACATGGCCCTTGTTCTCTTTCCCAACAGTTGTCCTTCGCTTGATTCACGCATTGATTCTTGCAGTTACTCGGCCACTATAATTGATTTCCTTCCCTCGGCTGGACCCTTGGCCGCGCCACCCAAATTTTTTGTCTTGATCTCCTCAGGTAATTGTCCATTACCTGGACCTTTTCTGCCTCTCTCTTCCTTTTTACGGGCTACTTATGCGCTCATACCACTCTCCTTTTCTCTCCTCCTCCCCATATACAGCACTATTGTTGAAACTAAGTGACCTTTGTCCTGATGATGACCTGAAATCAATCAGGTTGAAACGCCCGTCGACTACCCAGCACAGAACATTGGCGCTGTTGTGGTCAATTTATTTATCCTAAATTTAAAACACCGACTGCATATAATTGTATTATATTATTGACCACTTTTGGTACTTGTTTCCATTTTTGCGCAGTTCACGCTGTTTTCCTTAAACCCTTGTGTCACTGCGCCGTCACCTATCACCAGTACGGCCAGTGCTCACTTGTGTGCTATGGTCACCATACATTTAATTGTAATGTAGCGCTGTTATAACTACCTACAATAATAATCTGTTCACTTTACCCTTCCCGTGTGGTCTCCTTTCTTTTGCTCCCGGTCCTTGTGATACATATCACTAATTTAATTGCCCTTGTTTAATGATTTCCAGTTGAGACGTTGTTTTGATACGAAGTATAAATCACAGCAGAACGGGGACTTATGTAAAAAGAAAATCGAGGATAACTGACGTCTAAAAAGGACTGCTCTAACTGCAGCACTTGAGAAAAGGTGATAAATTCGTTTTTTAGTGTGAGGAATATTATTTTCCAGATTAACTTCGACATTAAAAGTGCCAGGTACAGTGCTGTAAATAGTCAATTGTATATTACTATTATTATTAATAATATTATTATTACTAATTCTTGGTATTACTACTGTTGTCGCTGTTTTTGTTATTATTATTATTAATAGCATCATAGTCATTATCGCCATAATGCTGTTTTACTGTTGTCATTAACAGTTCTTGTAAACCCTGTCACATGGCTGTGAGCAGCTAAGAGCTCTTTACAATGTGCACATAGATATTGTGAACACAGGAGTAATGCAGAAAGAGAATCAGAGTGGTCTCCATATTGCAGATGTTGTCAGTGCTCCAGTAGACCAGTGCACAGGAAAGTTTTAGTTAACATATAAATAGACAAGCACCAGCAGGGTGTACCCAAGTGTTAGCCCGTTTTTATGCACTGGATCAGTGTGAAGTGCATGAGGTGCAAAAGTAAGGGTGTCGAAGAGTTACGACCTATGGGGTATTCACAGTGGAAGGTTCAATAGAATATTTTTTTTTCCAGAACTCGACGGTATTCAGGGAGTGTTACTCAGGTCCTAAATGTGCATGGAAACCATTTCACAACGGAGATCCTTGTAAACTGGCTCTCGTATCAATGGTTTCTCAATGACCTGGTAGCAAGCAGGCTTTTGGTGACTGTCCTTAGGGTTCTACAGGGTTGGTATGACTAAAAGATCTTCAAATGATATTCAGGGCTGCAGATGAGCAGTGCCATGTGACAAGGTGGAGTGTTTTGAATCGTGACTTTCTCTGACAGAGAGTGGATGTAGCTCTTTTGTGACTGGAGCTATAACATATTAAACTATCCCCTGGAAAATAATTTGGCCTACATATTTCTGAGCTCTAGTCTTTTTTGTAAACACGTTTTAAATGGCACCGCAATAGCCCACCTTGGGGACTACACCCACATAAACCTGGGGGGGGGCTTATTTACCAGCCCCATGCGCCGCTGGTGCGTCACCTTTTGTGATGTACCAGCAGCGCAACCTGCTGCCCCATATTTAGAAGGGCATGTAAGCCACCCTGCGTGGCTTTTCATGTCCTTGTAAATATGGCTGTAATGTCAAAAAACAATTCCCTTTGGGCATATACCACACATCCGTATCTCCACACTCAGTCTCAAATCCAATTATTCTGAAACCTCAACCCTGATAATATTCACAGTACCATATAGATAATCTATATTTGAAAAGACATATTTATTATTTAGAAGCAGTCGTACATTCAATAAAAAGATTTAAAAACTAATTCCGTACATTAAAAGTAACCAACAAATCGTTAAATTCAATATTCCATTATATCATAACAAAAAAGCTACCAGTGTTCGAAGCAGGGACATTAAAATATCATTCCGAATTCATGAAAGCATATTAAAAACCCCACACTGGATAAAAATGGGAAATCTAAGGAAAAAGAAAGACAGAAGAGAGAAAAAAGAAAACAAAGTCAGCTACGACAGTCACTTAATGTTTCTTGTTCGTTGACCAATTGGTTGTCAAGATCACCATTAGCATGTATATATAAATTTCTTTCCACCATGCCAATATGTCCACATAATTTGGTCTGTTCCAAGCATCGACGCTTATCGGTGGTATCAGCCCAGTATGGACCACCTTTTTCAAGACTCGAATAATTCCTCTCAAACTGATAAATAATTAATCACCGCTCTGATATATACCGTTTCATATATTAAAACGGCCCCACTATAACTTTTCTTGTAATCTCTTGAAAAATGGTGGCCTTCTTGGTAAGTATATATATCTAAAATAAACTACGTTGTCCTTGTGTGTTTTTTATACACCTTTGCGACCTCTTCCAACTCAGTAAGATGACCAGCTTGGTTCTAGGTCTGCCGCATTCCGGAAGCACCAAACAATATATTTGTTTTCCCCTCTGAGTGGAAGTCAGCGTTTTCCTTACTTCTCAAATGGGGCTTCAGTGATCCTACACTAATCGCCCCTCCTGGTAGCAATATGTTTCATACATCTATTTTAAAGCTGGTCTCGGTTTATTGGACCCACATACGGCGTCCATTCGGGTTGCGGGTTGCGACTCAAATAACGCCGCAACCCGAATGGACGCCGTACGTGTATTCAATCAACCGAGACCGGCTTTAAAATAGACGTCCGACATCAGAATCGGCCCCTTAGTCTTCTGACCTTATGACAAACTAAAACAAGGACTGATTTAGAGTTCCTTGGATGCGTACTCCATCACGATCAAGAGAGATATCCTGTCCACCTTATTACAAGTGTATTGTGTCCTATTTTCTAAACTCTAAATCAGACCCCAAGCTTCAATTACTGCTGAGTGTCCATCAAACAGTCTGCCACTCTTATCACAAACAGCAAGGAGATTAGCCATACATTTGAGTCTATTGGGTCAAATGCTGCAAAGAAGTTTTAAAAAATATTAGGGAACGCACATTGTCCTGATCACAGGGAATAGCACCTTCACTCTGATGTTTAATAATATCGTTTCTATCCCCATCATGATTGCACATCTTAAGGCAATTTAGATTCAATGTTGCTGGTGATCAGATGACGGTGAGTTGTGTGGTCTGATGTGGAAACAGTAAAGAGGCATATTATTCTTTAATACAAGCATGCATTCGTTAATACAAGGCTTTTGTATCTTCTCAGTTTTTTTAAAAATAATAGCAAAGTTGAATTTGTTTGTGATATTTGTGAAATGACATTAGATCTATCGACTTGATGAGGACCAAATTAAGGACAGATAGGTCCTAACTGTGAAACCATAGTATCCTAAGAGGGTATACCTTGCTTTGTACAAAACTGTAACTTAGATTAACATAAGCCCCACAGCACCCATGTGTGGTTTACACTGCATGCAACTAGTGTCATGAAAGCCAAGGTGTTTGACAATATATCAAATCATGATTTCTTTGATACAATACTCATGAAATGGTCAACTGTACGAAAAGAGAGCGAGGGTGAAACAGGACAAAACAGAGAAGAGCTTCCATTGTTCATCATGAGAATGTTTTTAAATACATAACACTTCTGCACCGTACACAAATTGCCAGAGCCACAATATAAATATGTGCATTACCATGAACACACGTTTTAAATTGAAGAAATAGTTCTGAATCTACTTTCTCCTGGCTTTGAGGAGGTAAGAGTTTAACCGGAGAAAGGTGTGCCATATTTGTTTTTATTTCTTAATAAAGCTGTTTAAGCTTTATATCTACCAATAAAAGGAATAATGTACAAATGATGGCAACATATTTTGTCATTAGTGCGTAATACCTACCGCTTATTGAGCGTTATGTGTCAACTAAAAACGAATTTAATAATGTTTAATAACACATTTCATTTGGAAGTGCAAGGTATTCTGTATGGTCGCTGCATTTATACACTGCAGTTTATCTCATTTACTTGGTTAGTTTTGCATCTGCATTCTTAAATATATGAATATTATAACAATGACTGATTCCAAAGCATATACTGAATACATATATGTTCAGACTATATATTTTAAAGCCTTCAATGTGTGACTGCTAAACATTATTCACAGAATAAATAGGTGCACATACGCTTATTCACCAACATGTGTTAAACCTTTGCACTAAAATAGACATGTTTGGTTAGCTCTCACTAACAAAACTATAAGAAATTGCCTGCACAAGCGTTGTGGTCTCTCCAAATTGTCAAATACCAGACAACTACCCTCACAATGTTTGCTCAACTTCTTCTGACAGAGTTTTCAGTAAATATGGACACGTCTTTAAACACAATTCCAATCATTCATGAAAAAGATGCATGTCTCTTAGTCTCTCACTTTGCTTTATTTTCACTGAAAGCAGTGACTAATGCTTCCCATGTCTCCGGGAAGATCTGCCTGTGATGAATCACACGTGTTAAACCTGCTGGTTTATCTATGCAGACAAGATCATTATTTCTATGAATAAAGCATCCTTCGAGGACCGTGGCAAACACACAGACTCCTCTGGCTTCTCTGTAAAGCAAAGATTTCCAATATTGATGGTGCAGGCCTGGCAACAAATATTGGATTCAGGATAGTCATTTCGAATCCCCAGGAGACTGACCGCATTTACATTTACACACACATAATAAACATGTTCACGTGAGTAGATTTAAGAAGATGTCACACATGTTGTGCTTTCAGCTGCTTTGGTAGCTGACGTTTCAAGATTACATGTGTCTGTACATTGTAGCCCGCTGTTCATAATTTATGAGCCTTTGCTTCAATTTGTTGCAGCTCCTTAGCCTGTTGACCTTTTGCAGATGTCTAATTGATCCCTACAGCAAGCAGTTCTGATCTCATCAGCCGTACATTCAGTCTGAAAAAGATGAAGAACAAAATATGAATCACCTCCCTCAAGAATTAAAAATGTGAAGATTGCATAGAGAAAGACAGGTGGAACAGCCCTACTTGTCAAGGCCTAGAACCAGGGTATCACAAACGAGTGCATGTGCTGAGCACTTTCTCCGGGAACGTATCATGCTAGTCTTCTCTATGCTGTTTGACAGGAACAGTGAACTGGAAGATATATGTCGTCGTATGCTGTAAAAATGTAAAAACATTTCATTTAGGCGACAATGTTGGAGAAACAACGTATCAAATCAAACTTGGGTACTTTAATTAAACATTTCAGAGATCCTTCCAACATATAGGGAGTCGGAGTTACTGCTGATATTGCCAGCAGGAAAGGGTTGTACATTTTGGGTATAATCAGAAAAGAATATCGGACTAAACATTATAATATTTTTCTGTTATGCACCGTCGATAGGAAGTTGGACCTGAAAAATTAAGTGGCTCAGAGGTTAAGAACATTTCAAGTGCACCGTCAACACAATTCATGTTAAACTTTTTGCAGCAAAGTGAAGCAAAAACAACTAGGAATACCATCTTCACAGTCAAAGGTGTTTTCTGTGAATACAGCACAGAAGTGCCACAGTAAAAGGGCAAGGGTGATGCTGAAATTGTCACTCGCAGTCTTTTTGCTGGCATGCCTGACCAAGCTGAATTGTGCCTTTTATTATCTCACACCACCAAGCAAGGTGTCATGGGTGTGTGGTGCATTATAAGATTATGTGAGTGCGTGTGTATGTGTGTATCGCGTAAAGGGACAATGACTGGATATGACAACATGCAATCTCCTAGGAATATAGAAACACCAACAATATGAAAGACTTTCATTACAACCAAAACATCACCTCTCAAACATGGACTGCCTTTCATAAGATTTAGTTTATAAGAAAGAGTCCTTGCGACATCGTCGGGTGATTTATCTTTTTTTGCTTGTTTCTACATCTACCCCTACTTGATCTGATCAAATGTTCTCCACCGATAACATTATGGTTTACTGGAAGCTGTGCTGAGAAAAATCAGGCAAATCCATTGTCACCACGTCTTTTTTCCTAGAAATCTTTTAACATCACACATTGTTAACATGTTTCCTGTGGACAGGGAACATGGCGTCTGGTTAGACTCACCAGGCGCGAGCCTCTCAGCTTCCCTCTGGCACTACATGTGAACGCTGTTACCGGTGCCCTTCGACTGCTGCCCGCCTGCCCAGTCCCTCGCTGAGTCTACTGGTTCCTCTCCTTTGTTGTTCGCCGCCCAAGTACCTGCGGTGGTGGTGTGAGAAGAGGCTCGAGCGGCTCAGTGGTCCTTGTCCTCATGGATGCCGGCTGGGCCCAGTGCCTGCTCCAACCATTTGTGTCTCCCGGCAAGGGAGGGGTGGCTGGGGGCTGCTGCAGGTCTCTGCCGCGGCAGGCGCACGGCATCAAGGATCTCTTTCCGGAGCATCCCAAGGAGGGTCATCTCCTGCTGGGCTCCCCCGCATCGGGCCGATTTAATCAGTGAGGATGCGCATGCTCGGGCCGCGGCGGTGACTCTTACTTTTTCCAGCCCAAGAGCAACAAGGCGTTTGGGGGGGCAAGGAATCCTGCCCCTCCTCTAAACCCTCTGTGGCTTCAAAGAAGAAAGACTCACAAAAGAAAGGGGTGAGAGGAAAATGAACCCTCTTCGACCTCCCGCTAAATACTATAGTATCACACACAGAAGAGGGAAAATAACACAACGTGCGGATGGATAAGTGTAGGGGAAATGCACCAAATTGATAAAACTGCCCTCACACACAGCAAGCTGTGTCATGCTTCATCGTAGGGCTGCTAACACACCTCCGCGTCAGCCAAACGCTGGAGGTGGAGCAATAGGGAGGGGGAAGACAATACAACATTCAGTGTCCAATCACAGGTGAGAAAAAAGTGCAGAAATAAGTGATGTAAAACTGGTCTCAAGGGATCCTAGTCATAAATTTAATAATAGGTCCCCTGTCCAGGATTTAAAACAAATAGTGGATGCTAGGTTGGGGAGCTTATAATGAGACGCCAACCCCTCCACTCTGCTCTAATGTCGACATGTTTCAGCCAGCACAATTAATACCCCGGCTTTCCTCAGGACTCTCAACTCCCTGTGTATTCACCCTTATTCCTATAAATCCAGAAATCAAGGGGATGTCACCTTCACGAGACAATGCTCGGTTGCCAAAATTTGTGAAGCCCCTCGTGTTCGGAGAGGAACCTGTAAGTGTATTTAAAAAAAACAAACATAAATAACAAATGATGTGTAAAGTGCTGTGCCCTTTGTACAATGATAATTAAAAAAAAAAAATCTGGTGCATGACCACCACACTCTCAAGCTGCCCAACTGTAATCCATGGGCGCACCCTCACCCAATACTAAAAGGGAGTTTATTCGCCAATTTTATGACTCCTCATTTAGTCACACTCAATCGTATTTGAACGAAAAAAAGTTTTCCGCACTTAGTAGCAAACCAAACTTTTTGTTATGCTCACTATATAATGTATCAGAAGATACCACATGGACATCAAGAACTCAAAGATATCACATTCAACCAAAACCAATTGTTTGTTATGCTTACCGAGTTTATTGAATTTCTAAACTCGAAATGGCGGGGAAGTGAGAACAGCTGCCTATGCGCACTCTCTGTAAAGAAATAAAGTAAGTCAAAAAACCGTGGCCTTGGTGGTCAGTGGCAAGAACACTGTCACTGCATCCCAGGGAGAGACCCTCAAACCAGGGTAGATGCTCCCGGTATTGTGCGTGTCTCTATCCCTGTAACACAGATATCCCCTCCAAAGGTCTAATTAGAGACCAACCTATTATTCCAGTGCTATTACATAGAGGTCGGTGTTCCAATAGATGAGGCCCGATAGTTAGTGAAAACTTGATCGTTTGTCACATACTACAAAACTCCCATCCGTGTATCGTACCGAGTACAAACACAGCCCCGCCTCCTTCAGAGTGAAAATTTCCTTCTAATCCACCCCTCACTCTCTGAAACTATGTTGCCCCACTTACTGCTATCGAGGTCAGCTGTTACCCGACAAAGTATGTCTCTCCCTGTCCACCGTGTAGAACATTAGGGCGGTGTTTCCCGAGTCCCTCTTCAAAGCGGTAGGCTCCACCCCTCGTAGCGTGCTCACCCACGTGAGCGGACTCAAAACAGGCGGCCAAAACCGCTAGAACGCTCAAACAGATTCGTTCTATAAAAACCACTTCCGCTATATGTTGAACAGTGAGTACACCCGCTGAGCACTCAAACATATAAAATCAAAGAAGAAACCACCTAAAGGAAGATTGGTGCAAGTAGGAGAGGGAGGGCCTGTAGAAGAGAGTCAGCCTAATAGATATTCTTTAAGGAATAAGAATATCATCCCTGTGGAAGCTTTCCCATCTCCCCAGGTCTCCATTTTGGAGCAAATTGTTTGAAGACAAGGAAGCAGGAGTTCAGAAGGGCTGAGTACAAGAGGCGCCAATAGTATAGCCCCACCGTTACCAGCTCCAGCCGCTGCAAAAGATCCTAGATCCTCCAGTCTGTCCAGTAACTACAAAGTATGAGTTAAGATCACCCCCTCACTAAGAACCTTTTTTAAGGTTCAGGCCAAGACACAAGCTAAGGGGTCCCCATAAGGGTCTCCCCCCCTGTTCTCGGCACAGTAAATAACCCTGACAAGGGGGCAGGTGTAAGCAATATGGAGCTTGCTGGGCAAGAGGCTGAGGCCCCATTTTTGGACCTTGAAACCACTAACAGATTTCAGGTGCTGGGGGACAGTGAAGATAACCTTACCGAGAGAGGGTCGCAAGATAATTTTCCCTCCGATATAACAACTACTTCCAGGTTTGATGAAGGTAGTGGAAACCAGCCCTGCCTAGCGAATGTGTTCGATTCTTTAACCGCAGAAATTAGAAATCAAATTAAAATTCAAGAGGTTTGCCAGACTTTAGATGCAAGAATGTTGTCCATAATTGATGGAATTTCCACAATGGTATCCTCTTTAGAGTCCCTAAGTAAGGTAGTGGAGGTCAACCAGGCCGAAATCCAAGTGTTAAAAATCAAGGAGAGGATAATGCTGGACAAAATAGAGGCATTGGAAAATAATGCTAGGCGCAACAAACTTAGAGTACTTAATGTTCCAGAGGGCCTTGAAAGGGATAACATTAAGGGCTTTGCTATAAGTTTACTTAAGGAATGTATCCCCTCCATCGATGTTAAGGAGCTTGAGGGAGACATTCAGAGGATTCATCGAGACCCATATTTAAAAAATCTAAATAGGAAGAATCCAAGAAAATCCTTATCAATTTCAAATCATATTCTTTAAAAGAAAAAATCCTATCTCAATCCTTAAAAGCAGGTAGTTTTACGAAAGGGGAGTGGTCATTTAGGGTTTGCTCTGATATCGCTAAGATTCCGCTGACAACGGGAACTAGGGACACTTACACCAGAGTTGAAATCATTAGGAGCCATGGCTCACGTTCGATTTCCAGCCCTATTGAAAGTCATGTGGAACAACACAATGTATAATTTTAGGGATCCTAAGGAGGCAGAAACTTTAGTTGAACAGATTAGGGCACAGCAGAAGATTTAAAGTCAAAGTGCCGGAGGGAGATGAGGGCTCAATTCGGTGATACTACACCATACCCAGCGCAGTTTTAGGGAGGATTACCCGGGGGGAGGGTTCACTCTCACTTATCAAGAGAGTAAGTTTAGATTTTCACTGGGTGGGGTGCAGTTGGGAGAAAATGAAAAAAAAGGGTAAAGTCCTCATTTATAGGAATTCAGATTTAGGGGGTGCGCGGTGTGGAAGGATGCGTCCTAAATAAAAATGGGTATGTCTATGTCCTCGGGCCTCTTAGACGGTGTCTCTCTTACCATCTTAACCTAGAATGCAAATGGGCTAAGAGTAGCCTGCAGAAGGAGGAGAATTTTACAATACTTGAAACAGGCTAACTACGATATTATTATGTTACAAGAGACACATTTAAAGTAGGATGAATGGAAGGCAATCCTGGCCAAGCAGAATTGGATTGCAGAGTCAATCCATACTAACCAATCATGCTGTACAAAGGGTGTGGCACTTCTTATTTAAAAAAGCTACTTTAGGGGAGTATAGGGTAGATGCTGGAGGGCGCTGGATCATCACCAATATTAAAATACTGAATGTTTGGTGTGCCCTTGCAGGATATTATGGGCCAAATTTGGACGATACCGCGCCCTTGAGCTCCCTATACAATCATCCTTTGGAGGTTAAAGTTCCAATAATTTTGGAAGGTGATTTTAATGTACTACTTAACCCAAGTCTTGATAGATCTACTAAAGAGAAATTCACTAGTTCACCAAAAATAAGGAGGTTTATTAGGACTATGATGGAAGACATAGGGCTGACAGATATGCGGAGGGCTCAGTCTAAGAGTGTAAGTGGTAATCAAATCTTCACCTTTCAAAATAGAAGGCTTGGGTATGCTTCAATGATTGATTTCTTTTTGGTTGATTCTAGATGGGTTGGCAGAGTTAAGAAGGTGGAACACATCCCCGAACATCTGTCGAACCACTTGGCGGTTCATATAGAGTTACAGCTAGGAAAGGATTTAGCCCCGAGCAGGTGGACATTTGACAGAACTCTGTTACTTGATCCAGCAGTGATCGCCCAGCTCAAATGTGATACGCAGGAATTCTTTGAAATTAATAATTCCTACGCCCCAAGTTATATAATGATGGATGCTTACAAAGCCTTTATCAGGGGGAGGGTCATAAATCTGCCAGCAAAAATACATAAGGAAAAAAGAGGTAAGATTAAAGAATTGGAAGCTGACATTCTGAGGGCCCTGAGAAAGGGTGATTTGCACAGAGAGGAACAGGGCTGGGTCAAGAATTCTTTTTTTTTTAAACACATTTTTATTGTATTTTTTAATTGACACAGACACACATCATGTAAATTTCCATAGCAAGGTGCACACAATGAGAGAGAGAGTGTTGGAACCAACGTACCAGTTACAATTATTTAAAGCGTGCAATGTTGAACATCATTTCTCCCACCCACTCTCTAACTCAAGCAGAAACGAAGGGCTGGGTCAAGAATGAGAATGAAATTAACTGCACACGACAGGCATTAGCAGATTATCTAGATGGCATAATAAGGAAAAAATGGGAGGCGAGTAAACTAGCTCACCATGAATATGGGGAGGGGTGTGGGAAGGTCCTAGCTTGGAAGTCAAGAACTGATAGCGTGAGGAACACAATTAAAGAAGTAGCATGTAAAGATACCGGGTTGTGTAGCTCGGAGAGCTCTGAAATAGAATTCGCTTTTACAAGTTTTTTTGAGGAGCTGTACACAGATGAACTCTCAACCTCGGAGACTCAGTTAATTGACTATATTAACGTGGTAGATCTTCCTCGGCTTGATAATGATCTTGTGCCATCGCCTAATCAGAGCATCACCTTAGAGGAGGTTAAGACTGCAATAAAAAAACTCAAAAGAGGTAGCGCCGAAAGGCTGGATGGTATACCAAATGAGTTTTATAAAGTCCTCTCTGAAGAACTTTCCCCCGTCTTGGTGAAGTTACTGGGTGATTATTTCTCCAATAACCTGCCTAGTCCAACATCATGGGATGAAGCTGTGGTCAGTTTAATTTTGAAACCAAATAAAGACCCTAAAAACTGTGAGTCTTATCTACCAATCTCATTGCTTAATTGCGACTATAAAATCTATGCACAAATTTTAGCAGTGAGGTTGGAGCGCGTAATCGGCTCCCTGGTTCAAGATGACCAGAAGGGCTTTATCGGGGGCCGACAGGTCCTTGACTTGACTCACGACCTGATTGGTGCAATTGATCTTGCAACCCTGTGTAATCTTCCTCTTTCCGTCCTCACATTTGATGCGGCAAAGGCTTTCGACAGAGTAAGCTGGCCATTTTTTATCACAAATGATCCACAAATTTGGTTTGGGTGACCGATTTGCTAAAGCCATCAGTGCCATATATAAGAAGCCTACTGCTAGGTTATTAATCAATGGATCCCTCACCAAGTCAATCAAGATCGAGCGGGGGACAAGACAGGGGTGCCCATTATACCCCCTACTTTTTAAACTTTATATCGAACCTTTAGCATGTAAAATCAGGGCAAACGTGAACATCCTGCCATTCGAGTGGAATGGTTGGGTGAAAAAGGTGGCAAAATATGCTGACGACCTGATGGTTTTTACACTGCTCTCTTTCAGTTCTAGAGCTAATTTTAACAAATTTCAGGGAGGTTTCCGGTTACCAAATCAATCATCAAAATACTGAGATCATGTCCTGGAACACCCAAATAAATAACCCTCTTCAAAAGCAAGAGATAAGATATCTTGGAATACAGGTTACACATGATCTTGCCAAGATGGCCCAGGTCAACTTCTTAATAAAATGAGAGAGACAAAGGTGTATTAAGGTCCTGGGGGTCTCTCCCGATTTCAATGATAGGCTGTTCAAATCTGGTGAAAATGTCAATCCTACCAAAATGTACCTTCATTTTCAACACGATCCCGTTATCTTTTGATCTGAAAGCCATAAAAGTATTACAGGGAGAAATCACAAGTTTCATTTGGTCCTGTAAGGGAGTGAGGATCGCCTGGAGGAAACTTCGAAGATCAAAACTCAAGAGCAGAATTGCAGGCCCCGATTTCCGCCTATACTGCTGGGCTTTCCAGTTAAAAAACATAAGACCACTTCTGTTTAGTTTGGCCTGCTTTCCCCCTTACTTACAAGCTTTGACAAAAAATCTACCATATGGTGCTGACGGGTTCCTTTTTAAATTCAGTCACCCAAAATTTTTCAAAAAAATCAAATTAAAGATTTTAAGAGCAGTTAGCGAGGTTTGGTATCAAACTAGAGGAATTCTGAGGATACTCTATTATAGCGTTGGTGCACCTATTTGGAACTCCCCTGGGACTCCATCATGCCTGCAGGATAAACTGGCAGCCCCACTTTCCAAAACGGGAATAAATAAATGGGGGCAACTATTGCAGGGCAATAAAATTGTTCCTTGGGAGACTTTAAACATGGCTACGAACCATCATCTACCTAAGTTCAATCTTAGACGGTGTCTCTCTTACCATCTTAACCTGGAATGCAAATGGGCTAAGAGTAGCCTGCAGAAGGAGGAGAATTTTACAATACTTGAAACAGGCTAACTACGATATTATTATGTTACAAGAGACACATTTAAAGTAGGATGAATGGAAGGCAATCCTGGCCAAGCAGAATTGGATTGCAGAGTCAATCCATACTAACCAATCATGCTGTACAAAGGGTGTGGCACTTCTTATTTAAAAAAAGCTACTTTAGGGGAGTATAGGGTAGATGCTGGAGGGCGCTGGATCATCACCAATATTAAAATACTGAATGTTTGGTGTGCCCTTGCAGGATATTATGGGCCATGGTTAATTAGATTTTTTTGAAAAATTTTGGGTGACTGAATTTAAAAAGGAACCCGTCAGCACCATATGCCCAACTTTCCAGCTGGGCATGCGTTTTAGGTAAAGACTATGAAGGTAACGAAGAGTGCAAAAATAATCTACAGGGACCCCTATACCAACATAAGGAAGTCTCCAAATGGTACTGGATGCTAGTTAAGGGTGAGGTTGTTGCTCTTACACCACCGGAGGAGTCCTGGAGGAGTGACCTGCCGACATCCGACTTAACACATTTATGGCAAGTATCTATGCTCATGCTATGGTCGGTTGTTAAAGCTGCCCCCCTTAGAAGGAACCATGTTTTTACAGAGCATATTGGACCCCAAAAAGACTAACCAAGTTGGGTGGCAGAGTATGCAAACTCTGCCCAAAGTGCTCAGCAAGGGATGCAATTGATGTACATATGTTTTAGCAGTGTTCACAGCTCCAGGTCTTTTGGCAAGATATTGGTGAGGATATCTCAGAGATTTTGGGGAGTGAAATCGATGTAAACCTGGCCTTGGTCATCTTTGGGTTCTTGCCCGGTGGTGGGGTTCAAGTGAAATAAATGAAGCGACATGCTCAATTGTTATTTGTTTTAATGTTTCTGGCAAGATGGGAAATTTGTCTAAAATGGATATCCCCTGCATAACCAGACTTTTTGGGATGGGTCAAATCCATTAACAGAGTCAATGCCCTAGATCGAGCTGGCTCTTCCAAAAAAAGAGCAGCTAAATGGGTGGCTTGAGAGGCGTGGGTAACGAAAACTTAATTAAGTTCTCTTGTCTTTATCATCAATGGTCCAATGATTAAGAAATAAGTAAAATCCAGGCAGCAAGGAGGTGGTATCCCCAGTTCATTAAAACTGCTCAGTTTGCCATGTCTTTGAGAGGTTTGGTTCCTAAATGAGATATGGAGTCGGCTGGGGGCCCCCCTCTGGAGCGATTAACGAATCCTCCTTCCTCCATCCAATACTTGTCCAGAGCCTTCACCGCTCAATAAAGTTACTTATTTATGAATGAGGACAAAAAAAAGAAAAAAAATATGTTTCCTGTGACTATTGTGTTATGGTCCTACAGTTCGAAGAGGCAGACTTTAATTGCAAATCAGAATTTACCACACGGAAACAATATGAGACTAATACTCAACACAAACATTGACAATGAACCTACAAACTCCTCAGTGGCTTCTCATCCTTTCATTGATGTTCTGCATCGATCATTTTGTGTGAAGGAGGTATCCATCTGGCGTGACAGCGAAACATAATAGAGACATCATAGCAGCGGATATTTTCTATCGAGTGCTGATAAAGCATTTAAACCCACCATGGGCCTGAGGAGCAAGTGAGGTGATTCAGCAGCGTGTATCAAGAAAACAATGAACACACTCCATGGAAGGGGAATGAGATAAAATTCAGTGAGTGATTATGGCTTGTTCCATTTCTTGTAGCCAGGCCTCTGCCAAGGGAGGTAGATGTGTGGATAAGTTGTGACTCTAAACACTTTGGATTTTTGCATGTATTTTAAAAAAGCTTAATCAGCTTCACAAACTTATAAACAAAAGGGAGTGTAAGAGAGGCATTTGTAATACAAGCAATGTACTTGCTGCTGCCATGGACTGTGCTCACTAGCTGTTTATCATATCCCTGCCTCACATACAACCCATTCTCTGATTCCCTGCTGTCAGCAGTAATGGGTGAAACTCAATTCCAGCAGTGAGAATGGAAGTTAGTGGCAGCTGAACTAATATTCAGAGCTTACGCCAACACTGAGAGGCAGAGGTAAAAACAATTCCCTACTGTCTACATCTGGCAGTAAGGAATTGGAGTCAGATAAAGCTAAAATGTGCCTACATCGAAGTCAGGCAAAGTCAGAACAGGACATGCCTGCACAAGTCAAAGCTGTCACTGCATCCAGCTTCCACTCCCTGAAGATGCTGAGGAAGATCTTCAAATGGCTCCCAGTCAACACTAGAAAAACTGTCACTCACGCCCTAGTCACTAGCAAGTTGGACTACAGGAGCACCCTCTATGCCGGGATCACCAAGTAACTAACTAGAATTCTGCAAACCATCCAGAACTCAGCAACCAGACTTATCCTCAACCTCCTGCGCAGAAATCACATCACACCACACCTCAAGGAACTACACTAGCTACTGATACACATACACATCTATTAATGGGATCTCTAGTTGACAGTGGTTTGTACCCTGTCCATGTAGGGACCCTCACTCTCGTCAGGATAAGTAAGTTACCCCCTCAGAATAACCTGTGCTCACCCCCTTTGTAGATTGGCAAAAGCAGTCAGGCTTATCTTAGAGGCAATGTAAAAAGTATTTGTACACACACACAGTAACACAGTGAAAATACTACAAAAGGACTCCACATCAGCTTAGAAAAATAGCCAATATTTATCCGATTAAAACAAGACCAAAATGACAAAAATTCAACATACACAACTCACGATATGAATTTTCAAAGGTAAATAAGCTACAGCTCTTTAGAAATCAATGGTTGCGCTTGACCGGGACAAAGTTCCTTAGATGCGTTGAAAATCAATGACGATGCGTGACGCAGGGGAGGTGAGGCACTGAAAAGGCAGGTGATGAGTTGGTTCATTACTGCTTTGCAGGTTGGCATGTTGGTGCTCGGGAGAGTGCATTGGGCAGAGGAGGTGATGCTTCACTGTAGGCAGCGATGCATCGGTTCCTTAAGACGGTGCAGACTCCTTGATACACTAACGCCCGGTGACAATGTTTGGCGCAGGCGAGGTGATGCATCATTTACAGGCACAATACTGCAGTGCTGTGCCGTTGATTTAATTGGCGCCCAGAGACAATGCATCGGTGATACGTTGAAAGCCAAGTCACGCAGCGTTGATTTCACAGCTGCGAAGCAGGCGCTGCATCAGAGTCGGAGCGGTGCGGTGCGTCATGGACTTTGGTGATGCAGTGCTTGAGACTCACAAAGAGGCAGTTCTTCGGAGGCACTGCAGCAAAAAGTCAGGGCCTGCGTTGAAAGCCGTGCTTGTAGCATTGAGTGGGTACCACGCTTCAGTGCCGGCAGCGACCATGCATCAAGTTTTGCGCTGATGCGCTAATTCCGAATGATGCTGAGAGTTGATCTGTTAATTTATCTCCTTGTTGCACCGATACTCACTTTCAAGGGCCCAGTAACTGGATTTGGCACCACTTGGCATGGCAGGGCTCTCAGCAGAGGAGCCCAGGTGCTGGCAGGTGAAGTCTTTGATGGTCCTGATACTTCTTAGTATGAGACAAGCTCAACTCAAGCCTTGGAAAAACCTTGGAAGCAGGATGTAGAAAGCAAAGTCCAGTCCTTTCACACCCAGGACAGAAGCAGCAAGCAGCAGGCCAGCACAGCAAAGCAAACAGCAAAGTGCCAGTCCCTCCTGACAGCAAAACAGCTCTTCTTCCTGGTAGAATGTCCTCAGTCCAGAAATGTTCTGAGTATGTGGTATCAGAGGTCCAATACTTATACCCATTTCAGCCTTTGAAGTAGGCAAATATCCAAGAAAGGTCTTTGTAGTGCACATGACCCTGCCCTTCCCTGCCCTGGCTCCGGATGCACTATGGGGGGTGGAGACTTCTTTGTGTGGGGGCAGGCGCAGCCCTATTCAGGTGTCAGTGTCAACTCCTCCCACCACTCTAGCTCAGGAAGGCCCATCAGCTGGGTGATGGGCCATCAGGATTTGTGGCTCCCTTTTTGTGACTGTCTAAAGTGAATGACAAACAGCCCAACTGTAATTGTGACCCAGGCGTGTATTCCGGGACAGGCAGAGGCACAGAATGGTTAAAGCAAGAAGATGCTAACTTTCTGAAAGTGGCATTTTCAGACCTACAATTTAAAAACCAAGTTCACTAAAAGATGTATTTTTAAATTGAGAGTCCAGAGACACCAAAATCCAATTTTCTATCAGCTCCCTATTGGAAGATGCACTTTTAAGATGTTTCAAGATATAGGTCTTGCTGTAGTAAAAATGAAATTAGCAGTATTTCACTACCATGACATGTAAAACACAACAGTACATGTCCTGCCTATTAAATACACTGCACCCTGCCAAAGAAGTTACCTTGGGCCTACCTTGGGGGTGTCTTACATGTAATAAAAGGGAAGCTTTGCGCCTGGCAAGTGAGTTCACTTGCCAAGTCGAAATGGCAGTTTAAAACTGCACACACAGGCACTGCAGTGGCAGTCGTGAGAAATGTTTTCAGGGCTACTCATGTGGGTCACACAATCCGTGCTGCAGGCCCACTAGTAGCATTTGATTTACAGGCCCTTGGCACACCTGGTGCACTGTACTAGGGACTTACAAGTAAATCAAGGGCTTTGTGCGCCCGGGGGCACTTTGGTATTACAGAAGGGGCTGCAGACACTTGTGCCGCCCCTTCTGTAATACTGAAAGTTCTGGCGCACATAGAGCACCAGCGCTTCCTAGAGAGGGCGTTTCCTCATTTGCATGGGGGCGTGCCACATGCAAATGAGGAAATCCCTTTGCCTCTGTGCCCGCGCCCTATCACAGCCGTGGGCGTGGAGGCAAAGAGGCTCTCAGGAGGTGCACGTACTGTGTGCCACCTAAAAGGCGGCGCACTATCAGTGCTCCCCCTGATTACAGCCCTCTGGTGGGGGGAAAGGTGGGTTGTCGCCTGCACAGTGAAACACGGAGCGGCTGCTTCAAAGCTGCTCCGTATTTCACTTGAATACACTGCCCCCAGGGCAGCACAAGTTTGTGGCTGCGCTGGGGGCAGCACATTCTATGTAATAGGGTGCACTTTATCTGTTTGTGCCCGGCGCACCTGTTTTAAGGTGCACCAGGGCGCAAACAGCAAACGTGCGCCCTATACATAATAGGGCCCCAAATAGGCCAATAGTGGAGAAACCAAATACGATTACATTTTAGACTGCGAGCATTGCACTTTAGCACTGGTCAGACCTGGTAAAGTGCCCAAGGTCCTAAAGCCATCAAAAATAAAATCCAGCACACAGTCAGAAATGAGAGGTCAGAGGCAAAAAGACAGGAGAAACCACACCAAAAGATACCAGGTCTAACAAAGCCCAATTCAAACTCCGCACATGCACATTCAAGGCACTGCACAACTTAGGCCCCACCTAACTGAACAGTCACTTCTCCTTCCACCAATCATCCAGACACCTACGCTCCTCAAGACTCCTACTCACACACATCCCACGCATTCACAGAACCAGATCAGGAGAATGGGTGTTCACTTACATGGCTCCTAAAGCAGGGAATGACCTCCCATTCCACATCAGAGCCTCCTCCTCTTTTCTTGAATTCCATGAGAAGCTGAAGATCTGGCTTTTCAATTAACCAACCTACCATAGGTAAGACGAGGCACACACACCTGCTCAGCACCAGAATACCCTTGTGGGTGATAGTGCACCCTACAAATATGCATAACACAACATAACATAACACACAAGCTAACTTAACATAACATTTTGCTCCTCTTTTTGAAGGGTAAAATTTCACAGTTTTGTTGCGGTATTTGTATTTAATCCCTATTTAGAGGTAGGTTTGACCACCTCCACTTGCAGGTGTCTTGAATCCTCATTCACTCTTACAATCTGTTAATGCCCATCAAGCATGCTGCAGACATCTTCCCTGACATGGTTCAATGAGAGAAGAGAAAAATATCTCAGCATAAAAAAAGAATGTTGCAAACAAATTACTGTGATTAGCGAAGCAAACAAATATCATGGTCACCAAAATAAATGCTACAATTAACATTATGTCAGTAACGCTACTCGCTGAACACACAGGTTTGGGAATATTTATTGGCTTCCAGAGGGCAGGGAAGGGCTTGCAGAGATGGGGCAGAGCTGACAGACCCTGGAACATTTCTCACTCCATGGTACAGGTTGCCCGGGTAAGCTCACTTCCAATCTCAGGGAGGCCTCAGGTGATCTTTGGATCCATACATCCCATACTGTGTCTCAAGCAGTATGCTGCATCAACCAAATAGTATGGCTCGGCTCCCTGTGACAAACGTTTTTTAATGGTGTAGTAGAACCAAAGTTATGAAATGAGGATGTTTGGTGGAGATGGTTTGGGGGGTGGTTGGAACTTGGAATAGAAGGGGATACCTCACCCCTGTTGATATAAAATTGGATTTTAACATAATATAGACATATGAACAATGACTCACTACATTGGTCTTGCAGTTCAAAGGCACAAAAACAAACAACTATGGCAAATAGTGGATCCAGGTTGGCCTGTATCTTGAAATATCACTAATGTAGCATCATGCAGTGTGCCGTATAATCATTATTAACGAGTTCAGTAACAGTACATCGCCCCAATCCTGCTCATTACTTTTACATTTGGTTGAATTGAATTTTGTTGAATTGCAAGCCTTCGTCAACCAAAATATGGGGGCATGAGAGGTGGGATATCACCTCCAAAGCATTTTGATTGCATACATGCAAGATTCAACGTCTATTTGGGTCAATGTATTTCAGATCATTGTACGGTGGGTTATCATTATTCTTATACAGTAAAGTAACAATACATTACAACGCTGAACTCTATTCATTTTTGAATTCTATCACTCCATGTGATGAGTGCCTATTCTCAGCTTATACCCATTTAATCACATCTATTACCCAACCTTTGATGGTTGGGTCATGGCAGATAGCTAGGAAATCACTATTTCCCTATTGGAGTTTAGTAAAGTCATGTATATAAAAACATAAATCTGCATTCAACTCATTCTCTTTTAGATTCTTGTTATGCTCTGGACATTACAACCAACAGGAAGATTTTCAACTTTACAAAGGTAAATTCTGTTAGTTATCAGTGCTCCTTTCTCAATCATCACCCTCCAAAAAAATGCTGGGGCCGATTCACTAAAGTATTTTATTTGACTACTGGAACTAGTACAACAGGAGTACTCTTTTATATACTCTTACATGCATCTGTGACTCGTCCCTGAAACGTCAACTCCCTATTAGCAAAAATACAAAGAGAGCATATTCCTTTCTGTTTATAGAAACTATATATGTATATTCACTGGATATTTGTATATTATTCAAATTTTACATGTTTTAGGACCAATTCACAAAAACATGTAAGAACACGTACAAAGTACTACAAGAGCACCACATTACTTACACCAAAATGCCGTTGTGAATATATTCCCACGTAGTCACAAGCCACTCTAAAACCACAAATATCGAGAACACAAATATCACTATTAAAAATTTAATTTTTTACTAATATTGAACACAAAAATATTATAACCAAAAATATTGTTACCTTTAGATATACATATATCAAAAATATCACCTCACACATTATCGACTACAATATCTGTGGCAAAATAATTACAGTATCATCAATAAACATCAAAATAACTCTTTTACATTAAATAAACATTAAAATATACATTAAACAACATATACACATGTTTTAAAAATAAAAAAATATTTAAAAAATATATTACATCCCGAAAATAATTATAAATCACCCCAAAGAAAAATATATCTAAATACATAACAACATTATTTGAAGAAATATTTACATAAGCTACAAATATTTGTACAACAATTTAAATATTATTAAAATATATATATATATAATTATACACACACAAACAAAAGTGTTAAACTACATATTTAATATTATAAATAAAACCTAAATTAGCTTTTATCATAGAAGGACATGACTGGGAAAAAATTCAAAGCAAAACAGAACTAACCATAAAATGGAATTATAAACAAACTTAATCAATAAAATCACACAAACAATTAAATCAACACAAAATGATAGTAGTAGCCCTGTCACAGAGGTAGCTAACCACTACAATTTACTGATAGCAACCTCTTTTTCCCAACAAAACAAACAAAACAAAGACACATGGCTGCGTTGCTCCGGACACAGATGCCAACCCAAATTTGAAATACCATGGTGGAATGTCTGTGAGGGCACCTTGGCACAGGTAGCTATAACAAACAGTTCAGTGGAAGGGTGGCACAATGCCTTTCAATCCTACACAAGGCAGAACCCAACGTACACTCACTGTGTCACTGAAACCAAGCTGTACCCGGCTGATGAGCCTGTTACTAGGGCAAAACCTGTCCTGGATTGCTTGTGTTTCCGTTCAGTTAGGACCTGGCTTGGCAGTTTGGGATGGACTGTTCCCATGAGGACCAGGGACAAGACAGATTTGCATATGGCTGGGTCCACACTGAGGTGGCATGGTGGGCAAAAGAACGATGGGTTGGGGTGCTACCCTAAGCTATTGCCAGTGGTTAGACCTATTGCAAGCAGCCTCCCTTAACCTTTTGTGTGTTTTATATGCCGCCTTAGGTGTCATGGGTATGCCCAGATGTGGGTCCCATGCTCACTGTGTCACTGGAACCAAGCTGTACCTGGCTGATGAGCCCATAACTAGAGTGAAACCGGTCCTGGATTGCCTGCTTTCTGGTCCCAGGAGACCTTGCTTGGCAGTTCAGGCTGGACTGTTCCCATTGGAGCAGGGTCAAGACTGATTTGCATACAGCTTTGTCCAAACTGAGGTGGCATGTTGAGCAAAAGAACGATGGGTTAGACTTATTGCAAGCAGCCTCCCATCACCTTTTCCATATTTCATGTACTTAGAAATAATAGCCAAAATTATATTATAAAACCAATACTAACCTACAAAACTCCCCAAAAAGTACAGTAGGATCTTAACCAAAAGAACATCATTTTTTTAATATAAATAACAAACATAATAGTGTATTACATCACTCAAAACATTAAATAAAACCCCAATTTTAAGTAAGCCTGATAAAATAAAAAATAAAAGCCTCAAGCAACAAACTGAATCTTCTGTGAAAAATAATTTCAACACATAAAATGAACAATACCAAATAACAATCATATAACACAGAAATGATAAAAAATAAAATTTTCCATCCAAAACAAATAAATTAAATGCAACTTGCTGTTCTGTAGCTGCAGATCATCCTCTGCATCCACATTGTCAAAAGTATAATCCACCAGAAACTGGAAAAATATTTTCCAAAAAGCCCCAAAAAATGCAAACAGATCCAATCCGATAGCGCTCTATCTAAGCAATTCTAAGTATTAAGGAACCATAAAAAACTCAAAAAGTGTTTAGAATTAAACGCTCCTGGAAGCCCGAAAAAATGAAATCAAAGATAAAAATGTTGGTTTATTGGAAACCAAAACAGATTTCCTTAAATACAAAAACGCTAAATCCAACTGTCCACAGGACATGTTTGTAACGAAAAACCTTCAAAGTTAAGCAGAATACCCACCCGAAAAAACAGCATAATCAGAAATTACATATACATTACACTTAATCATCAAAAAGCAAGTAAATACCACAACATAATATAACATAGTGATATATTACTAAAACACTGTACGAAAACCTAAAGCAACACACTAGTAACAAACATTACAATTACTACAGCTAAATGTATTAAATACCCACAAATATCACTATATTTTATTTTATTTTTTATTTTTTTATTTATTTTGTTTTATAGAGCGCGAACTTGACCCGTTAGGGTATCAGAGCGCTTTACATGGATCAAAGAGTGTACAATGGGCATGGAAACACAAAATACAAAGGATAAAGAGGGGGCGGGGTGCAGGGTACATAGGGGATAGAGGACATGTATGTACAGATTACATTTATGATTACTCGAGATAAGGCCCCAGGATTCTTGGTGAGGTAGCTCGATACTCAGATGGGTGGCACTGGTCGGTAGTTGGTCAGGGTCTCTGTATTGGTAGGAGGCAACATTTAGGAGAGGAATTTACCCATAAGGAAAGTTTTGGCCTCCTTTTGAAACGTGCAAGAGAAGGGATTCTTCTGATGGCGGGCGGGAGAGAGTTCCATATTCTTGGAGCAGCCCCAGAGAAAGCCCGATTGGAAGTTTTTTCTCCGGAAACGTGCAGGTTGGAGTAAGAGGTCTTTGGCGGACCGGAGTTTCTGATTCTGCCGGATACCACAAGTTTCTGTGCAAGATAAGCCGGGGAGTTTGAGTATAAAGCCTTATGTGTGATGCAGGCCAGTTTAAGTTGTATTCTAGCCTCCAGGGAAGCCAGTTCAAGGCTTTCAAGTGTGGAGAGATATGGTCGAATTTTCTTGAACTTGTAAGAAGTCTGGCGGCAGCATTGAGGCAAGCTTTTAAAGGTGCCATGGAGATCTTGGGTAGACCCGAGAGGGTGGAGCAGCCATACTCCAGTCTGGAGATTACTAGTGCTTGGACTGCACTTTTTAGGTCGGCAGCGTCGAGGAAGGGTTTCAGTTTCCTGAGGTAGCTCAAGTGGAATCTGGCTGATTTGGCCATCGATTTGATGTGGTCCCGCATGTTCAATTTGCTGTCCAGGATTATTCCCAGCGATTTTGCTGAGTCCACGATGGTCGGTGGGCAATCTAAGGCTGTGATAGCTTTGATCCATATCCATGATCCATAACCTCTAGAACCCCCCTACATCTCCTCAACCCTCAAAACTCTGAATAAAACAATTTAACAAGGAGTTACCTGTTCTGAAGAACCGCAGCACCTTCCTACGACCTGGTTCCCGGAAAATAGACTGAAAATGAGACACAAAGACTACAAATAGAAGGTAGTGATAAAACAGATGGCCACTAAATGTAACTAAAAAAAGCCTATCTTCTTAATTCTGATAGCCTGGAGAGAATCCAAAATGATGCCATCCCTAACTGCCTTGAACTATTTGTACATAATATCCATGATTAGTTTTATAGTGACCTACATGCATTATTAACTAAAGAGCCAGGCAAGGAAGCAAACTGCAACTACGAGGTTCCTGGTTTAATCGCCAGTGCAGGACTGCCGGGGTACAACTCAATAGGGCACTAAAGGCTGGTATTGAAGCGCACATTTCCACCACTAGGAAGTATTATAAAGATACTTTGTCAGCAGCACAAAGATGATGGGGATTGGAGGTCTGGGAGACTCTGGTTGGGGCAGCCAGGGAGGGAGATAACAAGCTTTTTTGAGGCACTTTGGCCCATGGTTGCCGACAGGTCATGACCCCCACTGACCATCATCTTCAGTCTCAGGTCTGAGTCCAACATTTTAAAAAGGTTTATGCAACAAAGGTCCCCTATGCTCTAAACACTAGTCTGGACTACCCTCCATCCATAAGAAATACAGTTGACCAGATAGATTTCTCTCTTAGTGACATCATGGAAGCAATTAAGGCCATCCGCCCAAATAAAGCCCCAGGTCCCGACTTGGTGCCAGGTTATTTACATTTATTGGAGCCGTCTGTTTGGGGGCATTACTTCAAAACACTCTTTAAGTCCATTCTGGGAAGGGATCCTATACCCAGTTCATGGCAGGAAGCGGAAATAGTTCCTATCTTCAAAAAGGGTATGAGAGATGACCCGGGCAACTATAAGCCAATTAGCCTTAGAGATGTCTCACAAAATGTTTTTTCTCATCTGGTACTTGGGGAGTTACTAGAATGGATTCAGGTAAATGGTATACTCTCTGATTACCAGGCTGGATTTAGGAAAAACGTAAGCACAATAGACATTTTACGTTTCTGTTGCCTTTACTGGAAAACTGTTTCTCTGGACCAGGGTCATTCGTATGTGGTCTGTGTTGACCTTATGTCAGCATTTGACTCTATCCCTAGGGAAAAAATGTGGGAGGTGCAGCGCGCGCAACGAAATTCGTTTTATTTCTTTGTTTGTGTACTTACCTCTGTGCGCCGTATTCCGTAGTTTACTACCTCACATCCTGCCCCTCCCCCGCCCCGCGTCACCGCCTGTCAGGAAGCCGACCACGGGCCGCTACTGACTATATGTGTTAGATTTGGAAATAAAGGGAGCTAACTGATTCTTTTCCAGTCGAGTCTGGTGTGAGACAGGGTTCCATTTTGGCACCAACCCTGTTCACTCTTTATATTAATGACTTAGTGAAAGCATTTGATTTCCGGGGGAATGATGCCCCTAAACTGTGTTCCCATTAGATTTCTACCCTATTATTTGCAGACGATGCCCTCCTAATATCAAAAACCCTGTCAGGCTTGCACGCCATAGTGGACAAGTTCCTGTGTTTTTGTAGTGAGAGGGGGCTGGAATTGAATTTTAGTAAGATGAAATTTATAGTCTTTAACCCTTATAGAAAGATGAGGGTGAATATTATAGTTAAAGAAGCTCCACTCGAGCAAGTTCAGGAGTTTGTCTATCTAGGGGCCTACATAACAAATAAACTTAGCTGGGTTGCACAGATCAATAGAAGTACTCTGAAATTCCAGCAGGAGACTGGCGCTGTGGCCAAGCTGCAGAAGAAGACCCAGGCCGGTCTTTTAATACTGGCAATGTTTATTTATAACATACAAGTTAAAGGTGCTGCTATGTATGGCTAAGAACTTTGGGGGCACTCAAGAACTGGACCTCTTGCTAAAGTCGAAAATAAGTTTATTAAGAATCTCCTAAACCTCCAGCCGAATGCCCCGCCATCCCCAGCTCCTTCATACAGGCATTTTTCCGATTAGCTTCACGTTGCTATCTGGACCCTTGCTATAATGGCATATGCTGTGGCTCAATGAGGAGTTGGAAACCTACAGGCAGTTGATTAAGTTGCTCCTCACCAAAAAGGGGTGGGAGAAGATATCATGGCTCGCTTTTATTAGGACAATGTTGCAGGATATAGGCCCAACAGATCTGTGGGGAACCTGGATCTATGCAAGCAAGTTTCACGCCTACTGATAAAGGAGCGCTCTAGGGACTATCTCTGGGAAAAAGAGATGAGGAGTATCAAGTCTGGTAGTTTGACTGACACATTTTTAGACTACAAGCCTGCCCCCACATACGAGCCAATTCTTGATTTTGGGGAGCCATACAAAATAATTTTTTTTAAAGTGGAGCTGTGGTGTACTACTGGTCAAAAGCTTTACAGCAAACTGGGCGGGTGATTAAGTTTATAATGAAAGATGTCCTTCATGCAATCAGGAAAAGAAAACATTGCATCATTTTGCCTTTCTCTGTAATGCATATTCCTGTCAACTGGGGAAATGGCTTAAGCCAGTATGCAAGGTACTGGGCTTCAGACAGTATTCCACTGCACTCAGAGCCTTGCACACAGATACCAGAGTAGTAGTTGTGATTGCAGTGTCCAAATACCTTTGTGCAGCATGGCTAATACGGCTATGAAGGGATAGTCTAAGAGGAGAGATTGAAGATATAGGCATGCTCAAGTGATGGGAGGCCCATATGACAATGTTTATGGTCATCAGAGTAATCTGGGACCCTATATAAGAAGATATTATTTAACTCCAGCAAGCACCAGCACTTTCTGTCTCGATAAGATGTTAATTTGAAATTTTAGCATAACATGTTTTAAGTAATGCTCATGTGCTTTTTTCCTTTAAATTAGTATTTTTTTCAGTTTTATCATCCCTTTTTTTTAATTGAGTATTAATTCTTGTGATTCTTTATTACTGAGAAGTGTTGTTTAATGTGGTTTGATGGGTCCTTGTAATCTAAAATAAACTAATGAATGAATGAATGAATCTCCCTATAGAAATGATTGGGAATATAAGTTAAAAATGTTTAAAAATGTTTTTGAAATTGTACAAAATTATTAAACCGTAAAACATGTTAAAAGGTTGTTAAAATATGTAAATTAATTGTAAAGTATCATTTAAATAACAGTATAAAAATATACAATAATTTGATATATACTGAAAAACTTTATGTAAACATTATGTTAAGAATATGT
Organism: Calotriton arnoldi; assembly: GCA_963921515.1. Lineage (NCBI taxonomy): Eukaryota > Metazoa > Chordata > Amphibia > Caudata > Salamandridae > Calotriton > Calotriton arnoldi. The sequence continues at coordinate 757,086 of CAWUFW010008976.1, forward strand.
ATATGAAATAACCGAATTAATGTTAAAAAATTTTAACCAATAGAAAAATACCTGAAAAATGTACAACATACAATACTATTTAAATACAAGTTATCTTACTAAGCACACAAATTTAAAAATCACTAAACACATAAAATCAAACACACTACAATAATATGTATATAAAATAACACTTACAAATGATAGTATATCAGCCCCATCTTCTTCCAGAGATGTGCCCTGGCCCTTTCCTAGTGTCCTCTCTCTGAACTTCTATTGATAACTACAGTATGCCGCCAAAATTACACGTGTGCTGCTTAACTCCTACTAAAGCAGTATTCACCACTATGAGAGTATTGCTTTGGGCACCCCTTCCAGACCAAAAAGTCCACAATATGTGAGGCAAGCCTATGTCATGGCACACACGCATGATCAGTGTTCACCCATGACAACCAAAATCAGCAGCAGATATTCCAGACCTCATGGCAGTTAGGGCAATCAGGGCAGGGTGACACGTTCATCATTATGCAATGGAAATGTATATCCCAACAGCTTGGCTTGAATGCATCAGAGACATGTGTCACAGTGAGCAAAGCATCTAAGATATGTTGCATCTCTAAGGTCATGGCTGGAATATAGGCCTATATTCCAATAAGGAATATCTAATAAGTAAATCTAATTCTAATAAGGAAATTACTCAGGCTTTGATAGAGGAGGACAAGAATAGAGACTTGAATAATAGAAAACAAAATTAATATTTCTTTGTAACTTCTGTTCCTTGCTACTTGTGCCTTCTAGGGCCACTAGTACCTTTGTAACAGTATCAGCTCTGACTAATGGTGTCAGTAGGCAGCCAGATTTTTTCTACCTCAGCAAATATTCTAGCAGTATATACTCTATAGTCTAGATATTGCATCTTCTACAACAACACACCGTACATTTCTTTCCTTGCTGGCAATGTTGCTGATAACAACCAGTCAAGAACTACCCTTCCATCCAGGCCTTTTATACTTTTCTCCTGGGCTATTATTTCTATTAAAACAGTCAGCTTGGGCTACACAATCCATCTTCATGCATATGACTACAGCCTTGAAGACTTCCTACTCTAGGTCTGCTTCATCCACTTCAACAATATTTTCCCTCAAAGAGGTGTACAATAGTGCCACATATCAACCTTCTACAAATTGACCCTTTCAGAGCATTTGGCTGCAGTCTCCACAATGGTATACAAGTACATTTACCGAGCCCTTTATAAAAACAATGGGAGTTGGCAACAACCTGTGATGGTATTGCTAAATTATTTTACATCAATGGTAACCCCAGTTAAGTGTGAAGTTACGAAGACATGTCAAGTCTGCTGTGAAGGCAGTAAACAAGTGAAAAAAATATTCTCTACCACCTGGATGAGTATCCCGTCAAAGGCCCTAGTTGCCCAACCATTTCCTGAAGCTTGCCACCTGCTTAGTAGCCACCTATGGTAGTGACACGGATCACATGTCAATGGCACTTTTGGTATACAATTTAAATCACCGCTTGAAAGTAGGTGTCAGTAGGTTACATTTATTCTGGAAGACCTTATATGTTACATTCTGGAGTAAAAATGCAGATCAGTATGACCATTCTAGTATGCCCTGTACTAGTCTGTACTCGCCCTCCTGGTACCCCTGGCATAATTCAAGTAAGTTGTCCCTGTCCCACTATAGGATGCATTTGTATTAAACTCCTACTGCCTCCTTTGCCTTTGTATTTTATGTGCTTCACCATCCAGTAAGTATGTTTCTTGAAAGAAGCAATGTGAGCACCCCTAAGTCTAATATTTGCAAGAATTTTGTAATTTGTTAATGGACTTCCTTTGCCTTTGACATTAAAAAATCTATATAAAGCTAGTGGAGTAGGGACACATTATTCATATGTGGTCATAACTATGCTATCTGACTAGTAATGGTATAGATTGTGAAAGGCCCTGAGTTCGGCTACCACCTACTGTGATGGACTCACACCTCATACGTTCCATACTGCATCATTAATAATCAAAGAGGATCTACAAAATTGTCAATTGTCTCTAAATAAATAATATACCCATCCTGGATGGAGCATTAACAGGCTCCACTCAACATCTTCACAAATAAAATAATAGGCCATCTGTGAAAATAAATTGGTGGAAAAATAACGAGCAACTGTGGTGAAAATCAAATAGGACAATAATGATCTAAGAACATGCGAGATTCAAAGCGGGGTAAGTAAAACGCCTTTCCAGGCCATCCTGAGTTAGCTGCATCTTCATTAATCATATTTTCCAATATGAATTGCCTGCGTTTTGGAAGAGGGGAGAAGCATGCTCAAACATCTACTATAACATATAGGGGCCGATTCCGATCTCGGCCGGTAGGGCACCGAATCGGATTCGGCTTAACCGGATCCGATTAAGAGCCCTCTTTCCCAACCGATTCGTACGTGCGTCCGGGCGAGCGAGTACGATGCGAGCACACGCGAAATCACCGACCGACTCGTACGCGGGTCCGACCCGCTCCGACCGACTCTCACGGACACGACTCACACTGGCGCAATGGAGACGTTCCCGGCCGGGCAAATGCGATGCGCGCCTCGAGCAGTCCGACCGACTCGTGCCGTCCGGCTCCAAAGGGCAGTCGGAGCGGACTTTGGGGGTCTGTGTCGGACCCCCTGCACGCGTAGGCCGCGAGAGTCGCACACAGGGGGACCCATGTCCCCCTACCTGTGCATGTACGGTGCGATTTGCATCAACGCGTACCCGCTGTAGGGCGCCCTTGTTCCGCCTCGCACCCATTGAGTCAATGGGAGCCCGCGTACGCGTTGTACGACTGGCTCCCCATTGACTTCTATGGAGTCCGACCGAATCGAGTCCGATTGCATGCGTACGCATCGTACTCGTTCGGTCGGGCTGCTAGAGTCCGATTCGGTCGGAAATCTCCCCGGGTCCGGCTCGGTCGGAGTGATTTCCGTCCTGAATCGGAATCGGCCCCTTAGTCTCACCTTCTACAGCATAAGATAACATCATCAGCTGTCATCTGTGTGACTTATGGGCCATGAGCAGAGCTCATTGTTGATCTTACTGTGCCAGAAAAAGAACTCATTGTCGATGAATTAGAGCCCAATCATCTTTGGGCAGGTCATGCTGCACTACGCCATGCTGTGACACTGCTGCCACCCTTCCCCTTGCACTCTGAGCTTAGGAATGCTTCCCAAATCACCTACATCAATTTATCGGTTCTCCCACTTCCAATTTGATTGCATTGACACATATTATTTCCAAGGATTCTCTTTCACTCTAACAATTGGGCCATTCCATCCGCAATAACTTTTAGCTCTTCTGGGGCCATATTACAGTAAGTGCCCAGGGCGCGCAACAGGCTTTAGCGCCCGCTTTGCATGCCCCCGGGGCACTTTGGTATTACAGAAGGGGGCGCAGATGCTTGTGAGTCCCTTTCAGTAATACCAATAGCGCTGGAGTACTTAAAGCACCAGAGCTACCTTCAGGGAGCATTCCCTCGTTTGCATGGGGGCATGCCCTATGCAAATGAGGGAATTCCTTTGCCTCCGCGCCCACACCTTATTACTGACAGGGGCGCAGAGGCAAAGATGCTCTCAGGGGAAAAGGGAGTCTTATGGACGCCCCCAGACATCCCCTTGCAGGCAGGTGCAGTCACTAACTGCAAGGGGATCTCTATTCCCCTGTAAATGTGCAGGCGGGAGCCACCTGCACTGTGAAAACATGGAGCGGCTGCAAGCAGCCGCTCCATGTTTTCATATGAATGCGCTGCCAAGGGGCATTGACGCTGAACATCCTGTGATTCTGGGCAAATCACTTAATCTCCCCGTGCCCCACAAAAATGAATGTCTCCTCATGTAATGCAACTGGTGCTATGTAAAGCTCTCTGATACCCGATACCTTCGGGTCAAGTTTGCGCTATATAAAACTTTGGAAAAAAAAATAAAAAATGTTCGCGGCTGCATGTGGCAGCACATTCACCATAATAGGGTGCACTTTAATTGTTTGTACCGGGCGCATCTTTTTATAGGTACGCCCAGCGCAAACAGTGAAAATGCATAATACGACCCCTGGATAAAGTACTTGGAGTCCAATTCTCTCAGCTGTCTCTTCATTGGAAAATTTGAGTTGCGCTTATGTTGAACCTCCAGAGTGCAGTCTGGGACGAGCAAAACGTTTGTATATTTATATTTTATGTGGCCAATATGCTGGTCTCACTGTAGAACGAAAGATTGATCCCTGTAATTTAGAAGCCCGGAAATTGTTGGCTTGGGTCGGGTGCAAGTTGAGCAAGGGAGCACTGGAGACCTATGAGCCACTTCAATAGAGAAAAAGCTGGAAAGTCCCTTGGAGACCACATTTGTAGGGAGTCACTCCTCTGAAAAGAGTTTATATTGGGGCCATCAGCCTTTTATGGAAGACCTACAATGTGAATGGTGTTGCACATTGAGTGGCTCTCAGTGTCTTCTGCTTTACATTCAAGGTATCTAATTCTTTCTTTGAGATCTTCAAGTTTGACGGACTGCGGTGTTGTGATCAACATCTTTTTTCATTTCAGCGCTTAACAGGTTGCTTTCAATGGCTCATGGATATCTTTTAAGCTTCAATGTCACCAACTCTGCATGACTGTCTGGTGCATAAATCAATCATTTCACTATTTCAATCTTTTCACCATCACATCAGTTGTGCGGCGATATCTGAGAAGGGCAGGAGTTCACCAAAGATGCTGTTTCTGCTATCTAGGAGTGTATAGTAGTTGCTCGAGGCACAGTGGTGTCCATTGTCAACACATTAGCTTTACCCATATTACACAATGAACTTTGCATCAAATTCAAGACAATCGCACAGCAGGGCACAATGTGCACAGATGTACTTTCCACAAGTTCACCAGGGAAATGATGGTGGGGCAATCACATCCTCCATAAGCCGTAGGAGTTTCCTCAATGCCATAAATTAAATTGTGTAACTGTGTTGTGCCATAATCACTTATCTACTCAATGCACTGGTTAGACCATCGGCGGCAGTAAACTTGTAGAATGTCAACAGCTGCACAATTCATTATGAGCTTCAATAGATTGTGCAGCGGGGCTCTAGAAGCAAAATTTGACAAACCTAGTGTGATGTCATGGTGCTTGGGCAACACAGTCTACCCAGCTCTACTCACTGGCACCACACTATGAGCACTTGCAATTTATGCAGGGGAGGTGGCATTCTCACTGCCATTACTGCACTGAGGTTGGGTGCACACTCAGCACATCAGACACATTCTCAGCAGGAAGTTGGAGAGCATCAGTATGAAATCATCCTTCTGAGTGGAGCAGGGCAGAAAATAAGGTGGACCTCGCTCTTTGGGGGCTGCGTTGCGTTCCGTGACAGTTTTCAGAATCTGGGAATACGTTCTAGTTGGATCTAGAGAGAGATGGAGGATTGTGCCCTCTCAATTTGTCAGCGTTGGTACAGAATGAATTTCAAATGTTCTTTGATGTTTTTTCAATGTATAGTATTTATTACTATTTCCATCAAAATTTCAGAAACAAGGATAGTGAAAAGAAACAGCCGACACGTGTTTCAGCCAAAGTGGCCCATTGGCCGAGGGCTTTTTCAAGGCAGTGTTTCGTTTGTGCGGTTCATGATCCTTAAACGGTATCTGTTGGTCTCTGCGGTCCAGGTTCCGCACAAACGAAACACTGCCTTGAAAAAGCCCTTGGCCAATGGGCCACTAGGGCGAAACACGTGTCGGCTGTTTCTTTTTCACTATCCTTGTTTCTGAAATTTTGATGGAAATAGTAATAAATACATACATTGAAAAACATCAAAGAACATTTGAAATTCATTCTGTACCAACGCTGACAAATTGAGAGGGCACAATCCTCCATCTCTCTCTAGACTTAACCCTATTATGGCTCTTGGGTGAAGCCATTTGTGAGGAACGTGCCACAAATAAATAAAACAGAAAATTGGGCTCTGACGATTGTAGGACATAAGCCTAGATTTATCCACCCTTTTCAGTTACCTACGTTCTAGTTGGAGGTTGCCTTCTATGCAGTGGGATAAATTGAGAGTTGTGTATATAGCCTGTGTGCTATTGTAGAACTATGACAACATTAATATCAGGGTAGCCTTTGTTGGCTCAAAATCTCCTTTAATGGGGAGATCACTGTGCAGTGGAAATTCAGTCGCGCAAGCCCATTGGAGATTATATTTAGACAAAGAATTGTGATTTCTGATATCTGAGCCACACTCCAAATATCCTTAGAACCTATCTTATATGTACGCGACATGCATAGGACTGGCAGTTAGTAGCCTTAACATCAAATCACTTCAGGACAAAGGAGATTCATAGTTCACAAAATTCTCATTTTGCTACAATAAATCTTAAGTACAATAAGACATCTTAAGGAAGTAAACCTTTATCTAATGAAGCTGTACAAAAGAAGGAAAAAAGCAAGGAATCTGGCAGAGTGATGCAAAATAGAGAAGCATGGCTTGTGGTGTGTTAAAGAAATTATGTAAGTTGCATTTTGAACAGATATTATCTAATCAAACAGTGCATCTATGCAGCATTAATCAAGAAATGTCCCAACCATGGTTCTGCTCTTATGTGCTAGTTCTTTGTAGACATTCTTTGAAAAGCATGTCTAAGAATGTCTGCATAATTTGTGCATTATGTTGACATTCTTAGTAAAGGACTAAATTGCCTATTTCCACGGGAAAAGGAAGGACCAATCATCAAGCATGAGCTGGGAAAAAACATCCGCTGCATTCCAAGGGATGAAAAAGTAACCTCTCTGTCGGCATTCATAGCATGGAGAAAAATGGAAAAAAGAATCATCACATAGATAGGAAACTGCTGGCAGTTGCTTACTGAGCTCAGCCAAGCACCCGTCTGATGGTCCACTGAAAAAAGTGTTTCCACTTCCTTCCACACTCCAGCACCACTAACCCACCAGCAACCTCTCAAAGTCTGTTTATGGCATAGCACTACCACCCCACCTGTAATATGAAATAGGAGCACAAGAGGTGCCTGGGATCTGCCTCAGTACCCAAATACAGCTATACAAGGTCGCCATACACCTGTTCCAGTCAAAATCTGGTGCTGCTGCAGCCCAGCTTTTGGTACCATAAGATGGGAGTAAAAAAAAAGGGAAAGGCAACATAGGTATGGCAGGGTAAGATCAGAACTGTGCAGTATATGTGTGGTTAGTGCATACACTGAGTGTATGTATTCCTGTTGGGAATACATTACATGAGAGATCTAGTGTTGTGCGGTGCATAACAAGGAGAGCATGTGCTGGGTGTATGTGTGCATTGGTACATTATATGTAGGACCCTAGATTCTATTTTAGATGACCATGTCGGCCTGGTGAAAACATGAGGAGTGGTGGAATTCCCCCAGACAGATTTGTGGATTGCTGCTTTCCTGTGAGCTGGTGGGACAAACTGGAAGAAGAGAGGAAAGGACCCTCCCTTTACCCTTCAATAGGTTGCTCTGATTCAGTGATAGATCACAGGAAGGGGCCTGGGCACATCTCAGGAAGGAAGACGAGGCTGATAAGGGAATTATAAAGAGTAGGGCTGGGAGACTAGGATTAACCTTTTGATGCACATATCACTGTGACTGACGTCCAGGTGTGAACTCTACTCACTCCCATTATTGTGTTGCGGGTCTATCAGCTTCAGAGTCATCCCTGCTGTGACAGACATCCTTTCAAGAGGAAAGAAGAAAAGGATAAATGTACACTTCAAATAAAGAAGAACGCCAACATAGAACTTCAAACATTCAGACCCAAATCACATTTGGTGGGTGGCTGGAAAAGGAGTATAAGAATCGGGGGTTGAGATCCCTAATTTTGTCATCAGCCAAGCAGCAAGACGGGCTATGTGCAAGACTTCTGCCTATGACCAGGATGGGCGGTAAAGGCCTGCTGGTCTCCCTGTTGGGTAAGGGGACATCACCCAGGAAACAAAGATCACCTGTCCTGGACCCTGAAGCACCAGTGACTGCCTGCTTTCTAAGTCAGGTATGCTGTGTGAGGAAGAGGAGAGTGTTGAAGGATGCGAAGTCCAATGGGGAGCCCTGACAAGAGGACTCCCTGGGTGAGGTGTGAGGAAACAGCTGTTCACCAATCGGGTCATTGCCCATGTGCAGTGTCAGCACTGCAACCCTCATATGCCAGGAGAGGGCTGCCGTGGACAGAGCCATGAGTCAAGTGCTGTGCGGGCAGAGTGAAAATGTACCACTGCACTGTGGTTACCCCGAATGCTAGAGGGTGTAACCAGTAAAATTGCTTTTGTGAGAAGCAATGAGACTCATAACTGCCTGTGCATGGGTGCAATTATCAGAGGAGACTGAGCCTGAACTATCCAGTACTGCCAAACCCAGTATTCCAGGACAGGCTGCCGGTGCCAACATTGCCAAACGATTCAGGCCACCGTACAAAGGAGATACTGCCGCTAAATTCAGCGGGTTGGACCCGCACAGCGAGGGAACTGCCCCTGACTGACCACTGAAGTCTCCCGAGATTACTGTGGCAATGCTGCTCTGTCGCTGGGCTCCAGTCAGGAGCTGAAGAAAGGATTCTACCCCCCACTGGGTAAAGCCAACTTACTGCATCTTTGTGATGTTGGTGCTGTCCTGACAACCGAAAGAACCCAGCGCCGCTGAGAAGAGAGGGCCTTTGTCACCGGGTGCTGCCACATAGGCCGCATGAGCCGCGCACAGACCAATTTCCCCAAGCAGAGCAGGATGTGTGGGTGTTCGCACAGAGGGTGCCCATTGCACCACTAAAGTCTCCAGTGCTGCGAGAGCAGGTAAGAAATAAACTCAGCCAGTTGGGCCACAGGGAACTCGCTGCTAATGGTGCTGCGGCATCATAGACACTTTTGAGTAAGTCCTGAAGAGTCAAAGGGGAACTCTTTGGTGCAGCCTAATAGTGAGTATTCTCTAAATGTGCCCACAAGTGTATGGGGAAAACCCTGAACACATTACACGAAGGAGGGTGGGACAGAAATTTGCCAGACAACTACTAGAGCTCTGACCTCAAGAAGATTGCGTTGTTGCTTTTGAATGTCGTATTCCTTTGCATGAGTAGAGTTAGAAATAAAATACTTATTTTTATTATAAAAGCATTTGGTTGGACATTGATTTATTGTTTGTGCTTTTTGCACTTTGAGTTATAAGTCATGTCCACTGACCTGTCTCTGCACTTCTCCCCTCGAGTGAACCTTGACTGCTTGATCACAGCTACCACTGACAGTCAAATGCAGAGGGGTACTTGGCCCAGCTGAGCAGGATCCATAGTAGGTTGGGCCCCAGGACATCAGGAGCAAAAGGCTTCAACCACCACGTTGGGCCTAGTAGGCCCTGTATATCCTGTGGCCCTCTGAAAGAGGTTCTGACATTCTAGCTCTCTCCTTCTCTATCATCTCCTTCTCTCTGTTGCCCATTTCTTCTTTTTCTTGAAATCCATGTGACAAAACAAGACAGACAACAAAACAGGTGAGTGTAGGACCTCTGTGTGGTGAGGTGAAAAAGGAGGTATTGTCAGCATGTCGCCACAATTTTGGTTGAGACATCCGCAAGAGCACACCCTTCTCTCCTGGACAATGAATGCAAGTTCTTTGGAAAAGTGCCAGTTGTAGTATCTTCTCAAGAGACAAGCATGTGTGTTGAAATGGAGGTATGCAGCACAAGATTATGGTCTGCAATACACAACACAAATAATGGGTGTCCATGAGAACCAGTACTCTTTATAGTGATGTCCAAGCCTATTAGGTGAACAAATGCAGGATCATCCAGCCAGGGACATTTCTGAAATATTCTTTTTACTTTATATATCATCAGCCAGTATCACTGGTTTCTGCGTTTGCCCAAGATCATACCACACCAGAGTCCCTGTCACAGACCACTGTCCATGCAGCACATTGTCAACGCAGCACTTTTCTCTGAATCCTCTCTATTGAACTCTATTAGCTATTGGATTTCACAAACTTCTGTCATTTCTAAGTATCTGTAAAGTATACCTTTATTCTGAAAGCTCTGTGGGACCATACAAATGGTGGGAATGCCCTATAGAAAGTTCTTAACATAGTCTAGCATATCATACCATAGTATAACAAACATAAGGTAACACAACATGTATCATTACCTTGTAGCTTCCCACTGTTCCACGGCTTGTCCTTGTTGCCTCTCCTTACTAAAGCATAAAGCCAATGCCATCTGGGGCCATATTATGGAAGTGCCCCGGGGGCGCAGTGGGTGTTAGCGCCCGCTTTGTGCAGCCTCGGGGCACTTTGATATCACAGAAGGGGCTGTAAACGCTTGTGCAGCCACACTGAGCCCTTTCTGTAATATTGAAAGAGCTGGGGAACATGTAGCACCAGCGCTTTTTTAAGAGGGCATTCCCACATTTGCATGGGGGCGAGGTCCCATGCAAATTAGGGAATCACTTTGCCTCTGTGCCCGCGCCACATTATAGATGCAGACGAGGAGGCAAAGAAGCTCTCTGTGCACCCCCTGATGGCAGCCCTCTGGAGGGGGAAAAGGAGTCCTATGGAACCCCCAGACATCCCCTTGCAGGCAGGCACAGTCACTCACTGCACCCACCTGCAAGGGGATCACTAATATAAAAAGCTGCTCCGTATTTCACATGAATGCACTGCCCCCAGGGCAGCACGAGTTTGCGGCTGTCCTTGGGGCAGTTCATTCAATGTAATAGGGCACACTTCCCCAGCTTGCACCCTGCACACCTATTTTAAGGTGCGCCGTGGCACAAACAGGGAATGCGCACCCTATACATAATACGGCCACTGATATGCCAAAGTTTCACAATGGCTTGCACTTTCTTATCTCGGTATCAGTGTTGCTGACCTCCTTGCTGCAGTGAACCAGTGGCTGGAAAAACAAGGGACATAGGTGCCCAAAGTACCACCATTCATTGATATTTTTAGGTTTGTTTCTTCTTTCTTGTTTTTATATGCCATTGTTTTTGAAAGGGACAGGGTGCAAGCATATTTGACAGAGGTTTATGCTTTGCCACATTAAGTACCAATATGCCAAACAAGCAGTGGCCTGGCCTGGCCTGGCCTGGCTTGTCTCCTGCTGCCACAATCCTAGTTTCCAGGGCTGTATCTATTCTCTTCCTCTGTCATTACCTTAAGGAAGGATGCAAAGATTCCAGCTTAGCACTCCCTCGAAGGGGATGTGCTCTCTCTGCCACCCCTCTGCTGTGCTTGCTACCCTCCTATAGGCTGTGTAGGCCTTTTATTGTATTTATTTTATTTTGAAGGTTTCATATAGCGTGAACATGACCCTTGCGGGTATCAGAGCGCTTTACATGAGTTGAGAGTAGGAAACAAAAGGAACACAGGAATACATAATTAAGACTTGTAATACAGTTCTCAGTTGCGTAGATGTATATGTACAATGTTTCATGAGAATTTCCTTAACAGTAGGGATTTTACTTCTTTTTAAAAGAGGTAAAAGAAGGGTTCAAGTCTGGTTTCAGGGGCAGTGCGTTCCAAATCCTAGGAGCAATTCCAGAGAAGGCACGGTTGTATGTTTTCTTTTGGCAAAGCGTTGTGGTTTCAGTAGAAGATTGCTGGTACTTCTGGAGGATCTGCTTCCACAGGAGAGCACCAATGTTTGGGCCAAGTATCTCGGAGTATTGTGATGTAGGGCTTTGTAGGTCATGCAAGCGATTTTTTGTTGAATTCTGGCTTCGAAAGGAAGCCAGTTAAGAGCTCTAAGGTCGGGGGTGATATGACAATTTCTTTTTGAGCCCATGATGAGCCTAGCCGCTGAATTGAGCGAGGCTCTTATAGGGGCCGTTGATGATCTGATCTGGGAAGACCACAGAGCGTTGCACTTCCATAGTCTAGTCTTGGGATTACTAATGCTTAAACTGCCAGTTTGAAGTCATTTGCGGCAAGGAATGGTTTTAGTTTTCTCAGGCTGTTGATCTGACTATTTGCGCCTTTAGTTGCAGCACTGATATGTTTCTGCAGGTTAAGATTTCTGTCCAGTATTAGTCCTAGCGATTTTGCTGAGTCAACAATATGAGGTTGGCAGTTGAGCGCTGTGAGTTGTTTAAGCCATTCTTCGATATTCGTAGTTTTGTTGGGAGGAGCGATTAGGAGGAATTCAGTCTTGAGGGTGTTTAGTTTCAGGTTGTTGTCCGCCAGCCAGGTCTGTGTTTTTTTAAGAGTTGAATTGAGAGTTGTGATATCATCCAGAGAGGAGATCTTTAAGTATAGTTGTGTGTCGTCAGCGTACATATGATAATGGATGTTTGAGGAGCTGAGAATTTCGGTCAGGGGTTCCAAGAAAAGGTTGAAGAGTGTAGGCGAGAGGGATGAACCCTGTGGAACTCCTAGAGTGACTGGGACGGCCGTAGACAGGGATTGATTGACCTTAATTCTTTGGGATCTATTTTGGAGGAAAGAGGTGAACCAATTTAGAACTGAACCTGATAGGCCCATTCTATATCTCAGAAGGTTATCTGTTTGATGGTGTTATCTGTTTGATGGTGTTGAATGCCGAAGAGAGATCGAGAAGGATTAGTAGACAGGCTTCGTTTTGGTCAAGGATTTTTAGTGCGTCATCTATTATGTGAGTCATGGCCGATTCCATACTGTGCCCTGCACGAAAGCCGGATTGGTATTGGTTGAGCAGGTTGAAATGGTTAATGTGGTTTCCCAGCTGGCTGTGTACACATTTTTCAAGGAGTTTGACCAATGTTGGGATGTTAGAGATCGGGCGGTAGTTATTTAGGTCTGTGTGGTCTGCCGTTGGTTTCTTTAGGATGGGTGATACCTGCCCAGATTTAAGGTTTTCAGGAATGATTCCTTGAAGCAGAGAAGTGTTGATAATCTTGGTCCATAGAGGCAAAAGCATCGGTATGAACTCTTTTAGGTAATTGGCAGGAAGAGGATCGGTGAAGTGGTTAGAGGGGTTGAGTGATGTGAACACTTTTCTGGTGTGTTTTCTCGGCCTCCCTCTGACTTGCTCTTTGCCTCCCCACTGCTTGGCTCTTTGCATCCATCTCAGCAACTCCTCTCCAGTGGTCTCTCTTCCTCCTCTATTGTATTCTTTCTGCCATCCTTTATTTCTGTGCACCCCTATGGTGTACGCTGTCTCTCTTTCTCTTTCTCTCGCTCACTCTTTCTCTCTCTTTTTCTCTCTCTCTCTCTATCATTCTCTGCTACCCATCTGAAATGCGCTCTCTGCCCCCTTTGTATTGCAGCCTCTATTGCACTCTCTGCTACCCTATTTCATGCTCTTCACCCACTGTACTCCGTCTGCTCCCTCTCGTTCGGTGCTCTCCTTGTACCCATGGCTGAGCTCTCTTTTCGGAGTCCCAGGTTTCGGAGCGAGCGTGGCTAATGACAAAGGTAATGCATTTGCAAATGCCGCCTTAATTTAGAGCAGTAAGTTGGCCAGCCAATGGGACATTGGTAAACTTCTGTGAGAAGCTGTCGTGTGGTGGCTCCAGTGGGGGTGCATTCTCAGGGCCTCCATCATGTCAACGCGAAGGGAGCTGCTGTCAGAAATGTTCTTTTTTTTAAATTTGTAGTAAACATATGGTTAGCCAATCAGGAGCTGGGATTTGGGGATTGCTTCAATTAATGGTTTGTGTCTTCTGGTACCGTGAAAAGTGAAGCACTTCGTCTCACATTTTTAATAATCTTTTCTGAGCACAAACACGTTTTTTTTCAATGTATTTATTATTATTCTTCCTCATGATCTACAAAGTGTTGATTTCATTTATTCCTAAGGGTTTCCTCGATTTTGTAAAATCTGCGCCTGCTGCAGGTTTTAATTTCTGTGCCACCTTAAGTCTGCTTTTAAAATATATTTTCTGCGGTTTTAAGTTACTATAAGGTGTGGCCGCTGTAAAAATAAGATAAGAAAAGTGAAATTCTTAATGTGTACTTAACGCTGGTTCCCTTTCAGCAGCAATGACTGTGCTCGTGGTTTTACACAAATTCAACAATGTGCTTTTATCAGACTTAAACATTTTGTGACTTGCTTTTAGGTTTCAAAAATGTATTCGGTTTTTAGAGCATAAAAATCTACAACAGTGTAGGAATTCCACTTCAACTTATATCCTTCACACTAACACACCCCACCGTCTGCAATCTCTACAAAGACATCAGCATTTTTGGCATCTCCCTAAAACCATTTTCTGGCTCGGGATCCTATAACTCCTGTTTTCCTTTTCTCCTCTTTGGGCCCAGTGACTTGTCCACTGCTGTCAAGCATGGAACAATCAACCTAGGTTCAAGGCCACATAAACATGCCATTGCTTGATAAAAGAAGTTATAATTGCTACATTTGTCTCACCCTAAAAACCTATTGTGAACCTTTTTTTTTTTTAGAAATACTAACTACATTTTAATTTAAAAACAAAAAACCAGCCCTCTGCTAACTTTGTATCTCTAAGCTGTGAGGGCCGCAAGGGCTGGCGGCTTTTTTCGCACATTCCACATTCTTTGGAGACTTGTATTGCTGTCTAAAAATATATCTAATGGACATAGAACATAATGTAAGTGTTCGCACTATAAAATAGTAAGCCACGTTGATTCACTGGCGCATTAGAATGGTATAGACAGGGGTGCCTTACATAGTCATCTAGAAATTAAAGAGCGTAGTCATATAACTAACATCCTAGATTTAATGTAATAAACTTTTCAATGTTCTGTGCAGAATGTACAGTTTTTTATGCAATCAAATTGTGTTGCAAAAAAAACAAAGATGCTCCATTTAATTGGAAGTAAGCAGAATTAATTTGAGATCAAAGAAATGAGACATGATTCTAGACGGTTCTAGCTGGGCTGCCAGTGTTGGTAAAAGACACCAGCATAGGATCATGTGACTGAGACCCGAAAACTAATTAATCTCCATAAAGCTGTAAGTGAGGTAGGTAAGATGACTTGAAATCTGATTACAACATTGCATTTAAGGAGAGAAGGCAGCATGTATTTTTCATGTTGATTTTACCACCTGAGCCCTTAATGGCATTTTGAAACCAAGATAAAACCTCATATTTCATCAACATTAGCAGAGACTCGAAAGAGAGGTTAATAGCGCCGAGGCTGAACATGCTAATTCTGTGTAAGTAATATTCAAATAAAGCATAAAATGCTGCTGATGACATAAAGAGAACAAACGAATTATTTAGCAAACATATCCAAGACACGGGAACAACCCTAAGGCAAGAAAAGAAATGCAGACAAAGGGAATTTAAAACATTGAATATTAAGCTAGTTTTCCCAAAGCATGTACTATATTTTGACTGGAGAGCATAATGGCACTTTACCTCTTCTGTCAGAAGGTAATTCACGGTGCTAAATGGAATATTTTAAAATTGATTGCTAATGTACTCATTAGATCATTTTGGATGTATTTTTGTACTCAATTATATG
The DNA here is from genome assembly GCA_963921515.1 of Calotriton arnoldi. NCBI lineage: Eukaryota > Metazoa > Chordata > Amphibia > Caudata > Salamandridae > Calotriton > Calotriton arnoldi. Next base: position 772,519 of record CAWUFW010008976.1, read on the forward strand.
ACATAAGTAAAGAAAGGACACCATAATTCACCTTTGTTCTGAGTCCAGTGTCAGCGGTGAACTTTTAGCTTCTGTTCTACTTGGCTTAGTTAAATACTGCTAATGAACTGAACTCCAACCTTACACTCCTTTCTCATGAGGCAGGAAAAAGTATTACTGTATCACAAGAGAAGATTAAAAGTCTGCAAGGCCCGAAGGAAACGCACCAGGTTTAAATGAACCTCATCGCTTTATTTGAAGTAAGACTGGGGGCCCCATTCATAAAAAAACATGATCTATCAATTTCCACGTGAATAACTCACAGTAAGCACAGGGGTATTCATATAAATTATAAATGGCGGGGATTTATTAGATGCCAGCTCCCCTGCGCAGAGTCTCCACTAAGTTATGCAGCATTCCGGTCTGTGCAAATTTTCGTTTGTGGACAGGGCTACTTACTATACGTTTCAAAGAAGCTATCTTCATTAAGTGTTCGGGGTGTTAAAATGCAAATTGTTTATTTCCCATTATATAAATATATTTGCTCAGTTTAGCACTGCTGAAGATATTGTGGATATATATGGCCGTGTGATAATTTCGTTCAATCACACCTTTCTATGGCAGGAGAATGAATATTTTGATCGCCCACAGTGGAGACGTTAGTGTTAGGTGTCAGGGCGGCCTGTTTTATAGATGACAACTCACCCACTATGACATCATCATCACCCCAATCAATAAACCCAAAAACATTTCATAAGTGTTGTACAAGTGCCTGAATCCTTAATCTGTATCTAGACAATATAAAGTGGACTATTCTTAACCTGGTCAACAAAGCAATAAAATGAATATAGGTAGTGGATGGATATAATATATTTTAGTCAACTGAACAGTTATTCGACTTTTAATATGGCAAACAGAACATAGCGGTTAATGGCTATCAATTAGTTGGTATACTTTGTTAATCTTCTGCCCTTTGGTCCCCCCCACCCACCCCCGACACTGTTCCACAGGTCCCAAGGGTCATGAAGGCTGCAGCAGAAACAAAATGTAAAGAGGCCTCCAAGAGCCATGTATACCTTCTGTGGCTCTCACCCCTTGCTCGCACCTTTGCCCCTCAGCAGGTAATAGGCGGCTCTAAGGGCAGGACAAGGGGACTAATGTGACGTCATTGGTCAGTAGCGTGTGATGTTAGTTCAGCAACCTGTGGAACTTGGATGAATCAACGTTCTTGTGTTTGAGGTCAAACTCTGCCCAGCTAAAAGAGCACTGATGGTTACATTTGCTGGTATTCTGCACCCGCATTCATCTAACCAATACTATCAAGATGCTCAGATGACAAGAAGAGAAATCCACTTCAACAACTTCCATATCACCGAAGTGTCCTAGAAGATATATCTACAGCATCCATTGACATCTGTCTTGCAAACCTCTGGAATTTCAGTCAGTTCCTTGTTCGAAGACAACTTGCCAAAAAGCTTAAACCAATGAATCTGAATTAATCATTGTTTCTGAAAACCTTCAACCTGTGGTGGTACTGTGACATGTCGAGTTCAGATTCCTGAAATATGATTTTCATCTGAATTACAGATGGGACAACCACTGTTCCGGTCAGGCTTTGGAGTGAACAACAACAAATGAAATAAAATACATAGATCAAATTTCATGTATTTGTTTCTCTAGTAGCTGGTGGTCGAGACATTGGGCACTTTGGACCGTTATTTAAGCAGTTAAGGTCATGTAGGAATTGTTGTTTTATGAGTGTCAGGCTTTGGAGTGAAACTTCCTCTCTGTGATGCATCAGACACATTTCCTCCAAATCGTTAATTCAGTATGAGTTACAGTAGACAGCCATTCATTTATTTAAGAAAAACAAAAGGCTGCATGAGAGATGTTGACATCTACATATGACTGATGCCGATTGATTCAGGGAAAGGGGCAACGTATATTCTAGATAGATCTTCTTGCATTTATGTAAGGACACTCGCAGCTTCAGTAACTTGGTGTACAAGAAAGCCTGAAACACAGAGACGTGAATTGATTCAAATTGAAGAAAATTACTACTCTCCTCTTTGTCCCACAAACTGAAGGTAAGGTTGGTGCAAACGTAAATTGGAACTATAAGAGGAGCATCTTTCAGGCTTATTTCTGCTGTCTCAGTCGAGGAGAGAAGAGAAGAGTGTATCACAGCAGGTGTATCCACATTTAAACATGCCCTACTTCACGTAAACCCAGTAGCGGCTCGTGGAGGTTGTGCCGCCCGGGCGGTGGGGTGGGGGAGGAGCAGGGTTGGGAAGTAAACTACGGCATACGGCCGGACAGAGTAAGTAAACAAATAAATAAATAAAACGAATTTCGTTGCGCGCTGCATCGCATTTTGCAATGCAGCGCCCGCAGCGAAATTCATTCTCATATTTATTTTGTTTACTTACCTCTGTTGGGCCGAATGCCGTAGTTTACTACCCCCCACCCTGCTCCTCCCCCGCCCCACCCCCCGGCGGCACTCCCTCCACGAGCCGCTACTGCGTAAACCTTTATTATAGCCTTATAGCCCGCCGTAGCAGGCTATACCGGCTATTAAAGGCCCGCGCCAGCGTTAAAGGCCCGAGCCGAAGGTGAGGGACTTTAACAAGGGAGCGGGACTTTAATAGCCGGTATAGCCCAGCTACGAAGGGCTATAAACTATTAGAACATTCTGCCACTAGAGTGCAGAATGTTCTAACAAATAAAACAAAGGCTTCAGGGAGCGCGAGGATTGAAATCCCTCAGGCTCCTGAAGCCTTGTTCACAGCCACAGCTGTGAACAAAGAAACATTGGAATGTTGGAGCTCAAGGCTTATACCAGCCATTATAAGCCGGGCGCTACTCCATTGTTTTCAATGGAGCTCTCAACATTCCAATGTTCTAATACAGCCTTATAGCTCGCCGTAGCAGGCTGACACCGAGCATTAAAGCCCCACTCCAGCGTTAAAGGCCGAGCCGAGGCGAGGACTTTAACAAGGAGCGGGACTTTAATAGCTGGTATAGCCCAGCTACGAAGGGCTATAAGGCTATTAGAACATTCTGCCACTAGAGGGCAGAATGTTCTAACAAATAAAACAAAGGCCTCTTGGAGTTCGAGGGGTTTAAACCCCGCCGGCTCGAGAGGCCTTTGTGAAAACAACATTGGAATGTGGCTTTGCGGGCCTTTACCTGCCCATAGAAGCACGGAGCACTCCATTGTCTTCAATGGAGTGCTCCACATTCCAATGTTCTAATTTAGATTAAACAGTGATGTAAAACTGTGATAGCCTGTTCACACCAGGAACACTTTGCTTAGGAAACATAACAAAATTGGTAACACTTATATTCTCATACCTTTTTAGCATTATGTTGTTGACTAATCTTTGAACACGTGATCCTCTTTCAGCAAAGTATAGTGAGTAGAGGAACTTGCAACCCATATCTTTAAGAGAGAAAGTATTCCATTTCTGAACTGTAAAGGACCTAGGAGGAGCCTGTTCATTTTGTGCTTTGACCACCAACAGTTTACTCCTGTTTAGAAAGTCATTAATTTCAGCACATTTGGGCATTGTGATTTGGGCATTCTGCGGCTAAGAGGGAAATCAGTCTCTTCCTTGCCTATAATGAGGGAAACTTAAGTACAGAAAACGCTTCAATTGATTGGCTGATTCTTTCTCATTAACTCTTTTCAGTGTCTTTTCAGCCTCAGTTTGAATCTATTGTTCTCGTCTAATGCATTCCCCCTACAGATGTAGAAGAGTGTATACAATAGTACCGGTTGTACCCAACTCAAAGATGAGTATGCAGAGTCTGGCAGTTGAAAAAACTGTTACTTAAGATTATTTCTTTTGTTCGAAATCTATTTAGTCTAGAGTACGGAAATACAGCTTTTTACACATTTGATAAATAATTGGATCATCAAATTGGCTAGTCAGACCCATCATCATATAATGATGAAACATTGAAAATGTAAACATAGTAATTTAAATCAGGATGTGTCTTTTTAATGCAACATTTTTAAACCTTGGACCAGAAGGAGGCACTTTACAACTTTATCACCTGAGGCATTTTTACCTCTAAAATGAACTGTACAATCTTTGATATAGACTTTCTTTCCTAATACGCCTAGGAGAGGGGAAATGATGAGAAGGACCAGATAACCAGGACCAACTACCAAAGTGTGCCCCTGTACTTACATTTTCCAGCATTCCAAATGTAATTGCCAAATTACGTTTCACTTGAGTGGGATGTTTTCAACACTTGTAACAACATTCGTGCCACCCCTCCCTCAACCAAAACAGGAAATTCAACAGTTATTGCTTGTAGGTGTATGCAATAATAACCTTGTCCTAATATTTGAACGACCTAGCATGAGCAAAAGGCACTCTACAAACCTATATTTGAGGTTACATGGTATTTGTTGTGAAAGGTCAAACAGTGAGATATACTCATCAATCATCACAACTAACTAACCCAAAACAAGGGTCCTTTCAGGACTGATATTTTACTCCCCTCTACCCCCCTGATAGCTTTCTGTTTAGTGAGTATTAAGTACTTGATGTGGAAGCCCTCATTGAATGCTGGTTATTTGGTTAAATAGTTAGACATGTCATAAACACCAACCTGCAAAATGTAGTGTTGCTTTGCCATACTATGGCTGAGTGCTCTGTTTTGTCTCCCATATGATAATATTCATTAATAGTTCTTACAACACAAGTCCAACATCTTACAATACTCTTCAAATACCAATATTATAAGTGGAAATGTGGAAAGACAGACTACTAAACCATGTCTATTGAGCTTCTGTCCATTTTTGGCCTCCAAATGTAAGTCAGTGAACACATTTTGCAAAACGTCCTCTGAATCACATATGGGTAAACCAAAGCCTGAGTTGTGAAAAGAACTGTTATTCCTAAACTCGCCAGCTTACCAAGATCATCTGTGGGTGTCACCCCAATTCCCCCACAAATGGTAAGTAGGAGTAAACCACAAAAATAGGAATTACTAACTAACATTTTAAAAACACTGTAGTTAAAAAAACCCATTTATAACATGTATGCCTGTTCCTGAAAGCTGGAAAGAGACCAATCCTATTGCAGCAAACCTCTTGTTGATGCTGATAAAAAATAAAAAGAACTTTTTTGGTACAGCACCTTTTTCCTCTTTTTCCCACGAAATTATATATTGACAGTGTTTTCAGTGCTCTTGGAGGGAATTCACAAATCCTGGGCATCTTTAGATTCCCAGTCCTTTGAGTGAAAAAAATCCACAAATTTGGCCTGAATATCTCTTGTGGAAATAAAGTTGTGATGGTTTTAGAACAAAATGTATCAAATATCAAAAAGGCTTCAGCACTGGGGGGACTCCTCAGATCTTAAAGGGTTAAAAAATAAAACAAAATAAATAGATTTTGTCATGTTATGCCTCAGCTTTACTTTTCAAGGTACAATCTATGAACAGAAGTAAAACCTCCCAGATAAACAATGATTATATTAGATTTACCACCAATCATTCTACTTCCCTTCTTTTCTCTTACAGACATGCACGGAAAATGCTCTACCCTCTTGCACTTATTGTATAGTGTTTTCACTGTGGGGTAATGCCAGAGGTTCCCAACATTCTCCAAACATCCACAACTTTACCATTTTACTATTTTCTCCTTGTTCCAGTTATCTACAAGGTCGAACTGAGACAGAAAAAAGACCCGAGCGCCAAAATAAAAGTGGCCCCCGTTAGGCAATTAGATAGCTAAAAGAATGACCAATACTTGAAAATTGGGACAGTTTCCTACTTGTATGTACTCGCAGAATAAATGTTTTGCAAGGTATGGAATACTGCATGTATTTGAGCTTGCTACAGGCAATATCTGTTACAATATAATGGGAAATCAACAGTAAAAACAAACCCAGCAGACATAAAAAGCCTGGCCCACAAAGAGCCAAAAAACTAGCCCACACACTGACCTGTCAGACCTGCCCGTCAGGCACTGCCTGATTGCTCTATAGGCCAGCTGGACCGTGGTTATCTAGTTATCTGTTTGCCTCCTCTAACTTTTCCGTTTAATCATCTATTTTTTTATCCTTATAGTTATTTTCCCTACTGTATGTGCTATATATCAGCCATTTTAATATCAAGTGTTAAAAGATTTAGAAAAGATTTTTATTTTGTCTTCTATTCTAGAAAATAACTAAGCAATCTTTCCATAATCTTTTAATCCATAATAAGTATCCCAAAATCTTATAGTTGCTCTTATTTAGTAAGAGCATCCACTCCTTCTTCTGTGCACCTCCTTAGCTGCTAATGATCTAAATAATGAATATTTTTTACTCAAAGTTGTCTTTCACCCCCTTTTATAGATATGTATCAAGACCAACACTTGAAGTAAAATAAATATTTCAAAATACCTTTTATCACAGGATTCACAAATTCTGCGCTGGATTTGGTAAACCAGGACCCTAGTCCTGGGGGCTTAATTGGGGCCTCCGAAACTCAAATCTGACAAAGAATTTACGGATACTGGAAAAAACCGGAAAAAAGTATCTAGTGCATTACAACAGCTCTTGGCCAACAACCACACGTCAGCAGAAGGCCAAGTACAATGAATTCGGAGCAGCGTCTGACCACAGACAGAGTTATGGGTTACAAGTCTGTTGGTCAAGTTATGGATTGTGGCCTAAACATAAAATCTTCTCTTATACTTTCAATATTATGTTAATGTTTTATCGATCTAAGATCAGGGATTCATGACACACTCTCAACCTCTTGGATCAGTGGTTGTAACTTGTTGAGAAATTGTTTCAATACTTTTTATGGTGAACAGAATATGGAATCTTGCATGGTAAACAGGCATTTTTATACGCATTCTGCAATTTGGATTACACAAATAACTTTTGTGTACCGCACTTATTGTAATCATTGTGGAGCATTGCCAAGTGCCCATAATGTGCTAATACACATGCATTTTTCAACTTCAATGACACTGAAAAAACAAAAGGCACACCTTTGTGGAAGAGATTTTAAATATAATAAACGCTGTGTTCAGCTTAACAATTTGGATTTTGGAATGGTGCAGTTGTTTTAGCAGATCCCACAGTGAGCCATGAAGAATTGGCTGATAATGTTATATTGAAGTTTTTCCTCCCAGCCACCTAAGGATGTCGGACATATTTTGTCCCAGATTTGACTTCACTTGTTTGCCTTTATATAGCACTGATGGTAAAACTATAGTTACATATTGAGTAGTTAAGGCAGCGTTCCCACTGTCCAGTCATTCATCAACCCAACATGTGCGTGCAAAATTGGTCCCATTATGGAAAAATACTTGTGGCTATATCATGAAGAGCAATGCTGGCGCAGCCCAGAGTTGTGTACCTCTTTTTGCCTATATAATGACTACAGTTCATGCATGTAGCTCACACATTTTCCAAGTTAGTGCATGAATGGAGACAGCGCAAGTGTACAGCAAGTCGGAAACAGAGAGCAGAGATGCCTCTTTTATACCTCACTATCTTTCCATCAACAAGCTCTCTCGGTGGCCGGCACATGCTTCCATCTAATAAAGTCTCTTAAAAAGTTTTTTGATCTTTTACCTTGCGGAGCCAGAAGGGCAGTGGCAGTAGCTCTGATCATGTCTAGACTAGACTACTATAACAGTTATACACAGGAGCCAATAAGTCTGTCTTTCAAGAAACTACAGATAGTCCAAAATGTGGCAGCTCACCTTGTCCTAAAACTACCTCGAGTGACCTCAGCAGCCTTAAAATCTTTACACTGGCTCCCCATACATAAAAGAATTCTTTTCAAGATCCTGGTAATCACTTACAGAGCTTTTATGTCATCAGGACCTAAGTACCTTATGGCCAGAATCAAACCGTATGTGGCACAGAGCCTCCTAAGATCCTCATCAGCAAATCTCCTCATGCCACCCAGCTTCAATCTCATCTCTAAAGGGGGCAAATCAATGGCAGTCCTAGGGACCAAAGCCTGGAACTCTTTACCCATCCATCTCCGGTTCTCTCAGACAGGATCTATTTTCAGGAAATCCCTGAAAACTTGGATCTTCGGAGCCTCAGACACCTTAGTCTTCTCACTCATCTGAGCTGGTAGAATATCCCGCTGGTCTGCTCTTTTGTCTCGCCTCCATTTTCAGTGCCATGATGCTCCCTGGAGTGACTGCTGCGCTCTATCAAACTAAAACTCCTATCCTATGTTTAAAACTTGGGGGCATATTAGCAAGACCGGCGATAAAATTATCGCCGTTTTAGCGACGAGGAAACTGCCGCTAAAACAAGCGACAATAGGCTTGCTAATATGCGTTATAGAATTCAATAGAAGCCCAGGTTAGATGTCCTGCACATCTAACCTGGGCTTGTGGAATACTTACGCATATTAGCAAGCCCATTATCGCAGTTTTAGCGGCAGTTTCCTGCCGCTAAAACAGCGATAATTTTATCGCCGGTCTTGCTAATATGCCCCTCGGTTTTTCTAAAGTTCATGCATTAGCTCGGAGAAATTTCAAGTTAAATGTATGAACCTTAGATACCTTGGAACAGGTTTAATAATACTTTATGCCATGTTTTGTCACAAAAGTGACACACACAGGCTCAACGTATTGTTTTGGAATTTACTTTCCTGTGGAAATCCAATGGCTCTTGGATGTTCATATGAAATCACCAATGGATTTTAACACTAAGTCCTATCTACTAAAATGGTAGACAGGACTTTGTGCCAAAAGTTAATGCTTCCTTAAGGCAGGTATAAAATTTGAGAATAGTACCGTAGAGTACACATATAAAGTAGGAAAAGTGCTAAACTAAGCGTGGTATTTTGCACCGGAAGAGTGCTCTTCCACAGCAAAACCTATGCTTGACATCACACACACACTCTTGCACCCTTGCTTTTGGCCAAACGCAGCAAGAACTGTTTCAGTGCAGGCATAGAGAGGATCAGGGTCATATTTTAGCAGCGATAGCGCTCTTCTGCTCTTTCCTTTTCATGCAAAATAGTGTAACAACCTTTATTGCTGCACTGCATGAAAACTTCGTAAATCTGCCCCCTCAAAACCAAAGAAAGGCAGGTGCTCAGCTGTGTGCTGATCTTGCACAGGTTTTCATGATTAGAGTTTTGATGCGTCAAAGAAAGAAATATTAAATCATTTTAAGTCGACTCTGGAAACGTCATTTAGGTCAAGCAAGATTAAGCAAGAGAAAAAAGTATGGTAAATCGCGGCCCTGGACATGTATTAATCACACAATTCAACAAAAAATATATGTCCAGTTGTAATTCAATAGTGTTTCATTGCCTGGATAAAAAAACACTTGGCGTTTTTCATAATTAACCAATCAAACAAATATCTAGTTGATTCATATATGTTGATATTCCCTTCAAGCTCACTTCAGAAGCTAGAGACAGCATTAAGTATAACTTGAAATGGCAGACGTGTACGTCATGCATTGCATTCATCCCTTTTTTCAGAATACTGCACAATCTTGTTAATGAATGAAAAAAGGGGCTGGTTTTATATAAAAGCCATGTCAACTATAAATCATCATTACAATTAATTCCCAGAATAGCACGATATCATTTAACTCTGTCAAATTAGATGAAGTGTCACCGGGCATGTTTTGAACCAGTGCCATGCACAGATAATCCAGATGTACGCCATATTGTTGAGTTATTAGCACTTTAGTAATTAGGCTCACCTAAACTGTATAATTCAGCACCGTTCGCAACGTGGAGCAGGGCAACATTTGAGCTTTGGTTATTTTGTGAGGCGTTTCAACAAATATTCTTGGCTAAAACGATAATAAACTTGCCATGCAGGACAAGCTATAACACATTTCTGCGCCACACGGCGGGCTCCAGGGATACCCACTGAGAAAATACATGCCCAGCGAGCATGCCCAGGCTATTAAAATGAATTGACATGTTAATGCTGACAGCGAAAGAGCACCAGAGAGCTTGCTAAATTACTGCTCAGTCAGGCACTGGGAATTCCTCTGTGGCTTACTCCTGAGCAGAACCTGCAGGGAAAATAGAAGGAAAAAAAATAAACTTTATTGTCAAATGTAGCAAAACAAACAAACACTAAAGGGCTGACTGTCATGTTAGCAATGCACCTACCCATAAATCATATGGATTTTAATCATACCTGCCACCTCCGCCTCCCGTCCCTTGAGAAATTGTTTTCTTTCTTCTCCCTCCTTCATTCGCTTTCAATTATCTGGAAGCTGTTCGGAGTGTTTATTTATTTATCTAAAGTTCACATACTGTATGCATGCACACATTTTCTCTGGGGGGCTAAGACCAAGCCGGTCATACGGGGATGCAGCAAAGCAGAGAAGCTAACAGCTCAGATGAATGTAGTCACTCTGTAAAAAACTGCTTTAGTTCACCGTGACAAGGGAAGGGGAGGACAGAAAGTAATTAGTGTGTGTACAATGATGGATTATGGCTTAATATTCAGGCATTTCACCTTTTGACTGTGATAGGTAGGCCTGCAGGAAGATGAAATGAGAGTCGCCAAAGATGCTGATAAGGAAAGAAATACCTATTGAATTAGCCAAGGTGGGGAAGGCCATTCTACTTGCTAGATAACTAGATTTTCTTTTAAATGTTTATATTTTCAGAGCTACTACAGGAAAAATTAATTTCAGTGATAATGTAGGGGGTGGTGGTTTTTATCGAAACTTTAGTGTGGCTTGTCACCTTTGTAATGTAGAAGCAGCACTTTTGCCAAGGGGGCAGTCCCTTTTTCATTTCAACAGAGTACCTGTGTCCCAGTACTGTCAGCACAAAGCGCCTTTGTGACCACAGGGGCGAGGGCCAGTGCCCCGGGCAAACGGCTTTCTAATATGATTTATGAAGCGTTTGTCTATGTGTTAATAGGAATAGTACTTTAAATAGAAAAGGGTAGTTATTGGGAGCAAATGTACACGCCTTCACAGTGGCATTTAGTGGCATGCAAAACGAAAGTAGGGAAATAAAGAATGGAATTTGGACAACCCAAAAAATCTCTAGTACTAATAAAATTAAATCGATTCTTCAATTTTAAAAAAAAGCAGATCTTCGTTCCATATCATAAACAAAAATCTGTCAAAATAGTTATTTTACCATTTGACTTCTAGAGAGTTCCAAAATCTGCACAGATCCACAACATTTTTACCCCTCAGCATTCCCATACTTCTTCCAACAAAAACACTACCCCACTTGTGTGGCTCGGCCTAGCACCGATGATAAAACAGATCCTGAAAGTCAACGAAGAGACATCAACATTTCTAGTAAAAAAACATGACCAGATTTTGCAATGATGGTAGCTGCAGTATTTGTGCCCAGGTTTGGTCACCACCCAGGAAACCCTACCAAACCCAGACTTTTGTTTAAAACTAGACACCAAGGGGAGTCCAGGGTGGCACCCCTTGTGTGGATTCCATGATGTTTTCTTACTTACAATACCCAGCAAACAGCAAACGTTGCCTAAGATCATGCATTTTGCTCATATTTCTGTGAGGTAAAGTTCCTGAATCTGTATGGCGCTACAAACTTCCTACCACCCAGAATTCCCACACGTCTCCCAATAAAAACACTACTTGACTTGTTAGACTCGACCTTGTGCCTGTGATACAAAAGACTCCAGAATGCAATGTGGAGACATCAAAAGTTCCAGTCAATAGAACTAACTTATTTGTTGATGGGGGTAGCAGCAGTAATTGGGCCTGGGTTCAGCCGCCACTCAGGGAAACCCAGACATTTTCTTTCCCACATTGCCCACAAACTGTAGCTAAAAAGCCAGGGGCAGATTTACAAGCCCCGTGCGCCATTTTGCGCCGCCGTTGCGTCCACTTTTGTGACGCAGCGGCGGCGTAAAGCTAGCACCATGCTGCGGGGATGACAACGTGACGCATCTAGGGAGATGCGTCACGTTGTAGAAGCTCTCGCCACATGAAACCTGCGTCAGGTTTCATGTGGGCATTCGGCGCAGGGTGGGCGTCCTGCAGGAACGCCTCGGAGGTGCCTGAGTGAAATCTACAAGATTTCACTCAGTCACTTTTCGACCCCGCTGCGTCAAAACCTTGCACCTGCTTGAAGCAGGCGTAAGGCATGACGCATCATGTTGAGGATAGGCCAGAGCTGGAACAGTGCTGGAGTTGCGTCGTGCCCGCGACACAACTCCAGCACTGCGCCAACCTTATGCCGGCAGATGCGACACGCATCTGTTTATCTTTGCGCCATGATGCGCTGCATTGTAAATGCGGCGCATCTGTGGTGGCGCAAGGGTAAACTTGCGTCACGCATCTTTCCTGGCGCATCCCTGCTGATTTGCAGGGATGCGCCAGGAAACGTAAATCTGCCCCCCAGTTTTTTCTTATTTTTGTATGAGGGAAAGTTGCAGATTCTGCACAGGTCAACAGAATTCTACAACCCAGCGTTCGTACCTTTCTTCCAAAACAAATGCTACTCTACTTGACATAACAGGCCCCAAAACACCATCTGGAAACATCAATATTTCTTGTCAATAAAATTTCCCCATTTGGTGATTGGTAGCTGCAGTATTTGGGCCTGCCCGCCACCATGGGAAACATCAAATTCAGGCTTTTTTAAAAACTAGACACCTAGAAAGTCCAGGGTGGTGTGCCTCGTATAGATTCCACAATTATTTCTTACTCACAATGTCCTTCACACTTCAAATGCTAGAATCATGCATTTACTTCACATTTCTGTAATGGAAAGTTCTGGAATCTGTGCAGATCCACAAAGTCCTACCACCCATCATTCCCACAGTCCTACCAATAAAAACACTACCTGACTTGTGAGACTTGACCACAAAACACAATGTGGCCTGTCAAAAAAATTACCTCATTTGGTGTGTTGGCTGTAGCTGAGGCATTTAGACCCAGGCTTCGCCGCCACACAGTGAAATGTACCAATTGCAGACATTTTTTAAAACTGCACACGCAGGAATGGATAGCCTTAAGTGGGGTCCATGTTGTTTTTTTACACACAATGCCCTGCACACATCAAGCTTTGTTTAGAATCACATAATTTCCTCATATTTCTGAGGGAAAGTTCCAGAATCAACAAAGTCCTACTACCCAGCATTCCCAAACTTCCCCTGATAAAAACATTAGCCCACTTGTGTGTCTCATCCTAGCGCCCGTGATCCAACAGGCTTCAAAATGCAATGTGGAGACATCAACTTTTCCTGTTAAAAAAATGGCCTGATTTGGCCTTGGGGTAGCTGAGGAATTGGCTCCAGACTAGGCCGTCTACCAGGGAAACTCACCAAACCCAGACATTTTTGGAATCTAGACACCTGGCGAATCCAGGCTGCACTTTCTTGCATGGATCTCACAATTTGTTCTTTCTCACAATGTCCTGTCAACCTCAAACATAGCCTAAAATCATGTATTTTATTTATTTTTATGTGAGGCAAGGTTTCAGAAATAGTGCAGATCTACAATATTCCTACCACCCATGTCTCCACATCATGTTTTGGGGCCTGTTATCTCACTGGCATTAGGATGAGCCATACAACTTGGAAGCGTTTATATTAGAAGTGCGGGAATGCTGGGTAGTATAGCTGAGTGCTACACATGTGGGGTACTGTTCTTATCAGGACAAGTTGGGAACATTGGGTGGTAGGAAATTTGTGGATACCTGTGGTTTCCAGAACTTTCTATCACAGAAATGTAAGGAATATATGTTTTTTTGCCAACCTATGAGGTTTGAAGGGCATTGTGGGTAAGACACCTTCATGGGTTCCAGACAAGCCAGAACACTTTGGACTCTATGGGTGTCTATTTTCCAGAAATATCTGGGTGTGGACGGTTTCCCTTGGTGACAGCTGACCCCGGTCCAAAAAACACAGCTACCCACATTGCAAAAAAATGGCTGGGTGCGAGTGGAAAAATGTGATCTGTCCATGTTGGGTTTTGGGGCATTTCCTGTCGCACAGGAACAAAAAAAATAAAATAATAATTTGCAGTTTTTCCTGAGTGTTGGACGAGTCGGTGCCCAAATATCACAGCCACCGCCATCACCAACATGTCATTTGTTTGACTTTAATGTCTCCATGTTGAATTTTGGGGTTTTCTGTGTCACAGACACTAGGCCAAGCCACACAAGTGGGGAAGTGTTTTTATAGGGAAGAGTGAGGGAACACAGAATAGTATAACATTTGCTATTGAATTTCTCTTTAAAAGATCACATTTTGCAATTTCCCTCTGAATCACATAATCATATGTGTTAGAAATTAGGTTTCTGGTTGGCAGAGGTATGCACCCTGTCCAAACAGGAACCACAGTCCTAGTCAGAGTAAGTCACAACACACCCTAAATTATCCTGTGCTCACCCTCTGGCAGCTCGGCACAGAGCAGTCAGGCTTAACTTAAAAGGCAATGTGTAAAGTATATGGGTAACAAATCAAAGACTAAAACAGTGAAAACGCCACAAAAAAACTTCACACACAGTTTAGAAAACAGGATAATTTTATAAATGAAACAAGAACAAAATGACAAAAATCCAATCAGTAAAAGTCGAGATATGAGCTTTTAGAGATTAAATGCAAAAATAGCGCTAGGAAGCAGTGATCACTTAAAGAGTTAATTGGTCGCGCAGGACCAGGACAAAACTAAGAGTTCAGACTGACCGCGATTGAGCACGGGCCAGATACAGGACCCATGCAGGACCCGTTGAGCAAAAGTGCCTTGATCCTGGTCGCAAACAACGAGATGCAGAGTGCAGCCATGCGATGTGCAGCCAAGCAATGCGTCGGTGATCCCCATTCAGATGCGCCAGATTTCTCCACACAACGGCGGTGATGCAATGGGTCAGTGAGCCATGTGCCAGTTCTGAGGTGTGGCAGTTCTGACTGCTATGTGCCAGCTTCTCCATGCTGTAGAGGCGATGCTTCGATCTTCTCCACGCAGTGGTGGCCGTGTGTCAGTTCCGAAGGGGAAGTTCCAGAGGCGATGCAGTGGTTCTTAGTGCGATGCATCCATCTGGTTCCCGCAATGGTGGCAATGTGGCAGTTCCAATCAGTGCAACAGTGTTGATGCTTGGGTTCTGGCAGATGCAGCACTTAATACTCACTTCCATGGGCCCAGGACTAGGTTGGCACCACTTGGCAGAGCAAGACTTGCAGCAAGCAAAGTCCAGGTGCTGTTTGTAGGTTGAAGAGAAGTCTTTGATATCCCGGAGAATTCAGAACAGGAGGCAAGCCAACAAGCCCTCAGAGATACTTAAGTCCTGGGATGTAGGTCCAGTCCTTCCCACTCCCAGGCATAAGGGCAACAGGCAGCAGGCCAACACAACATAGCAGTCCAGCAGAGTGGCAGTCCCTCCAGCAGCACAACAGTCCTTCTTCCTGGTAGAATGTCCTCAGTTCCAGGAGTGTTCTGAGTTGGTGGTGGGAGACTTCAAAGAGATACCTTTGAAATACACAAGTCCCTGCCTTTTCTGCCCTGGCTCCAGACTCAGTACAGGGGGGTAAGCAGTCCTTTGTTTGGGGACAGGACACAGCCCTTTCAGGCGTAAGTGTCAGCTCCTCCCTTCCATCCTGCCCAGGATGGCCCATCAGGATGTGGATTACCCATCATTCATACCTAAGCTCTCTTTGTTTGTGGCTGCCGAGAGGGAATGCACAAAGCCATCTATCACTCACCCCAGAAATGTATTCAGAGACAGTCAGAAGAAACCAAAGGGTTACATAAGAAAATGCCAACTTTCTGAAAGGGGCCTTTTCAGAATTGCAATTTAAAATCCAACTTCACCATAAGTTGTGTTTATAAATTGTGACTCCAGAGACACAAAGTTTGGGGGTACCATCATTTCCCAATTGTAAATTACACCTATAAAATGCAATAAGACAATCCCGATGTTAACCTATGGGAGAAATAGGCCTTGCAGTAGTGAAAAACAAATTTAAGAGTATTTCACTACCAGGACAAGTAAATCTTAAAAAGTACATGTCCTACATTTTAAATACACTGCACCCTGCCCATGGGCTGTCCAGGGCCTACCTTACGGATGACCTATGTGTCATAAAAAAGAAGGTTTGGGCCTGGTAAGTGGGTCAGTTTAGAACTGCACACACAGGCTCTGCAATGGCAGGCCTGAGACATGTTTAAAGGGCTACTTAAGTGGATGGCACAATCAGTGCTGCAGGCCCACAAGTAGCATTTAATTTACAGGCCATGGGCTCATATAGTGCACTTTACTTGGGACTTATAAGTAAATTAAATATGCCAATTGTGAAAAAACCTATGTTACCATGTTTTAAGTATAGAGCACATGCACTTTAGCACTGATTAGCAAAGGTAAAGTGCCCAGATTCCTAGAGCCAACAAAAACAGTAAAACAGAAGATCTGAAGGCAAAAAGACTGGGGAAAACACCTCAAAGATGCCAGGTCTAACAATATGGATACCCCAAATTTAGAGGTGCACCAATTCCCACTAATCTACATTCAGTGTCTTGTGCACATTTAAAAAATAAATAGTTTTTCTTCACACCAATTTTTCACTCTTTAGATTTTACCATATGAAATTGTGCATGGGCGGTGACCACAAGCTGCAGCTCAGTCGTTGGCTCTGAGTAGCATGTTTTGGACAGCCAACAAACACCACATATTCCTATGACTAAAAGAATCTGAATTACTTTTGTAAATTGACCATTGGGGCAAAAAAACACAGATGAGAATGTTGTCATTAACTGCTATTTTATCCTTCTTATTTTAATTATATCTTTATTTTAACAATTAGTTTCTTTTCGGAAGCCATCAGCAATCTACAGAAATGATCGCTTACTGAATTCAGAATATTGTCTAGTTTTTAGAAATGTATAGCTTTCCAGGTTTGCCCATGGATGTTCAAACCTGTGTCTAAGTATGTTGAAACTGCATAAAATAGGAAAAATTGTCTTTTAACAGCACCTTTTCACCATTAAAAAAAAAAATGCTATGTGTAGGCTATTTTTTCAGTTTCCTCAATGAAAAACCAGACACCCAGAATCCCCAATAAATGAGGAAAAGAATGCAATTTTTGCCTGGATAATTTTGTGGAGAAAAGTTACGGAGGCTTAAGCACGAACTGCCACAACATTAAAAAAAAGGGCTCTGCAATCAAGTGTTAACAATTAGTTCAAATATAGAGTAGCTTTACATTCAACGGGGAAAAAAATTAAAAACCTGCAAGCACATTCACTAATACGGCTTGGACAGACAACAATCATTGCGATCCGGGGTTATTCTTCCATGCTCCTCTCACTTGAAATACTCACTAATGACATCCTGTTTTCATTGGTAAGTGTTACTTGCATGGGGCAAGTTCCCAATTCAATCAACTTCATCCCAGTCTTTCCCAGTGATATTATTACTCACTGGAATATAGTGGCATCTTATTAACAGCAAGCCTTTATTAACACCAGGCCCCACAGAGGATTTATCTGACCTTAGCCTGAAAGGCTTTAATGGGCATGCAGCATTGGTCAGGTGTCTAACGTACTGGGCCAGAAATAATGGGTTACTTTGTCAACCATGCAAAAAGATTCCTGAAGGTGTTGTCTCTAAGGGTGCACCATGCTATCTCCTTTCTGTTGAGTACAATCAGTGCTGCACTGGATCACCACTGTGAATCACATTGAATAGTGGTAGAAAATGTCAAAGGGCCCATTTTAATGATCTCTTTGGCAGACAGGGATCACATTGTGCAACCCTCTCTTTACCATTATAGAATTAAAGGGAAATTTAAATTCCAACAAGCATGAGTGATAGTCATGAAGGTCCTGGTATCTCAATGTTGTTCCCCAGGATGCACAAGTAAATGTTAAATTAAAGTAATTTGCGGGCACACATTCTAAAAAGAAGTAAGAAGTTATAAAATATCAAAAATGTTCTATCGCAAAGTCACTACCTTAAGATACACTCACTTATTGTTATCAGAAAGAAGAACATGGCGGCCCTGATCCTCCTTGACCTACATGAAGCTTTCAACACTATCCCATCACTCCCTCATCAAGAGACTTTACCACATTGGAATCGAGGGAGATGCCCTCAAATCGATCACCTCCTTCCTCACCGGCAGAACCCAGAGAATTCCACTACCTCCTTTCACCTCAAGACCTAAGAACATGATCTGCGGAATCCCTGAAAGTTCGTCCCTCAGCCATACTCTATTCAACACCTACATGACCCCCTAGCCAGCATCGTCAGAAACCACGGACTAAACATCATATCCTGCGCAGGCAGTACTCAGCTCATCCTCTCTCTCAGAACACACATCCTCCATCATGAACAATTTCCACAGGTGCATGACAAGCATCACCGACTGGATGAGAGACAACTGCCTAAAACTTAAGACAGACAAGACGGAAATTCTGATCTTCGGGAACAACACGTCCCAGTGGAAAGACTGCTGGTAGCCTTCAGAACTGGGACGCTTGCCCACACCAACAGACGACGCCCTCAGTCTTGGAATCATCCTCGATATAAACTCACCATGAGAACCCAGATCAACGCAGTCACTTCAACCTGCTTCTTCGCCCTCCACATGCTCAGTGAGATCTTCAAATGGCTCACCGTCGACACACAATGAACTGTCACTCAAGCCCTTGTCACCAGCTGGCTGGATTACAGTAATGCCCTCCACATAGGAATCACCTCTCTTCTCCTGAAAAGAATACAGACAATACAGAATGCAGCGGCCGACTCATCCTCGACCTCCCCAAGTGGACCCACATCACACCTCACCACAAGAAGCTCCACTGACTCCCCATCCCGAAGAGATGTCAAATCAAGATGTTGACCCAGGCCAGAAAGGCCCTTCACAACAAGGGCCCAGCTTACATCAACCACCGCCTGAACTTCAACCGACCCTCCAGACACCTGTGCCCTGCCTCCCTCTCCCTCAATCACACCCCCCACATCCGCCGTAGGAACTGCAGAGCGCGAACCTTCTCCTACATTGTCGCAAAATCCTGGAACAAACTCTCCCCTCACTTATGGACAAAATTCTGAATGCTTGAATTCAGGAAGAACTCAAGACCTGGCTGTTCAATTGATCCTACATCGCAGCACACTAAGCACCTGGATACCCTCACGGGTAACAAGTTGCACTTTATAAATACAGATTGATTGATTGAAGAACTATTAACAGAGTTAGGCCTTGATTTATTCAAGCTTTGTGCCAGCACTAGCAAAGTAGCGCCTGCTATTTACTATGCAAAGAAAAAGGTGTTTAGCTCAGGAAAGGTGAACGTTTTCACAGTGCAAAAACTACTTTGTGCTGCTTTGCATCCAGGGTAAGTTACTGGATTGGATCAATGCAACCACCTACAGGTTTTGAAGCAAAGCTTGATCACCTAAGAGAGCCAAACTGGGCTCAGCTTCAAAAAGTGATGCTCCTTTGAAGCAGGCGCAAACACATGGAAATGTGTTCATTTCTCTAAAAAACTGATGCATTTCATATGTGCTGCACTGCACAGCACACATCAAAATCCTTCTGGGTTGTCTATACGTAGAAGTTTGTACTGGAATGGTAAGCCTCCAGTACAAATCCTGTACTAGACAGAGAGTACAGCACCATGTTGTGATGCTGTGCATGGCTCAAGGCAGCCTGATTGTGCACCGACGCAGGTGTTGAAATCACCAGTAGGCGAATCTTTGTACATAAGGAGCTTTGCTGTGTTTTCCTCCTTGCACAACACAGTGCAGCACATTTGGATGCTGTGCTGCATTGCATGAACTATTGGTAAATCTGGGCCTCAGTTCTTATTATCCACGTTAATATTTTACTTGTATTAAAGCCTAAAAACAAAGTAAATAACTATTGCAAAACGCTCTTATTTTTTCACAGTTAATTTAGAACGATTGAAACGTGCTTGGCTCATTTATTAGTAAGAGTAAACAGAAAGTAAGGTTAATATAGTGTCCTTTTTTCTCATTATTCTACCAGCTATTCTTCTGTAATAGTGTTCAAACATGTCCACTCAGTTTATGAATCAAGATGGACAAATGAATCATTGTACTTTGATTCATGCAATATACTAAACATACAGCACTTGATCAGGTTTTGTTGCACGTTTTATAACATTGTATTCCATCAGTGATTCGAAATACAAATCAGACACTAGACTTTTACTGTCTGCTCTGTCATACTATACTACACTGACCTTTTTAATATTCTCTGTTATGAATGGCTGATCATTCAACCACCGCATCATCAATGGTTAGTTGATTGCAGGCCAGTCCAGAATTACTGTAAATCTTGTTGAAGTGGATCACCGTGTTTTGTTTAAAACTGAGAATATACACACAACTAGGTTACCTATGCTGACAATTTTCTAAGCCCTTTAAGGATTTGTGGTGCACTGAAATTTGAACCATTATAGAGACATACTGTCTTGCATTTGTATGGTTCTTAAGCCTTTTCCAACACTGAATGTAGGTATAATATATTCCATTGAGTGGCAGTACAATGGCTCAGTGCATAGTTCTTAACCCCTTCGCTGCTAGGCCTTTTCCCCCCCTGTGCTAAGCCTTTTTTTGGCTATTTGGGGTAGTTCGCGCTTAGGCCCCTGTAACTTTTTGACCACATAAGGTATCCATGCCAAATGTGCGTCCTTTTTTTCTAACATCATGGGGATTCCAAAGGTACCCAGGGTTTGTGGATTCCCCTGGAGGGGACCCAGAAATTAGCCAAAAATACAGCTACATTTTTATTTTTTGAAAAATGGGAAAAAGGGCTACATATGAAAGCGTCTGGTTTTCCCTGCAACTGGTATCAAAAGGGGTTGTGGTGCTGAAATCACCATCTTTCCAGATTTGAGGGACAAGCATGGACTTTTTGTCAGAAAAACCAACATTTTTACACAGTTTTGGCATTTTTCTGGGACATGAAGCCTATTTTGCTATTTTTGTGCTTTCAGCCTCCTTCCAGTTAATGGTAGAAATGGGTATGAAAGCAATAATGGATCCTAGAAAGCTATACATTTTAGAAAAGTAGACAAAATTCTAAATTCATAAAGGGGTCATTTGTGTAGATCCTTCAAGGTTTCTTTATAGAAACTAACAGTTAAATATAGGAAAAATTGAAAATTAGTTGAAAAAAACAGCCATTTGTGTCAAGCGTTTTCACCTGTAACTTCTTCTAATTATGACAGCTGTTTGAAAGCAATATACCGTTACATCCGCTGGACCTTTCTAGTTGTGGGGATATATAGGACTTGTGGGTTCATGCAAGAACCCAACGAACCCAGAGCCAATAACTGAGCAGCGTCTTGCAATGGTTTTTTATTATGTACAGGGTATATAGCAATTATTTTGGAAAATGTATACATGGAAAAATATGTATAAAAGACACCTATTTATTTCTGAAATGGGAACAAAATATAGAGTTTAGAAACAGTAGATATTTTCACATTTCCGAAATTGGGAGTACCCATACTAGCATGAGAATTATAGGTCATTTTTCAAAATGACTTCTTTTTACACATTGTCTTTCATTTGGAAGGCAGAAATGCATCAAAAGTCAATAGGTAATAACAGTTGCTCTGCAATTCTGTGTTACCCTAAGTCTCCCGATAAAAGTGGTACCTCACTTGTGTGAGGTAGGCCTAGTGCCCACGACAGGAAGCGGCTCCAAAGGCAACGTGGACACACCCCACATTTTCACAATGAAAAATGACCCTTTTTTTGCAAAGTGCCTAGCTGTAGTTTTTGAACCATAGCTCTGCCGGCACCTAGGGAAACCTAGCAAACCTATACATTTTTGACAACTAGACACCCAGGGGAATCCAGGATGGGGTGACTTGACTGGCTCTCACCAGGTTCTGTTACCCAGAATCCCTTGTAAACCTAAACAATTGTCAAAAAAAACACATTTTCCTCACATTTCTGTGGTGGAAAGTTCTGGAATCTGCGTAGATCCACAAAATTCCACCCACCCCGCATTTCCCCAAAGTCTTCAGAGAAAAATGGTACCTCACTTGGTGTGGGTAGGCCTAGTGCCCAGCGACAGGAAAGCGGCCCAAACGCAACATGAACATACCACATTTTCACAGTGAAAAATGACCCTTTTTTGCAAAGTGCCTAGCTGTAGATTTTAAACCCTAGCTCTGCTGGCACCTAGGGAAACCTACAAACCTATACATTTTTGAAGACTAGACACCCAGGGAAATCCAGGATGGGGTGACTTGACTGGCTCTCACCAGGTTCTGTTACCCAGAATCCCTTGCAAACCTCAAGATGTGTCAAAAACCCACATTTTCCTCACATTTCTGTGTTGGAAAGTTCTGGAATCTGCGTGGATCCACAAAATTCCACCCACCCCGCGTTCCCCAAAGTCTTCCGAGAAAAATGTCACCTCACTTGTGTGGGTGGGCCTAGTGCCGCGACAGGGAAACGGCCCAAAGCGCAACGTGCTACACCACATTTTCACAGTGAAAAATGACCCTTTTTTGCAGTGCCTGGCTGTAGATTTTGAACCCTAGCTCTGCCGGCACCTAGGGAAATCTGGGCAAACCTATACATTTTTAAAACTAGACACCCAGGGGATTCCAGGATGGGGTGACGTGACTGGCTCTCACCAGGTTCTGTTACCCAGAATCCCTTTCAAACCTCAAAATTTCTCAAAAAATCCACATTTTCCTCACATTTCTGTGGTGGAAATTTCTGGAATCTGCGTGGATTCACAAAATTCCACCCACCCCATGTTTCCCAAAGTCTTCTGAGAAAAATGGTACCTCACTTGTGTGGGTAGGCCTAGTGCCCGCAAAAGGAAACTGCCAAAAAAGCAACGTGGACACACCACATTTTCAAAACAGACCCTTTTTTCGCAAAGTGCCTAGCTGTAGATGTTGAACCCTAGCTCTGCCGGCACCTAGGGAAACCTAGCAAACCTATACATTTTTGAAAACTAGACACCTGGGGGATTCCAGGGAGGTATGGCTTGAATGGATCCCCTAACCTTTTCTTACCCAGAATCCCCTGCAATCCTCAAATTTAGCTGAAAAAAATCACTTTTTCCACACATTTGTGTGTGGGAAAGTTGTGGCATCACCGGGCTGACACAAATTTCCTACCACCCAGTGTTCCCCCAGGTCTCCCGATAAAAATGGTGCCTCACTCATGTGGGAGGCCCAAGTACCCGCGACAGGCAAGGGCCCAAAACGTATTGAGGCGACATCAAAATTGCCTATCACAAAACGCACCTGGTTTTGCAAGGGGGTCACCTGGGTTTTGGCCCCATGCTCGGCGGCCAGCTAGGGAAACCTACCAAGCCCACATATTTCTGAAAACTAGACCCGCAGGGGATTCCAGAGAGGTATGGCTTGCGTAGATCCCCCAACGTTTTCTTACCCAGAATCCCCTGCAAACCTCAAATTTAGCTGAAAAAAAGTCACTTTTTCCACACATTTTTGTGTGGGAAAGTTGTGGCATCACTGGGCTGACACAAATTTCCTACCACCCAGCATTCCCCAGGTCTCTTGATAAAAATGGTGCCTCACTCATGTGGGAAACACACAAGATGATGGACGGAATGTTGCACATTGGCAAACATTCACCCCCAGTCTGAGATCTGGGTTTAATCCATCGTTATTTTGCTTCACCCGCCACCCCAGTTCAGACATAGCCATATGCAAATCAGTCTTGACCCTGTGCCTCATGGGAACAGTCCAGACCGAACTGCCAAGCCATGTCTTCCCTGGACTGGAATCAAGCATCCTAGGACCGGTTTCGGGCTTTCAGCCCTCATCAGCCAGGATAGCTTGACTCCAGTGGCGTAGTGAGCACGCGACCCACGTCTGGGCATACCCTTCCCACTTAGGGCAAAATGCAAAACACACAAGATGATGGACGGAATGTTGCACATTGGCAAACATTCACCCCAGTCACAGATCTGGGTTTAATCCATCGTTATTTTGCTTCACCACGCCACCCCAGTTCAGACATAGCCATATGCAAATCAGTCTTGACCCTGTGCCTCATGGGAACAGTCCAGACCGAACTGCCAAGCCATGTCTTCCCTGGACCGGAATCAAGCATCCTAGGACCGGTTTCGGGCTTTCAGCCCTCATCAGCCAGGATAGCTTGACTCCAGTGGCGTAGTGAACACGGGACCCACGTCTGGGCATACCCTTCCCACTTAGGGCAAAATGCAAAACACACAAGATGATGGACGGAATGTTGCACATTGGCAAACATTCACCCCCAGTCACAGATCTGGGTTTAATCCATCGTTATTTTGCTTCACCACGCCACCGCAGTTCAGACATAGCCATATGCAAATCAGTCTTGACCCTGTGCCTCATGGGAACAGTCCAGACCGAACTGCCAAGTCATGTCTTCCCTGGACCGGAATCAAGTATCCTAGGACCGGTTTCGGGCTTTCAGCCCTCATCAGCCAGGATAGCTTGACTTCAGTGGCGTAGTGAGCACGGGACCACGTCTGGGCATACCCTTCCACTTAGGGCAAAATGCAAAACACACAAGATGATGGACGGAATGTTGCACATTGGCAAACATTCACCCCCAGTCACAGATCTGGGTTTAATCCATCGTTATTTTGCTTCACCATGCCACCCCAGTTCAGACATAGCCATATGCAAATCAGTCTTGACCCTGTGCCTCATGGGAACAGTCCAGACCAAACTGCCAAGCCATGTCTTCCCTGGACCGGAATCAAGCATCCTAGGACCGGTTTCGGGCTTTCAGCCCTCATCAGCCAGGATAGCTTGACTCCAGTGGCGTAGTGAGCACGGGACCCACGTCTGGGCATACCCTTCCCACTTAGGGCAAAATGCAAAACACACAAGATGATGGACGGAATGTTGCACATTGGCAAACATTCACCCCAGTCACAGATCTGAGGTTTAATCCATCGTTATTTTGCTTCACCACGCCACCCCAGTTCAGACATAGCCATATGCAAATGAGTCTTGACCCTGTGCCTCATGGGAACAGTCCAGAGCCGAACTGCCAAGCCATGTCTTCCCTGGACCGGAATCAAGCATCCTAGGACCGGTTTCGGGCTTTCAGCCCTCATCAGCCAGGATAGCTTGACTCCAGTGGCTTAGTGAGCACGGGACCCACGTCTGGGCATACCCTTCCCACTTAGGGCAAAATGCAAAACACACAAGATGATGGACGGAATGTTGCACATTGGCAAACATTCACCCCCAGTCACAGATCTGGGTTTAATCCATCGTTATTTTGCTTCACCATGCCACCCCAGTTCAGACATAGCCATATGCAAATCAGTCTTGACCCTGTGCCTCATGGGAACAGTCCAGACCGAACTGCCAAGCCATGTCTTCCCTGGACCGGAATCAAGTATCCTAGGACCAGTTTCGGGCTTTCAGCCCTCATCAGCCAGGATAGCTTGACTCCAGTGGCGTAGTGAGCACGGGACCCACGTCTGGGCATACCCTTCCCACTTAGGGCAAAATGCAAAACACACAAGATGATGGACGGAATGTTGCACATTGGCAAACATTCACCCACAGTCACAGATCTGGGTTTAATCCATCGTTATTTTGCTTCACCACGCCACCCCAGTTCAGACATAGCCATATGCAAATCAGTCTTGACCCTGTGCCTCATGGGAACAGTCCAGACCAAACTGCCAAGCCATGTCTTCCCTGGACCGGAATCAAGCATCCTAGGACCGGTTTCGGGCTTTCAGCCCTCATCAGCCAGGATAGCTTGACTCCAGTGGCGTAGTGAGCACGGGACCCACGTCAGGGCATACCCTTCCCACTTAGGGCAAAATGCAAAACACACAAGATGATGGACGGAATGTTGCACATTGGCAAACATTCACCCCCAGTCACAGATCTGGGTTTAATCCATCGTTATTTTGCTTCACCACGCCACCCCAGTTCAGACATAGCCATATGCAAATGAGTCTTGACCCTGTGCCTCATGGGAACAGTCCAGACCGAACTGCCAAGCCATGTCTTCCCTGGACCGGAATCAAGCATCCTAGGACCGGTTTCGGGCTTTCAGCCCTCATCATCCCGATAGCTTGACTCCAGTGGCGTAGTGAGCACGGGACCCACGTCTGGGCATACCCTTCCCACTTAGGGCAAAATGCAAAACACACAAGATGATGGACGGAATGCTGCACATTGGCAAACATTCACCCCCAGTCACAGATCTGGGTTTAATCCATCGTTATTTTGCTTCACCACGCCACCCCAGTTCAGACATAGCCATATGCAAATGAGTCTTGACCCTGTGCCTCATGGGAACAGTCCAGACCGAACTGCCAAGCCATGTCTTCCCTGGACCGGAATCAAGCATCCTAGGACCGGTTTCGGGCTTTCAGCCCTCATCAGCCATGATAGCTTGACTCCAGTGGCGTAGTGAGCACGGGACCCACGTCTGGGCATACCCTTCCCACTTAGGGCAAAATGCAAAACACACACAGATGATGGACGGAATGTTGCACATTGGCAAACATTCACCCCAGTCACAGATCTGGGTTTAATCCATCGTTATTTTGCTTCACCATGCCACCCCAGTTCAGACATAGCCATATGCAAATCAGTCTTGACCCTGTGCCGCATGGGAACAGTCCAGACCGAACTGCCAAGCCATGTCTTCCTGGACCGGAATCAAGCATCCTAGGACCGGTTTCGGGCTTTCAGCCCTCATCAGCCAGGATAGCTTGACTCCAGTGGCAGTAGTGAGCACGGGACCCACGTCTGGGCATACCCTTCCCACTTAGGGCAAAATGCAAAACACACAAGATGATGGATGGAATGTTGCACATTGGCAAACATTCACCCCCAGTCACAGATCTGGGTTTAATCCATCGTTATTTTGCTTCACCAAGCCACCCCAGTTCAGACATAGCCATATGCAAATCAGTCTTGACCCTGTGCCTCATGGGAACAGTACAGACCGAACTGCCAAGCCATGTCTTCCCTGGACCGGAATCAAGCATCCTAGGACCGGTTTCGGGCTTTCAGCCCTCATCAGCCAGGATAGCTTGACTCCAGTGGCGTAGTGAGCACGGGACCACGTCTGGGCATACCCTTCCCACTTAGGGCAAAATGCAAACACACACAAGATGATGGACGGAATGTTGCACATTGGCAAACATTCACCCCCAGTCACAGATCTGGGTTTAATCCATCGTTATTTTGCTTCACCACGCCACCCCAGTTCAGACATAGCCATATGCAAATCAGTCTTGACCCTGTGCCTCATGGGAACAGTCCAGACCAAACTGCCAAGCCATGTCTTCCCTGGACCGGAATCAAGCATCCTAGGACCTGTTTCAGGCTTTCAGCCCTCATCAGCCAGGATAGCTTGACTCCAGTGGCGTAGTGAGCACGGGACCCACGTCTGGGCATACCCTTCCCACTTAGGGCGAAAATGCAAAACACACAAGATGATGGACGGAATGTTGCACATTGGCAAACATTCACCCCAGTCACAGATCTGGGTTTAATCCATCGTTATTTTGCTTCTCCACGCCACCCCCAGTTCAGACATAGCCATATGCAAATGAGTCTTGACCCTGTGCCTCATGGGAACAGTCCAGACCGAACTGCCAAGCCATGTCTTCCCTGGACCGGAATCAAGCATCCTAGGACCGGTTTCGGGCTTTCAGCCCTCATCAGCCAGGATAGCTTGACTTCAAATTTCCTACCACCCAGCGTTCCCCCAGGTCTCCAGATAAAAATGGTGCCTCACTCGTGTGGGAGGCCCAAGTACCCGTGACAGGCAAGGGCCCAAAACGTATTGAGGCGACATCAAAATTGCCTATCACAAAATGACCTGGTTTTACAAGGGGGGTCACCTGGGTTATTGGCACTGTGCTCGGCGGCCAGCTAGGGAAATCTACCAAACCCACACATTTCTGAAAACTAGACACCGGGAGATTCCAGAGAGGTTTGGCTTGCGTGGATCCCCAACGTTTTCTTACCCAGAATCTACAAACCCCAAATTTGGCTGAAAAAAATCCATTTTCCACAAAGTTTTGTGTGGAAAGTTGTGGCATCACCGGGCTGACACAAATTTCCTGCCACCAGCATTCCCCAGGTCTCCCATAAAAATGGTACCTCACTCGTGTGGGAGGCCCAAGTACCAGCGACAGGCAAGATCCCAAAATGTATTGAGGCGACATCAAGTGCCTATCACAAAACAACCTGGTTTGCAAGGGGGGTCACCTGGGTTTGTGTCCCCGTGCTCGGCGGCCAAATAGGGAAACCTACCAAACCTACACATTTCTGAAAACTAGATATCCGAGGGATTCCAGGGAAGTATGGCTTGCGTGGATCCCCCAATGTTTTCTTACCCAGAATCCCCTGCAAACCTGAAATTTAGCAGAAAAAATCCCTTTTTCCAAACATTTTTGTGTGGGAAAGTTGTGGCATCACTGGGTTGACACAAATTTCCTACCACCCAGTGTTCCCCCAGGTCTCCCAATAAAAATGGTGCCTCACTCGTGTGGGAGGCCCAAGTACCCGCGACAGGCAAGGGCCCAAAACGTAATGAGGTGACATCAAAATTGCCTATCACAAAACGACTTGGTTTTGCAGGGGAGTCATCTGGGTTTTTGGCCCAGTGCTCGGCGGCCAGCTAGAAACCTGCAAACCCACACTTTCTGAAAACTAGACACACAGGAGATTCCAAGAGGTATGGCTTGCATGGATTACCAACGTTTTCTTACCCAGAATCCCCTGCAAACTCCAAATTTAGCTGAAAAAATCACTTTTTCCACACATTTTTGTGTGTGAAAGTTGTGGCATCACTGGGCTGACACAAATTTACTACCACCCAGTGTTCCACCAGGTCTCCCGATACAAATGGTGCCTCACTCGTGTGGGAGGCCCAAGTACCATGACAGGCAAGATCCCAAAACATATTGAGGCAACATCAAAATTGCCTATCATAAACGACCTGGTTTTGCAAGGGGTCACCTGGGTTTTTGGCCCCGTGCTCGGTGGACAAATAGGAAACCTACCAAACCCACACGTTTCTGAAAACTAGACACCTGAGGGATTCAGGGAGGTTTGGCTTGTGTGGATCCCCCAACGTTTTCTTGCCAGAATCCCCTGCAAACCTGAAATTCAGCTGAAAAAAATCCCTTTTTCCACACATTTTTGTGTGGGAAAGTTGAGGCATCACTGGGTTGACACAAATTTCCTACCACCCAGTGTTCCCCCAGGTCTCCAAATAAAAATGGTGCATCACTCGTGTGGGAGGCCCAAGTACCCGCGACAGGCAGGGGCCCAAAACATAATGAGGCGACATCAAAATTGCCTATCACAAAACGAACCGGTTTTGCAAGGGGGGTCACCTGGGATTTTGGCCTCATGCTCGGTGGCCACCTAGGGAAACCTACCACACCCACACAGTTCTGAAAACTAGACACCCGAGGGATTCCAGGAGGTATGGCTGCGTGGATCCCCAACGTTTGCTTACCCAGAATCCCTGCAAACCTGAAATTTAGCTGAAAAAATCTCTTTTTCACACATTTTTGTGTGGGAAAGTTGTGGCATCACTGGGTTGACACAAATTTCCTACCACTCAGTGTTTCCCCAGTCTCCCGATAAAAATGGTGCCTCACTCATGTGGGAGGCCCAAGTACCCAGCGACAGGCAAGGGCCCAAAACGTATTGAGGCAACATCAAAATTGCCTATCACAAAATGTTTTTGGCCCTTGCCTCGTAGCGGCACTTGAGCCTCACACGAGTGAGGCTCCTTTTATCGGGAGACCTGGAGAACGCTGGGTGGTAGGAAATTTGTGTCAGCCCAGTGTATGCTACAACTTCCACACAAAAATGTGTGGAAAAAAGTGATTTTTAAGCTAAATTTGAGGTTTGCAGGGTATTCTGAGTAAAAAAAAGTTGAGGGATCCATGCAAGCCATACCTCCCTGTAATCCCCCGGGTGTCTAGTTTTCAGAAATGTGTGGGTTTGGCAGGTTTCCCTAGCTGACCGCCAGAGCACGGGACCAAAGCCCAGGTGACCTCCTGCAAAACCAGGTCGTTTTGTGATAGGCAATTTTGATGTCGCCTCAATACCACTGGGCCCTGTCCTGTCACGGGTACTTGAGCTCCCCACGAGTGAGGCACCATTTTTATCAGGAGACCTGGGGAAACTCTGGGTGGTAGGAGATTTGTGTCAGCCTGGTGATGCCACAACTTCCTACACAAAAAATGTGTGGAAAAAATGATTTCTTCAGCTAAATTTGAGATTTGAAGGGGATTCTGGTCAAGAAAACGTTGGGGGATCCACGCAAGCCATACCTCCTGGATCCCAGGGTGTCTAGTTTTCATAAATGTGTGGGTTTGGTAGGTTTCCCTAACTGGCCGCCGAGCATGGAGGCCAAAACCCAGGTGAGTCCCCTTCTAAAACCAGGTCGTTTTGTGATAGGCAATTTTGAAGTTGCCTCAATACGTTTTGGGCCCTTGCCTGTCACGGGTACTTGGGCTTCCCACACGAGTGAGGCACCATTTTGCTCGGGAGATCTGGAGGAACGCTGGGTGGTATGAAGTTTGATGTCAGCCCGGTGATGCCACAGCTTCCCACACAAAGATGTGTGGAAAAAGTGATTTCTTTCAGCTAAATTTGAGGTTTGCAGGGGATTCTGGGTAGAAAACATTGAGGATCCACGCAAGCCATACCTCCTGGAACTCCCGGGTGTCTGGGTTTCAGAAATGTATAGGTTTGGAGCTCCCTAGCTGAGCACGGCCACAAGCCCAGGTGAGCCCCTTGCCAAGACCAGGTAGTTTTGTGATAGGCAGTCACTGATGTCTACTCAATACGTTTTGGGCACCTGCCTGTCACGGGTACCTAGGCCTCCCACTGCAGTGAGCACCATTTTATCGGGAGACCAGGGAGAACACTAGGTGGTGGGAAATTTGTGTCAGCCCGGTGATGCCACAACTTTCCCACACAAAATGTGGAAAAATGATTTTTTTCAGCTAAATTTGCGGTTTGCAGGGGATTCTGGGTGAAAACGTTGAGGATCCATGCAAGCTATACCTCCTGGAATTCCCAGTGTCTAGTTTTCAGAAAAATGTGGGTTTGGTAGGTTTCCCTAGCTGGCCGCCCGAGCCAGACAACAGGTGACCCCCTTGCAAGACCATGTCGTTTGTGATAGGCAATTTCCATGTCAGCCTCAATACGTTTTGGACCCTTGCCTGTCGCTGAGTACTTGGACTTCCCATGCGTAAGGCACCATTTTCATCGGGAGACCTGGAGAAGCTGAGTGGTGGGAGATTCTGTGTCCAGCACTGATACCTCACTTTCCCACTCAAAATAATGGAAAAAGTGATTTTTTCAGCTAAATTTGAGGTTTGCAGGGGATTCTAGGTGAAACGTTGGGAGATCCACAGCTGCCTCTCCTGGAATCCCGGGTGCCTAGTTTCAGGAATGTGTGGGTTTGGTAGGCTTCCCTTGAAGGCCGCGAGCCCGGAGCCAAAGCTCATGGGACCCCCCTTGCAAACCAGGTTGTTTTGTGATAGGTAATTTGATAGTCAGCCTCAATAGGTTTGGGCCCTGCCTATCGAGGTACTTGACCCACCCACAAGTGAGGTGCCATTTTTCTCAGAAAACTTTGGGGAATGCGGGCTTGGTGGAATTTTGTGGACCCACACAGATTTCAGAACTTTCCACCACAGAAATGTGAGGAAAATGTGTTTTGTTTGACAAAGTTTGAGGTTTGCAAGGGATTCTGGGTAACAGAACCTGGTGAGAGCCAGACAAGTCACCCCAAACTGGATTCCCCTGGGTGTCTAATTTTCAAAAATATATAGGTTTGCTAGGTTTCCCTAGGTGCCGGCAGAGCTAGGGTTCAAAATCTAAAGCTAAGCACTTTGCAAAATAGTGTCAGTTTTCACTGTAAAATGTGGTGTGTCCACGTTGCGTTTTGGGCTGTTTCCTGTCGTGGGCACAAGGCCTACCCACAAGTGAGGCACCATTTTCTCAGAAGACTTTGGGTAATGCGGGGTGGGTGGAATTTTGTGGATCCACACAGATCCCAGAACTTTCCATCACAGAATTTTGAGGAAAAAGTGTTTTTTTAACTAAGTTTGAGGTTTGCAAGGGATTCTGGGTAACAGAACCTGATGAGAGGCACACAAGTCACCCCATCCTGGATTCCCCTTGGGGTCTAGTTTTAAAAATTTACAGGTTTGCTAGGTTTCCCTATGTGCCGGCTGCGCTAGGGCCCAAAATCCACAGAGTAGGCACATTGCTAAAAACAAGTCTGTGCCTAGTGGGCTTTCTGCCGTCCTGGGGGAAATCGGGCGGAGGGTTGCCTCGATATGCCCCAGGAGGGCAGAAAGACGGTGACTATTTTTTTGGCAGTAGGGGCATTGCATGCCCATTCTGGGCAGCACCCACCCCACGCATTAAAAAGCCAGCGTAATCGCTGGTGCCTATTGGGCTTTCTGCCCCCGCCCGAGGGCAGATCATGGAGCCACTGCCCCCATCCGCACCCCGGGGGCAGAAAGACTGTGGCATTTTGGGGGAGATGTGGGCATTGGCATGCTCTATTCTGGGCTGACCTGACCCTGAATTTAAAAAAATAAAAATCCTGAGGCCTAGTGGGCTTTCTGCCCCCCCGGGGGGCAGATAAGGGGCTATTGCCCCAATATGCCTCCAGGGAGGGGCAGAAAGACTCTGGTAATTGTTTGTGGGGTGGGGCATTATCATGCCCATTCTGGGCAGCCCCCACCCATACATTATAAAAAAAAAAATCCCTGGTTTTTAGTGGGCTTTCTGCCCCCCGGGGGGCAGATTGGGGGCTGCTGCTCCCGTATGCCCCCTGGGGGGCAGAAAGTGTGACATTTCACTGGAGGGGGTGGTGGGGGCATTGTCATGCCCTTTTTGGGCAGCCCCCACCCCAACATCAATAAAAAAAATCCCTGGTTTCTAGTGGGCTTTCATCTCTCGGGGCAGATTGGAGGCTACTGCCCCGTCTGCCCCCTGGGGGGCAGAAAGACTGACATTTCTCTGGTGGGGGGCATTGGCATGCCCTTTTAGGCAGCCCCACCCCAACGTCAATAAAAAAATCCCTGGTTTTTGGTGGGCTTTCTGCCCCACCGGGGGAGCAGATTGGGGGCTACTGCCCCCATCTGCCCCCCAGGGGGGGCAGAAAGACTGACATTTCTGTGGGGGCATTGCCAAGCCCTTTTTGGGCTGCCCCCACCCCAACGTCAATAAAAAAAAATCCCTGGTGTCTAGTGGGCTTTCTGCCCCCCAGGGGGGGGGCAGAAAGACTGTTGTGCCCAAAAGAAAATGGGGAGCAAAGGCCCTTGCCCAAGGGCTGCCCCCTCCCTGGTGCTAGTGGGTGGATCCTGCTTGGGGATCGCCCTCCTGGGGTGATCCCCAAGCAGGGATCCACTAGAGAAGGAGTACCATTGGAAAGGAGATTCTCCTTTCCAACGACCATCTCCCATCTTTGTCGGTGCTCGGGGCTGAGATAGCCCCACAGCACCGAACTGAAAACTGAGACTAGTTTCAGTTTCGATTTCCTGTAATGACAGATTGCGCCATGCGCGCATTGTCATTACAAGAAATACAAATATGCCTGGGGAGGTTGGGGAAGCTCTTCCCCACCTCCCCAGGCAAAAAAAGAAAAAAGGGAAATCCCTCTGCTGTCTGCAGCAGAGGGATTTCAGTTCCGTCATGAGCACACTAGAACTTGTGCTCATGACGGAACCATTCCGTCATGAGCCTGGAAGGGGTTAACAGACTGCTTTTGTAAACACAACAGTTCACTAAAGAAAATCCATTAACCAGTCAATAATTCCTCTTCCTTATTGTTTACTGTTCTCCAGAAAAGTAATATTCTTAAAAAGGACCTAGTTAAGATGGGATCTCATTGTATTAAAAACTATCTGTGTGAAGCATACTTTAATATACCCTTCACCAAATATATGTCTTCAACAGTGGCGGCTCCTCCGCTAAGGTGGAGGAGTGTTGCCCCACTGCCCAAAAAGGAAAAATAAAATCACAATATCGTATCGTTATTGTCATTTTATTTTTCCAGAGCATGCAGTCAGTGGCCTGTGTGCAGTGTGGGGTGGGGCGGGGCTGGGCAGCGCAGGGGGAGGAATGGTTTGTACTCCCAAAGTGCGCATGAACTGTTTGGCCGGCCCTCTTGGGCTGACCAAACAGTTCATGCGCACTTTGCATGTTCCTACCAGGCTGCATTACACAGCCTTGTCAGGAACATGCACAGGCTCCCTGTTCGAGTCTGAGCGCCGATCCATGGCACTCAGATCAATCACAATGCAGCTTTGCAGCTTTGTGATTGGCTCAGGGGAGCCTGTGTGCCGGGTGCTTCCTGCTGCCGGCCGGACTGCAGAGGAAGAAGGAAGAGGACGCACGGGAGGCGGCAGCCAAGCAGCCGTTCTAAGGTAAGTGTTTTTTTTTATTAATTATGCTGATGCTACCAGATTAAGGCTTATCTTACTTCCTCTCCATAATTTCGACATATGCTTATCTAAGGAGAGGGGATGTTGGTGATCTGCTCTTGTTGCCTCATTGACCTGCACCACACCTGAAAATACGGGATACTTGTCATCCCTGGCTTCTTGAACGGCACGGGGATGCCCATAAGTGCCAATGGCACGTAAGACGGCCAACATTTCGTCACCTTGTCAACACATTGCCTATGCTCCCTCAAGCAAGCACAGGTTTGCAATGAAGTAGCAATCATCCATCCCTGTCATCTAAATAGACACAAAGCACCCCAAGGCTGTAGATTGCAGCTCGGACCTTTGCTGTGTAACAAGGCGAATTTTTATAATCAGATTTACACCTCACCAAACCAACCTATAGCAATGAGTAGAATATAGCACCAAAGATATGTTGTCACTCTCTCGTGAACAGAGAACGGCATTCCACAAATATATAAAAATAACCAGGCAGCCACCATTTATGAATTAATAAGACACATAAATAGCATTATTATCCCTATTATTGCAGGTATTGTATTTTGATTATTACACAAGTTCCAAAAGGGTGATGTGTGCAGAGAGGACAAAGCCCAACTGCATACAGATAGGGCCTAATGGGTAATGGATATTGTAAGGAAACCGGGCCATTAGTTGTGAAAGATGTGAGGCTTGTGTAAGTAATAGGTTAACAATTATCCCCTCACTGGGAACCAGCCCCCAATTGTAATGCTTGACTCTCTCAGGGTAGGGAAGCAGAGCAGTCGGAGGCCTACTCAGGGAAGGTGGAGTGGGCTAGTAATCACCATTCGCTGGCATGCAACTATAGCATTCAATAAATGACTGACCAGGCTGTGCATTTTCTTTGGAAAAAAACACATTTATTACACATACATTGCTCAATACTTTGCAGTAATTTACAAATATACAAATATAAGGTTGGTGGAAGTACCTTTGATGACATTCTGAAATTACATTTTACCCCTGATGGGTCATGATCCCCAAACATTGCAGTACCACCTTCCCATATCAGATGGCCATATGGGAGGGTGTCAATTTAAATAAGGCAGTCCTATTGGCTTTGCCAGGGTTACTATATTAAAAGACCAAGAATCACAGGACAAACATCATCTCTCTATCACTGTAATCAGTAGCCATGTTTTACTTGCAAGCGTTACTGTTAATAAAGCATTGCAATTTTTATCAAAAATCACTGTCAGCAATACACCTTTAAATAAAGCATTGTCAAAAACACGGTTCTGTGTTTTTCTTAAACCACTTTAGCAGTAGCGGGCCGTGTTGGGAGTGCTGCCGGGCGGTGACGTGGGGCGGGGGAGGGGCAGGGTGGGGGGTAGTAAACTACGGAATACTGCTGATTAGAGGTAAGTAAACATATAAATAAATAAAACGAATTTCGTTGGGCGCACTGCATTGCCAAATGCGCAAAGAAATTCGTTTTATTTATTTATATGTTTACTTACCTCTAATCGGCCGTATTCCGTAGTTTACTACCCCCCACCCTGCCCCTCCCCACATCACCGCCCGGCAGCACTCCCACCACGAGCCGCTACTGCACTTTAGGCCACATAATATGCAGCCATAGAACCAACCACTAGAGATTCCTATACACCCAGGCTGCAGAACAAAAGTTCCAGCCTCAGGAAAGCTTAAATCTTGTTGGAGAACCTGGGGTGGGAGGGAGGGGAGGTCATGGATTTCTTGACCCTGCAAACTTAAGGTCAGATCATAAATTCCTTGAAGGGTGCTGCTATGACTCCTGAAAACTCCCACACCTTTCCTGTAAATGTTGTAGGCCCCCCTGCTCTCCTGAGGCAACCACAAGGAAGAATCAAAGCCCAGCAGGGGAGCACGAATATTTGATTAGCGGGCTGGCCCGCACTCTTTCTGATGTGCGGGGTTTTGTGCCCAGCTACATCTTTCTTTTTTGGTCCCTTTTCCCTTAGTTTGCAGTGCCTGGTCACTTCCGGGACACCCCGATGAGCATTTACTTGGGGCAGCAAGGGGCGCGTCTCCTGCACTGCCCACCCAGCTCTGTTTCCATCTTCTTTTTTTTTTATTTTCCAAGTGTGCCCAGTACCTCCCAGGACACCCTGAGCCAAGGCCCACATTGGGGGCCAATGGGGGAGCCCCAAGGCCCCCGTGGTCCTGCCAGCTCCCTCAACACTCTTTCACTCAGGCATGAGAGCCAACAGTTCGTGCGAGCAGGGTGCTTGTGTTGCTGTGGTCACCTCATCCCCCCAGATATGGGCACAGGGAGCGGGGGTGTACCCATCATCACTTGAGGGCATGATGGCACTCCCCTCTTCCTTCCTTTGGTTCTGAGGGTCCGCTGTTCCAGGCCATCTCCTTATGCCCTGAGGCTTCAGGTCTTCGGGTTCCAGGCATGGGATCCCAGGACCCGTCCTTTACCTTCAGGCCCAGAGATGGGGTCTGAGTCATATTTCTCCATACTCTATCCCAGGGGATGGGTCCCTAGGCCTCTCAGAACTCTGGGGAGGGGGCCCTAAGCACACCTCCTCCCAGAGCATTACTAATTAAGGAAGCTGGCACCAACGCCCAGGCCCTAGCAGACCCCCAGGGTTTTAAAGGAAATAACAGCAGAGCCCCACACATTCATTTCCTTTTTTAGGCCATGTTTACATAGGCAGAACTTTGAAAGGGCATATCCCTGGGCCCGTTGGACAGT
This sequence comes from Calotriton arnoldi, assembly GCA_963921515.1. Classification (NCBI taxonomy): domain Eukaryota; kingdom Metazoa; phylum Chordata; class Amphibia; order Caudata; family Salamandridae; genus Calotriton; species Calotriton arnoldi. The sequence goes on from CAWUFW010008976.1 coordinate 809,625, forward strand.
TTTCCATTTGTTTGCCCTTATTTTGCTCCTGGTGGCAAACCCTAGCCAACTGGAGCCTTTATAGCAGGCCTCCTAGCTTTTAAGTGGCCAACTTTACAGGGAGCTGGCTCCACTGGCTCCCTGCACCAGCTTTTCTCTTTTGCTTTGTCTCTGGTAATCTTCTCCTCTTGCTGGGTCACAGAAGTCCAGATTTTCACCCAACTGGTCCTTAGGGAGTGTAAAGAAACCAACCTCACTGCTCCTGGAAAGATCCACTGGTCCTGGGGTCAGCTGCAGACAGAGTGCTTAGTCCATTAGGGCATCAATCAATCAATCAAGCAATCAGGGATTTATGAAGCACACTACTCACCCGTGAGGGTCTCAAGGCACTGGTGGCTTGTCCTTCCAGCTGTCCATGGTGTTGCCATACAGTGTCCAACTTTCTCTCTCTACCTTGTGCAATAGCTTTAAGTGGGTGTGAAAAGTTCTAGATGCCAGGCACCCCTTGCCAATCTTAGGGTGCCACCTCACTCCTTTGCCCCTGTGCCATTCCTCTGGCACAGCATGCTGGGAGAACACACATGCTGCTGTCAAGTGGTCTCTGTGCACATCTATTGTTGACACTCCTAGCTGACATCACAGCGGGGCCTTCCCTCTGAAGATTCAAAGGGGAGCACCTCATGTGTTGTGTCCAAATGTCTGGACTTCCTCTTTGTTCCAGGGCTTGGGCTGTCCCAATGCTGTTATAATGTGACAGCTAATTACCAGATGCAGATTTTCATCCCCGCCTCTTTCCTCCTCAGGAGCTAGGTGAAGCACTGTTAATTGCTCATTTTTTGTGGGGAGGTCTTTGCTCCCTCTGCAGGGGAGCAGATTAATTGACTTGGCCCAGAAGTGTGACAAAAGTTCTGTAATATAATCCTGAGCTGAGCCAGAGAAATATGATAAATCTGGACAATATCATAAGGTGTACATGTAGGTTCTTGGGACTTCACAAGCAAAAGAAACATGTCTAGCGTACCCAGCCATGAGATGTACCATCCATCAACTTGTAACTGCAACAAATGATGGACGGAATGCTGAATGATTCAAACATTCTCCCCCAGTCAAGAGATCTGGGTTAAATCCATCGTTCTTTTGCCCACTACATCCATCAACTTGATCATCATTGGCTAGACTTACATTGTGACATTTGCCAGCCTCACAATACTAGCCCAACAGCTTCCTTTCACTGGTTCATGTTTCCTCTAACTGCGTGGGCATCGCATTTAAAGCACCCAGATTTCTACCTTTCTAGGATAATGATTCATTGGAAATTGTAGCAGCAAAGGGGTCTGAAGCTGTACTGATTCTAAATAATGGGTCTGTGCCACAGACAACAATTCAAAAACATTCCCCTTCCTTATGCTGATGTAATGCTAAGTAGATAGTGGGGCCCTCGTCAAGCACTAACAACTAGCAACCAAGTTCGGTCCTTAACTCTCACCTCAAGAAGACCTTGGTTTCTTCCACTGAAAATATTACCCCTATGGTGTTTGCATCCAGTGTAATCAATTTCCTTATATGACTGGTTAGTTTTTAAACTTGTGAAAGCAATCAAGCTTTCTTCATATAGCAATCCTAGAAATGTGTTATCCTGCTGTTGTCCCTGTTCTTCTAGTAACTATTAGCTCGCTGATTCACAGTGCCACAAAGTAAGACAACCTTTAAGCACATGAAAAGCTCCTCTGCTCATATCTGAAAGTAAACACATCAGTTACCTCACTCACAATGCTATTCATTGCTGGGTTGGGAATCCTGCCCTTCAATCTGATCTGCCCTCCTGATCCAACAAAGATGCAATGTATCTTTGTAATGAAAAAACACTAAAGTGACTACACCATTTTCTGTGCATTGGCCAGATAATCCATTCTGCTAGTCTAACTTCTGCCTAGAATCTGAATTTTTTCACCTAACGATCTTCTTTATAATGGTTGTGAACACCCTCTCCTAGAGCCAATATAAGTTGTCCCTTGCTTTCTGCATCAATTTCTATCTGCTTTGATATCAATCTCATCACCACAAAATAATCACAGGGGAAGGGATCTGAGGGCCAAAATAATCATTGAATAGATGCAAATTTCCTGAGGTCATGCATAGAATGGTGTCGCATGTGCCTACTCGGGTCAGACTTTTCTGAAAGATTCTATTAAAGAGCAAGGAAGAGCATCAGCATTTCTATTTCTGAAACCTTGAACAAAGTCTGAAATATTTAATTGCACTGCCCTCGACAGCCACAGGCAGTTAGCTGTGTGCTTTCCTATCAGACCCTGAAAATGAATATTCAGTTTGCCAGTAGACTGCTCCATTTTTACTGATAAGAAGTTCAAAAACAACTCCAGGAAATATATGTTGCTATCCTTTGCACCTTCCTTCCCCCACACAGGCCACATGGTGGTACAACAAATCCTGCCCAGAATGTTACCAGCTGCTTCGGTGTACAACTCCACCTCAATGTTGCTCCTATTTTTTCCTCTCCATTACTGTATGTTGCAATTCCTCGAGAGCAGCATATTTTGCATTGAGCCCTTAGTTCATTTAAGTGAAATATTAATACATTGGAGTAGCCACTTGTCACCCAACTTCCTCAAACTTTCTGATGCAACATGCTGGTCTACTGGATCACTTTCACCTTACTTACTCCTACCCACAGTTATTTACAGTTCTTTACCATACCTCCTTCCACTCAGGCAATCAATCGGTACCTAAGGAATAAAATGCTACTTCCTTTTTTATTGTAACCATAAGACAACCTATTCTTCTTTTTTTACAAAAGTAGCACATGCTCGAAAAATCTCTTCTGATTCCCTTATTATTGTATCCCCATCCTACTGGTGCAAGTGCTTGCAAGTTTTAGGAATCAGAGATGGGACGTCAAGATTTGGAGAAGTTTTCAGACCCAGCAATAAATAATTAATCCTGTGTATGGACTGAATGGTAAGCTTTACCTGTTTATGCCTTCAAAAACGCTGACATCCACAAAACAACCTTGCCACACCAACAAAATAAAAGCCAAAGTGGCCAAATACACAAATCACATCTGACAAATCTATTTTCAGTGCCACCTCTTGCTTCCCAAATGCATAACTCTATCACAACCTGAGTGGAACACAACATCAATACTCAGCTGCACTATACACTTTTTAACACACATGGAGCCCAGGAAGACACTGACAGTCAGTTCCTGCATGTCACTTGCTGGTTTCTAATCCTTCCTCATGTTCCATAACTGAAACAAACCTGGGTATTACCTATGGGTGTTGCCGATATCTGAAAAGGTGTGTGGAAGCTGGCTTGTGCTTATGATCTGATATGTGTCTTGCATTAGTCCACCTTGCTGAATCCCAGTGCTAGCATGCTCACACATGTACTGCTGCCACTGGGGCTTGTGGTGTGTGTGCAGTCATTAAGCGTGGTTCCTCCACTTTCACCACGCTCTATGGCTTTGGCATGTGCCCCAGAATTCTTAGGCATTGAACATGAGTATCCTAGAAAAGAATGTACTAATTATCAAAAACTTTAAGACTAAGAATTTCCTGCATGTGATAATGATTTTGGATTCTAATTTCCCTTTCCAAATGCTTAATAACGTCCAAACTTTGGTTCCTATCTCACCAAAATCTGCAAGTGATACTATTTACCAGGCCTTTATACCCAACACAATTTCAGCAGGTTTAAATTAATTGTGGGGATGGGAGATCTATCGCACCCAGTAACTACAGTGTGAGGTAAACTTGTAGATGTGGTTCCTTCTTAAATAGGTGTTTGTACACGGATTGGAGACAACCCCACTCGCAATCAAAGCCTAAATATTATTTGCAGATTTTTTGTTGGTGGGGTAGTAAAAGCTCATGCTAGCTTGATAATCAGGACTTCCACATTTAATAACTTTTAACATCTCTATGTCCATACATTTTCTGTTGTGTCAGCAAGTATACATTCTGATTGGGTAACCAAGTATACATTCTGATTGGGTAACCAAGTATACATTCTGATTGGGTAACCAAGTATACATTCTGATTGGGTAACCAAGTATACATTCTGATTGGGTAACCAAGTATACATTCTGATTGGGTAAATAAAATATATTAATGTGTTACTAAGTAACTCAGATAAGCACACATGAGTTGAAGTATGTAAAAGTATAGGTTACAAAATGTCCTTTCAGAAGGTTTTTTTTTAGAGATCGTATGAGATAGCGATCCCAAAAATATACAGATCCTCCTCATGCACTCTTCAAAGTTATTAGAACGAGTTTTTCGTCAAATCTGAAGCAAATATGGGAGTTAGGAGAAAATAATTTGTTGGCTAATTTCATACTGTTGCTTAAACTTTCACTCTATTAAGCATTTATTCGGAATTGAACATAAAAGATGCTGACTAAGGTTTGAATTTTTTACACCCATGTTTCTCAATCCCTCAAACTAGAATAAAGTTTAAAAAAAACGTTAGCTATTACTATTAATTATTATCATTATCATTATTATTATCATCATTATTATTATTATTATTATTATTATTATCATTATTATTATTATTATTATCACTATTATTATTTTGCTACCACTAGTACTATCTATTACTAATAATAATAACAAGAATAATAACATTTCATTGCTTTGAAATGAAATTATTTAATCTATTTAGTAAAACTTGTTAATAACCTCAAGAGGTTCTATTTTTAAGAGTTTTATTGTAAGGTTTCGCTAATGAAGACCCCTCACATTTTCTCTGAGAACTGTCTTGCTACCCGAAACGAGCTATGAATGGTGGGCTAAGGAGCCTTTAGGTAAGCTAATATTTGTAAAGTAAACTTCTCACAGCTTCCTTTTCTCCAGAGCTGCCTTTGTGAGTTGTAGGAAATTGTTTTTGTTCGTAGGATTTTACAAATTTGACTTGATTGCTGTTTTGCAACAGAATGAATCATAAATGTATTTAACATTTGACTTACAGGAATAAGGGCAAATTTCTGAGGACAAACTCAAAGTCTAAAAGGCATAATATGCTAATCAATCGCACAAGCTAACAGTCTAAGCATTTGTCTTCTTGTAACTTGATGAAGGCAACACCCTGCTGCACCTTCCACAGTTTTCCTGGTCCCACATTTGCTCTATTGAAAGGCATCCAAAGACCTGAAGAAGTCTGACCGTATCACACCAACATTCAAGGAACTACAAAGGTACACCCTCCAAGCTCCAATTTTCTTCTAGGCCAGCTGAACCACATGCAAAGCCACCAGAGGCCAAAATCCTGCTTATCTGGCCATAAAAGTATCCACCTCACTAGGATATGGCCACACCAGAAAGAAACTCTAAATTGGATTGGGAAGCAAAACTGCATAATAGGAAAGATTAAAAAGATCCCTTCTTCAATTATGCTTCCAGGGTTTAAAACAACAACCATCTCAACATCAGAACTGCCTCATACCACATGTTACACCTCAGTGTATGGTCCCGTGGTCTGCTATAGGAGTGCAAGCCCTGTATTCCGAAACCCTGGTGGGGGAACATCTGCTATATTTAGAAACCCTCCTTGCTTGGCAGGGATCTTTGTGTTGTAAAGAGATCTACCATCACAGCAGCTCCCTTTAGAGTACCGAATGCTTGCTAGAAGGGTGCCATGTTTAAAGTACCTTTTAAGAAAACTTTTTTGTTTAGTGAAAACAAACTTTCAAAATTAGAGTTTGTTTTCTATGAACAAGCAGGAAGGTTTCTTCCTGCATATGGGGTACATTTACCATTTTCCCCTCCCAATTTCTGTTTCTGCCATGTATGTGGATGTTACCTATGAATGTTGTATGGAAGTATGTATCTATGCATGTGTGCATGTATGTATGGATGGATGGATGCATATGGTATTCCTATTTCCTATGGGGTGAAACTAACCAAAAGGCAGCCAAGTGTATATATGGTAAAACACAAGAAAAAAGTCAATGAGTAATAGGATTATAGGCTGTGTATGGTTAATGCATTGTGATGTAGTGTTGTTTAAAGCAATGAGAATTCAACTCTTGACTTGTGTAGTAGAAATGGGCATGGAAAATGAGTGATGGTTGCCCTGCTCTCAATCGGGTGGGGTGTCAGGTCAAATATTTACACCGTTGGAGCCAGTGAAGGCTTTGTCAATGTGATCTTGAATCTGAATAGAGTGGTGGGACCATGACTTTGGCAGGGCTGGAGTACTGTTGATTTACAGTGGTTCTCCTTCTCTGCCATACTCTAAATGAGTACTATGTCTTTAAATAATAGAAAACACAAATAATCTATCTCTTTTTAATGATCTTAAATTGGATCTCTGGGCTTAAGCATTTGTTCAGCTCTCTGTTGCTCTCCAGCAAGGTCTAAGCTAGAAAAATAAGCATACATATATATAGATGGACAATCGCATTGTGTGGCCGATGTGGATCGCTGCACTTTTAATGTACCTTACTCATTTTCCTCCTGCCTTGCCAGGAGATAGTACCTAAAGATATTTTGCCAATGTACATTATGCCATACAATTCTGCTTGCTTTAATAAGCAATCTGATGTAACATGCTTCTTTTTCCTACTTGGTCCTGATTTGTGAGGATCGAGTGTAGAAATGGGTGGCCTCATGCAGGGTTTATTGCTAAATATGCTATATATATATATATATATATATATATATATATATATATATATATTATCTACTGGCGGTCGCCAGTAGATAGTTATAGTTAGGACCTATTTTCCATAGGAAATCCGCGACATTCTATTTGAAATAACTCTTGCGTCGGTTGACGAATCTTCGCGAAATTTTCAAACTTTATGGCCCGCTCCGGTCCGCTCCTACCCTGAAAGTCTCAGGGTGATTCGTCAAGCGGGGGCCGAGAAAAAAGGGGGTCCCAAAACATGTTTTCCCCATTCATTTTCCCATAGGAAACTTTAGACACGGCTACAGCCCGAACTGCTGAACGGAATTACACCAAATTTGGCAAAGAGGTAGTTCTTGGTTCAGAAAGAACCCTTTTTGTTAAATGGTGTAAATCCGTTCAGTAGTTGCGGAGAAATTAAAAAATAAGAGTCAAAAAATCAATTTCCCATAGGAAACTTTATGCAAGGCTACAGCTCGAACTGCTGAACGGAATTACACCAAATTTGGCAAAGAGGTAGTTCTTGGTTCAAAAGAACCCTTTTGTTAAATGGTGTAAATCCGTTCAGTAGTTGCTGAGAAAATCAAAAGTAAAAACACATATATATCTGGGCGGAGCCTAACCACACATGTCATCGTGAGATCTGATTGGCTGTCAGCACTTCATCCTGGAATTGCTGGCAGCCATCTTGGGACCAATATAAATGATAGTACCCCTTTGAAATGCATTGTAGTGAATCGAAGATTTTGAGGGTTACCAAAAGGAGAACTATAAAGGGTGATAACAGACTTTAGTTACATTAGAATTCATTTGTTGATGGTACCATACTAATTTCAGGAATTGTGGTGTGTTCTAAGGTGATTTTACCCTGTGAAAAACCTTCTGCTGGGATATCATGAATCATGTTTGAGAGAAAACTATTTTCACATGCTTGTCCCATACAGTTTTGGAAGGTGCCCCAGAAGCTAAAATGAGAGCATATTTTCTGTAAATTCACATTATCTTTCTCAGTCATGTGAGAATGAAGTCTGACATTCTCAGTAAAACATGTACATCCAACAAGGGCAGAGACTGTCAGTTGATTCCTTTGTGTTCTACTGCAGCTTCCCAGAGTGTTCTAAAGAACAACTAGAGTGCTAACAGCCTTACTTATGACAAAAGTATGGCACACCTGAAGCCATCTTGATTGGAATAAACTGGTAACACTTAAAACATTTAATTTAAAAAGGAACAAAATGATGGGGTTCATCTTGTCATAGAAATTATGGTTAGTGCTCTGGAAAGAAAAATTAGGACATGTTTCAAGTGTGATCTCAAATATCTTCCTGTTATATTTCAACAGGAGCAGCCTGTCAGTTGATGCCTTTGTGTTCTACTGCAGCTTCCCAGAGTGTTCTAAAGAACAACTAGAGCGCTAACAGTCTTACTTATGACAAAAGTATGGCACACCTGAAGCCATCTTGATTGGAATAAACTGGTAACACTTAAAACATTTAATTTAAAAAGGAACAAAATGAGGGGGTTCATTTTGCCATAGAAATTATGGTTAGTGCTGTAGAAAGAAAAATTAGGACATGTTTTAAGTGAGATCTCAAATATCTTCCTGTTATATTTCAACAGGAGCAGCCTGTCAGTTGATGCCTTTGTGTTCTACTGCAGCTTCCCAGAGTGTTCTAAAGAACAACTAGAGTGCTAACAGCCTTACTTATGACAAAAGTATGGCACACCTGAAGCCATCTTGATTGGAATAAACTGGTAACACTTAAAACATTTAATTTAAAAAGGAACAAAATGAGGGGGTTCATTTTGCCATAGAAATTATGGTTAGTGCTGCAAAAAGAAAATTTAGTGCATGTTTTAAGTGAGATCTCAAATCCTCTTCTATTTCATTAGAAAATTCTGACATGCAGACTGAAACAATCACTTTCAATACCAGCAGTAGACTTCCAGTTAACTCCTTGGTGAGCAGTAGCTTTACTACAGTGATCTAATGAACAACTAGAGTAATAACATTCTGAATTTATGGCAAATGTGTGACACATCTGAATGCCTTCTTGATGGAATCAAAGTAAAAAACTGAAAGCATTTCCTACTGAGGAGACTGCAGTAAATGAGGAAATTAGGAAACTTCATAACAAAGAAGTCTTCCAAGATGGCCACCAGTGAAAAAAGAGCCCAAATGTAGCACAAATATTACCGAGATGTAGCCCACATATAGCCCAATGACAAAAGTGTGCAAAACACTTTTTATTTTTAGTTCTTTTGCAGTTTTATGTAGTGCAGACTGGTCAGGTATTGGAGCGTTGCATCTTAAAACATGACCCCCTACACTACAAAAACACCACTGCACTACCCTAAACCCTAAAACACTACCCCAGCACGACCCCCTACACTACACAAGCACCACTGCACTATCCTAAACCCTAAAACACTACCCCCAGCATGACCCCCTACACTACACAAACACCACTGCACTACCCTAAACCCTAAAACACTACCCCAACACCACTGCACTAACCTAAATCCTAAAACACTACCCCCAGCACGACCCCCTACACTACCCAAACACCACTGCACTACCCTAAAACATGACCCCCTACACTACACAAACACCACTGCACTACCCTAAACCCTAAAACACTACCCCAGCACGACCCCCTACACTACACAAGCACCACTGCACTACCCTAAACCCTAAAACACTACCCCCAGCACGACCCCCTACACTACACAAACACCACTGCACTACCTTAAACCCTAAAACACTACCCCCAGCACGACCCCCTACACTACCCAAACACCACTGCACTAACCTAAATCCTAAAACACTACCCCCAGCACGACCCCCTACACTACCCAAACACCACTCCACTACCCTAAAACATGACCCCCTACACTACACAAACACCACTGCACTACTCTAAACTCTAAAACACTACCCCCAGCACGACCCCTACACTACACAAGCACCACTGCACTACCCTAAACCCTAAAACACTACCCCCAGCACGACCCCCTACACTGCCCGAACACCACTGCACTGCCCTAAACCCTGAAACACCAGCCCCTGCACGACCCCCTACACTGCCTGAACACCACTGCACTGCCCTAAACCCTGAAACACATACCCTAGCACGACCCCCTACACTGCCCGAACACCACTGCACTGCCCTAAACCCTGAAACACCACCCCCTTCACGAACCCCTACACTGCCCGAACACCACTGCACTGCCCTAAACCCTGAAACACCACCCCCAGCATGACCCCTACACTGCCCGAACACCACTGCACTGCCCTAAACCCTGAAACACTACCCCCAGCAAGACCTCCTACACTGCCCGAACACCACTGCACTGCCCTAAACCCTGAAACATCACCCCCAGCAAGACCCCTACACTGCCCGAACACCACTGCCCTAAACCCTGAAACACCACCCCCAGCACGACCCCCTACACTGCCCGAACACCACTGCACTGCCCTAAACCCTGAAACACCACCCCCAGCACGACCCCCTACACTGCCCGAACACCACTGCACTGCCCTAAACCCTGAAACACCACCCCCTGCACGACCCCCTACACTGCTCGAACACTACTGCACTGCCCTAAACCCTGAAACACCATCCCCAGCACGACCCCCTACACTGCACGAACACCACTGCACTGCCCTAAACCCTGAAACACTACCCCCAGCAAGACCCCTACACTGCCCGAACACCACTGCACTGCCCTAAACCCTGAAACACCACCCCAGCAAGACCCCCTACACTGCCCGAACACCACTGCCCTAAACCCTGAAACACCACCCCCAGCAAGACCCCCTACACTGCCCGAACACCACTGCACTGCCCTAAACCCTGAAACACCAGCCCCAGCACGACCCCTACACTGCCCGAACACCACTGCACTGCCCTAAACCCTGAAACACCACCCCCTGCACGACCCCCTACACTGCCCGAACACCACTGCACTGCCCTAAACCCTGAAACACCACCCCCAGCACGACCCCCTACACTGCCCGAACACCACTGCACTGCCCTAAACCCTGAAACACCACCCCCTGCACGATCCCCTACACTGCCCGAACACTACTGCACTGCCCTAAACCCTGAAACACCACCCCCAGCACGACCCCCTACACTGCACGAACACCACTGCACTGCCCTAAACCCCGAAACACTACCCCCAGCAAGACCCCCTACACTGCCCGAACACCACTGCCCTAAACCCTGAAACACCACCCCCAGCAAGACCCCCTACACTGCCCGTACACCACTGCACTGCCCTAAACCCTGAAACACCACCCCCAGCATGACCCCTACACTGCCCGAACACCACTGCACTGCCCTAAACCCTGAAACACCAGCCCCAGCACGACCCCCTACACTGCCCGAACACCACTGCACTGCCCTAAACCCTGAAACACCACCCCCAGCACGACCCCCTACACTGCCCGAACACCACTGCACTGCCCTAAACCCTGAAACACCAGCCCCAGCACAACCCCATACACTGCCCGAACACCACTGCACTGCCCTAAACCCTGAAACACCAGCCCCAGCACGACTGCCTACACTGCCCGAAAACCACTGCACTGCCCTAAACCCTGAAACACCAGCCCCAGCACGACCCCCTACACTGCCCGAACACCACTGCACTACCCTAAACCCTCAAACACCAGCCCCAGCACGACCCCCTACACTGCCCGAACACCACTGCACTGCCCTAAACCCTGAAACACCAGCCCCAGCAAGACCCCCTACACTGCCCGAACACCACTGCACTGCCCTAAACCCTGAAACACCACCCCCAGCAAGACGCCCTACACTGCCCGAACACCACTGCACTAAAGCCTGAAACACCACCCCCAGCAAGACCACCTACACTGGCCGAACACCATTGCACTGCCCTAAACCCTGAAACACCACCCTCTGCACAAACCCCTACACTGCCCAAACACCACTGCACTGCCCTAAACCCTGAAACACCACCCCCTGCACGACGCCCTACACTGCCCAAACACCACTGCACTGCCCTAAACCCTGAAACACCACCCCTCAGCACGACACCCTACACTGCCCGAACACCACTGCACTGCCCTAAACCCTGAAACACCACCCCCAGCATGACCCCCTACACTGCCCGAACACCACTGCACTGCCCTAAACCCTGAAACACCACCCCCTGCACGACCTCCTACACTGCCGGAACACCACTGCACTGCCCTAAACCCTGAAACACCACCCCCAGCACGACCCCCTACACTGCCCGAACACCACTGCACTGCCCTAAACCCTGAAACATCAACCCCAGCAAGACCCCCTACACTGCCTGAACACCACTGCCCTAAACCCTGAAACACCACCCCCTACACTGCACGAACACCACTGCACTGCCCTAAACCCTGAAACACCACCTCCAGCAAAACCCCCTACACTGCCTGAACACCATTGCTCTGCCCTAAATCCTGAAACACTAGCCCCAGCATGACCCCCTACACTGCCCAAACACCACTGCACTGCCCTAAACCCTGAAACACCACCCCCAGCACGACCCCCTACACTGCCCGAACACCACTGCACTGCCCTAAACCCTGAAACACCAGCCCCAGCAAGACCCCCTACACTGCCCGAACACCACTGCACTGCCCTAAACCCTGAAACACCAGCCCCAGCATGACCCCCTACACTGCCCGAACACCACTGCACTGCCCTAAACCCTGAAACACCAGCCCCAGCACGACCACCTACACTGCCCGAACACCACTGCACTGCCCTAAACCCTGAAACACCAGCCCCAGCATGACCCCCTACACTGCCCGAACACCACTGCACTGCCCTAAACCCTGAAACACCAGCCCCAGCACGACCCCCTACACTGCCCGAACACCACTATACTGCCCTAAACCCTGAAACACCAGCCCCAGCACGACCCCCTACACTGCCCGAACACCACTGCACTGCCCTAAACCCTGAAACACCACCCCCTGCATGACCCCCTACACTGCCCGAACACCACTGCACTGCCCTAAACCCTGAAACACCACCCCCTGCAGCACCCCCTACACTGCCCGAACACCACTGCACTGCCCTAAATCCTGAAACACCACCCCCTGCACGACCCCTACACTGCCCGAACACCACTGCACTGCCCTAAACCCTGAAACACCACCCCCAGCACGACCCCCTTTACTGCTCGAACACCACTGCACTGCCCCAAACCCTGAAACACCACCCCCAGCACGACCCCTACACTGCCCGAACACCACTGCCCTAAACCCTGAAACACCACCCCCTGCACTACCCCCTACACTGCCCGAACACCACTGCACTGCCCTAAACCCTGAAACACCACCCCCTACACTGCCCAAACACCACTGCACTGCCCTAAACCCTGAAACACCACCCCCTGCAGCACCCCCTACACTGCCCGAACACCACTGCACTGCCCTAAACCCTGAAACACCACCCCCTGCACGCCCCCTACACTGCCCGAACACCACTGCACTGCCCTAAACCCTGAAACACCACCCCCAGCACGACCCCTTTACTGCTCGAACACCACTGCACTGCCCCAAACCCTGAAACACCACCCCCAGCACGACCCCCTACACTGCCCGAACACCACTGCCCTAAACCCTGAAACACCACCCCCTGCACGACCCCCTACACTGCCCGAACACCACTGCACTGCCCTAAACCCTGAAACACCACCCCCTACACTGCCCGAACACCACTGCACTGCCCTAAACCCTGAAACACCACCCCCAGCACGACCCCCTACACTGCCCGAACACCACTGCACTGCCCTAAACCCTAAAGCACCACCCACAGCATTACCCCCTACACTGCCCAAACACCACTGCACTGCCCTAAACCCTAAAATACTACCCCCAGCACAACCCCCTACACTACCCGAACACGACTGCACTGCCCTAAACCCTCAAACACTACCCCCAGCACGACCCCCTACACTACCCGAACACCGCTGCACTGCCCTAAACCCTAAAACACTCCCCCAGCACGACCCCCTACACTACCCGAACACCACTGCACTGCCCTAAACCCTAAAACACTACCCCCAGCACGACCCCCTACACTACCCAAACACCACTGCACTGCCCTAAACCCTAAAACACTACCCCCGCATGACCCCCTACACTACCCAAACACCAATGCACTACCCTAATCCCTAAAACACTACCCCCGCATGACCCCTACACTACCCTAAACCCTAAAACACTACCCCGCACGACTCCCTACACTACCCAAAGACCACTGCACTACCCTAAACCCTAAAACATGACCTCCTACACTACACAAACACCACTGCACTACCCTAAACCCTAAAACACTACCCCCTACACTACACAAACACCACTGCACTACCCTAAACCCTAAAACACTACCCCCAGCAGTACCCCTACACTACCCAAACACCACTGCACTAACCTAAACCCTAAAACACTACCCCCAGCAGTACCCCTACACTACCCAAACACCACTGCACTACCCTAAATCACTACCCCCAGCACGACCCCTACACTACCCAAACACCACTGCACTACCCTAAACCCTAAAACACTACCCCCAGCACGACCCCCTACACTACCCAAACACCACTGCACTACCCTAAACCCTAAAACACTCCCCCAGCACGACTCCCTACACTACCCAAACACCACTGCACTACCCTAAACCCTAAATCTACCCCCAGCATGACCCCCTACACTACACAAACACCACTGCACTACCCTAAACCCTAAAACACTACCCCCAGCACGACCCTCTTCACTACCTAAACACAACTGCACAATTTGTTACAGGCGTTGCAACGCAGGCCTGTGGTGCTTACTGGAAGTACCTAGTGGGCTAGTTGGGCCCCAGGGACCCTCAGGATTCAAGGTGACCTAATCCCCCAACTTAAAACGCACCACGGGGCGCGTTTGCACAGTGGTGAAGGGAGGGGGCGGGGCCTCAGGTGACATGTGCGCAAACACGCCCTGTGGTGCGTTTTAAGTTGGGGACTTAATTCCCTTTGAATCCTGAGGGACCCTGGGGGCCAACTAGCCCACCAGGTACCTTCAGTAAGCACAACAGAGTTGCGTTGCAGAGAGGTGAAAAAGGTGCGTGGCCTCGGAACGCCTCTCTGCACCTCAGCTCTGTGGTCCTAACTGTAGGTACCTGGGGGGCTAGTTGGGCTCCAGGGACCCTCAGAATTCAAGGGGACTTAATCCCGCAACTTAAAACGTGCCACGGGGTGCGTTTGCCCACATGTCACCTCAGGCCCCCCCTCCCTTCACCACTGTGCAAACGCGCCCTGTAGTGCGTTTTAAGAGGTAGTTTTAATCCCCCTGCCCTATTATGTACTAGGGACTTGCAGAGGAGGTCATGCTAATCACAGGGGTACCCCAACGCATAGTGTTCCCTAGTGTATGTAGGTGTTTTCACTGTATTCTAAGTGTCTTTTAGCATAGCACTGGCTCTGGTTAGTCAGAGTCAGTTACCACCAGTACCCGTCTGAAAAAGTTGTGGGCACAGGATGATTTTGCAACAAGGCCTCTTTCTGCTCCTCTGTTGGTTCTTTCTGCACATCTTTTGCTTCTTTCTGTGCGTTTTTTCTTCTTTCTTCACATGTCCTACCTCTGTAGGCATAGTTAGAAACTAGCATTTAAAAAACCTTTGAAATTCACTTAAAAAATCATAGGTTTCAGGCACGTTATAGTTAGAAATTAGCATTTAAAAAACCTTTGAAATTCACTGAAAAAAACATAGGTTTCAGACACGTTATAGTTAGAAATTAGCATTTAAAAAACCTTTGAAATTCACTGAAAAAACCATAGGTTTTAGGGACAGTTATAGTTAGTTGGACATTTCACTCGTACAAAACCATAGAAATTCCCCGTTATAGTTAGTTCAGCTAACTATAACTCGTGCCCCGCAATGCACTGCTGATGACGTCACATATTACATCACTCATGACATGGTCAGTGACATCACTGATGACATCACTGATGACATCTCAAATGACATCACTGATGACATCATCCATGTGGTAATTTCATGCATCTTCTCACACCCTAATATAACTTTTGATACACCCACTCTAAATTACAGACTGCCATTCTCAAAACCATAGACACTCCAACACCAAAAACTACATACCCACTCACTGATTCTTAGGTCTACACACACATCCACTCACTCACCCGTACAGTCAGTCATACTTAGTCACTCAGTACAGGACTATCATATGCACTCATACACCTATATAAACACTCACACACCGCCACTCATCCATAGAGGTACTCACACACCTAGTCAGTCATGCAACAAACTTAATCGCACACCCATTTGCACACCTATACAGTTATACACACACCAGCTCACTTACTCATACAAATACTAGCACATTCTTACGCTCTTATACAATCACTGATACAAGTACACACTCATCCATACAGCCACTCTCACAATCACACACTCTCACTTATAGCCATTTATATACTCCAACACACATATATACTGCCTTTCACATATGTAGTTACTCACACATGTACCACTGAGATATACATTCAATCACTAACACACCCATACACACACTCACCCACCCATACAGTCCATCACAGATGCACTCTTGAAACCATGCACTCAGTGAATCACCAACTCACACATCTATGCACAGAGTCACACACACCCCACCCACACAAACACTCAGGCACCCATACAGATACTCAGACAATCAATCAATAACCCATGTAGACACTCATGTAGCTATTCAGAAAGCCATGCAGCCGCTTACAAACCAACAGACAGACGGATACAGACATTCACACAGTTTAGTCACTAACCCATGCATTCAGTAAGATACATTTAATCACTCACTTGTAGAGTCAGTCACTCACGTACTAAATCATCCATTCAGACACTTATACACCCACTCATTCTTCAATACACCTTTCCCTATATATATTAAACATATTTAAACTTTACAGAAACACACAGTCACTGGATGATGTCATCAGTGATGTCATCAGTGATGTCATTTGAGATGTCATCAGTGATGTCATCAGTGATGTCACTGACCATGTCATGAGTGATGTAATATGTGACGTCATCAGCAGTGCATTGCGGGGCGCGAGTTATAGTTAGCTGAACTAACTATAACGGGGAATTTCTATGGTTTTGTACTAGTGAAATGTCCAACTAACTATAACTGTCCCTAAAACCTATGGTTTTTTCAGTGAATTTCAAAGGTTTTTTAAATGCTAATTTCTAACTATAACGTGTCGGAAACCTATGGTTTTTTCAGTGAATTTCAAAGGTTTTTTAAATGCTAATTTCTAACTATAACTTGCCTGAAACCTATGATTTTTTAAGTGAATTTCAAAGTTTTTTTTAAATGCTAGTATATATATATATATATATTCACTGAAAAAACCACAGGTTTTAGGGACAGTTATAGTTAGTTGGACATTGCACTCGTACAAAACCCGTGAAATTCCCCCGTTATAGTTAGTTCAGCTAACTATAACTCGCGCCCCCGCAATGCACTGCTGATGACGTCACATATTACATCACTCATGACATGGTCAGTGACATCACTGATGACATCACTGATGACATCTCAAATGACATCACTGATGACATCACTGATGACATCATCCAGTGACTGTGTGTTTCTGTAAAGTTTAAATATGTTTAATATATATAGGGAAAGGCGTATTGAAGAATGAGTGGGTGTATAAGTGTCTGAATGGATGATTTAGTACGTGAGTGACTGACTCTACAAGTGAGTGATTAAACGTATCTTACTGAATGCATGGGTTAGTGACTAAACTGTGTGAATGTCTGTATCCGTCTGTTTGTTGGTGTGTAAGTGGATGCATGGATTTGCGAATAGCTACATGAGTGTCTATATGGGTTATTGATTGGTTCTCTGAGTATCTGTATGGCTGCCTGAGTGTTTGTGTGGGTGGGGTGTGTGTGACTCTATACATAGATGTGTGAGTGGGTGATTCACTGGGTGCATGATTTCAAGAGTGCATCTGTGATGGACTGCTTGGGTGGGTGAGTGTGTGTATGGGTGTGTTAGTGAGTGAATGTATATCTCAGTGGTACATGTGCGAGTAACTACATATGTAAAAGGCAGTATATATGTGTGTTAGAGTATTTAAATGGCTATAAGTGAGAGTGTGTTATTGTGAGAGTGGCTGTATGGATGCGTGTGTGCTTGTATCAGTTATTGAATAAGAGCGTAAGAATGTGCTAGTATTTGTATGAGTAAGTGAGCTGGTGTGTGTATAACTGTATAGGTGAGTAAATGGGTGTGTGATTAATTTATTGCATGACTGACTAGGTATGTGAGTACCTCTATGGATGAGTGGCGGTGTGTGAGTGTTTATATAGGTGTATGAGTGCATATGATAGTCCTGTACTGAGTGACTGTAAGTATGAGTGAATGTACAGGTGAATGAGTGGATGTGTGTGTAGACCTAAGAATCAGTGAGTGGGTATGTAGTTTTTGGTGTTGGAGTGTCTATGGTTTTGAGAATGGCAGTCTGTAATTTAGAGTGGGTGTATCAAAAGTTATATTAGTGTGTGAGAAGATGCATGAAATTATCACATGGATGATGTCATCAGTGATGTCATTTGAGATGTCATCAGTGATGTCATCAGTGATGTCACTGACCATGTCATGAGTGATGTAATATGTGACGTCATCAGCAGTGCATTGCGGGGGCGCGAGTTATAGTTAGCTGAACTAACTATAACGGGGGAATTTCACGGGTTTTGTCACGAGTGCAATGTCCAACTAACTATAACTGTCCCTAAAACCTGTGGTTTTTTCAGTGAATTTCAAAGGTTTTTAAATGCTAATTTCTAACTATAACGTGCCTGAAACCTATGGTTTTTTCAGTGAATTTCAAAGGTTTTTTAAATGCTAATTTCTAACTATAACGTGCCTGAAACCTATGGTTTTTTCAGTGAATTTCAAAGGTTTTTTAAATGCTAATTTCTAACTATAACGTGCCTGAAACCTATGATTTTTTAAGTGAATTTCAAATGTTTTTTAAATGCTAGTTTCTAACTATGCCAACAGAGGTAGGACATGTGAAGAAAGAAGAAAAAACGCACAGAAAGAAGCAAAGATGTGCAGAAAGAACCAACAGAGGAGCAGAAAGAGGCCTTGTTGCAAAATCATCCTGTGCCCACAACTTTTTCAGACGGCTACTAGTGGTAACTGACTGACTAACCAGAGCCAGTGCGCGTTTGCACAGTGGTGAAGGGAGGGGGGGCCTGAGGTGACATGTGTGCAAACGCGCCCCGTGGCGCGTTTTAAGTTGCGGGATTAAGTCCCCTTGAATCCTGAGGGTCCCTGGGGCCCAACTAGCCCCCCAGGTACCTACAGTTAGGACCACAGAGCTGAGTTGCAGAGAGGCGTTCCGAGGCCACGCACCTTTTTCACCTCTCTGCAACGCAACTCTGTTGTGCTTACTGAAGGTACCTGGTGGGATAGTTGGCCCCAGGATTCAAAGAGAATTAACTCCCAACTTAAAACGCACCACAGGGCGTGTTTGCGCACATGTCACCTGAAGCCCCGCACCCTCCCTTCACCACTGTGCAAACGCGCCCCATGGCGCGTTTTAAGTTGGGGGATTAGGTCACCTTGAATCCTGAGAGTCCCTGGGGCCCAACTAGCCCACCAGGTACTTCCAGTAAGCACCACAGGCCTGCGTTGCAACGCCTGTAACAAATTGTGCAGTTGTGTTTAGGTAGTGAAGAGGGTCATGCTGGGGGTAGTGTTTTAGGGTTTAGGGTAGTGCAGTGGTGTTTGTGTAGTGCAGGGGGTCATGCTGGGGGTAGATTTAGGGTTTAGGGTAGTGCAGTGGTGTTTGGGTAGTGTAGGGAGTCGTGCTGGGGGAGTGTTTTAGGGTTTAGGGTAGTACAGTGGTGTTTGGTAGTGTAGGGGGTCGTGCTGGGGTTAGTGTTTTAGGGTTTTAGGGTTTAGGGTAGTGCAGTGGTGTTTGGGTAGTGTAGGGGATACTGCTGGGGGAGTGTTTTAGGGTTTAGGGTAGTGCAATGGTGTTTGGGTAGTGTAGGGGTACTGCTGGGGGTAGTGTTTTAGGGTTTAGGGTGAGTGCAGTGGTGTTTGGGTAGCGAAGGGGGTACTGCTGGGGGTAGTGTTTTATGGTTTAGGGTAGTGCAGTGGTGTTTGGGTAGTGTAGGAGTTCGTGCTGAGGGTAGTTTTTTAGGGTTTAGGGTAGTGCAGTGGTGTTTGTGTAGTGTAGGAGGTCGTGTTTTAGGGTTTAGGGTAGTGCAGTGGTCTTTGGGTAGTGTAGGGAGTCATGTGGGGGTATTGTTTTAGAGTTTAGGGTAGTGCAGTGGTCTTTGGGTAGTGTAGGGGGTTGTGCGGGGGTAGTGTTTTAGGGATTAGGGTAGTGCACTGGTATTTGGGTATTGTAGGGGGTCATGCTGGGGGTAGTGTTTTAGGGTTTAGGGCAGTGCAGTGGTGTTTAGGTTTTGTAGGGGGTCGTGCTGGGGGAGTGTTTTAGGGTTTAGGGCAGTGCAGTGGTATTCGGGTAGTGTAGGGGTCGTGCTGAGGGAGTGTTTTAGGGTTTAGGGCAGTGCAGTCGTGTTCGGGTAGTGTAGGGGGTCGTGCTGGGGGAGTATTTTAGGGTTTAGGGTAGTGCAGTGGTGTTCGGGTAGTGTAGGGGTCATGCTGGGGGTAGTGTTCTAGGGTTTAGGGCAGTGCAGTGGTGTTCGGGCAGTGTAGGGGTCGTGCTGGGGGTGGTGTTTTAGGGTTTAGGGCAGTGCAGTGGTGTTCGGGCAGTGTAGGGGTTCGTGCTGGGGGTGGTGTTTCAGGGTTTAGGGCAGTGCAGTGGTGTTCGGGCAGTGTAGGGGTCGTGCAGGGGGTGGTGTTTCAGGGTTTAGGGCTGTGCAGTGGTGTTCGGGCAGTCGTGCAGGGGTGGTGTTTCAGGGTTTAGGGCAGTGGTGTTCGGCAGTGTAGGGGGTCATGCTGGGGTGGTTTCAGGGTTTGGGGCAGTGCAGTGGTGTTCGAGCAGTAAAGGGGGTCATGCTGGGGGTGGTGTTTCAGGGTTTAGGGCAGTGCAGTGGTGTTCGGGCAGTGTAGAGGGCGGTGCAGGGGGTGGTGTTTCAGGGTTTAGGGCAGTGCAGTGGTGTTCGGGCAGTGTAGGGGTGGTGCAGGGGGTGGTGTTTCAGGGTTTAGGGCAGTGCAGTGGTGTTCGGGCAGTGTAGGGGTGGTTTTTCAGGGTTTAGGGCAGTGCAGTGGTGTTCGGGCAGTGTAGGGGGCGGTGCAGGGGGTGGTGTTTCAGGGTTTAGGGCAGTACAGTGGTGTTCGGGCATTATAGGGGGTGGCGCTGGGGCTGGTGTTTCAGGGATTAGGGCAGTGCAGTAGTGTTTGGGCAGTG